>JASUUG010000298.1:1899202-2581303 GCA_030449905.1 Luvunga scandens | reverse complement strand
CTCACTTATCTTTATGAGATTCACATCATTAATGTATCACATATCATACTTGTATATCATTTGCACTAAGGATAATTAAGTCAAAACAATAATTTTCATAACTATTCATTTATTAAGTTATAACTTTCTTATAGTAATAAAATTGTTTAGTCCCAACATTATGACTTTACAAAGAGGTTTTACAATATTAGAGTAAACATTACTGAAATAGAAAGTATAGCAATATAAAATAAACAATATAAAATGTAATACGACAAAACTAGCTTGAAACTGTAAATAGAGATGGAAATCTGAGGTTTGTGTGCCACTAGGGCCGGATCTAGAAAAATGATATAGTAAGGTGAAAAAGATTAAAATAAATCTATTTTTAGGAACAGAAAAATATTTTAGATTGAGGGTTACAGCAAAACCTCTTTTATATTCATAACGCCTAGACTAAATTAATTTTATTATTATAAAAAAGTTATAACTCAATGGATGTGTAGTTTCAAAATTATTGTTTTAATTTAGTTATCGTTAGTGCAAGTGATATAAAGGTAAATTATAGACGTTGATAAAAGAATTAGACAGTCTCAAGAAACTAGTACACATATCCATATAGTGTTAGGAATATGCAAAATCATCTTAAAAGTTTAAAAATTTATATCCTCTTTAATGTTTTCTCTCAATCTAATTCTATAATACTACATGATGATCTGATAACAACTCTAAATAATACATTATTGTTCCAAATAACTTTTGAAAAATATTTATTCTATTTTAAATCTTTAATATAATATAGCATATATTTTCTACAATATACAAATAATTAATATAATATGAGGCAAGTTTCTTTAGATGGGATCTAGAAAAATTATAACTTACTATCATATAAAGGTTATTTTTATCTATAAGTAATCCAAATTCGGACTATAATTTTTTATGACTACTTGGATGTTATTTTTATAGAGGGTACCACTATAGAGAGGTTGTATTGTATTATTTTTTATTAAAGTTTGGGGGTTTATAAGTTAAAGTTTAAATTTTATGGATTTATGAGTTTATAGGGATTGTTTTAATAGATTAACGAGGATTAATTAGAAGCTCAAAAAATTCTCTTTTATTTTTAGATTCTTTTTTTTTCTTTTTCCAACAGGGACTTTAGTCACATGTTAGATCTGCCCTTGGTGCTAAAGGATTTGTGGCATCTATTTCCTAGAATACAATGGAAAAAATTACAAGAGCACCAACAAGTTAGTTACGGTGAACTTTCGTCATTTTAGAACTTTATCACAAGAAAATTAACATTAAAGAGGAGTGTTGTTTGTTGTATGTTGTATGTGTTATGACGTATTTTTTGAAGTGGGGAGAATGCTTATTTATGTCATTCTAGTGTGGGGGCATTTTGGTTTGACTCTAACTGCAACAAAGGCTATAACCGCTGCCTTTAATGTCTACATAAATGCATAACCGCAACATGTAAACATAGGGCATGTTTGGGATTGTTTTAGCTTCCTAAGGAATCAATTTCTAACTTGATTCTCCAAAACTCACTTTTCAAATAATCTATTATACAAGTTTGGTAAGTGAAAATTAAAAGTGTAATGTTCTTGGCAAAAATGGGCTTGTTTACTAATTTGTAATATGTTTAGAATTTTATTATTTAAATCAATTTTTTATGAACCACTTATTTTTCACGGTAAGTTTTATTTTCTTTTTACAAATTTAAATCATTTTTTCATTAACTATTTTATTTTGCAATAAATTCAACTTAAATAATTTTTTAGTAAAAAATCATTATGTATACGATGTGATATGCACAAATATTAAAAATTTTAATAAAGAAAATAAATAAATATGAATATCGCACGGAGCAAATTCACAAAAATAATATACATTTTTACAAAAACCTTTACATTTAAATTTGCAGCAATATTATTTCTCGATCTCTTCATCTCTCATCTTTTTGGATACCGCCATCTACTTGTTGAATGTTGACCTCAGTATTTGTCTTTTTATCTCTATGTAAAAATGCAATGAACAAAATCATCACATCAAAAAATCCTATTCTCACCTAAAATATTTTCCAATCCAACAATTGAATTATGTGCGCAATGCTTTATTACTGCTTCATAAATAGATGTTGCAATCAATTGTTTAAAGGGAAAAAAATTAAGTGAAAACCATGTTCTATCTATTAGACTATATTGTGTTTTGTCACTATAAAGTGCCTACAAGGGCTAGACAATTACGAATTCAAATGAATCCAATCAGATTTTTTATTGGAGAAAAAAAAACCATCCAAATCCAATCCGATCTGATCCGATTTAGTTCAGATCAGACTGGATGAATATTTTGAATGAATTTAGGTTTGGACTGGTTTAGATGAGTTTGGATTTGGAAGACATTTCAAATTCAAATGAAACTTTTGTAGCAACCTGTCCTGAACTCCACAGCACGAATCTTACTACTACTCAGATATAAACTTTAAAAATAATAATAATATCCATAAAATCAATAAGAATTCAATCCTCAAATACAGTTGTTATTGATAACTCTAGGCGGAAGAACTTAAAATCATGCCAAACCATTCACAAACCTCAATCCAAGTCCTCCTTCTCACTCATCATGAATCAATCTTGATTTTTGTGAATCACCATAAACTATAATAAGTATAAAACCAAGCAAACCAATTTTTTATATACCAAAATACATACATACTTATATTGTACCAACCTTTAATTTTTAGAGTTCAATTATTGGCACCCATCCAAAATTCTCTCAAAATCATTTTAAATATTTAAAAAATTTACCTATTGTTGAAATTGCATTTAACGACGCAATATACCTAACCAAACCACATGTTAAATACATTTACACCCTTTTTATAAACCCCATTTTATTTTTAAGCCTAAAATTATATGTATATCTCTGTCATTATTTTAAACCAAGAGTGAGCAAATAAAAAGTATATTTTTATTAATGTCGACAATAGTGTTTATGTATAGGACACCTACCATTTTTCCCCCCCACTTATGAATCAAAAAACTCAATGGATATTGGGAAAGATTGGGATTTCATGAGGATTGACTTTAATTAACGTTAAATTTGTCGTTCAAAAGGATATTATAAGAAATATCTATCATTTTGAAATAATAGCTATACGCGGGTCGTGTGTTGGCTCTTGAGGTATTGTTAACTACCTTCCCCAAACTCTTGCTCATAGTTAAAAGATTAATAATAATAATAATAAATAAAACAAAAACATTCAAACAAGAAACATAGGGATAGGAAGAAAAACAAACATTAACAAAACATGATTATTTTATCCGAGTTAGACTACCCCTACACGATGACACATTTATGACACAAATAATAATTAATATTTAATATGTAGTAATATTGTTGAAAAAATTAATTAATATACATACTATACACTAAATTAATTTCCCGTATCATATCTATATTGTGTTGTAAATTTAGTCATACCATATTTATATCATATTAACTTATATATACATATTTATATGAATAATATTTACATATTTATTATTTTTAAGTTAATTTTTAATTTTTATACTAAATAGGTTAAACAAGTCAACACGAATAATAAACAGATTGTATCCATATTTTGATGTTTTGACATGATTAATAAATAAATCATATATGTGTTTGTTTAAATTTAACACATGTTTACACGAATTGACACCCCTAAAACTTTAGGATCTATTTATCACAGATTGCAGCAGTTTTAAAGCAAAGACAAGTATATGTTTCTAGCGAAAGAAAGATTAAGACACCAGTTAACACACTAGCAAATACATCTAATTTAAGATAATGCAGAAATGGAATGTCAAGTTTCCATACCTAGTGGCCAATACTATGTAAATCAACTCATTTATCTAAACTGAATTCCTACTATTTGGCCGTTAAGTTACTCTTCCTTGTATCTCTTTTCTACTTCCTCCAAACTTTGAACATCCTTGTAATACTTGCAAATACGGAAGATAGACCTGTAACCATGAACAAATATTATTTAAGTATAAATCTTGAAAGGAAGTTTCTGAAGATGAAACTAATAGACTACCACCACATACCAGTAGAGAAGGCATGCTGCAGCACAGAGAATAACATTCCTTTGAGCCTTGTAGATCTGCAGAAATCACCTCAACAGTAAATATAATGAATATAACCATATCGGAACAGATATACAGTAACAAGGAAACTTCGAAAAGAAAATGTATTGATGAAATTGGATCGTGGAATAGGATGGCTGTGCCCTTTGCCAAGAACTACATGTAAGAGCACAATTCTCAGACAGAAAAATCAATAGTGCAATCAATGATAGAATCAAGGCTTCCTTATCCAGTGATGCTTTATAAGTACACACTTAAATTACAACACATGTAGAAACTGAGCTCTCTGTGCTTTTCTGCTGCTTCTTGTTCATTCAATCACCAGGCAGATTACACAGATTCTCACAGAAAACACAGATTACACAGATTCTCACAGAAAACACAGAAAACTCTCTATAATCATAATGCCATCTCATTTTTCTACAAATCAATGATTTGAAATCATCATCATTCATTTCCTTCTGCGGCAAATCCTTCAATAAGCCCTAACTGAAAGTTTAACTAATTATTAAATGCATAATTATTTCACAACTAATTTGCATAGATAATAATAACCATTTAAGTAACCACAATACTAAACTGGCCTTCTATATGTCAAAAATCATATCTGATAAGACTAACTTTCTTCGGATGAAGCAAACCAATACGTAACAATAAAGCTTCTGATCATCAATAAAATTTATCATTTCATTTTTTGACCATGAATCAAATAGAATTGATAAGATAAACATAAGGTTTCTATATTTTTTCCCCTTTATTTTTAATCCATAAATCACAATGTCAGGAATTTTTCAACATTTAATTCTTAAAGCACTGAATTCACACCACATATAGCTCATCCTCAAGAAACACAAGTATTGCAACTAATATATTTAAACAATTGAATACTGATATCAAATATTGTATATAAATGAAGTAACAGTTATAGAGAACAAGCCAAACACCACAATAACAGTTTTCTTCATGCTAGACTCCTAAAAGAGTAGGAGGGGGCCTATTTGCACCCTACAATTTACTTTGAACACTCACATTTTAATAAATGTTTATATTACTAAAATATCCTTAATGTTATTTACTATTACGGAAAATTTAATACATAATTTATTTATTTTTTTATTACTCTCTGCACCCCATCCAATACACCCATTATCTGCACAATTATTCTATTTTATACCCTAATCCTCTTCACCATCAAATCTAATCTACCGTAAAACTATTACTTAGTTTTAACAAATATCTCCCATGAAAAATCAAATCAATGTTTATTGTCTCCCTTGTGATAACATAATTAAAATACGTACATGAATAATTGAGGGAGGAAAATGAATTAAGGGAAGAACCAATGTGAAAAAGCAACAAGAAAATCCAATTGGCATTATCAATTCAAAAGATCTTAACCTTTACCAAACACCCAGACATTCATGATTCATGGCAATGGTCCTCTTGAAAACAAAAATAATAATGGGCTTGAAGTCACAACATATGTCATTGAATAAAGGAAACAATACAAATCAAGCAAGAACAATGAATGAGGGGAAGAAATAGAAAAAGAAGAAGCTAACACATTTAAAGTAGAGGAACATTTTTATGGGTGTAAAGACGAAACAAAGCATCTTAAAGAAAGTGTTTAATGAGGACTATTATGACATTCGAAAGAGTGTTTAGAGTAAAAATTGATTTTTTAAAGTTATCAAATTTAGAGGGCATAAACCCCCAACAAAGAGTAAATGATCTACAATGGAGAAGAAAGTGAAAAGGGTTCAGGAAGAAAAATAATAAATAAGTATAAAAAAAAGAAGAAAGAGCATAATTTGGAGAAAAGAATACAAAGTACATAGACATATGACAGATTTGGCAAAGCCAAAAGGTAGAAACAATTCTAAAAAAGAAATGGTTATACCATTTCTTTAATTGATCTATGACAGAAACATAACTTAAGTTCTTATTAGTAGGGATCAAAACACATGCATAGGGAAAGTAGAAATCTACTCAAATAAATAACATAAAAACTATCTAGATAAGAGTGCTACTAGATGTGTCTTCAGATCTGGAACTGCAAATTGAAAACAAAATTAATCAATATAATATCTGTACACTCCAAAATTTAAAATATTTCCAAAGTTGATATGACGAGCGTATGTTTTGATATTGCAATCATTGCTTCTAAGAGAAAGCTCCTAACCAATAAAGTTGCTAAAACTGATTAAAGGGAAGAGCAAAAAATGATCACTTTTACAATAAGCTGCTCCTTCCATTAGGTGAGCTATTCACTGCACCTATACCTCATAACATGATTTTACTTTGTGTGACCTTAAAGTGTTTTACATTAATTGACTCATAAAGGGATGAATCTTAATGAAATTTGAACACATAATAGATTCCTACCCATATGTAAGATCTGGCCGTCAAGCTCTCCCAATTCACTTTTGGTTTATTACAAAATGGGTATAGGAGAAAAGCCATAGCAAAAGAATTTCTTATTTGACTATTAATCCAAAAGCATGAATAGAGATGACACAACTAAAAGAAAGAACACATTTTTCAACAAAGCATCCTTGAGACCATAATTTTCACCTATATTCCTCCTATGCATAAACACACACACGATTTTGTTGCTTTCGTGACAGCAAATCCATGACTTAATTAGAAAGGAAGGGGAAAATGAAAAAAGAGAAGAGATAATAAAAAACAAGAAAAAATCAGGGAAGATAATGAAAAAAATGAATATTGATGAAAATAAATCCTCCATTCATGCTAGCATATGTGTAGGGCCTTGCTTGCCTCTTTCCTGCTTCGGAAGCACATTTGGGGACGCACCTAGACTTTACCAATCAACTCACTTCCTTCAAAATCCTTGATTGATTGACGGATTATCAAAGAAATTTACAGGGTTATAGAGTGTATGGCTTTCTTGTTTCAATAAAGGAAAGGAAAAAAAAAAGGTCTTTCAAACAAGAGAAAACATAGGAGAGCGAATGGTTCAATTACAACTAAAATAGAACCAAAGTTCACCAAGATATTGCATTCAGATATTTCCTGACACAATTTCTTACAAAACCTGCTCTCATACAAAAACAAGAAGTCTCTTGACAACTATTAATCAATTGTTCTTCAAGACAAATTCATAAAATGGAAAAAAGCTTTCACAAACTACTAACATCCTAGCAAATTTTAGGAATTTTTACCATTTTTAATAAGGGAAAAATCATAGCAATTATACGCATCTGCATAAATTGATGATTCCATAAATTTTTTTATTTTTTTTTAAAATATAATCATAAATAAGCAAATTAGAGAAACACTTACAGACTTCTCATATCGATCTCTCTCAGCGGCCGTGCAGATCTCAGAAGTGCACATCAAGCGATGCTCGCTCTTCCAATAGATATCTGCACAAATACAACCGTAACCAAGTTCTCAAATCAAGAAAATCGTCAACCCTAAATAAAAATGAAAATAAAAAAATAATAGAAAACTATATTCAAAAAAAAGGAAAAACAACTGAGTACCGAGGAGCTGGAAACCGGCAAAGGGAACTATAAAGAGGGCTGGTTGGAGAATGAGGGAGACAAGGGAAACCAAACGATTCTTTAAGAGCTTAGGTGAGGGAATTGTCAAGAGAATGGCTATCGCGGCCTCTGCTGCCACCACATAAGCAAGTATTAACCACTGCAGCGCCATTCCTCCTGTTGATTTTGTGAAATGATCAATGAATGGGTTCTGTATTTTCGTTTTCCTTTTTCACGCTGATCGGATACTTAGCTTATCGCCGAAGGTAAATGCACAACTCTAATAGATATTCGAGGGTAACATTTAAGACCGGTTCCCTTCAGGTATGGGGTATTTGCAAGAAAATGTAAAATATACACAATTTGCGCAAAACAGCATTATAAGTATAGGGCGTTTATTGCCGAGTGCAGTGTATTTGCCACACTTAATTGTATTAGGATTTATCGCATTAAAATTATATTATATTATGATGTATTTGAATTATATAGTATTACAATTCATTAAGTTATAATGCAATACCATTATTTGGTGAAGTGCCTATTGTATTAGCCATAATAACATTTTACATTATTATCTATATTAAAATTAATTTTTTATAATTATTAACATTTTATATTTTATATTTTATATATTTATTTTTAATTAAATTTATTATTTAAATTTTAAATAAAAATAAAATTATTCATTGGCCCACACAACATTCATATTCAAGCAATTAATGCAAAAGAGTTAGCATTAATATTACAAACTCTATGAGAATATTGGCCTTTAAATCATCAAAAACTTTCAGTTGATCTATCATTTTTATAAACAATTGTTGTTCTATTGCCCCTTTATGTTGTTAACTAAATCTAAGACCCCTTGGGAATTAGTATGTTAGACTCTACAAAATTATGTATCGATGGAACTTTAAAGTCTTCACTGTAGTATTGATATAATCCCATCAAAATCTCCACAACAACTCCCAAACCAGCAAGTTGTTTTCCTGAATTTGTAGCATCATCCATATTGACTTCAAACCAATCTCTTGAAGGAGAAGATCACACCTGTTGCCGTATCACCCTTTAATTCTCCAAGTGATTGAACTTGGAATTTTAACTCTCTTAAAAGAATTTAAGATAGTCTCATCTTTTGCCACAAAAGTCATAGGGTCCACCCTCTTGCTTTCAAAAAGAAAAAGGTTCCTTGCATGCCAAGAAGACCAAAAAACAGCAACTAATAGTTCAATTTCTACCATCCTCAAATTCTTTGACTTAGCTTGCAGCACACTTAACATGGATTGCTCTACAAGATTTTGCATCTTATTACCAAAAGGAACCATTTTCCAAATCTCATGAGATGACTGACAATCCAAAAAAGCATTGTTTTCCATCTTTCTTCTACACAACTGGCATATAACTAACATATATAGATTTGGGAGCACCTTCTTATACTCAAGATTTTCAGTTATTGATAGTAGGTTTTGAACATGTAAAGATTTTAACTCTGGATCATAAGGTAAGGTCCAAACAACTAGTAGAATTAGGAAACTTGATCTTTTGAGTAATCTAATAGCTTTTTTTTATTGAATAACCACTTGGCCTATTGCAATGCCAAAACACTTAGTCCACTTTAGGATTTCTTAAAAGAAAAGAAGTCACAATCAAGTCTGCATCATCCCTAGTAAATCTTTGACTTATTCCACTTATTACTGAACCTAATTTTACTCAAATACAATAGCATCTTGGGATCCAATTACTATTATAATATCAATTTTGATTCTCTATCTCCAGCCTTTGTGAAGAACTTGCTTTCCCTATAGAATGCTTCTCCAAATGAATGAGGGTTAGACACTAGTTTAGTAAGCAAGAGATTCAATTACTTAAAATATCCTGCTTGCAAAACTTTAGATACAAGAGAATCTAGAAACAATAGAATTAACTATCAAGGTGATACAAACCATGCTAAGAACTGATGCGACCCTAATCAATTTAGTCTCCAAGATCGAATCTAAACCTGTAATTGAATGGAATCTTGACCCAATGCTTAATGAAAGCACAAACCTTGGTATAAGAAGACGCCATAATTAGTTATGGATAAGTCAAGAGTTTGAATGCCATGGAAATTGGATAAGTTCAAAGAGTTGTTTTAAGAACCAAAGAGCACCAATTGCATCAAAATTTATCTCTTCTGTTATTAGATGTGAGTATATTATACAGGGTTGGTTACAAGAATTTTTGAAAATAAATCCTAAACTAAAATCAAATCAGAATTTTAATCTAAGCAAATAAGGAAAGAATCTAAATTAAACTAGAATCCTAATCTAAGCAAATAGGAAAGAATCTAAATCAAATCAAAATCCTAATCTAATCAAATAGGAAAAAATCTAAATCAAATCAGAATAAAAGACAAATAACTTATTTGTTTCCCTAAGCCTCCTCAAGAAACAAGAAAGTATCTAGAAAGAAAAATAATATATCTTCCTACCATAACGTGCAAGCCACTTGCAATCTTATGAACGTGATTATTTGGAAACTTCAAGAGCCTGAATCATGCATTTAGTAGTCTGAATATCATGTGCGATTCCTTCAATGAGCTTCCACGAATTTGATTGAGCCCAGGTTGTTTAAATCAACCCATTAAGCACTTCTTTGAATTTCTTTGTTCGAGCTCTTATGACAGGTCTGACAGGAACTTGAATAGGATCTGAATTTGCCTTATACCATGTGCTTGTGACAGTGTTGTCCTCAATCTCATCATTCCCCTCCTCTTGAAGAGGATTTTTCCTCAAATCATCACCTTACTTAGCTTGTGTTGGGCTTTAAGGTATTTCAAGGACTCATAATTAGTGTGTGAATCATGAACTCCTTAGGCCATAGGTAGTGTTGCCATGTCTTTAATGTCCAAATCAATGCATACAACTCCTTATCATAAGTAAGGTAGTTTTAGGCTGTCCCACTTAGTTTTTATTGAAGAAAGCAATTGGTCGTCCCTCCTGCATTAGGACTACGCCTATACCATTACTTGAGACATAACATTCAATTTTAAATGTTTTATTAAAGTAAGGTAAGGACAATATGGGAGCATTGGTTAGCTTTTGCTTGATCATTTGAAACGTTTTCTCTTGTTCTTCTCTCCACTTGAATCCAACATCTTTTTTTAGTACTTTAGTAAGCGGTGCCGCCAATGTGCTAAAGTCTTTCACAAACTGTTGGTAAAAACTGACAAGCCCACGAAAGCTTCTCACATTACTTACACTTGTGGGACTCGTCCACTCTTGGATTGCAAATACCTTCTCCTTATCAGCTTGTATACCCTGTGCACTCACAACAAATCCTAGAAACATAAGTTTATCGGTGTAAAACGTACACTTCTTTAGATTAGCAAACAACCTTTCTTTTCTAAGCATATTTAAAACATATTTTAAATGTACTACATGTTCATCTAAGTTTTTGCTATATACAAACTTGCCAATAAGTCTCATAAAAGTGTTTGGTGCATTAGTCAAACCAAAAGGCATGACTAACCACTCATACAAACCATATTTTGTTTCAAAAGCTATTTTTCATTCATCTCCTTCTTTCATTCGAATTTGATGATATCCACTTTTTAGATCAATTTTAGAAAATACACAAGACCCATGCAATTCATCAAGCATATCATCTAGCCTAGGAATGGGATGTCAATACTTTACCATTATGACAGTCAACACACATCATCCATGTTCCATCCTTCTTAGGAACTAATAAAATCGGAATTGCACATGGGCTCATGCTTTCTCTCACGTACCCTTTTCCCATTAATTCATTAACTTACCTTTGAATTTCCTTTGTCTCTTTCGGGTTACTCCTGTAGGCTAGTCGATTTGGAATGGTTGCACTGGGTACAAAATCAATCTAATGCTTAATCCCTCTGGAAAGACATCTTTATATTCCCATAAGAGAGAAGTAATAGAACTAGGCAAAATAAGGCCAAATTCATTAATGTTTAAAAATGGCTCTTTGTACAAAAGTACAATCATTGGTTGATATGAAAACAATGCTTTTTTTTATTTTTCTATGTTTTCCCTCTGATTTTCTCTCATTGGCTGGATTTTTCTTTGGTTTTTCTCTCACATTTTTCTTGGCCTCTTCTTGATATTCACTCTCTTTTTCTCTCTTTTTCTTTTGCTCACTCTCTTTCTTTTGATCACTTTCTCTCTGTAGGCTCACTTGGTTATTATAAACCTGCTTTGGTGTCAATGGAACAAGGGTGATGCTGTGTTGATTAAACACAAATGAATATTTGATAGTGAAGCCATCATGCTTCATACGTCTATCGAATTGCCAAGGTCGCCCAAGTAACAAGTGTGCAACCTGTATTGGTATTACATCACATAACACCTTATCTTCATACTTGCTAATATGAAAAGTCACTAATACCTGCTTGTTCTCTTTCACCTCACCACCGTCATTCAACCACTGTAGTTTGTATGGCCGTGGGTGTTTAAGTGTCAGAAGCCCTAACTTCACCGTGATACTACTAGCAACATTAGTATAATATCTTCCATCAATAATCATACTACATACTTTGTCTTGAACATAGCACCTAATATGGAAAATGTTTTCCCATTGTACTGTTTCATCTTCCTTTACTTACACACTCAAAGCTCTCCTAACTACTAAAGTCAATTCACCAAGGGCTGTATACTCTTCATCTTCGATGTCCTCTAATGGTGGCATGTCATTATCTTTTTTTTTATCTTCAGTTATAATCTCACCATTATCCTGCAACACCATAACTCTTTTATTCACACATTCAGTTGCTATGTGTCCCCTGCTTTGACATTTAAAACACTTGATGTCACGATTCCTAATATTGGTAGTCACAGTGTTACTTTGTGAGTTGTGCTTGGAGGGCTCGAATCTCAGCTTAGGTGCAATAGATACTTGTGGCCTCTCGTCTCGCATCACATAGCTCAGCTTTGAAGGAATAAAACTCAAGCTTGGGACTGTACGAGTGTTACCCCTCCTCTTGAGTTGCTGCTCAATCTTAATGGCTTTGTGGGCCATCTCCTCAATCTCCACATAATGTTGCAACTTAATCATATTTGCAATCTCTTCATTAAGGCCTTTCAAGAATTGTGCCATGGTGGCTTCTCTATCTTCCTCCACATGTGCTCCAATCATGGCCATCTCCATTTCTTTGTAAAGCTACCCTATATAAGACTTTGTAATTTTTGGCACAAGTCTCGGTAGTAGTGGTTAGGTACAAAATGCCTTCTTATCAATGTTTTCATTCATCCCATGTCTCAATTGGACATTCCCTGTTCTGCCTTCTGTTCATAATAAGCTGATCCCACTAAGTAATAACATAGTAAGAAAACTCAATCATAACTAATTTTACCTTTTGTGCCTCTCAATCCTATTCAAGGTTAGATTTACCTTAAAAGGATGGGATCTTTATCTTTATGCCATTCAATCAATCATCCCTATTCCTAGCTCTTCTACCTCGTGCTTCTCTCCTATAGTTATACTTATCCCTGGAGCTCTCTCCCCCCTGCGTGCTTGGGGAACAGGTTGTGGCTGCCCTACACGTGTGTTCTCTACTTGATCTAAACGCTCATCATGGATGTGCTCTAATTCAGCCCTCATCATCTTTTTAATCTCTCCCATTAATGCTTGAATTCGTAAATTTTGAGTAATTGCAGATTGATCCTCTTCATATAAGACATGTTTGACATCTGTGAAAAAAATTAAAAAAAACAGGGAAAGGACCTCACTGCACTCCCTTATGTGTTTCACTTAGTTCCACTCGTATTTCATTTAAATTTATTGGATTTTACCCTCTAATATGCTCACACTCTCTTACCTTTTTCCACTCGTAGTAATTCTCACTCGATTCTTATCAAACTAATCAAACCAATATCAAGATTCCAGTAGCAATTCACAAAGATTACACTAAGGAGACTTAATTTCAAAAGCAAGAATATAATGTGTACGTATGATTGGGTTTTGGAAGCACAAATTATCAAAATTTCGAAAAAAAAAATTTCACTTGTGAGGTAAACAATTTTGGACTCTCCAATAATGAAAAATAAACAAAAGATTTTTAAGTGGAGGTCGAGGATTCTTTTTTTTTTTCTTGTTTTCTTTTTTTTTTATACTCTAAATAACTGAAATTTGAAAGAATTCAAGAAAGGAATAATTAAAAGACGAATAAACCACAAGGATGCATAATTGATAAAAAGAACTAAAAATACTATTCACACGGCACTGTTTACTCGGTATTATTCACGCGTCACTGTTCACACTTTTTTTCGCTTTTTTTTTTTAATACTAGAACAAGAATGAAGAACAGTAAAGATAAATGAATTTGACCTTGGTGCTTAGGCTCTGATACTAAATGATACAGACCATGCGAAGAACTGATGCGACCTTAATCAATTTAGTCTCCAAAATTGAATCTAAACCTATAATTGAATGGAACTTTGACCCAATACTTAATGAAAGCACGAACCTTGGTATGAGAAGATGCCATAATCAATTATGGATGATCTAATTGATAAGTCAAGAGTTTAAATGTTCTGATAAGTTCAAAGAGTTGTTTTAAAAACCAAAGAGAATTAACTCTCTCACCAATTGCATCAAAACACATCTCCTCTATTATTGAATGTGAGTATATTATATAGGGTTGGTTACAAGAAATTTTGGAAATAAATCCTAAACCAAAATCAAATAAGAATCTTAATCTAACCAAATAAAGAAAGATTCTAAATCCTAATTTAAGCAAATAGGAAAGAATCTAAATCAAATTAGAATCCTAATCTAAGCAAATAGGAAAGAATCTAAATCAAATTAGAATCCTAATCTAAGCAAATAGGAAAGAATCTAAATCAAATTAGAATCCTAATCTAAGCAAATAGGAAAGAATCTAAATCAAATTAGAATCCTAATATAATCAAATAAGAAAGAATCTAAATCAAATCAGAATAAAAGACAAAGAACTAATTTGTTTCCTTACAAGCCTCCTCAAAAAATGGGAAACTATTTGGAAAGGAAAATAATATATCTTTTTACCATAGGGATCTTTATCTTAAGCTACAAAGCCTTACCCAAGGGTTGAAGAGTGTAGAGGATTACCATAAGAAGATGGAGATTGTTATGATTAGGGCTAATTAGTGGAAGGAAGCTACAATGGCACAATTTTTTACTAGGTTGAACAAAGAGATTGCCAATGTAGTGGAGTTACAATATTATGTAGAGTTGGAGATGTGGTCCACATGGTTATGAAGGTGGAGAGGCAATTGAAGAGGAAGGGCATAGTTTGTTATACTTTAGCATCCTTTATTGTATGGAAAACGAGGTAGAGTACTAATGAGAGATGAGCTAAAGCTATTAAGACTTATACAAGAGAATATTTCAGTAGTAAAAACAAGTCTAAGGCTGAATCTCAACCACAAAAGGACATCAAAGTGCTTCAAGTGTTTAGGTTCCGTACACATTATTTCTCAGTGCCTAAATAAGAGAGTTGTGGTAATGCAAGATAATAGGGAAGTAATGAGTGAGAGCAAGAGTGATGATGGAGAGATGCTAGAGTTGATTGATGCTAGTGATGACGATGATGTAGAATACCCTAAGAAAGGTAAATCCCTATTTGCTAGATGTGCTTTGAGTACACAAATGAGTGTTGATGACATGGACCAACAGAGAGAGAACATCTTCCATACTAGATGCATTGTGAATAACAAAGTGTGTAATATGATAATAGACATTGGGAGTTGCACCAATGTAGCTAGACTACCTTTGTAGAGAAGTTAGGGTTGCCCTTGCTTACGCATCCTAGGCCTTATAGACTATAATGGTTAAATAATTGTGGAGAGATTGAGGTTAATAAGCAAGTATTGGTAACATTTATTATTGGGAAGTATAGTGATGAGGTGCTTTATGATGTAGTTCTTAATGCATGCTGGACATTTATTATTGGGGAGGCCATGGCAGTATAATAGAAAGGTGACACACGATGGGTTTAGGAATAAATATAGCTTTGTCAAGGATGGGAGAACTATGACATTTGTTCCTTTAACACCAAAAGAGGTCCACAAGAACCAAATGAAGATGAGAGACAAGGAAGAACAACACAAAAAAAAGGTGAGGCCGAGAGTTTTGAGAAGGAAAAAGAGTAAGGCCAAAAGTGAGAGAAAAGAAAAGAGTGAGAAAGAATGAAGAGTGAACAAAAGCTTCTTTGCAGAAGTGGGTGAGATTAGGAAAATATATATATAGCAAGCCATTTCATGGTTGTGCTTGTGTGTAAAGAATCACATCTAACCTAACCTTCCTCTCCCTAGTGTTGTTACTTCTTTGTTATTAGCTTACCACCCATTAGAGTTAGTGAACATCATATCGATTTAGTACCAGGAGCTATCATACCCAATAGACCAGCCTCTCAAGATGAAAGAACTTTATAGGCAAGGTATGGAGCTAATGAGCAAGGGGTACATGAGATAAAGTATGAGCCCATGTGCAGTGCTAGTGCTATTAATACCAAAGAAGGATGGGAATTGGAGGATGTGTGTTGATTGCTGAGCCTATTTATTTTCTAAAATTGATTTAAAAAGTGGCTATCACCAAATTCGCGTGAAAGAAGGTGATGAATGGAAAGCTGCGTCTAAGACCAAGTATGGATTATATGAATGGTTAGTTATGCCTTTTTGGTCTTACTAATGCACCTAGTACTTTTATAAGATTAATGAATCTTGTTTTGTATGCATTTATGAGTCAGTTTGTTGTTATTTACTTTGATGACATTCTAGTGTACAACAAGACTTTAGACTAGGATGTGGAGCATTTGTAATGTGCGCTAGATGTTTTGAGGAAAGAAAAATTGTATGCTAATTACAAGAAATATACTTTTTGTATGGAAAAAGTTGTTTTTCTTGGCTTTGTTGTTGGTGAAAATGGTCGAATCAAAGAAAGTTAAGGCTATTAGGGAGTGGCTGATGCCTAAGAGCATCACTAAGGTAAGGAGCTTTCATGGTTTCTCTAGTTTTTATTGGCGATTTGTTAAGGATTTTAGCACTATTGCCACACGTCTTACTAATGTTGTTAAAAAGAATGTTGCATTTACTTGGAGTGATGAATAGGATAAAGCATTCATTGCTCTTAAAGAGAGGTTATGTTTTGAACCTATTCCAGCATTACCTGATTTTAACTACACTTTTGAGGTTGAGTATGACGCCATAGGAATAGGTATTGGAGCTGTTTTGATGCACGGGTGAAGGGCCATTACTTATTTTAGTGACCTATGATAAGGAAAACCACATGCTTGTGAGGACCTTAGAAACTTGGCAGCATTGCCTATAGCCTAAGGAGTTTGTGACACTAATCGTGAATCCTTAAAGCATCTAAAAAGCCAAAGTTGAATAGAAGACATGCTACTTGAATGGAGTACATTGAGACATTTTCCTATGTCATTCGATATAAACAAGGTAAAAAGAACAAAGTTGCCGATGCATTATCTCAAGGGTACATGCTTCTTAATACTTTGAGTGCCAAAATGCTTGGATTTGAGTATGTTAAGGTGTTATATGCCAATGATTCTAATTTTTTTGATGTAGTTGCTACATGTGATAAAGGATCATTCGATAAATTTTATAAACATGATGGTTTGTTTGGGGAAAACAAGCTTTGTGTGCCTAATAGTTCTATACACAAGTTGCTAGTGACAGAGGCACATAGTGGTGGCTTAATGGGTCACTTTAGGGTTAACAAAACCTTAGAGACATGGTATGAGCATTTTTATTGGCCTAAGATGAAAATGGATGTCATTCGCATATGTAAATAGTGAGAGATGTCATTCGCATATGTCTCTAAGGTTTTGTTAACCCTAAAGTGACCTATTAAGCCACCACTATGTGCCTCTCTCACTATTTACATAGTGAGACATGGCATGAGCATTTTTATTGGCCAAGGCTAAGGTTTTACCAAGTGGTTTGTATACACCTTTGCCAGTTCCTAGCAAACCTTGGGTAGACATTTCTATAGATTTCGTTTTAGGGTTACCTAGGACTAGAAAGGGAAAAGATGCCACCTTTTGCGATTGTACATAGATTTAGCAAGATGGCACATTTCATTCCATGTCATAAGTTAGATGATGCCACCAATATAGTTGATTTGTTCTTCAGGGAGGCAGTGCGACTCCATAGTGTTCCTAGGAGTATGGTTTCGGATAGGGACGCTAAGTTCCTTAGACGCTTTTGGAAGGTATTATGGGGTAAATCAAGTACTAAACTTCTATTTTCTACACTTGTCACCCTTAGACTGATGGTAAGAATTTGAAGCCTTGGGAAGACTGTTTGCCATTTATAGAGTTTTCATATAATAAGATCATTCATTCTTCTACTTCTTATTCTCCATTTGAGAATTTTTATGGTTTTAATCCATTGACTCCAATGAATTTGATTACTTTACTTGTTGATACAAGAGCTAGCAAAAAGAGTTAGTAAAATCCATTCAGGAGAATGTTCGACTTCTTCTTTTCCTTTATTGTTTATGTCAATATCGGTGTGCTGTCAAGAATGGTGTGCTGATGTGCTGTCAACATTAATGTACTGTCAACATTGGCGTGCTGTCAAAGTTGGTGTCCTATCATAATCTTTGTAACAACACCTTTGTAAAAGTTATTTGCTTTCTTATGCTTTGTAAACGTTGCATTTGTAAAAGCTGATAAGGACTTATCCTTATCCACTCTCTCTCCTTCCCTATAAAAGGAGCAGACTCTTGTAAAAGAAAAAACAAGAAGAAAATGAAATATAAATCTTTCAGAATTCTTTCCTATGTCTAACTAACTTCTCTTTTCTTAGTCTAAAGGAATAATGAAGATGCAAGGAAGAGGTTAGAGAAACAGTACAGGAATTTGAAGAAGAAGCCATGTGTGATGAAGATCTTAGTCTTTAGGAAATAATGAATTAACTTGCAAAATGAAGGAGTTTTAGAAAATACCATAAAACAATATTTTGATGAGCAAACAGTTTTTCAGATTTGTCTTGGTGGCATAGTCTTGCTGTAACAAAGCAGGATGAGGGATTGTGATCCACTCATACATTTGATCTTGAGTCCAGAAAGATAAATGTCCAGGGTGCTGGAAGTATGGACGGTGGACTATGAAGACGGAGGTAAACATCTGGGCTTCTTGGTAAGGGATTCTATGCAGTACGTGGCGTTGTTACACCAGAGCAATGATGAACTTAATCATCCTTTGGACTAGTAGCCCGCATGCTTGGGTTTTTAGTCGATATACTAGAGACTCAAAGTTTTCTTTTATTTCCTTAACACAGGCGCTCATGGCCAAAACAGGAAAACTTAAAACTCAAGAGTTTTCTGATATACAGGATCCTTCGAAGAAGGCAAGTGTAGAGCATACTTCCTCAGGTTTTATGAACAATTCCATTACTCCTTAATTCCTTAATTTAATTCAACGGCCAGATGGCACTGTTAAGATGACTTTTAAGCCACCACCACTTCCGATTCCTACGATTTCCTCTGCTCCACCTTTACCAAATATCATTATCACCTCTCCTACACCCAGCCTTCAATCAACACCTCCACCATCAGAGGCCCCACACAGATTTTCCTATACCCATTCTGCTATGATCCAGCTTGTCTAGACAAATCAAGAGGATTTACCCATTTTGTCCTTTGATTCCAATGGTTATCCTGTTTATCCAGCCAAACTATTAAGGAAGTATCCTCTTGATTAGTCTGGACAGGCTGGATCATAGCAGAATAGGTATAGGACAATCTGTGTAGGGCCTCTGATGGTGGAGGTGTTGATTGAAGGCTGGGTGTAGGGGAGGTGATAATGATATTTGGTAAAGGTGGAGCAGAGGAAATCGTAGGAATCGGAAGTGGTGGTGGCTTAAAAGTCATCTTAACAGTGCCATCTGGCCGTTGAATTAAATTAAGGAATTAAGGAGTAATGGAACTGTTCATAAAACTTGAGGAAGTATGCTCTACACTTGCCTTCTTCGAAGGATCCTGTGTATCAGAAAACTCTTGAGTTTTAAGTTTTCCTGTTTTGGCCATGAGCGCCTGTGTTAAGGAAATAAAAGAAAACTTTGAGTCTCTGGTATATCGGCTGGAAACCCGAGCATGCGGGCTACTGGTCCAAACGATGATTAAGTTCATCATTGCTCTGGTGATCATGTGGAAGGAGAGGTTTATAGCCCAGAGGAAATCTAAGTTGCATGCAGAGGTGATGGTACATTTCAGATTCTTGAGCATATCAATGACAATGCTTATAAAGTGGATCTTCTAGGTGAGTATAATGTGTCTGCTACATTTCATTTTTTTGACCTTTCTCCCTTTAATGCAGGTTTAGATTTGAGGGGGAATGATGTGATCAAGAGTGCTAGAGCATTAGAGATGCATTGATAAAGATCAAGGAAGCAATACAAGGATTTGTTCAAGCTACTTTGAATTAATTAAATTCAAATTAAATTATCAAGAGACCAATATTCAAGATGGGCTTGAAAGAGGAGGAACCAGCTGTGGTATACTTAATTCGAGCTAACAAGTTGGTGGTAGAAAAAGGGCTAGAAAAACAATTCTAAAGTTGTAGTTGCATTCATTACATCGAAGCTTCAAAGTGGCATATTGCGGGCCCAAATCCGAACATCATATGCCCAAGTTACAGTCCATTTAAAATCAGTGGCTTGTAGGCTAGGGCCCATGCGGCTCCGCGTTTTTAATTTTAGGGTTTTTTTAGTCTTTTATTTTCTTTGAAGGGATTTTTAGCAATCTTGAATTTGATATCATTGGAGAGGATTTTCTCATCTTGTTCTTAAAAGAATTTTCAACTTATCAAAGGAGTGCTAACCCTTGTGGAGTCTTATCAAAGGAGTCCTATTTATCAATCTAGGTTCTTGAGACTTAGCTTCTCAAGGGTTTGGATCTTTTATCCGAATTCTAATCATATTGGCTTTCTTGGGTTCTTATCAATCTAGTTGTGAGTTTTTCTATCTAGATCTAGAGGGGTTTTCTTCAATTGGTATTAGAGCTTAGGCATCATGGTTAGAATCATCTATCTTTGTAGTATTTCATTCTTAAAAAGAAAATCGTGAATAATGCCACATGAGCAATATTTGTAGGGTTTCTTTTTATCACTTAAAAACCTGGAGTCGCTTGAGCCCTAGCCTGTAGAGCCTCTAATGTTAAAAGAACATTAACTTGGGCATATGATGTCAAATTTGGGCTGACAATATATTGTTTCGAAGCTCTTGACATTAGGAATGCAGCTACAACTTTAAAATTGTTTTTCTAGCCCTTCTTTTACTTCAAAAATATCCTCTTCAATGCTTACCACCTTGTTAGCACAAATCAAGTATACCAAGGCTGCTTCCTCCTCTGTCAAGCCTATCTTGAATGTTGGTCTCTTGCAAATTGAATTTGAATTGAATTCGTCCAAAGTAGCTTGAACAAATCCTTACATTACTTCCTCGATCTCATGCTCTTGAATTGGCCCTTCTTGAGCAAGTAATGGATCTGGATCACATCACTTTGAGACCAATAAGATCTTTCATTTTATTTTCCTTTAGGGTAAATAACATCTTATATTTCCTTTTTAGTAAAATTCAACTATATAAACCCATGTAACCCAATTGGGAATTTCAAGTAGAGTTTATAATAGTAGTAAGAGCTTTTGTCTTTCGTTCTTAAAAGAACTTTGAAAAATTATCAAGATTTCATGTTATGGTGATCTATCTTGACATATAGCTCACAATCTTCTCTTCTTTCTTGGTTGTGGTGTCAACACTAATTTCTTATACAATTGTTTCTTATCTTTATAGATAAAACATCTGGGTCTTTATTTTATGGTTATTTGAATTCGAAATAGAACAATCCTTGGCAAAAGAACCTTATTGAGTGCAGATCTCACTTACTTGTGAAAGTTATTTAGTTAGGATTTTTGTTTATTCATTGTTATTAGTTTAATTTTGCTCAAGGACTAACCAAAGGCAAGTGTGGGCGAATTTGATAAGTGCTTAATTTTACGTAAGTTTTTATGATTTTCTTTGTAATTATTTGATATTTTCTTAAACGTCCTGAATATTCATTAATTTTCAATGATTGATAGGAATTTTTGAGGCAAACAAACAAAAAGGAATAGAAAAACTATAAATTAGTATAAAGAATACTCAGTTTGCAACTTTATGGATTTTGATTTCTTCTTGGACTAATTTTTGGGCTCTATCCACTTTATTGGGCTATATTAGACTTACCCAAAGGTTAAGGATCAGATTTTGGGCATAAAGGTTAATTCATTGAGGGCTAGTCAGATTTTCAAATTGGGTTTACAATAAAATAGGTTTGCATGTTATTCTGCCTAGACCTATTACCTATAAGGAAGAAGAAGTCAAATATGAATTTTACCAGTCCTACAAGTAGTACAACTAAAGTTCAATTTTCTGTAGTTAATAGAATCATGTACCAATTTTCATTCAAGTGGGAACAAACGCATTATCATAAATTTTAATTACATAAATTTTAGATGATAGCCACATCAAACTATATGATTAATGTCTGCAATTGACCATCCTCTTACCTCTTTATGTTTTTTTAAGAACAATTATAAGTTTTCGTTCTTGTTCGTTGTTTAATTCAGGTAATATAATAATAGGCAAACTTTCTAAGGTTCCTAAAAGACATACTTCAATGACTCAAGCAATGGTTTTAATTTTAATTTTGGTGGCTTATCCACTTTTGCTTTCCATGTGGGTTAGAGTCTAATAAATAATTTGTCTCACTAATAGCATGATCTTAATTTATGTCCATGCCAAAATGAGTTGTAAGAGATCGTTAATATAAAATTGGAAAAATGAGTTATTAGTGACACCTTCAATCAAATTCACATCACACAAATTATCATATTCTTGAGGTTGTTGACTACCATTAAACACATTAAGTACAATGATCATATTTCCAAATGAAAGTTTTATTGCGCCATTATGATAATTGATTAATGCATCAAATGTTACTAAACAAGGCCTACATAAAATTACTGGAATTTTATAACTTGAGTTGGTGTCAAGTTCAATATCAAGGACTATAAAATCTACTAGAAAAGAGAACTTATCAACCTTGATCAAGACTCCTCCATGACAGTTATAAGAATGTAGATAAATCTATTAGGTAATTGGAGTGCCACTTATATGAACCCTGCCAAGAATTCTAGAACTAGAATTGGATGGAACTACAATCGGATGCTTAACAAAGGCATAAACCTTGGTATGAGAGGATGCCACAATTAGCTATGGATGGGCTAATTGATAAGTCAAGGATTTAAATGCTACAGAAATTCGATAAGTTTAAAGAGTTAGTTCAAGAACCAAAGAGAATTAACTCTTAAGCTAACTCTATCAAAAACAATCATATTCTTATTGGATGTAAGTACATTGTATATGACCAGTTACAAGGATTTCCATCCCATACTTGGCCTTCGAATTTTTAGAAATAAATCCTAAAAACAAATCAAATCAAAATTAATCACCTAAAGAAAATGCCTAATCTAAAGCAAATAAAGAAAGTCTCTTAAATCAATTTAACACCTTACATCAATTACGATGGAAACTAGGCAAGTAAAAGAGAAAAAACTGATTTGGCTTGCCACTTGTGTCCTCAAGAAACAGGAAAGTATCCAAAAGGAAAGTAGCATATTTTCTAGCCATAATATGCAAGCTAACTTGCTGATGTCATGTTGTGATTTTTTAGATTGAATATTAGGTGCAATTCTTTCAATAACCTTCGACGAATTTTATTGAGCCCAAGTTATTTGAATCAACCAATTAAAGGAATTAAAACTCCCCTAGTGACTGATAAGATATGAGGCATATTCAGATCCTGTTCAAGTTCTCATTAGACTTGTTACAAAAGATTGTGCAAAGAAATTTAAAGAAGTGCTGAATGGGTTGATTCAAGTAATTTTGGCTTAATAAAATTCGTGGAGGCCCGGGACGCACGTGATCTTCAGACAACTAAATGCTTGATTCAAGCTCTTAAAGTTTCCAAATAATCACTTCCATGAAATCAGCAAAGGAAAGTGGCGAAACAAATTAGTTATTTCTCTTTTAATTAATGTAAGACATTTAAGCTGATTAGGATTCTGATTTGATTTAGATTTTTTCCTTATTTGCTTTAGATTAGGATTCTCATTTGATTTTGGTTTTGGATTTATTTTTGAAAATACCAAGGGTAATTATGGGGTGGAATTTCTTGTAACCAAACCTATATAATATACTTGTATCTAATAAGAAAGACAGATCATTTTTATACAATTGGTGGGAGATTTAATTCTCTTCAGTTCTTAAACTAGCTCTTTGAACTTATCGGATTTCCGTAACATTTAAATTCTTGACTTATTAATCAGATCATCCATAGCTGATTGTGGCGTCCTTGCATACCAAGGTTCATGCTTTCATTGAGCATCGGGTTATGATTCCATTCAATTCTAGGTTTAGATTTGATATTGGAGACTAAATTGATTAGGGTTGCGTCAATTCTTTGCGGGGTTCGTATCAAAGTCTGATTAAACAAATGATCTCTAATGATAGAAGAAATTTTTGAAGAACCAACATCTTTATATTAGATAAGAATTTTGCAAATGAAACTAAAATGATTACCAAGAATGTTTTTTCTAGAACATTATTTCTTTTTTTTATTGTAAACAAATCTTTATAGGACCAAGTATGCGGACTTGTTTAAACATCTATAATATATCATTATAATGAGCACCTTTCTTTACTGGATTAAATCTTTGTGGTTATGGGGCTTTAGGAACATAAGGTTTAGATTGAGTCTCACTTTCTTCAGGCTCACTTCATGAAAAAGGGGGTAGAGTATACAGTACGTGGCGTTGTTACACCAGAGTAATGAAGAACTTAATCTTCCTTTGGACTAGTAGCGCGCATGCTTGGGTTTCCAGCCGATATACCATGAAACTCAAAACACCTTTTCAGATTGATAATCCCAAAACACAGGCAACTCAATGCCAAAACTGAGAACTTTAATATTTCAAAATGTCAACGAGTTTTTGATACACAGGATTCTTCAAAGAAAGCAAGTGTAGAGTATACTACCTCGAAGTTTTATGAACAAATTCTTTTTCTTTAATCCTTTTCTATTTTTAATTCATAATTCCTTGAACTAAGAGAAGGAGAGAATTTAGCTATGCATGATAAGAGTTGATAGCAAATATTTCATATATTTCCTCCTTGATTTGTTTACAAAAGGCTTCTCCTTATATAGGAGGAGAAAAGGAGTTGGTGGGTGACAGGTGTCCATCAACTTTTAAAAGCAAAACAAATAATTTAAAAGCAAGCTTATCATGAAACCACTTTATGTTTGTGGATAGCATGATATGACAAAAGTCAATAGTAGACAACAATAATTTAACATCCACTTTCTGGTGGAACAGTAGGTTTTTTGGGTAAAGGTTTTGGTTTTGGTGAAGGAGGAGGGTTGTCCTTGAAAAGTGTGTGGGTCATGCCTAATAATTTTGTCGGATCATATGGCTTTGATGGTGTCATAAAGGATCCGAAAGGATGGTAAGTCTGGGATAAAGTTGGAATAGGTTGGCTTTTGCTGAAAAGGGATGGTTGTTGTTTGTCAGCATCAATTCTGGCAAGTTCAGCTTTTAATGCTTTGATTTCAGCTTCCTTTTGATTGAATTCTGGACCCCAATATCTTTTAGCAATCATATCTTGAAGGTCAATGTCAAGTTGGACAATTCGATCTTTGAGACATTGGGACTTATCCTTACACTTGATTTTTAGATAACTCTGAAAACTCTTGAGTTTTAAGTTTTCCTGTTTTGGCCATGGGCGTTGTGTTAAGGAAATAAAAGGAAACTCTGAGTCTCTGGTATATCGGCTGGAAACCCGAGCATGCAGGCTACTGGTGTAACAATGCCACGTACTGCGTACTCTGCCCTTGTGGTATTAGAGCCATAAAATTATTTGCTCATAAAAATATTGTTTTATGGTATTTTCTAAAACTCCTTCATTTTGCAAGTTAATTCATTATTTCCTAAAGACTAAGATCTTCATCACACATGGCTTCTTCTTCAAATTCCCGTACTGTTTCTCTCACCTCTTCCTTGCACCTCCCTCCTTCTTGCTCCAAATGAACCACCAAAAAGATCGAAAGTCTTGTTGAGTTCTCTTATATTCCTGAATCAGTTCAGATTGAAGAATCCTACATGCCTCTTGTCAATCCTTACCATTTGTACAAGAAGACCCGCTCTCTTACTTGAAGTATCCAACTTCTCCCTTGATCTCATCTTGTATGATGTTCTCTCCTACAGATTTTCCTCCTTTAAACAAACAAACAGATGTCTCTAGACATGTTATTTCTAAGCCCTTTGTCCAGTCCCCTATTAGCCTTACTGGCCATATAGAGGAACCCAAGTCTTTTGAAGCAGTTCTAAACTGGCAAACCCAAAATGCTAGAGTCTTCCTGTTCTGTTTCTCTAACCTCTTCCTTGCATCTTCCTCATTTTTGTTCTAAACAAACCACCAAAAAGATCGAAAGTCTTGTTGAGTTCTCTTATGTCCCTGAATTAGTTCAGATTGATGAATCCTACATGCCTCTTGTCAATCCTTACCAATTGTACAAGAAAACCCGCTCTCTTACTTGAAGTATCCACACCCTTGTCAGTACCAAAAGACCTTTACCCAAAGAGTATGTCCAATCTTCTTGGTTTGATTGCTGTGCTCTTCAATCCACCACATCAGAACAATATGTTACCCTAGCAATTTCCCCTGAGTTGATTACTTCCTGGAAACAGGAAGGCTATACACTCCTTCATCTTGGAGGAATTCGCCTTGTTCTTACTCTTTATGGCCGAAAAGGTTTACCCGTATCAACTAGACTTGCTTTGCTTGATTCCCGTTTTAAACACTATGAACATGCCATCATTGGCATTGTTCTCACTACCCTACATGCTGGTAGTGTTCTTTTAACCTTTTACCCAAACTTTAACCTTTCTCTTGATGATCCAAACCTCCCTATTGCTCTGAAAGTCCAGATCCAGCTCCAGGGTGCTGATCAGATAGCTACTTCAAAAATGGCTACTTTACACCATCAATTGGTGTATCGATTGCAAAATCATGCTTTGGACGTACCCACTTCTCAAGAAACCTCAGATGCCTTGATGATTCTTGCTGAATCTGAAGATATTTCCACTATCATTCAAATCCCCAGAGAAATTCCCAGACACGAGCTTCTACAGCTCATGCCCCTTGAGTGGTTGTCTAATTATGAAAAGTTCCATCAAAACACAGAGCCAATCTCGACTTCTGAAAGTTCTTTTGAAAAACGGCCAGATAGCACTGTTAAGATGACTTTTAAGCCACCACCACTTCCAGTTCCTACTCTTTCCTCTGCTCCACCTTTACCAGATATCATTATCACCTCTCCTACACCCAACCTTCAACCAACACCTCCCCCATCAGAGGCCCCACACAGATTGTCCTATACCTATTCTGCCATGATCCAGCCTGTCCAGACTAATCAAGAGGATTTACCCATTTTGTCCTTTGATTCCCATGGTTATCCTGTTTATCTCGCCAAAATAAACGGGCATTTCATGTGAGATGTTCCAGCCTCGGGTATGTGTGACCCAGGTTGTTCTTGTTGGGAAGATGTTGAAATCCTTGACCTTCCCAAGAAAAAGAAAAAGAAAAATATTATTTTCCCCGGTTGCAAATATCATAAGAAGGATCCACCATCTAATGATCTAGATTTCTTTGTCAGTTGTTTACCCTTACCTATTTATCAGAAGGGTTTACAGTGGATTCAAACCTATGAACCCGCACTTTTGTCATGCTCCCAATAGGCTCAACTCCAACAGCCTATTCCAACTTCTCCCTTGATCTCATCTTGTATGATGTTCTCTCCTACAGATTTTCCTCCTTTAAACAAACAAACAGATGTCTCTAGACATGTTATTTCTAAGCCCTTTGTCCAGTCCCCTATTAGCCTTACTGGCCATATAGAGGAACCCAAGTCTTTTGAAGCAGTTCTAAACTGGCAAACCCAAAATGCTAGAGTCTTCCTGTTCTGTTTCTCTAACCTCTTCCTTGCATCTTCCTCATTTTTGTTCTAAACAAACCACCAAAAAGATCGAAAGTCTTGTTGAGTTCTCTTATGTCCCTGAATTAGTTCAGATTGATGAATCCTACATGCCTCTTGTCAATCCTTACCAATTGTACAAGAAAACCCGCTCTCTTACTTGAAGTATCCACACCCTTGTCAGTACCAAAAGACCTTTACCCAAAGAGTATGTCCAATCTTCTTGGTTTGATTGCTGTGCTCTTCAATCCACCACATCAGAACAATATGTTACCCTAGCAATTTCCCCTGAGTTGATTACTTCCTGGAAACAGGAAGGCTATACACTCCTTCATCTTGGAGGAATTCGCCTTGTTCTTACTCTTTATGGCCGAAAAGGTTTACCCGTATCAACTAGACTTGCTTTGCTTGATTCCCGTTTTAAACACTATGAACATGCCATCATTGGCATTGTTCTCACTACCCTACATGCTGGTAGTGTTCTTTTAACCTTTCTCTTGATGATCCAAACCTCCCTATTGCTCTGAAAGTCCAGATCCAGCTCTAAGGCGCTGATCCGATAGCTACTTCAAAAATGGCTACTTTACACCATCAATTGGTGTACCGATTGCAAAATCATGCTTTGGACTTACCCACTTCTCAAGAAACCTCAGATGCCTTGATGATTCTTGCTGAATCTGAAGATATTTCCACTATCATTCAGATCCCCAGAGAAATTCCCAGACACGAGCTTTTACAGCTCATGCCCCTTGAGTGGTTGTCTAATTATGAAAAGTTCCATCAAAACACAGAGCCAATCTCGACTTCTGAAAGTTCTTTTGAAAAACGGACATATGGCATTGTTAAGATGACTTTTAAGCCACCACCACTTTCGGTTCCTACTCTTTCCTCTGCTCCACCTTTACCAGACATCATTATCACCTTTCCTACACCTAGCCTTCAATCAACACCTCCACCCTCAGAGGCCCCACACTGATTGTCCTATACCCATTCTGCCATGATCCAGCCTGTCTAGACTAATCAAGAGGATTTACCCATTTTGTCCTTTGATTCCCATAGTTATCCTGTTTATCCAGCCAAAATAAACGGTCATTTCATGTGGGATGTTCCTGCATTGGGTATGTGTGACCCAGGTTGTTCTTGTTGGGACGATGTTTAAATCCTTGAACTTCCCAAGAAAAAGAAAAAGAAAAATATCGTTTTCCCAGGTTGCAAATATCATAAGAAGGATCTACCATCTGATGATCCAGATCCCTCTGTCAGTTATTTACCCTTACCTATTTATCAGAAGGGTTTACAGTGGATTCAAACCCATGAACCTGAACTTTTGTCTTGCTCCCAACAGGCTCAACTCCAACAGCCTATTCCACCTTCTCCATTGATCTCCTCTTGTATGATGTTCTCTCTTACAAATTTCCCTCCTCTAGACAAACAAACAGATGTCTCTAGACATGTTATTTCTAAGCCATTTGTCCAGTCCCCTATTACCCCTACTAGCTATATGGAGGAACCCAAGTCTTTTGAAGCAGTTCTAAATTGGCAAACACACAATGCCAGAGTCCAGAATCAATCTTTGACCTCCCTTCACCAAAAGGTTGATAACATCTCCTCTCGAACTATTCATGTTGAGAAACAAGTTGATCAAATCAGCTTACAACTTCAAAAGATGTATCAAGACATGCAAGATCGATTTGTTCAATTAGATGTTGATTTGCGAGAAATGATCCAGAATTCAATCAAAAGGAGGCTGAGATCAGACAACTAAAAGCTGAGTTGGCACGAATTGACTCAGAAAAGCACCAACCATCACTTTTTAGTAAACGCCAACATCCCAACTTTATCTCAACCCTACCATCCTTTTAGCCCCTTTATGGCTCCATCATGGCCATATGATCCTACAAAATTATTTGGCATGACCTACACACTTTTTAAAGATGAACCAAAACTCCAAATCCGTCCAAAAGCTACCACATCCTCACTAAAACCTCCAGTATCCCTTCGGGATACTCCATCTACCTCTACTGACAAAACTCCTGCTCAACAGCTGGAAATTACCACTGCGACCACTGTTCCACAACCCACCGAACCAGACAACTCAAACTCTTCTAGTTCTTCTGATTTTGATGAGACTTCCACTGATGATCAAACTTGTGATACTCCAACCAGTGACTCCGAAGCTGAATATGCTGATATTTTCCGATTGTTAATGGTTGATACTGCTAACCCACAGCCAAGTGAACCTGTAGTCATTGAACCTGAAGAAGTTGGAGACAATGAACCAGAGCCCAATGAACCAGAGACCTCTAGCCAGCCTAGGCCTCAAAGGTCTTCATCAGAATTAAAGCCATCCAATGGTCCTTGGTTCACTTTTGATGATCTTCCACCTCATAGATGGCGTGAACGTCTCCAAGAACTATCTGCTTGGATTGATCTCCAGATGCTCCGCTTTGGCACAACAACCCAATCTGTGCTAAAAGAATTCTCTACCCGTTTTACGGGATCACTTAGAGATTGGTTTGATAGCTTGGGTACTTACAGACAACTCCAATTCATTCAACTTCCTGAAGTCTCTACTACTTTGACTTTAATTCATGAGCAATTCATTGGGGAACCCTCTGTTACCTATGACGTTGCTAGACGCAAATTCCTCAACATGAAGTGTTGTTCTTTACAACCTAAAGACCTCCACTTCCATTACAAGCGCATGTCTATCTTGTACTACAAGTTGAACGGTTACAATGACTCAACACTGAGACATGTGTTCATGGCATCTTTGCCTGAGGAATTACAACCTGAGTTATAGCGAAAGATCACAGCTCATAACCTGGTTATAGACAATCTTTTCCTTGGTAAGATTTTCCAACTTGCTATGGGATGTCTCGATAAACTTTGTGAACAAAAGAAGTTCTTCAAAGAACTTCTCCGAGACAAAGAACCATTCAGATCTGCCTGTAAAAAACCCTATCTGAAAATCAAGTGTAAAGATAAAACCCAGTGTCACGGTCCTTCCAAGAAAAAAACACCATTTTCATAAATACTCCTCCCACCCTAATCACTATTCTAGAAAAAGATCCAAGAAACGATTCAAACCTCTACGGTTTTTCCGTAAGAAAACCTCCTCTCACGACTTTCTCAAAGAAAAGAAATCCAGATGTTTTATCTGTCATAAGAGAGGTCATTTTGCAAAGAACTACCCTAACAAACCTACTAAAGCCGTTAGATTAATACAACATCTTCAGAATAATACAGACTTCACTCTTGATGATCAGATTGAATTCTTGTTTTCTGAACAAGAAAGTCCAGATGAGTCTACAGTCTTTGCCCTTGAAAATTCTTCTGATGAAGAATCCTTGACTAATTCTAAAGAACCCATTCTCACTATTGCTACCATTCAGACCCAATCCATAAACAAAGCCCAACCTGTTCATGATCTTACCATCCCTATTCCCTCAATCAAAGTCCAAGTCCTTCCCTCCAAATATCATAGGCCCATTTCTGTTATTAGGTTTATTGACACCGGAGCCCAAAGATTTATGATGAATCCCGCCATTTTACCATCTGAGTGTTGGCAACAACACCAAGAATACTTTAAGGCTGCACATGGTGAACTGTTCTCCACAAAGCTCATTACAAAAAAAACCATTGGTATCCAGCTTTTTCCCAACTATATCATTTGGACCAAACTCATTGGTTCCAATCTGCCCAATAAAGACCTCTTGATAGGTTTTGATGTCCTACACCAGGCCAAACAATTGCACATTTCTGTAATCGGCATTCGGTTCAAACATATGTTCAAAACATATACCAGTGCCTTGAAACTTTACTCTTTGGCCCAAACACCATCCTCTTATGCTGACATCAATGCCAAATTTCTCACATTATGTCCTGATGACCACAGTAAATTCCAACATCCCTATCCTCTGTGGAAACATAGTAAGTTCTTTATTAAACTGCCCTTCAAGCTTAATGAAGACCATAACCCTACCAAAGTTACTCATCCTAGCATGACGCCAGAAGACCTCACTTTAGCCCAATTTGAGTGTCAACAGCTTTTGGCCCAAGGCCTTATTGAACCCACTACTTCTCAATGGGCTTGCCGAGCCTTCTATGTTGAAAAACATTATGAGAAGGTCCAAGGAAAAAAAAGACTTGTCATTGATTACCAACCTTTGAATATCTTCTTACAAGATATTAAATTTCCTTTACCTAGAAGACAAGCCTTGTTTACCCAACTCAAAAATGCCAAGATTTTTTCTAAGTTTGATTTAAAATCAGGCTTTTGGCCACTTGGGGTCCATCCTGATGATAGACCCAAAACTGCCTTTTGCATTCCCAATGCCCATTATCCATGGACTGTTTTGCCATTTGGGCTTAAGACAACTCCATCACTATTCCAAAAGGCCATGACTACTATTTTCTAGCCCATTCTCCATCATACACTGGTCTACATTGATGACTTGTTATTATTCTCAGAAACCCATGACCAACATCATAATTTGCTGAATCAATTTCTCCAGATTGTTCAACACCATGGCATAATGCTTTCAGCCACTAAAAGCACTATCGCCACAAACCACATCACTTTTCTTGGTATGGAAATCCAAAATGGATCCTACCAGCCCAGTCCACACGTAGCCCAAGAGCTCCAATACTTTCCTGATAGTAACTTTTCTAGAAAACAAATTCAACAGTTTTTGGGAATAATTAACTATATCCGTGACTTCATTCCACGTGTCAATAACTACACCTCTCCTTTATCCTCACTTTTGAAAAAGAATCCTTCATCATGAAATGACCACCACACCACATGTGTCTCCTACCTAAAAAGATATGCACAGAATCCCCTACCATTGCGCATCATTACTAATGGACAACGCATCCTGCAGACTGATGCCTCTGACAAGGCGTGGGGAGCCATTTTGATTGAAAAGATTGATGACAACAAACATTATGTCGCGCATGCTAGTGGACAGTTCTCTCCAGCTCAAAAGCATTACCACACTGTCTACAAAGAAATCTTAGTGGTCAAAAATGGCATTAAAAAGTTTGAATTCCACCTCATCGGATTCCAATTCCTTGTTAGAATGGATAATTCAACTTTTCCAAATATGCTGAATTTAAAAAATCATTCAGTTTCGAAAAAGACGTTACTTCGCCTAAAAGATTGGTTTTCCCGATATGACTTCAAAGTTTCACATATAAAAGGGGAACACAATGTCATTCCAGATTACTTCTCAAGAAAACCTTCTCCCAAAATCTCAATGCAGATACAGTCCCATTTTTCAGTCATCTCCATGGCTTCTTCACTCCCTAAGACAGCCCTCACCAAAACGTTTACCCCTGGAAACCGTGCTTTCAGCACTCCTTTCCATCTTCAGGAATATGCAAAATCTTTTCTCATGCGGTATTATATACTTGCATGCTCTGAATACCCTGATTCCCCTACATTCCAGGATTATCATCCGGAATATATGTTTCTTACACGTCTTACTTTAGATCTGTCTAGACCACTTTCTAAGAATGAGTTCTGGAATATGTGGTGTCTCTCACTGCTATATGCCACTAGACTGGTGTCTCTTTTTGCCACTCTTGATCTTTTAAACAATCCAGACCAAGCTACCTTTCTCACCTGGACACTTTTTGAATGGTTTGCGCCCTTACCTGTTTGGCACCATAAACTTGAACAGCTCAAAACCACCCATAATCTTGGTGGAATCCCTTACCAAGAAGCCTAGCTGTTTACCTCCGTCTTCATAGTCCACCGTCCCTACTTCCAGTACCCTAGACATTTATCTTTCTGGACTCAAGATCAAATGTATGAGTGGATCACAATCCCTCATCCTGCTTTGTTACAGCACGATTATGCCACCAAGACAAATCTAAAAAATTATCTTTTTTAGATTAACCATGTCACACTCCCATCTACTGACATTAAACACACCTCCATTGGTCCACAACATGATATCTTTATGATCCCTACACCATCCCTGGTCTCTAAACCAAAATCTCGTGGTATTATCATTAAGGAAGAACGTCCTGATTATACGGACTTCCCATTCCAAGACTCTCAAGATCCATGGGAAGAATTCCTTTCTCTTGATAGTCAGAATCAACCACAGCCTGGTCAAAGTAGTAACCCTCCTACTACAGCACCTTAGCCTCAACACATCAGGCCCATTACTTTGCTCACTCCTCCATTAGTAGTCTAGCCTTTTATTAAAAATGACAGTGTTATGGCTGACTGGCCCGAAAAAGGAAAAACTTGCCCTGCACATCATCCTGACCAAGCTCAAAGCTGCACCTGGTCCTTCCGACCTTGTGGGACCAAATCACCTGACGCAACTGAATCCTCCTCAGAGGATACCATCTCCCTGTAAAGTCTATCCACCAGTTGGAAAGTACTTTCTTAAAAGTCTTTTGTCCGTTTGTAATAATGATCATGAATGGTGTGTTGTCATGATCACCGCTTGCTTTTCCTTTATTATTTATGTCAATCTCAATATGATGTCAAAAATGGTGTGCTGTCTACATTAGTGTGCTGTCAAAGTTGGTGTCCTCTCATAATCTTTGTAACAACATCTTTGTAAAAGTTGTTTGTTTTCTTATGCTTTGTAAACGTTACGTTTGTAAAAGCTGATAAGGACTTATCCTTATCCACTCTCTCTCCTTCCTTATAAAAGGAGCAAACTCTTGTAAAAGAAAAAACACAAGAAGAAAATAAAATATGCATCTTTCAGAATTCTCTCCCATGCCTAACTAATTTCTCTTTTCTTAGTCTAAAGGAATAATGAATTAAATTAAGGAATTAAGGAGCAATGGAACTGTTCATAAAACCCGAGGAAGTATGCTCTACACTTGCCTTCTTCGAAGGATCCTGTGTATCAGAAAACTCTTGAGTTTTAAGTTTTCCTATTTTGGCCATGGGCGCCTGTATTAAGGAAATAAAAGAAGAAAACTCTGAGTCTCTAGTATATCGGCTGGAAACCCGAGCATGCGGGCTACTGGTCCAAAGGATGATTAAGTTCATCATTGCTCTAGTGTAACAATGCCACGTACTGCGTACTCTGCCCTTGTGGTAGATCTGAAAGGTTCTTTATCACGGATAAGTTCTTTGAAGAACTTCTTTTGCTCACAAAGTTTATCTAGACATCCCATAGCAAGTTGGAAAATCTTACCAAGGGAAAGATTGTCTATGACCAAGTTATGAACTTTTATCTGACGCTGTAACTCAGGTTGTAATTTTTCAAGCAAAGATGCCATGAAGACATGTCTCAAGGGTGCATCATTGTAACCATTCAGTTTGTAGTGTAGGATAGACATGCGTTTGTAGTGAAAGTGGAGATCTTTAGGGTTTAAAGAACAACACTTCATATGGAGGAAATCTTTTATGGCAACCTCATAAGTAACAGCTGGTTCACTTATGAATTGTTCATGGATCAATGCTAAGGCAGTAGACACTTCTGGTAATTGAATGAACTAAAGTTGTCTGTAGAAACTGTCAAACCAATCTCGAAGAGATCTTGTAAAACGGGTTGAAAATTCTGTAAGAACAGATTGGGTTGTTGCTCTAGGTTGGAGCATCTGCAAATCAATCCAGGCAGATAATTCCTGGAGTCTTTCTTGCCATCGGTGTGGTGGCAAGTCCTCAAATGTAAACCATGGGCCATTGGATGGTTTGGATTCTGAAGACCTTTGTTGAGGTCGAGATTGGCTAGTGGTTTCATTGTCATTGTCATCAACTTCTTCAATGACGACTGGCTCACTTGGCTGAGGATCAGCTGTATCAGCCATGAGGAGTTTAGAAATATCAGCATATTTAGCTTCTGAGTCACTGGTTGGGTTGGATGAAGCCTTAGAGTCAGAGGAGACTGGAGAATTATCAGGAGAAGAATCAGTAGGAAGATCAGAGGAGTAGGAATTGTCATTGGATAAGGACTCTTTCTGAATTGTGGAAATTTCAAAAGGATTTATGGGTGCTTTTCCTGTAGAGGTGGATGGCTTATCAGGTGGTGGAATTGGTGATGATTCTGGTGGAACAGTAGGTTTTTTGGGTAAAGGTTTTGGTTTTGGTGAAGGAGGAGGGTTGTCCTTGAAAAGTGTGTGGGTCATGCCAAATAATTTTGTTGGATCATATGGCTTTCATGGTGCCAAAAAGGATCCAAAAGGATGGTAAGTCTGGAATAGAAAGTGAGTAAAACACTTCCGGAATTCAAGGTGGTGAGAACAGTGCCAATAATAGCATGTTCGTAGTGTTTGAAGCGAGAATCAAGTAACGCTAATCGGGCTAACACGGGTAAACCTTTTCGGCCATGTAAGGTAAGCACAAGGCGAATACCACCAAGGTGAAGATGGGTGTATCCTTCATGTTTCCAGGAAGAGATGAGTTCTGGAGAGATTTCCAAAGTTACATACTGCTCAGCAGAAGTGGATTGGAGAGAACATCGATCAAATTGAGAAGACTGAACATATTCTTTGGGTAAGGGACGTTTAGTGCTGATGAGGGTTTTGATACTCCGGGTAAGAGAACGGGTTTTCCTATACAACTGGTAGGGATTGACCAGTGGCATATAGGATTCATCAATCTGGGCTGATTTAGGGACATAGGAAAATTCAACAAGGCTTTCAATCTTTTTGGTGGTTCGTTTAGCTTCTTTAGTTTAAGGAAAATGAATTAAAAATAGAAAAGGATTAAGGGATAAGAGATTTGTTAATAAAACCTTGAGGAAGTATGCTCTGCACTTGCTTTCCATGAAGGATCCTGTGTACCAGAAAACTCATTGTATTTTCTAGTTTCCTGTTTTAAAGAATTAAAGAAAAGAATTTGAGTTTTAGGTACTTGGTATATCGGCTGGAAACCCGAGCATGCGGGCTACTGGTCCAAAGGAAGATTAAGTTCTTCATTGCTCTGGTGTAACAACAGCACGTACTGCGTACTCTGCCCCTGAGGTCTTCAGAATCCAAACCATCCAATGGCTCGTGGTTTACATTTGATGACTTGCCACCACACCAATGGTGAGAAAGACTCCAGGAATTATCTGCCTTGATTGATTTGCAGATGCTCCGACTTGGAGCAACAACCCAATCTGTTCTTACAGAATTTTCAACCCGTTTTACAGGATCTCTTCGAGATTGGTTTGACAGTTTAGGCACCTACAAACAACTTTAATTCATTCAATTGCTAGAAGTGTCTATTGCCTTAGCCTTGATCCATGAACAATTCATAGGTGAACCAGTTGTTACCTATGAGGTTGCCAGAAAAGATTTCCTCAATATGAAGTGTTGTTCTTTAAACCCTAAAGATCTCCACTTTCACTACAAACGCATGTCTATCCTATACTACAAACTGAATGGTTACAATGATGCAACCTTGAGACATGTCTTCATGGCATCTAATCCTATATTTGAGATCTTGGTACATCTGTTGAAGTCTGAGAGTGATGTCATCAACTTTTTTCTCAACTTGAACAGTCTTGGTAGAAATGGTATCTACCTTTTGTTGAAGAGGATTCAGGGCTTGATTTTGTGCTTTGGCATTCTGTGTTTGCCAGTTTAAGACTGCTTCAAATGATTTTGGTTCTTCCATATGTTCGGATGGAGTAATTGGGAGATAACATGTTGTTGGACATTAGTTTGTTTTTCAAGAGGAGGGAACTGGGAAAGGTAATCTTAAGTAGGAGATGAGGAAGAGGAAAACATAATCCATGGAGAAACCAAAGGTGGTGAGGACAAAGAACTTTCCTGGACTTGTTTATGACAAGACAACAATTCAGGTTCATTTTTCCGAATCCATTTTAAACCTTGTTGATACATGGGTAAAGGTAAAAAACTGATAGATGGATCTGGATCATCAGGCTTAGAGGGTGGATGGTAATGACAAGGAGAGTGGGGACGTTTCTTATTTTTCTTTTTCTTGGGAATATCAATTTCTTCCACATCTTCCCAACATGGGCAATCTGGATCACACAGTCCAGAGCCGAGGACATCCCACATAAAATGACCATTTTGTTTGGCTGGGTCTATAGGAGTTAAAGGATTTTCTATCATTTTCACATTAATATCAAAACTCTTTCCTGATCTAAGTATGCTTACAGATTTAGCTTCGTCTTTATTAGAAATGGATGAAGATTGTATTTCAAGCTGATCCCTAAGATTTGGAATTCTTTGGTTTAGAAATTTTCCTTTTTCTTTACCTATTGACCCAATTGTGTTTCAAGTGTTAAAATAGCTTGAGAATTAAATATATAAGTTGTTTGGTTGTTTGGTTGACTACATGAATTGATGTAAAGTATCCTTTAGAGAAGGCTTTTTTTTTTTGTGATGAATGAGGATATAGTATTAGGAGTGGCAAACTGTTAACTTCCTTGATTTATTGGAGACTATTTTTGTCTCCAAGAAAAATTAGGGTGGTTTCTCCAATTAGGATCGTAAGTGTAGCGGTATGGGCTATCATGTGACTTTCTATTAAAATTTAATGCATTAACTTGCTAAGCATAGAACTCTTGTTGATTTGCAAGGAAGGGCATGATTGTCCCATGTGTTAAGGATTGACATATAAACCACATGTTTCGCTTTTAAAATTTGAGGAATTATTGGTACGGCCTAGTGTTTTGACTTCAACTTTTCTAGTTAGGAATGCTAGGGCTCTTCTTATATCTACATCCCTCTTACTTAATACATGCCACCTATTTTAGGTGCTTGTTTTGTTTTTTCTCTCTAATTTGAAAAATCTCACCATTGCATTACTATCCTTAAGTTCAAGAAAGCTCCACCATTCGTTGACTCCATCATGTGATGACTCGACATTATTAAACCATTGTAAAAAAAACTAGACAAGTCTCTAAAAGTTCACAACCATGGTGAGGACATTTTAAAAGTAAGTTTGTAAAATGACATTCATAAAATTTTTCATCCTCTTTTTGATAAAAATCATAAATTTCTCTTCTTAGGGCATTTGTTTTGGACATTAGGAGAACTTTTGTTAAGAACTTATTTTTAAGTTGGTCCCAATTAATGGTGGAATTAGGTACAAGATAATTCAACCAAGCATTTGCCTTATCTTTTAAAGAAAAGGGAAATAATCTAAATCTAACGAACTCATCAGAGAAGTTGTGAAAACGAAAAGTTAAATAGTGTCAAGAAATTCTTTAACATGCATGTATGACTTCTCTATCTAAACCATAGAGAGATGGAGGAAGTTAAATTACACTAGGTTTAAGTTTAAAGTGAATGGCTGGAGTTTGACGCAATGCAATGCAAGAAGGATTGTTTGTCGTGATAGGTGAAAAAAGCCTTCTAAGAGTTTTCTCCCTTTGAATGGCATTTTCAATTTTAGGATCTTCCATATTAACTAAAGATTCTATAGGCCTAAGACTGAGAGGTGATGATTCAAATGAATCATGTTGCCAAAAAGAACCTCTAACATATATTTAAACACAAGAATTTATTATGTGGAAGAAATGGTCCTAAATTTGATTTTGCATTATCTAAATTTCAGTTCAATGACAAAAGTTCCTAAATTTGATTTTGCATTATCTAAATTTCAGTTCAATGACAAAAGTTCCTTTGCTTTTGATCTATGGAGAATAAATCCTCTCCTAATTAGACACTTCCTACTTCTTCATAGATACGAATTGATAGATTATTAGTTAAATTCCTATGAAAGTGAGGAGAGCACTTAGGTAGAACTTGTACCATTATTAGAGGTCTTATGAACTTGTAACCCTAGCATAGGCCAATTTCTACTAGCTTTTAATTTCAATTTAAGGTTTAGGATGAAAGGTGCAAGGAATTGGTGATGAAATCCAATCCTTATCTTGTTGGTGGTTATTGCCCTTTACTGATAACTTTAATGCAAAACGTAGAAAGCAAATAAAAAAAAAAAAAAACATCACAGGGTGTGAAGCATGTGCTGCAAATAAATAAATAAACAGAGCATCATAAAATTTATCTACAGCAACATAAACTAGTAAAGTAAGTTTACCTAAAACTAATTACAAAAAATAAATAGATAAATAATGGACAACTGAGAAGAAATATGTAAATCCAAGAAAAATTGCACTTAATTTCGCAACAAGCTTCTATATAACTAAAATTAAGAATAATAATAATTTTTTTCCAATTTAGGTACTAAATTTTAACTAATGGAAAAATCAACAAATCTAGATCTAATTAGTTTTCCACTGCAATCCCCTACAAGGCACTAAAAGCATTTGTGCTTGAAACTTAGTTTTAAATCTTACTAAGCACATGAATCTATTGAAGTGCAGATTTATGAAGAATGAGGAAAAACCCACTTAGAATGAAGGTAAATGAAAGTGAGGTGAAAATTCTAGAGTGAAAAACTACGAAAGCTTTGAAATCCATCTCTTTTAACGTCAGAAATCCTCCTTCCCTTCAAAAATATTAACACTAAGTATTCTATGTATCCATTTTAAAAAAAAACCAAATAAAATAGCTAAACAATTAAAAATTATTTAGCCAAGCTTAGATTTGTTAAAAATTATTTTTAACTACCAAGAATACATGATATTAATTGTCACAACTTCTCTCCCTAATTTCTCACTCTTAATTCTCTAATTTCTACACCATTCCATAAAATGAACAAGCCCCCTCCATTTATAAGGTTTGGAAGAGGAAAAATACAAAATAAACATTTAAGCAGTGTAAATTGGTTTCTTTGTACATAGGTGGCAATCAGCTTGATTTTTTGTTGTCATGGCAACTTGTTCTTCATTCTTTAGCTTGAATTGTGTTGGGTAGAGAGGCCTAAGCAATTTCATAAATGAAGTTTACTTGATCAATTTGTTCACAAAAATATTGAGGCAAGAGTATCCTTTCAAATTAACATTTGCAACTTGGCTTCGTATGTGGAGAGTACAATGAAAATGACATGTGTTTGGACTGCAAATGGTGTCATGAGAAGCTATCACTGAGCTAGCTAGAATGGGCTGAAAGCAAGCTTGTTATGGTGACATCATTAGTGACGTGGTGATATTAACATGGACTGATGACATCAAATAGGATGGCGATAATGACTTGACAAAATGGGGGTAATAGAGACATGTAGCTGTATATGGCTCTTTCAAAAATCATGTTAAATGTTAGTCTTGCTTGCAATTGAACCAAAGACCTTTATGTTAAGGATAGACACCCTTGCTACTGCACCATCACTAAATTTGTAATAAGGTAAAAAAGGTATTTTATAACCTCAGTTCTACATCCTAAATTCATTAGTACTAGCTATAATTAATTGTTAAACATAATTAACTACCAAATATAAGTTTGACATAAATAATGCCCATCAGATGACATGACTTACCATACGCAAGCCAAAAACTAGATATCCCTATTGGTGTTTTAAATGCTGTCCTATACACCCTAAGTGCATCATTAAGTCACAAACTCAAATCCTTCCTATAGGCATTCACTTTTTTCTATAGAATAAACTTTGACTTCTCAATTTGAGACTCAGTTTGTCGATTAGTTTGTGGATTCTATATAGTGTAGAAGCTTCAAATGCACAGGAGCAAAAATGGATTCCTTTATCAATAATTATAGCTCTTGGTGCTCCAAACATTGCAAATATGTTAGTGCTTACAAAATATACAACAACTTTTGAATTATTAGTTTATGTTTACAATCAACAACACAAATTATGCAAAGATTACCATATGATGAAGGAAAAGGTTAGCAAAAAGTGTTTGAGGCATTAGATTTCTTGCCACCCAAGTTGCTTGTTCTTTGGCAGTGATCACATAATTTGAAAAAAAATCCACTCTTAAGTACTTTGAGTGTTGTCCTTTTCACTTGAAAATGCCCACCACATGCATAAGAATAATAGGAAGTTAATATATAGACATTTAGAATTAGTTACATACCTTTTTATCACTTGGTCTGGACAATGCTTTCATAAATAAACGGCATGCATCTTCTTAGTGACTAAATACTTCACTATATCAGCATACAAGGGAGGTTAAAGCTTCTGAAGAAAATAATTGCTCATTCAAAGGTAAACAACCTTCGTCATGAATAAGCAACGAAGATGATTAGGCAATTACATTCTCACTTCACTTATGTCTTTAATGTATCAACCTTTTATAAGTCTTAGTTTGCCTGAGAGCTGCATAATCAGAAAACACGATTACTTAAGAACGAAACTTTTTTAAATAAAAGATAACCACTAGTGGCTCTTTTTCAGCCATGGAGTAGTTAAGTTGAGCATCATCCAAGGTCCTTCAAGCATAATAAATGGCATGGGGAATCTTTCCGACTTATTGTCCCCAAAATTGCTCCTGTAGTATGAAGGGTCCAATCAAGTGTTGAATAAGAGAAGCAATGGTCAGTATCTCTTTAAGCTTCTTAAATGCTTCCGTACATTCTTCATTGAACTTAAATGACACTTCCTTTTGTAGCAATCTACATAAGGGCCATGCATTCTTCAAGAAGTCTGTAATAAATCTTATCTATAAGCCCGCATATCCAAGGAAAGAAAGGACCTCTCTCACACTTGCAGTAGATGATAAAGGATGAATATGATCTATTTTAGATTTATATTCTTATATTCCCTCGGTATATTAAGTGACATTTATCATAGTTAAGCACAAGACTAGTTTCAATGAATAGTTTAAGAACAAATGTATGGTTATCTAAACATTTATCAGAAGAATAACTGGAGATATTGAAATCATCCATAAAAGCCTCTATGCTGTTCTTAACATGATCTGATAATATACTTACCATACAACACTAAAAAAGTGGCTTGTATATTTATATTTTCTTGATGAACTTGATTGGCCTTTTCTAAAACCATGATTCAGGTAGTTTTACTTGATCCCAAGTTATCCTTCTAGTAACTAATTGATACGAACCACGCCAAGAACTAACACAACCCTAATCAATTTAGTCTCCAAGATCGAATCTAAACCTATAATTGAATGGAACCTCAACCCAATGCTTACTGAAAGCATGAACCTTGGTATGAGAAGACGCCACAATCAGTTATGAATGATTTGAATGCCACGGAAATCTGATGAGTTCAAGGAGTTAGTTTAAGAACCGAAGAGAATTTAACTCTCTCACCAATTGCATCAAAACTAATCTCCTCTATTATTGGGTTTGGGTATATTATATAGGGTTACAAGAATTTTTGGAAATAAATCCTTAACCAAAATCAAATCGGAATGTTAATCTAAGCAAATAAGGAAAGAATCTAAATCAAATCAGAATCCTAATCTAACCAACTAGGAAAGAATCTAAATCAAATCAGATTAAAAGAGAAATAATTGATTTGTTTCTCTACTAGCCTCCTCATAGAAATGGGAAAGTATCTAAAAAAGGAAAATAATGTATCTTCTCGCCATAATGTGCAAGCCACTTGCCGATCTCATGGAAGTGATTATTTGGAAACTTCTAGAGCTTGAATCAGGCGTTTAGTGGTCTAAATATCATGTGTGATTCCTTCAATTGGCTTCCATGAATTTGATTGAGCCCAAGTTGCTTGAATCAACCCATTAAGTACTTTTTTGAATTTCTTTCCTCAAGCTCTTGTGACCGGTCTAACGGAAACTTGAATAGGATCTGAATATGTCTCATACCACATGCTTGTGGCCTGGATGGATTAAGGTTACGCTAAAAATCATTATCTTCTATTGAAAGATCTATTGGAGATGGCCTTTTGTAGTAGAATTTTATTGGGAAAGTTGGTTAAAGGGTTTTGAAAGCAGTTAAGCTGATTCATTTTCTCTAACATTAACATCTCCAGAGGGTTCGTTAAGACAAATTTTCGAGGCAATTTCAAAGATTTCTAAGAAGCTTTGACCACATTGTAGACTTTTATTAAGATCTAGTGAAAGATGCTAAACCTCTATATGCTAGAATGAAAAAAAAAAAAAAAAACTTGACCTTGGATGCTTGAATATGAAGGCAATATTGAAAAGCTTAAGATTAAAGCTATCAACACACCATGTCTGACCTTACCCCATTCTAATATATTTCAAATCATTGAAACCAATGCATCTGATATAGGTTAGAAAGTCTTGCTAGAATTATGTTAGGAGTATGGAATCCAACTCAACAAAAACTATATAACCATTAAGTAAGAAATATTATTTGTAGTTTTGTGTGTCCCAAAATTCCAAGATGACCTACTTAACAAGAAATTCCTTCACAAGATTGATTGTAGATCGGCCAAAGATTTTCTAGAAAAATATGTTGAAATATAGTTTTGAAACTATATTTATAACTTTGATATTGAAACTATGCTAGAAGAGAAAAATAGGTCCTTGCCAGACGTCTGGACTCTTGAATTCTTGTTAAAGGACTACTTAAAGTATCCCTATCAAAGAAATAGAAGAAGGACGAAACTTCTTTCTGTCTTAATGGATCGTCCTTATTGCCATTATGGAAGATGAACATCTTCATTTTCAATAAAAAAAAAGTTACTTCCAAAAGATCAATGGTTCTACCAACAAATCTTAACAGACATAGGATCATGGGAATTCAATCATCGTACATACATAGTAGTCAGGATCTTAAAGATCATCACCAAAGAAAGTTAGGGAGTAGCTCCCAAGTAAAAGAGGAGATTTGGAGACAAAAGAATTCGACCAATTGATTATAATTATTTTAATACTTTCAGGTATGGGAACAGGTACTTTATCTCCAAAACAAAAAGAAAATGCTCATTATTGGTTATTTAAAATTGACGAAATCTTCAAATATCAAAATTAGATTTTGGATTATTTTCTTCTTAGGACCTTATGAAGATTATTTTTCTTAATATTTAAAAGAAAGGTTTAACAAATTTATGATAGAAATGAGTTTAGGAGTAAAGATGAGTACATGATGTATTTTGTAGGATTACACTATTCCCTATGTTATAAAATAGGTATACTACTTTAGTTTTGATCTAGAAAATGGACATGGAAAATTAATTAACAAACTAATGAGAAGAATCTCCTTTAGATAGTGGAATAAGTTCAATTGTAGCCAACCTTTCTACTTTCGTTTCCACTAAAGCTAGCTCTCTTAAAGAAGCTATTGATAAAGATCTGAGACCACACCACTTTGAAATTGGCTAGTTGTTATCAAAATTGTTGTCAAATAGAAAAAATCTCATCTCCAACTAGTATGATTCAAATCTTGGATTTTCAAATTAGAGAGATATTGAGAGAAATCAAGAATTCTCACTGTTTCCTAGATTCATGGACCCAACTCAATCCAATGGGATCTTTTATTCACATTGTTTTCCACAAAAACATTTTATAAAACTCTTGGACCTACAAATTTAAAGTATCCTACTTTCACAATCAATATTTCACAATCAAGTGTGTAGTATTGGTTTTAGTAGTGATCCTTATATATTGTATAAATAAACAAAAAAAAATCTCTATTTGACAAGGCTTCTTCTTCTACCTATGAATTCCATTAGACCCAAGATTGATATTGAGAGAGATCAAGAATTCTCACTATTTCTTTGATTCATGGACCCAATTCAATCCAATGGGATCTTTTATTCACCTTTTTATCCACAAAAACATTTTATAAAAACTCTTAGACCTACAAATTTAAAGTATCCTACCTTCACAGGGTTCCACAAGCAATCAATATTTCACAATCAAGTGTGTAGTATTGGTTTTAGTAGTGATCATTATATATTGTATAAATAATCAAAATATGGTCAAAAGAACAAAAATCTCTTATTGATACATTAGAAAATTTTTTGGGTCTTCCAATAACACTAGGTTGATTGTTTCACTCCTGTGTCTTCTAAAAGGAAAAAAGATCTTTAAGAGCCTTTTCTTGGATTCTAAAGAGTGTATTTGGATTCTCTTAATAACTAAAAAGTGTATTATGCTTAAATCTAATTGGGGTTCGTGGTGATCAAGCAACTGTCTAAGAAAAAGAAGAATTCTAGTTGTAAGATATCTAATGAAACCATCACTGAATTGGAGATCTTATATCAAAGAGAATGATCTCAAACATCTAGAGTTTTTTTTTTTTGGGTTGATTATATGGATGATTCGATCCACAAGGGGCATGATTGGGAATTAAAAACCATTGTTATGGATCCAAATCTATTAGCATAAAACATTTCCTTTCCAAGAAAAATCCTCTGGTATATGAAAGAGTGCTTTCATTGTTGTGGAATAAGAAGCTTTTGTATCTTAATGCTTGAATTTGATCAATCTTTTTTTTTTCTATTGCTAAGGTTAAGGCGGAGAATTGAACTAAGAATTCTCTTTCTTCATCATCAATCAAATCACTGTTTGCGACCAAGGATTTTATTTTAACATCAATCTAATGAATAAATCTCTTTACTTGTATAACATAGACGTCTCATATTCTCAAAAAGTGATTCAGTTGATGGGATTTGGTATGATACTTATGAGATCAGTGACATCTATAAGATTGATATTCAAATCTTTCATCTTAAAATGTATTGATTTAACTCCATTTGTGGGACTGCCATGCTATAGCATATTGCTGCAAAATAAAACCCATATTTCTTCTAAAGAATTTTCTAATTGTTCAAGATAACTAGAAAAAGATTCTCTAACCATAAAGAATTCAGTTTAGATGCGGGATACCTATTTAGGAGTTTTTGGAACTTAATCATGTATGGTGTAATCATCAAAGATTTAACCCTTCCAAACTCTATCTCTAACTAACTATAGGCTCAAAAGACAAAAGGAAGATGTGTATGAATGAGAAATCCAGTGGCAAGAAGAAGGAAAAGGATCAAATAGAGGAATTCCCAAGCATTTGGCAATCCTAGAATTGTCAATACCAATTGTGACTCATTATTTCGATGAATCATTTTTTTAGTCAGAAGAAGATTATGGAAGACACAATTTTTTTTTTTTTTCAAAGAATTCAATGGCTCCATCTGATCCATCCACAATATCATGAAAAATGCTACTTAGTACTAGCCATAGGCCTGAAAAAGTATCTAGAGACATCAAATTTAAATGTCTCGTTGAAAGGTTCTAAACATCTACCTTTTTTCCTCATTCAAAACATGGAGTGTGAATCAAAACTATGTTTGAATTGAAATTAAGATACTAATGCCAGTTCTTCTTGTTTGAAGGTTGACAATAAGTTCTTTCAAAATTAACTATTTGTCCCTCTATTAGAGGTGTTACAAAAATGGCTACATTTGATCTACAAACTAATAGATCAAATCGAATTGGAAAAGGGAAAAATTTGTACTAGTTATACCTTTCATAACTACTTTGTAGAAAATCATTAGGTGTGCATATTTTAAATACTTGCAACTAGATTGGTGAAATATGTCTCCAACAAAAGCATTTTTTTAACTATCATACAAAGAACATATTTTACTACAAATGAACAAGATATTGAGGAATTGTCCATATGTAAATCGTAAAAAGCTTAAGAATGTTTGTGTATGGAAGGAACATCTTTTAAACCTAATTCCTGTGGCCGTAATATGAAGTTTCTTGACTAGATGAAGGAGATCAAAACCTATGAGAAAATCCTTATCTGGAAGATTGGAACCTATGAATTTTTGCCATATGACACAGTTTGGAAAGAATTGGTTCAGAGTTTTGGTAATACTTCTCATAATTTGAAATCCACTCAAGGGGTATGAGCTGTAGCAGTTCTTGTTTAGAGATCTGCTTTGGGATCTGAATGATAGTTGGAGTGGTTTCTCTGTCTGCTAGTATCATTAAAGCATCAGAGGATGCTTGAGGGGACTGAAGATCTAGTGCATGATTTTGGAGGCGATACACTAGTTGATGGTGAAGGGTGGCTATTTTGGAGGTAACTGTTTGTTCAGCACCTTGGATCTGGATCTAAACTTTTAAGGCTGTTGGAAGGTTTGGATCATCAAGAGAAAGGTTGAAGTTTGGGTAGAAGGTTAAGAGAACACTACCAACATGGAGTGTTGTAAGGATTGTGCCTATGACAACATGTTGGTACTGTTTAAACCAGGTATCCAGTAGAGCTACTCTAACTGTTACTGGAAGACCTTTTCTACCATGTAAAGTAAGGATCAACCTTATTCCACCAAGATGAAGGTGAGTGTAACCTTCTTTTTCCCATTGGACCACCAGTTTTGGAGGGATCTCAAGGGTAACATATTGTTCAGCTTGTGTTGCTTGGAGAGCACATTGATCCAGTCGAGAGGACTGAATATACTCTTTTGGCAAAGGTTTTTTTGTGGAGATGAGAGATCTTATACTACGGATGAGAGGACTCTTTTGTTTGTACAAGTGATAAGGACTCATAACTGGAAGTTGAGACTCAGAGATTTGTGCAGCATCTGGGACATAAGAGTATTCTATAAGCTGTTCTATTTTAGACTCTAGATGTTTTTAACACGACTTTGGGATACTTAAGGTAAACGATAAAGACACAGGAGATAGATCTGAACTAGACGCTACTGAAGTTGTTGAAGTAGATGCTAAAGAAGTTGAAGATGATGCCATATTGAGAGAGATCTTTCTAGAATTTCAGAAAATCTAACAATCCTAATCCTTTAATATCACCTCTAAGAAAGAGACATATGGCTCTGATACAAACATTTTCCACATAAAAAGTGAATCTTTTGTTACAATGAAGTGGAAGTGCAACGAACTTTTATGAAATGGTTTCACAGTATTTAGCCAATTGTCCTGATCGTGGGATATTACTGAGAAATAGGAATCTGTGTTATTAAAAGATTTCTTGCGATTGTTTCTATCTAGTATGGAATGAGTCAATCATCTACTTTGGTGTCTTATTGAACAAAAATGGTGATATTCTTTGTTGATCAAGTATTATGATCATCCAACAAGAGGGTTTCAATTTTTTCAAATGAATGGTTTGAAGAACTATTGATTCAAACCTTTCAATTCATGGATGTGGATCTCAAACTTATGAATGGAGATATTCCTGAAACTTGCAAAAAAAAAAAAGGAAGTGAGTTAGATAGAAAGAAAAGAAACTTGGGTAAAAACTAAGTGGCTTAGACAAATCTTTTTTGTCGATAGCAACAGACTAATCCATCAAACTTTGATTAATAAATAATTGACTGAACACTCATGAAAACAACTCTACGGCTTAGAAACGAAATGTTACAAATGCTCTTGGAAATTCTTACTTCCATTGGATATGCATTAGGATCTCAATTCATGATTCTCTCGATTCAAGAAGTCAAAACCAGAGGAGTGAACCATTTCTTCTAACTCTTTTTCATACTTAATAAATGTTAGTTGATTGTATATACCAGTATAGTTCTATAATTCAAAGTATCATTTCCTATTTGATCCCCATGAATTCCATATTTGAAGTTGTGATCAGATCTATCATTAAAAGAATTGATTTAATACATTTGTTATGTACCCATAAGTGCTGTGTTTGATTTGAATCCGATTCCAATTCAATCTAGATTGATTGATTGCCTCCATTATGTTGTTACTAGCAAATAACACTTCTTTTGGTTCTGGAATAAGGGATGTAGACCAATTCTTTTTTTATCTTTCCATAAAAAGATTCATTCTCCTAAAAAAAATAAAAGGTAGAACCAATAAATATTTCTTTTTTCTATTTATGCCTGGAGTTAAATACCTTATTCAAGAATTGTTTTTGCTCTAATCCATAGCAAAAGAACAGGAAAGCAAAATCCCTTATTATACACAAAATCTTGCTTGGTTATTGATAGAATGAATAGATCTTTCATTTCTTGAAACCTTTATTCTGAATCAAAATGTGGTGTAACATGGATCCCCACTGTTTTGGTCATGGAATGGATGAGTGAAATCCTATTGGAATTGTCCATATTTAGTTTAACCTTTAAAACCATATCACATACTAGATCTGATAAATAAGATGAATTGATATTAACTATTTATTTATTTTTTGATCGCTTAAAAGGGACAAAAGAAACACCCGCTTCTTTCTTCAATGATTTTTTACCTTTAGTGGACCTATCAATAGGATTCAAGCCTAGATGAAGTTCTAACCATCTGTTAGAGAAAAAAGAACAAATGGATCTTGCAAGATTCTCAAAAAGAAAAGTGGATTCTTATTCATTTGGCTTGCGTATTCTATGAATAGTTGAGAAATTGAGGTATGTTCAAAAAGACATTTACGAATTGCTCTAATTCTACCCTGCTTGAAGAAAAGAAGGATCCTAAAGAATTGATCTTGTTCAAATGATAAAAGAATAGTGTTTAGGAGGCAAGTAATTATTACCTTTAAGGTGAGAGTTTAATCCATTATCTTGTTGAGATGGTTCCCATAAGCTTCGGAACAGTTTCCACTGGACCAATATGACATTTGATCCATTGGCTAGCATAAGATCCCATGAAATACATCATGCTCTTCAGTTAGCTTCTAAAGTTGTTGTCATAAAATTTATCAACACTTTTCTTTAAGGGATAAGGTAAGATTTCATCATTGGGGCCCCAAAACCTAAATTGGTCTAAAAACCAATTAGGATATTTAAAAAAATCAAAGATAGTGAAAAACCATGAGTGTGACATTTTGTCATTCTAGAGATACACAACTTGTTCCTGTGCATAAAAATAATCATAATAATTATACTCAAAATGTTTAAGTGACATGACAAGTGACAAGCACCCCATTACTATCTGGTAAAAATCTTTAAGATCATTACCAGTGTATAACTAGCTTTCTTGTCACTTCTCATGTGATAATTAATTTCCCACGAGCTAGTTTCTATTAAGATCTGCTCATACAACCATTGATTCTTTAGAAAGAGATGATATGCAAGATAGATGTCAATAACATCATTTGGTTTTTGGTTGATGTGTTCATCTTGAACAACTGTTACTAGTACTAAGTCATTTAACGTAATAAGGAGTTTCATCCTTCTTTTGTTTTTTGTTGGGGATGCTTAAGCTGTCTTTGTGATAAAGAAGCTGAACTAGCTTTTGTTGAAGCCTTATAAGAATTCTCAAGTTAGAAAATCTTACAAGGACTTGTTTTCTCCTTTGCCAAAAGAGTATATTCAGTCTTCTCGACTGGATCAGTGTGCTCTCCAAGCAACATAAGCTGAACAATATGTTTCCCTTGAGATCCCTCTAAAACTGGTGGTCCAATGAAAAAGGTCTTCCAGTAACGGCTAGAGTAGCTCTACTGGATACCCGGTTTAAACAGTACCAACATGCTATCATAGGCACCATCCTTACAACACTCCATGCTGGCAGTGTTCTCTTAACCTTCTACCCAAACTTCAACCTTTCTCTTGATGATCCAAACCTTTTAAATCCAGATCCAAGGTGTTGAACAAACAGTTACCTCTAAAATAGCCACCCTTCACCATGAACTAGTGTATAACCTCCAAAATCATGCATTAGATCTTCCGTCCCCTCTAGATCATAAAGTAGATCTCTAAACAAGGATTGCTACAGCTCAAACCCCTTAAGTAGATTTCAAATTATAAGTAGTATCACCAAAACTCTAAACCAATACAGACGTCCCAAGCCCTTTTTGAAAGACGTGCAAATGGCATGGTTAAGATTATTTTCAGAGCTCCTGAACCAAAAGAACCCAAAATTTCTTTCTCCTAATCAGCAATGATCACTGTTGTACAACCTGGTCAGGAAGAAGATATTCCTATTCAGGGATTTTCTTCGGAAGGATATCCGGTCTATCTGGATAAAATCAATGGTCATTTCTTGTGGGATGTTCCTTAAGCCCACATGTGTGATGCGGACTTCCCATGCATAGATGAAAACTTCTCTGATGATGAAGATTTCAAAATCATGAGAAGAAGAAGGTGTAGAAAGAAAAAGCCTTCACTAAACACAAAATGTAGATCACATTCCCTAGATCCCCCAGATGATCCAGGAAGCTATCAACTGTGGCCGATCTACAGAAAAAGTCTTAAATGGTGGAAGAAAGACGAACAGTCATACAAGTCTTGTACAAGTCAACACTTGTCAACAAATCCTCTAGAATCTTTTTTACCCAGTTGTATGATGTTCTCCTCCCATTCTCAAACCTATTAGGATGTTTTTCCCCCTCTTGAAAAACAGACTGATTCTCAGTCAAACATTGTCTCACAGCCTTATATCCAATCCCCCATAGCCTTTTTAGGACAACCTGAAGCTCCAAGACCTTTTGAGTCAGTTCTTGATTGGCAAACCAACAATGCAAAAGGTCAAAACATAGTCCTCCAAAATCTTGGTCAACAGATTAACAAAGTAGCAACTTGCATTGCTAAAACAGAAAACAGAGTCAATTCTCTATCAGACCAACTTGAACAAATCCATTTCAGTCTCCAAAACAGAATTAGCCAACTTGATGTTGATATCAGATCGATGATTAACAACAACATTTGGGGACCAGAATTTAACTAAAAAGAGGCAGAAATCAGATGTCTTAAAGCTAAGTTAGCCAAAATTGAAGCAGATAACAGATAACCACAAACTTTCTTGTTTACCCAAACCCAATCTTTACCTGTCTCTCCTCCACTTTTCTCGGTCTTTCCCAAGCCACTCGCTTGAGTCAAGAAAGAATGAAACCCAAACCTCAAAAACAATACAAACCCAAAGTCCAACCTCAACCTATTGCACAACCAAGCCCAAACACTAGCTTCTCTACTGATCCTGCCATACCAATAGTTCCCCCTATCACACAAACTTTTCCAACCACATTAGAATCCCTTAGTCTACACCAGATATACAATTACCAAAAGACAAAGCTCCATTGCATCAATACTCAACTACTCCATTATCTGAATCATCTAGTGAGCTATCTGAATCATCTTCATAGTCAGAAATAGACAGTGAAGAATCATCCTCAGATTCTGAATCACAAATGGCTGATATTACTGGTTTGCTTATGGTTCAACCCACTGGTGAAACACAAGATCACTCTTCTTCAGCTCCTCCAGTTGTTGAGGAACACAGAAGATGAAAAAGAACAACAAGCAAGCTTTGCAACCCCTGCAGAACTTCATCAAACTCTTGGTTTACTTTTGACGACATACCCCGCCACAAATGGACCGTCAAATTCCATGAATTTGTGGCCTGGGTAGATGTTCAGACAACCCGACCAAATGCCAACTCTCAAGCCATTCTCAGAGAATTTAGTTCAAGATTCACAGGATCTTTGTGTGAATGGTATGAAACTCTTGGTGAATACAGACAACTTCAGTTCATCCAAGCTCTACCATCAGTATCTCTTACAGCTATTTTATGAACAATTCATTAGTGAACCAACCTCAGTGATTGATACAGCCAGAAAAAAGTATCACCAAATGAAATGTTGTTCCCTTCAAAAGCATCATTTAGACATTCATTACAAATGCATGAGTATGCTTTTCTACAAGCTGAATGGATTTAATGATCCTACACTTAAGCATGTCTTCATTGCTTCTTTGCTAAAAGAGCTTCAACTGGAAATACAAAGACAACTTGCAGCCAACAACTTACAGGTTGCAAACATTTCCTTAGGGAAAATATTCCAGTTTGCAATTCTTTTGAGATCTCATGGAAAATAAACCACCTTTTACCACAGCCTGTAAAAAGTCTCCCTTCCTTGAGATTCAATGCAAAGATGAGAAAAAATGCACATGTCCAACCAAAAAGAAAAAACATTTCCAGAAACAGCCTCACCCTTGCAAAACCAGAAAAGAGAAAAAACATTTTCATTTTTTCAAAAAGAAAGATCCTTCAAAACTAACCTCTTCCAAGAAAAATGTACGTTGTTACATTTGCAAGAAAAACGGCCATTTTGCCAGAAATTGCCCAAATAAACCCACCAAGGCAATTAGACTTGTCCATCATCTTCAGGACACAGAAATGCTCTCTGAAGAAGATGACATTGAGTCCAATTTCTTAGAACAGTTAGAACATGACGATGCAACTGCTTTTACCATAGCAGATTCCACAGATAAATCTGAATTAGATTTAGAAAATGCATCAATGGTCTTTACCATCCAGCCCACTGTTCCATCACCAACCATCCCTTCAGTAAAAATCTCTCTCCTTCCATCCAAATTTGAAAGACCTATCCCAGTCATTGGCTTCATAGATACTGGAGCACAGAAAAGCATGATAAACCCCAGTATCCTTCCTTCCTCTTGCTGGGAAAACCATCATGAATTTCTCAAAGCGGCCAATGGGGAAATATTCAAAACCTCCCTTTCCAGTTCTTTCCAAACTATGTCATATGGCAAAAAGTCATAAGTTCCAATCTTCCAGATAAGGATTTTCTCATAGGTTTTTATCTCTTTCATCTAGTCAAGAAACTTCATATTACAGCCACAAGAATTAGGTTTAAATAGATGTTCCTTCCATACATAGACATTCTTAGGCTGTATGCATTAAATGAAGCTTCTCCATATTTTGAGTCAATATCTAAGTCCTTCCTTGAGTTTTGTCCTGAGAATTATTCATTGTTCAAACATCCATCTCCACTTTGGAAAAACTCTCGTTTTATGTCTATCTCCCATTCAAACTAAATAAGGATCTTAACCCAACCAAAACAACCCATCCAGGCATGACACCAAGTGATTTAGAGTTATCACAACAAGAATGTAGTCAACTCTTGAGTCAAGGACTCATTGAGCCCACATCTTCGGATTGGGCTTGTCAAGCATTCTATGTTAAAAAAGGTCTGAATTGGCTCATGGCAAAAAGAGATTGGTAATTGATTACCAGCCTCTCAATGCTTTCTTTAGAGATGATAAGTTTCCTTTACCAAAAATTCAGTCCATGTTCATCCACCTTCAAAATGCTAAAGTATTTTTTTTCTAAGTTTGATCTTAAAGCAGGCTTTTGGCAAATAGGTGTCCATCCTTCTGATCGTCACAAAACAGCGTTTTGTATTCCAAATGCCCACTATTAGTGGACGGTTTTACCTTTCGGTCTAAAAGTGGCTCCATCGTTGTTTCAAAAAGCAATGATAAAGATATTTTCTCCTATTCTCCATCATGCATTAATTTACATTGATGATATTTTGTTGTTTTCCACAGATATGCCATCTCATCAGAAACTTCTCCATGATTTTCTAGACATCGTGAAAGCTCATGGCATAATGCTATCAGAAAAGAAAAGCAACATTGGTCAAACGTTAATCAACTTTCTTGGCACAAAAATCAAAGATGGAAAATACCAGCCTGGACCACACATTGCAAGTGAATTATTAAAGTTCCCAGATTCTGATCTCACAAAACGACAAATCCAACAATTTCTTGGAATTGTCAACTACCTTAGGGTCTTTATTCCAAAAGTGGCACTTCACACCAACCACTTGTCAAAGCTTTTGAAAAAGCATGCCCCACCATGGGGTCCTGAGCAGACAGAAGGCATTAAAACACTCAAGTTGATCACCCAATCTCCTCCTCCACTAAAAATCCTAGCTAGTGGACAAAGGATTTTGCAGACAAATGCTAGTGATGAATATTGGGCAGTTGTCCTCCTTGAACAAGTCAGAGAAAAAGAATTCTACTGTGCTCATGCAAGCGAACAATTCACAGTAACAGAAAAGAATTATCGCATCATCTATAAGGAAATAATTGTAGAAAGTATGGGATCAAAAAGTTTGAGTTCCATCTCCTTAGCCACAATTTCCTTATCAGAATAAATAACTCTTCATTTCCCAAGAGTCTTGACTTTAAGAACAAGCTGCTTCCGGACAAACAATTTCTAAATCTAAAAGCATGGTTCGTTAAGTATGATTTCAAAGTCCTACACATAAAGGGTGATAAGAATCTTATCCCTGATTTCCTCACTCGTTCAGCTATGAAAGCCCCAGCTTTGGTCACTACCATACGCACTATCCCTCTCATAGTAATGGCTTTCTCCTCTTCATCATCATCTGCTAAAGCTTCTTCCTCATCATCTGCCTCATCATCTTCCTACAAAAAGTCCTTACCATTCAAAGCCCTCACCCAGAAAATGTTTCCTCTTGGCCTAACCTTCAGCTCAGCTTTTCAAATCCAGGATTTGCAAGAAAATTCCTGTTCCGATACTTCATGAAAATCTATTGGGGCACAACCTCTCAACTTTCCAAGCTTTTATCCAGAGTACTTGTTTTTAACAGGTCTTACTCTTGATCCTCTTCGCGAAATCACAGAGGATGAACTCTGATACATGTAGTGTCTCACCATCCTGTATGCAACAAAGCTTATCTTTCCTGTTCTACCAACTCTCAAACACATTACTATTGTAGAAAATGCGTCCTCTCTCCTTTGGACAATTTTAAAGTGATACAGTCCTCTTACCTGGTGGAGAAAACAACTCTAAGGTATTGCAGACTTTTATAACATGAACATGCTCCCAGATAATGAAGCAGACATGTTTAGTTCAGTCGTCATAGTCCCTGTCACAAAGGATTATTGGACACAAGATCAGGCATTTGAGTGGAAAGCATTTCCACACTCCTTTCCCATACACCATGACCCGTCTGTCATTTTTATCCTCAAAGCCTACCTGTTTAAGTTAAATAATGTCCAACCACCATCATCAGAGATTCACCATACCTCTATAGGTCCAAACCACACATTAGAGTTTTTTCCACACCATAAACCAGGAACTCCTACCTCAGACACTAAGCCTTTTGGTATCCTCATTAAGGAAGAACGTTTGGATTATACTGATGTTTTATTTCAAGATTCCCAAGATCCTTAGGAAGAATTCATGTCCTTAGTAAATCAGTATTCCAGACAGTATTCCTTACTAGTTACATCTAATTCTCCCTGCACCATGATACCAACACCAACCTTACCAGAAAAAAGACCTGCACCAACAAGCCATGAAGCCCATTTCAAAGGAAAAACAGTTAATGTTAGGATCACAAATAATGCTGACTTTTTCAGCAAATTTGCATCCATGAACAAAAGTGGGGACACAATGGAAGACAGTGATGACACCCTGATGTCCCGTGACTATGATTGATCATCCATTCCCTGGAATCACGGCTTGAATAATAGTCTTATCTGGCGTGCTTTGTAATAGTCTTCTCTGACGTGCTTTGTAATAGTCTTGTCTGGCATGCTTTGTAAAAATCTTGTCTGGCATGCTTTGTAAAAGTCTTATCTGGAGTGCTTTAGTGTGTTTGCTTTTACAGCTGTCATAACAGATGAGGGTCCTATCTCATCTGGCTACAGGATTTTTCCCTTATAAAAGGAATCATCCTTCTATGTAATTTTCAAGTTTGGAATAACAAGAAGTTTTTGGATAACAATGGCATTCTAAATCCCTTACTTCTTTCTAGACTTCAAATCTTCTTTCAATTCCTTATCCTTAGGGCGATCATCTCACCTATAACTAAGTATGCTCTACACTTGCCTCTAAGTGAAGATCCTGTGTATTAGAAAAATTTCAGTCTCTACGTACTCATCATTACTAGAATAGTAACCAAAAACACTGTGTTTGTCCTTTAGTAGCTTAGGGAATGGCTTTTTCATGGATGATTGATGTCTCTAGGTTTCCTCTATCTGGTCTTGGGTTCGAATCTGAGTATATCGGTTGGAAACCCAAGTCTACGGGCTACTGGTCCTAAGTGCACACTTTGTGTTGCTGTGACTCTAGCATAACAACACCACGCACTCCGCCTTACCCAGGTGGTCTCTTCCGCTTGTTTCACAAGTGGTATCAAAATCAAAGACAAAAAGTGCAGCCTATCATTTGGCAAATATTTATTTAGAAACTATGTTCTTGATAGAAGTTTGCTATTTAATTAAGACTTCCTAGAAATCTTTGCAATTGCTTTTTATCCTTAATTTCATCATGGAAATTTGAAGCAAACTTATAGCTCTATCAATTAACTTGATTATCCCTTTAGAAATATTGTGTCTAAGAAAAAGAATTATGGTTTGGAGTAACTTCATTTTCTTGGCCGAAACAACCAGACCAGTATTTTTGACAGCTTTATAAAAAGCATTCAGATGCTTAAAGTGCTGATCTATAGACTTAGAATATATTGGAACATCATCTAATGTAGAGAACAATAAATCTAGCAGGAATGGCATTACATTCCATTCTTCTACTTATCAAATTTAGTGATTTAAATATACCAATACCTACTCTTCATGTCAAACTTTGAGAAGATTACAGCTAAATGTAATCTATTTAACAAATCCTTTTTATTAGGTAGTGGATTTCTAATCCATCTAAGCACCTTATTAAGGGGCATATAATTAAAAATGAGTCTAGGGACTGCTCTTTCCTTTTTTGCTGTGTTTTCAACATAAAAAGCTAGGCAAGACCAAGGTGAATAGCTTTTCCATATCAACCACCTTTTTAAGAGGTCTTTAATTTCCTCTTTGCAAATCTTTAAGTGCCTTTTATTCATTTGAATGGGCCTCGCTTTAGTAAGAATTTGGGCTTCCATGAAGTCTGCTTCATAAGGGAGATTTACTACATGTTTATTTCCTTCCCAAAAGGCACTGGGAATTTTTACATAGACTTTTTGTTGAAACTGATCTTTTAGATCATCTATCTATTGTTGTATCGTAGAATATATAGTTCTTCACAAAAATTGAATCGAAAAGTTTTCTCCCCTATTTCTACAATAATTTGGGCTTATGTAACCTTAAATACAAGATTTTTGCCAAAAAATAAGATCAAATAAACACTGCAAAGTTACGACCATTTATTAGAACAAATGTCATAGCCTTTCAGAATAGACAGCTGCATTAGGAAGTTTAAACCTAATGGCTAGCACTTTTAGCATTAACTATCTGAAGAACTATTGTGGTCTTGTCAAAATACTTAGTAATGATCAACCCTTTGTTTATGTAGCTTAGATCTACTTTAGTGTCTATTAAGGATGGTGTATTAGTATATAATTCCTTTTTAACTACCAAAGTAACTAATGTATGCCATTTCATGGCAGCCACCTTCTCTATAGTATTCAAAAACTACTCTCTACTATCTCAAGAACCTGAACCCGAACTTTAAGCTGAGTTATTCTAGTCTTTGTTTCTTTGATTTCCATCTAAAGGTCTTGTATGGTTGATTCTCTCAAGCTTCTTGCTCTTTAGCTGGCTTCATAATTTTTTCAAAGGAGTAAAATTGATTTTTGATAGTCTTATTCTTTATCTTTGGACTCGTTTTAGGAGTCTTTTCTTATTTGGCAAATGTATTGTTCTAAGGCCTTTTTTCTTACCATTGGATTAGTAATCTTATTTGATTATATCAAGGATAAGATTTTGTTCTCTTGTGAATAAATCGTTGCATTTTAAGGATTGATTTATAGTGATCTAGAGTCTTTTCTGCATCCTGATTGATCCTCAGTTTTAGATACAATGGTGAATATTAGTAGCTAGGAGAGCTTTGAGTGTGCAAGCAAAAGAAGATGAAGTCGTGCAATGGGAAAACATTTTCCATACTAGGTTCTATGTCCAAGACAAAGTATGTAGTTTGATTATTAATAGAGGAAGTTGTACTAACGTTGCCAGTATTACCACAGTGGAGAATTTAAGGCTCTTAACACTTAAACATCCACAACCATACAAACTACAGTAGGTAATAGTGACTTTTCGGTTTGGCAAGTATGAAGATAAGGCTTCACTAACAAGTATTCATTTGTGTTTAATCAACGCAACATCACTCTTGTTCCATTGATGCCAAAGCGGGTTTATGGAGACCAAATGAGGCTATAGAGAGAGAGTGATCAAAAGAAGGAGAGTGAGCAAAAGAAAAAAAGAGAAAAAGAGAGTGAAAGTCAGAAAAAGGCCTAGAAAAAAGAAAAAAGAAAAATGCAACCATTGAGAGAAAATCATAGGGAAAACAAAAGAATTTATATGCAAGAGCGAGTGAGAAAAAAAAAACATTATTTTCACATCAGCCAATCATTGTACTTTAGTACACATAGGCATTTTTAAACACTAATGAACTTACCCTACTTTGCCTAGTGCTAAGGTTATAGGAAAAAAAATTAATAAGAATCAATCTAAAAATATGTTAAGGCTATAAGAAAAGAAATTAATAGGAATCAATTTAAAAATATATTAAGGTTATGGGATCTACTCTTAGATTTCTAAAAATATGTTAAGGTTACATGATCCACTCTCAAATTTGTCAAAATACCATATATTTTGCCAATTAATTATTATGCCATTTAACTCTTAACTAAGCATTAGTGTGATAAATATGAAACAAGTACCTAATGTGCCACAACGATATAGAAGTATCGACATTATGTCAAAATACCATATAAGTCTGATGAGATCTAGATCTATAAATTAACATGACATAAAATAAATTGTTAAGGAAGAAAATACAATAAATAAAATAAACTCTAAGACTCACTTTAGAGAGTAATTAATTCAATAATTTGAATTTTTGAGCTTACCATCTTTGCTCTGGATAACACTGATGAATCATCCTTTTCTAATTCTGACCAATCTGATACATCTGTCTACACAATCCACCAGATCCAAAATTCCAATCTTGTCCATGATTTGAAAATCAAGATCCCATCTATCAAAGTCCAAATCTAATAATCAAAGAAGAAAGACCAGACTATACTGATTTTCTTTTCCAGGATTCACAAGTTCCATGAGAAAAATTCTTCCTCTTCACAGTCAGAATCATCCAGAACCAGGACAAAGCAGTCATTTTCCTACTAAGAACTAAGAGAATCATCGAGTACAGAACTGCATACTCTGCCCCCTATGGTATCAGAGCCACTGCAAAATTGTTTACAAATCTGTTTTATGGTATAATTTGCAAACCTTAATCCTAATTGAAAGTTAATTCATTAATTCTAAGAACTAAGAGAGCTTTAAACAATATGTCATCGTCATCATCTTCAAGCTCTACTCCAGTTTCTATTAACTCTTCTCTTAATCTTCTTTCTTCCTGTTCCAAAAGAACCACAAATAAAATCGAAAGTCTTGTTGAATTTTCTTATGTCCTTGAGTCTGTAAAAATAGATGAATCCTTATGCCCTTGGTCAATCCTTATCAATTATATAAAAAAAATAACTCCCTTACAAAAAGTATTCGTACCCTCATCAGTACAAAGCGTCCTCTTCCTAAAGAATATGTTCAATCTTCCAGGTTTGATCAGTGTGCTCTCGAGTCTACTACTGTCGAGCAGTATGTCACCCTCGAGATTTCTCGAGAACTCATAGCCTTATGGAAAAGAGAAGGCTATACACATCTCCATCTTGGAGGTGTTTGTCTTGTTCTTACTCTCCATGGCCGTAAAGGCTTACCTGTCACTGCTAGACTTGCTTGATCAGTAAAAAGTATTCGTACCCTCATCAGTACAAAGCGTCCTCTTCCTAAAGAATATGTTCAATCTTCCAGGTTTGATCAGTGTGCTCTCGAGTCTACTATTGTCGAGCAGTATGTCACCCTCGAGATTTCTCGGGAACTCATAGCCTTATGGAAAAGAGAAGGCTATACACATCTCCATCTTGGAGGTGTTTGTCTTGTTCTTACTCTCCATGGCCGTAAAGGCTTACCTGTCACTGCTAGACTTGCTTTTCTTGACACTAGTTTTAAACAATATGAACATGCCATTATTGGTACTCTTCTCACCACCTTACATACAGGGAGTGTTTTGCTCACTTTCTACCCCAACTTCAATCTCTCCCTTGATGATCTTAACCTTCCCCACAACTTTAAAAGTCCAGATCCAGCTCCAAGGAGCAGACCAAATAGCCATTGCAAAAATGGCTACCTTGCACCATCAGTTGGTTTACCGTCTTCAAAATCATGCCTTAGATCTTCCTACTCCACAAACTTCATCAGATGCCCTTATGATTCTTGCAGAATCAGAGGAAATCCCAATCATCATCCAGATCCCCAGATAAATTCCCCGATCTAAACTTCTCAAGTTGATGCCTTTAGAATGGTTGTCAAACTATGAGAAATTTCATCAAAATTCTGAGCCTATACAGACCTCTGAGAGTCTGTTTGAATGAAGGTCTGATGGAACTGTAAAATTGACCTTCAAATCTCCACCTATCCCTACTACAGCATCCGCTCCTCCATTTCCTGAAATAATAATTACCTCACCAACTCCCAGTCTACTTTCTACACCACCTCTATCTGAAGCTCCTCACAGATTATCCTATACCCATTCAGCTATGATTCAACCAGTTCAAACTAACCAAGAAGAATTACCCATTTTATCCTTTAACTTTGATGGCTACCCTATATACCCAGCCAAACAAAATGGTCATTTCATGTGGGATGTCCCCCGCTCTGGACTGTGTGATCCAGATTGCCCATGTTGGAAAGATGTGGAAGAAATTGATATTCCCAAGAAAAAGAAAAATAAGAAACGTCCCCACTCTCCTTATCATTACCATCCACCCTCCAAGCCTGATGATCCAGATCCATCTGTCAGTTTCTTACCTTTACCCATGTATCAATAAGGTTTAAAATGGATTCGGAAAAATGAACTTGAATTGTTGTCTTGTCATAACCATGTCCAAGAAAATTCTTTGTCCCACCACCTTTGGTTTCTCCATGTATGATGTTTTCCTCTTCCTCATCTCCTACTCAAGATTACCTTTCCCAATTCCCTCCTCTTGAAAAAAAAACTAATGTCCAACAACATGTTATCTCAAAACCATTTGTCCAGTCCCCAATTACTCTATCCGGACATATGGAAGAACCAAAATCATTTGAAGCAGTCTTAAACTGGCAAACACAGAATGCCAGAGCACAAAATCAAGCCCTGAATACTCTTCAACAAAAGGTAGATACCATTTCTGCCAAGACTGTTCAAGCTGAGAAAAAAGTTGATGACATCACTCTCAGACTTCAAAAGATGTACCAAGATCTCAAAGATAGGATTGTCCAATTGGATAAAGATCTTCGAGATATGATTAACAAAAGGTACTGGGGTCCAAAGTTTAACCAAAAAGAAGTTGAGATCAAACGGCTGAAAGCTGAATTAGCCAGGATTGATTTAGAAAAACAGCAGCCCTCACTTTTTGGCAAAATCCTAGTCAATTCCAACCTTATCTCAAACACCTTATGATCCAGCCAAATTATTTGGTATGACCCACACTCTTTTCACAAAACCAGAACCTGTATCACCACAACCTAAACCAAAACCAAGACCCCCTGTTCAACTAAAAAAACTCATCAACCAGAAAAATCAAAACCACCAACAGATATTCCTTCTTCTTCTACTGCTGGAAAAGATCCTATGTTCCAGTATGGAATTTCTGTTAAATCAGACTTTTCAGCCAGTAATGATGATATTCGAAGTTCCTCATCAGAATCCTTTGATGATTCCGACAACTTTGATGAAACTGCAGATTCAGAATCTGAGTTGGCTGATATTTCTATATTATTGATGGCTGATCCCCAGCCAAGTGAATCCGTTGTTACAGAAGAAGTAGGTGATAATGATGATCCACCTGTTGATCAACCTATTGGTTTAACTTCTAATACCCAACAAGGATCTCACCAATCAAAACCATCCAATGGTCCTTGGTTCACTTTTGATGATCTCCCTCCTTATAGATGGAGAGAAAAACTACAGGAGTTTTCTGCTTGGATAGATTTGCAAATGATCAGACCAGGTATCACAACCCAGATAGTCCTTAAGGAATTCTCAACCCGTTTTATAGGTTCCTTAAGAGATTGGTTTGACAGCTTGGGAATATACAGACAGTTACAGTTCATTCAAATCCCAGAAGTTTCCACTGCTCTAGCAATTATCCATGAACAATTCATTGGAGAACCTTCGGTTACCTATGAGGTGGCTAGAAAAGAGTTTTTGAACATGAAGTGTTGTTCTTTAAACCCAAAAGATCTCCACTTTCATTACAAAAGAATGACTGTCTTGTATTACAAACTCAATGGGTTCAATGATGCCACTTTTCGGCATGTTTTTATGGCCTCTTTACCCGAGGAACTCTAGCCAGAGTTACATAGACAGATTACAGCTCACAATCTTGTGATTGATAATCTGACCTTGGGGAAAATCTTTCAGTTGGCAATGGGTTGCCTTGATAAATTGTGTGAACAAAAGAAGTTCTTCAAAGAACTCATCAACGACAAAGAACCTTTCAGATCCGCTTGTAAAAAACCTTATCTCAAAATCAAGTGTTCTGACAAAACCCAATGTCACTGTCCTACGAAAAAGAAATCCCATTTCAAAACGAATGCCCAAAATCCAAATCCCTTTTACAGAAAAAAGAAAAGAAAATCCAGACACCTACGATTCTTTCGATGTACATCCTCATCCAAAGATCAGTACAGGAAAAAGAAATCCCGTTGTTTCATTTGCCATAAAAAAGGTCATTTTGCTAAAGATTGCCCCAACAAGCCAGCTAAAGCTGTTAGATTGCTTCCAACATATGTAAAACACTTCCAGAATGCAAGGTGGTGAGAACAGTGCCAATAATAGCATGCTCATAGTGTTTGAATCGGGAATCAAGCAAAGCCAATCGGGCTGAAATAGGTAACCCTTTTCGGCCATGTAAGGTAAGCACAAGGCGAATACCACCAAGGTGAAGATGAGTGTAGCCTTCCTGTTTCCAGGAAGAGATGAGATCTGGGGAAATTTCCAAAGTTACATACTGCTCAGCAGAAGTGGATTGGAGAGAACAACGATCAAATCGAGAAGACTGAACATATTCTTTACGTAAGGGACGTTTAGTGATGATTAGGGTTTTGATACTTCGGGTCAGAGAACGGGTTTGCTTATACAACTGGTAGGGATTGACCAGTGGCATATAAGATTCATCAATCTGGGCTGATTCAGAGACATAGGAAAATTAAACAAGACTTTCAATCTGTTTGGTGGTTCGTTTAGAATAAGTAGCAGGGACATTGAGAGAAGAAGTAAGTGAAACAGAGTTTGAAGATGATGCCAAGGTAGAGAAATTCTTTTAGTTGTTCAGAAGAATGAATGAACTTTCAAATAGGATTAAGGATTTCAAAATTATACCATAAAACATATGTGAAAACAAATTTGTGTGGCTCTGATACCACAGGGGTAGAGTACGCAGTACGTGGCATTGTTACACCAGAGCAATGAAGAACTTAATCTTCCTTTAGACCAATCTGGATCACACAATCCAGAGCCGGGGACTATATAGGGTAGCCATCAGAGTTAAAGGATAAGATGGGTAATTCTTCTTGGTTAATTTGAACTGGTTGAATCATAGCTGAATGGGTATAGGATAATCTGTGAGGAGCTTTAGATGGAGGTGGTGTAGAAAGTAAACTGGGAGTTGGTGAGGTAATTATTATTTTAGGAAGTGGAGGAGAGGATGCTGTAGTAGGAATAGGTGGAGATTTGAAGGTCAATTTTACAGTTCCATCAGTAATAGGTGGAGATTTGAAGGTCAATTTTACAGTTCCATTAGTCCTTCGTTCAAACAGACTCTTAGAGGTCTGTATAGGTTCAGAATTTTGATGAAATTTCTCATAGTTTAATAACCATTTTAAGGGCAACAACTTGAGAAGTTCAGATCAAGGAATTTGTCTGGGGATCTGGATGATGGTTGGGATTTCCTCTGATTCTGCAAGAATCATAAGGGCATCTGATGAAGTTTGTGGAGTAGGAAGATCTAAGGCATGATTTTGAAGACAGTAAACCAACTGATGGTGCAAGGTAGCCATTTTTGCAGTGGCTATTTGATCTGCTCCTTAGAGCTGGATCTGGACTTTTAAAGCTGTGGGAAGGTTAAGATCATCAAGGGAGAGATTGAAGTTGGGGTACAAAATGAGCAAAACACTCCTTGCATGTAAGGTGGTGAGAACAGTACCAATAATGGCATGTTCATATTATTTAAAACGGGTGTCAAGCTAAGCAAGTCTAGCAGTGACAGGTAAGCCTTTACGGCCATGGAGAGTAAGAACAAGACGAACACCTCCAAGATGGAGATGTGTATAGCCTTCTCTTTTCCATGAGGCTATGAGTTCCAGAGAAATCTCAAGGGTGACATACTGCTCAACAGTAGTAGACTAGAGAGCACACTAATCAAACTTGGAAGATTGAACATATTCTTTAGGAAGAGGACGCTTTGCACTGATAAGAGTACGAATACTTTTGGTAAAGGAGTTATTTTTTTTATACAGCTAATAAAGATTGACCAAGGGCATATAAGATTCATCTATTTTTACAGACTCAGAGACATAAGAAAATTCAACAAGGATTTCGATTTTATTTGTGGTTCTTTTGGAATAGGAAGAAGGAAGATTAAGAGAAGAGGTAATAGAAACTAGAGTAGAGCTTGAAGATGATGAAGATGACATATTGTTTAAAGCTATCTTTTCCACTGCAAAATTGTTTACAAATCTGTTTTATGGTATAATTTGCAAACCTTAATCCTGATTGAAAGTTAATTCATTAATTCTATAATGGGCCTTCGATCCTACACTAAAACAACACTAATACTTATCCTGAGGCATCATGCTCAATCTCAAAAACTACGATTAAAATCAGGTAATGCTGAAACATATGCATAACATAACCATTCTTTAAGATATATGAATGCTTTATCCTATTTAGCACTCCAAGTAAATGCAACATTCTTCTTAACAACATCAGTAAAAGGAGTAGGAATATTGCTAAAATCCTTAAGAAATCACTGAAAAAAACTAACTAAACCATGAAAGCTCTCCAAGTAAATGCAACATTCTTCTTAACAACATCAGTGATGCTCTTACATGTCAGCCACTCCCTAATAGCCCTAACCTTCCCTTGATCTATTTCTATACCATTTTCACCAACAACAAAGCCAAGAAAAATAACTTTTTCCACACAAAAAGCACATTTCTTATAATTAGCATACAACTTTTATTCCTCAAAACATCTAGAATATATCGCAAATGCTCAATATGCTCATCTAACGTCTTACTGTACACTAGAATGTTGTCAAAGTAAACAACAACAACAAACTGACCTAATCAATCTCATACTTTAGTAAGACCAAAAGGCATAACTAACAATTCATACAATCCATACTTGGTCTTAAAGGCAGTTTTCCATTCATCACCTTCTTTCATGCGAATTTGGTGATAGCCACTTTTTAGATCAGTTTAGCACACTAGGTTTTAGCTCGATAATTGTTTTGACTCATCATTGACAAAAAGTAAATCTTGTCTAGATTTTGCAGAGTATACTATCTCGCTAGTGCAAGATCATTACTATTTAGCATAATGACCACTTTACATTATATTTGTTAGAGAAAAATTCTCCTTTAATACTCTTGATTCGTCTTAACTCAATGTTGGCAGGGAGTGAATCTAAGTTATTTAGTGGATTTTTATCATTTGACATAATGTGCACTTGACATCACATTTAGTAGAAGATTATTTCTATCTTGCACAATGAGTGCTTGAACCATATTTACTAGAGTGGTGGAAATTTCCCAGCCCCCCCCCCCCCATAAATTAATTGGAAGTACAAAGGAATATTAAGCCTATGGTGAAGTGTTGAGTGTGAATCCAAACGTTAAAGTGCTTCATTTGCATTAATTCATTCCCACTATTTTTTTAATCTTAGTATTGCTCCAAAATCACATCCAACCAATTAATAAACAAACTTGAAAAATTAACCCTACGCATGATTAAATTACCTTCTCATGGGATCGACACTCGTCACCATAAATCTCTACTACAATAGATCCATGTGCTTATGAGTACAATAAAATCTGCAAGGGACGTAAGTCATTTTAATTTGTAAAGTTAATTTTTTTTCGTAAATATTGTGTAAATAACTTTGCGTGTATGTTTTGAATATGTTTTTATGGTACGTTCTTCTTTTCCTTTTCTCTCTTATTCTTCTTAGCCTCTCTTTGATTTTCACTATATTTTTTTCTTCTTTTTTTGTTCACTCTCTCTCTAGAGGTTCACTTGGTCTCCATAAACCTGCTTTGGTGCCAATGGAACAAGGGTGATGTTTCTTTAATAAAACACAAATGAATACTTTTTGGTTAAGCCATCATGCTTCACACATCTATCAAATTGCCAAGGCCATGGATATTTAAGTGTCTTCTCATCAACATTTTCATTTTAGCCCATGTCTATTTCACCTCCTCTTTATAACAAGCTAATCTCCCCTAGTAATAGCATAGTCAGAAAACTCAATCACAACCAATTTTATGTTTTGTGCCTTAGAATAGCTATGGCAATTAAACATGAACTCCATCTTCTTCTCCTATTCAAGGTATGCTTTCGAGTTATATTTACATTAGAAAGATGGGACCTTCATCTTTATGTCACTTAAACTATCATCCCGGTTCCTAGCTTTCATACCCTGTCCATCTCCCTTATAACGACCCACAGAATCCTCCCCTTCATCATGCTTATCTATATAATTAAACTCTCTCCCTCCTGCATCCTTGGGGAATAGGTTGTGACTACCCTGCACTTGCATTCTCTACTTAATCTAAACGCTCATGTATATGCTCTTATTCAGCCCCTATCATCTGTCTCACCTCCCCTACTAGTGCTTCAATTTGCAAATTTTGGATAGCTGGCTATTGAGTCTCTTCATCTACGTTTCATTTCTACTTGTGAGACACAGCTGAAATCTACAAAAAGATGCTACAAATAATATGGAAAGGACCTCATCACACTCCCTTGTTTCACTGAAGAAAATGATTCACCCCATTCCACTTGTGTTTCACTCAAATTAGTTGGCTTTTATCCTCAAATACACTCACACTCTTTTTGCCTTTTTCCAATTGCAGCAATCCTTAGTTCATTCTTATGAAGCTAATCCAACCAATATCGAGATTGCAACAACAACTCAAAAAGATTCTACCAAGGAAATTTGGATTTCAAAAGTAAGAATGCAATGAACATATACAATCAGGTTTTGGAAGCATAAATTATCAAAATTTTGAGTGAAAGAAAATTTTCACACTATGGGGTAAAGCAAATTTCAGGCACTTAAAGACATTTTTTTACACTCTCATTATCTTCTCTTGTTTTTTTATTTCTTTTTTCTTTCTAGATCTTCCTTTTTTTAGTACGAATCAGTAGAGAAATCTAACAAAACTTAGAAATTAAAGCAAGACTCAGCTAAATGAATTAGAACAAATAGACACGAAAAATCTAGAAAGGGTGCAAAATTTAGCCAAAAAGGTTTTAATGATTTTCGAAACCAAATTTAGGACAATGGGAGTTAAGACTTAAGATTAACAGAAATTAGAAACTAAAGAAGAGGATAAGTAAAACATGGTCAAAGCCTAACTCTGATACCAAATGATATGAACCCCACCAAGAATTGATATGACCCTAACCAATTTAGTCTCTAAGATCAAATTCTAGAATTGGAATTGTATGGAATCGCAACTTGATGCTCAAAGAAGGCACAAATCTTGGTATGTGATGATGCGACAATCAACTATAGATAAGCTAATTGATAAGTCAAGGGTTTGAATGGCACAAAAATCCAATAAATTCAAAGAGTTACTTTAAGAGCCAAAAGGAATTAATTCTTAAGCCAATTGCATCAAAACTGATCTATCTTTCTTATCAATTGCGAGCACACTATATATGACTGGTTACAAGAATTTTCATTCTATAAAATAAAATCTGAATTAATTACCTAAATAAAATGGCTAATCTAAAATAAATAAGGAAAGTCTCTTAAATGGCTTTAATGCCTTACATCAATTAGAATGGAAACTAGGCAATTAAAAGAGAAATAGCTGATTTTCCAACTATAATATACAAGCCATAGTATATTTGAATATTAATGATTATTCAAAAACTTGCTGACACCATAGTAATGATTATTCGAATATTTAGTGGTCTGATTATCACCAGCTCAAGTTGTGCGAATTAGGCCATTAAGTGCTTCATTGAATTTCTGTGCTTGATCTCTTGTGATTGGTCCGAGGGGAACTTGAAAAGTATTTTATGGGATAATTTGGAAACCTTAGTCCTGATTGATAGTGAATTCATTAATTCCAAGAACTAAGAGAGTTTCAACAATGTCATCTTCATCATCTTCAAGTTCTACTCCAGTTTCTATTACCTTTTCTCTTACTCTTCCTTCTTCCTGTTCCAAAAGAACCATAAATAAAATAGAAAGTCTTGTTGAATTCTCTTATGTCCTTGAGTCTGTAAAAATAGAAGTATTCGTACTCTTATTAGTACCAAGCATCCTCTTCCTAAGGAATATGTTCAATCTTCCAGGTTTGATCAGTGTGCTCTCCAGTCTACTATTGTTGAGTAGTATGTCATCCTAGAAATTTCTCTTGAACTTATAGCCTCATGGAAAAGAGAAGGCTATACACATCTCCATCTTGGAGGTATTCGTCTTGTATTTACTCTCCATGGCCGTAAAGCCTTACCTGTCACTGCTAGACTTGCTTTGCTTGACACCCGTTTTAAACAATATGAACATGCCATTATTGGTACTGTTCTCACCACCTTGCATGCAGGGAGTGTTTTGCTAACTTTCTACCCCAACTTCAATCTCTCCCTTGATGATCTTAACCTTCCCACAGCTTTAAAGGTCTAGATCCAGCTCTAAGGAGCAGATCAAATAGCCTCTGCCAAAATGGCTACCTTGCACCATCAGCTGGTCTACCGTCTTCAAAATCATGCCTTAGATCTTCCTACTCCATAAACTTCATCAGATGCCCTTATGATTCTTGCAGAATCAGAGGAAATCCCAACCATCATCCAGATCCCCAGATAAATTCCCCGATCTGAACTTCTCAAGTTGATGCCTTTAGAATGGTTGTCAAACTATGAGAAATTTCATCAAAATTCTGAGCCTATACAGACCTCTGAGAGTCTGTTTGAATGAAGGTCTGATGGAACTGTAAAATTAACCTTCAAATCTCCACCTATCCCTACTACAGCATCTGCTCCTTCACTTCCTAAAATAATAATTACCTCACCAACTCCCAGTCTACTTTCTACACCACCTCTATCTGAAGCTCCCTACAGATTGTCCTATACCCATTCAGCTATGATTCACCTAGTTCAAACTAACCAAGAAGACTTGCCCATCTTATCCTTTAACTCTGATGGTTACCCTGTATACCCAGCCAAACAAAATGGTCATTTCATGTGGGATGTCCCAGGCTCTGGACTGTATGATCTAGATTGCCCATGTTAGGAAGATGTGGAAGAAATTGATATTCCTAAGAAAAAGAAAAATAAGAAACATCCCCACTCTCCTTGTCATTACCATCCACCCTCCAAGCCTGATGATCCAGATCCATCTGTCAGTTTCTTACCTTTACCCATGTATCAACAAGGTTTAAAATGGATTCGGAAAAATGAACCTGAATTGTTGTCTTGTCATAACCAAGTCTAGGAAAATTCTTTGTCCTCACCACCTTTGGTTTCTCCATGTATGATGTTTTCCTCTTCCTCATCTCCTACTCAAGATTACCTTTCCCAATTCCCTCCTCTTGAAAAACAAACTGATGTCCAACAACATATTATCTCAAAACCATTTGTCCAGTCCCCAATTACTCCATTCGGACATATGGAAGAACCAAAATTATTTGAAGCAGTCTTAAACTAGCAAACACAAAATGCCAGAGCACAAAATCAAGCCCTGAATACTCTTCAACAAAAGGTAGATACCATTTCTACCAAGACTATTCAAGTTGAGAAAAAAGTTAATGACATCACTCTTAGACTTCAACAAATGTACCAAGATCTCAAAGATCGGATTGTCCGATTGGATAAAGATCTTCGAGATATGATTAACAAAAGGTACTGGGGTCCAGAGTTTAACCAAAAAGAAGCTGAGATCATACTGCTAAAAGCTGAATTAGCCAGAATTGACTCGGAAAAACAACAGCCTTCACTTTTTGGAAGATCATAGTCAATTCCAACCTTATCTCAAACATACCATCCTTTTGGCTCACTTTTGTCTCAGACAAGACCTTATGATCCAGCCAAATTATTTGGTATGACCCACACCCTTTTCACAAAACCAAAACCAGCATTAACTCCACCATCACAGTCCAAACCACTAGTTCCTTCAGATAACACAACAACAATCAATAGATATTCCTTCTTCTTCTACTACTGGAAAAGACCCTATGTTCCAGTATGGAATTTCTGTTAAATTAGACTTTTCAACCAGTAATGATGGTATTCAAAGTTCCTCATAAGAATCCTTTGATGATTCTGATAACTTTGATGAAACTATAGATTTAGAATCTAAGTTGGCTGTTTTTTCTAGATTATTGATGGCTGATCCCCAGCCAAGTGAACTCGTTGTTACAGAAGAAGTAGGCGATAATGATGATCCACCTGTTGATCAACCTACTGGTTCAACTTCTAATGCACAACAACGATCTCACCAATCAAAACCATCCAATGGTCCTTGGTTCCTTTTGATGATCTCCCTCCTCATAAATGGAGAGAAAGGCTCTAGGAGTTTTCTGCCTAGATAGATTTACAAATGATCAGACCAGGTGTCACAACCTAGATAGTCCTTAAAGAATTCCCAACCCGTTTTACGGGTTCCTTAAGAGATTGGTTTGACAGTTTGGGAACATACAGACAGTTACAGTTCATTCAAATCCCAAAGGTTTCTACAGCCCTAGCCATCATTCATGAACAATTCATAGGAGAACCTTCGGTTACCTATGAGGTGGCTAGAAAAGAGTTTTTGAACATGAAGTGTTGTTCTTTAAACCCAAAAGATCTCCACTTCCACTACAAAAGAATGACTGTCCTATATTACAAACTCAATGGGTTTAATGATGCCACTCTTCTGCATGTATTTATGGCCTCTTTACCTGACAGATTATAGCTCACAATCTTGTGATTGATAATCTGACTTTGGGAAAAATCTTCCAATTAGCAATGGGTTGCCTTGATAAATTGTGTGAACAAAAGAAGTTCTTCAAAGAACTCATCAAAGACAAAGAACCTTTCAGATCCGCTTGTAAAAAACCTTATCTCAAAATCAAGTGTTTTGACAAAACCCAATGTCACTGTCCTACAAAAAAGAAATCCCATTTTAAAAAATATGACCAAAACCCAGTCCCTTCTACAAAAAAAGAAGAGAAAATCCAGACATCTATGATTCTTTCGATGTAGATCTTCCTCATCCAAAGATCAATATAGGAAAAAGAAATCCCAATGTTTCATTTGCGATAAAAAAGGTCATTTTACTAAAGATTGTCCCAATAAGACAGCCAAAGCTGTTCGAATTTTACAACATCTTCAGCAAAATACTGATTTTTGGCCTGATACTGATCAAATCGAGTATCTATTCTCCGAACAAGAAAAAGCAGATGACTCAACCATCTTTGCTCTGGATAACATTGATGAATCATCCTTTTTTTATTCTGACCAATTTGATCCATCTGTCTACACAATCCACCATATCCAAAATTCCACTCTTGTCCATAATTTGAAAATCAAGATCCCATTTATCAAAGTCCAAATCTTACCATCCAAATACCACCGACCTATCTCTGTTATAGGTTTCATAGATACTAGTGCTAAAAAAAGTATGATTAATCCTAATATACTCCCTCCTGATTGTTGGAAAAACATGAAGAATTCTTCAAAGCCGCAAATGGAGAATTATTTTCCACAAAACTGCCATTAGTATTTAGTTTTTTCCCAATTGTGTTCTTTGGACAAAAATGATTGGATCTCATTTCCCTGATAAAGATCTTCTTATTGGCCAAGCAAAGAATGTCCAAATTACTCCCACCGATATTACGTTTAAAAACATGTTTAAAACCTATACTGATGCCCTTAAACTATACTCTCTTTCCAATGTTCCTCATTCATATGAGGATATCACAACTAAACTCCTCCACTATTGTCCTGAGTCTCATACTCAGTTTGTTCATCCCAATCCATTGTGGAAAAACCCACAATTGTTTGTTAAATTGCCTTTCAAGCTAAATGAAGATCATAATCCTACAAAGGCCACCCATCCGGGAATGACTCAATAGTTATTGGCCCAAGGTCTTATTGAGCCCACACCATCTCAATGGGCTTGTCAAGCATTCTATGTGGAAAAACACTCTGAAAAAGTCTGAGGAAAAAAGAGACTGGTTATTGACTATCAGCCTCTTAATATCTTTCTTCAAGACAACAAGTTTCCACTTCCTCAAAGACAATCTTTGTTTGTCCAGCTACAAAATGCCAAGATCTTTTCAAAATTTGATCTTAAATCTGGTTTTTGGCAACTAGGTATTTACCCAGATGATCGACCCAAGACTGCATTTTATATCCCAAATGCCCACTTTCAATAATGAATTAAAAGGATAAAGGAAAAAGAATTTGTTCATAAAACCTTGAGGAAGTATGCTCTGCACTTGCCTTCCATGAAGGATCCTGTGTATCAGAAAACTCATTGAATTTTCTAGTTTCCTGTTTTGGCCAGAGAAGTGCCTGTTTTTAGGAATTAAAGAAAAGGATTTGAGTTTTGGTACAACGGTATATCAGCTGGAAACCCGAGCATGCGGGCTACTGGTCCAAAGGAAGATTAAGTTCTTTATTGCTTTGGTGTAACAATGCCACGTACTGCGTACTCTGCCTGCTGTGGTATTAAAGCCACAAAAAATTATGTTCAATATCTATTTTATGGTATAATTAATTTCCTTCATCCTATTTGAGGTTTAATTCATTATTCTGAAAAACTAAGAGATAATTCCCCTTATGGCATCCTCATCATCCTCTTCAAGCTTTGTTTCTCTAACCTCTTCTCTTAATATTCCTACTTCTTGTTCCAAACGCACCACAAAAAAGATTGAAAGTCTTGTAGAATTTTCCTATGTTCCTGAATTTGTTCAAATTGAGGAATCTTATATGCCACTGGTTAATCCTTACCAGTTGTATAAGAAAACTCGTTCACTCACTAGAAGTATCAAAACCCTCATCAGTACTAAAAGACCTTTACCTAAAGAATACATCCAATCTTCTCGGTTTGACTGTTGTTCTCTCCAATCTACTTCTGTTGAACAATATGTTACCTTAGAGATCTCTCCAGATCTTATCTCCTCTTGGAGACAGGAAGGATACACTCATCTTGGCAGAAAAGGGTTTCCTGTATTAACCCATCTTGCTTTGCTTGATTCCCGATTCAAACATTATGAACATGCCATTATCGGCACTGGTCTCACTACTCTCCATGCAGGAAGTGTCTTACTCACTTTCTACCCAAATTTTTATCTTTCATTGGATGATCCCAATCTTTCTACAGCACTCAAAGTCCAAATCCAGCTTCAAGGAGCTGACCAAGTAGCTAACTCAAGAATGGCTACTTTACACCATCAATTGGTGTACAGACTTCAAAATCATGCTTTGGATTTACCTACTTCTCAAGAGACCTCTGACATTACAATCATCCAAATTCCTAGACAAATTCCTAGGAATGAACTTCTCCAACTCATGCCCCTTGAATGGCTAACCAATTATGAGAATTTTCACCAGAACACTAAACCTATTCAAACTTCAGAAAGTTCATTTGAAAGAAGAACCGATGGTACTGTCAAAATGACTTTCAAACCACCCACAGTTCCTATCCTACCTCCATCTATATCATCTGCTCCACCTTTACCTAAAATCATCATTACTTCTCCCACTCCAAGCCTACTACAATCAATCCCACCTCCTTCAGAGGCCCCACACAGATTATCTTATACCCATTCTGCAATGATCCAACCAATCTAGAGAAATCAGGAAGATTTACCAATTTTATCTTTCAACTCTGATGGTTTTTCAATTTACCCAACTAAACACAATGGACATTTTTTATGGGATGTCCCTGGCTCAGGTCAGTGTGATCCTGATTGCCCTTGTTGGGAAGATGTTGAATTTATTGATCCTCCCAAGAAAAGGAAAACCAAAAAACATCCAAAATCTCCATATTCTTATCATAAACCTAGACCACCAGATGATCTCGATCCTTTAGTTAGCCTTTTACCTTTACCAGCCTATCGTAAAGGTTTAAACTGGATCTAAGAACATGAACCACACCTATTGTCCTGTGTTCAACAAGCAAAAAATACTATAGTAAATGTCTATACTCCTTTGGTTTTATCCTATATGATGTTTTCTCCAATAGACGTGCAACGACATGTCATTGCTACACCTTATGTTCAGTCTCCCATAACTCCTACTGGACATATAGAAGAGCCTAAACCTTTTGAAGCAGTTCTAAACTGGCAAACTCAGAATGCCAGAAGTCAAAATCAGTCCTTAAGTTCTTTGCATCAGAAGGTAGATAACATTTCTACTAGAACTGGTCATGTTGAACAAAAAGTTGATGCAATAACTTTGCAGCTTCAAAGGATGTATCAAGATCTCAAAGATCGTATCATTCAACTTGATATTGATCTACGAGATATGATAGACAAAAGATACTGGGGTCTAGAATTTAACCAAAAGGAAGCAGAAATCAGAAAACTAAAAGGTGAGTTGGCTCGAATTGATGCTGAAAACCAACAACCTTCGGTTTTTGTTAAAAGTCAATCAATTCCAAGTCTATCCAAGACTTATCATCCTTTTGGCTCCATCAAGGCAATATGACCCAACAAAGTTGTTTGGAATGACTCATACTTTGTTCAAAGACACCCCACCTCCTAACTCCACACCTAAAAAGCCAACACCTCCACCAGATAAACCTTCCACTCCTACTGGCAAAGAACCCATCCAGCAACTTGAAATTACACCCATATCCCAAGCACCTCCTTCCAACTAGATTACAGATTCTTCTGACATCGATATTGATACAGATGATTCTGATATCCCTAAATATGAGGAATCTTCAGCCCTTTCCACTGATTCTGAAGCTCAGTTTGCAGATATCTCCAAATTACTCATGGTAGATACTGCTGATCCACAACCATCTGAACCGGTTGTCACAGAATAAGTCGATGATAATGACAATGAAACCACTGGCCAATCCAGATACAAACCGTCTCAAAGGTCTACTAAGTCCAAACCATCTAATGGTCCATGGTTTACATTTGATGATCTTTCGCCACACCGATGGTGTGAACGACTCCAAGAACTCTCTGCTTGGATTGACCTCTAGATGTTAAGACCTAGAGCAACCACTCAAACAGTTTTAAAAGAATTCTCAACCCGTTTTACAGGATCATTGAGAGATTGGTTTGACAGCCTTGGTACATATAGACAACTTCAGTTCGTCCAAATTCTTGAAGTTTCTATAGCCTTAGCACTAATTCATGAACAGTTCATAGGTGAACCCCTCTGTAACCTATGAAGTGGCACGGCGTGAATTTCTCAATATGAAATGCTGTTCTCTTAATCCTAAGGATCTCCACTTCCATTACAAACGCATGTCCATCTTGTATTACAAGCTAAACGGATACAATGATGCAACACTCAGACATGTGTTTATGGCATCTTTACCAGAGGAATTACAGCCTGAACTACAAAGATAGATCAATGCTCACAACCTAGTGATTGATAACCTCTCTCTTGGCAAGATTTTCCAACTTGCTATGGGTTGCCTTGATAAGCTTTGTGAACAAAAGAAAATTTTTAAAGAATTGATCAAGGATAAGGAACCATTCAGATCTACTTGTAGAAAACCCTATCTCAAAATCAAGTGCCAAGACAAGAAACAATGTCATCTTCCAACCAAGAAAAAACACCATTTCCAGAAAATACTCATCCAATCCTGATCAGCTTTACAAACGAAGGTCCAAGAAAAGGTTCAAACCATTGAGGTTTTTTTGAAGAAAAACTTCCCGGGATTCAACCCGAGATAAGAAGTCCAGATGTTTTATATGTCACAAAAGAGGGTCATTTTGCTAAAGATTGCCCTAACAAACCCGCTTGTGCAGTCAGACTTATACAACATCTTCAGAATAATACAGACTTCTCCAAAGATGATCAAATTGAATTCCTACTTTTTGAACAAGAAAGCCCAGATGAAAACACTGTGTTTGCCTTAGAAACTTCTTCCGAAGAGGAATCTTGATCAGACCCAGACAATAATATCTTCACCATAAACACAGTTCAACATACACCTCAGTCCATCAGTAAGGCCCAACTTATTCATGACCTTACTATTCTTGTCCCATCTATTAAAGTCCAAATTCTCCCATCAAAATATCAAAGGCCCATATCAGTTATTGGGTTTATTGATACTGGTGCACAAAGAAGCATGCTTAATCCTAGCATTCTACCCCCTGAATGTTGGAAACAACATCAGGAATACTTTAAAGCAGCCAATGGAGAAATCTTTTCTACAAAGCTTATTACTAAACACCCTGTTGGTATCTAGATTTTCCCCAATTACATTCTTTGGACAAAAATGATAGGATCCAACCTACCAGACAAAGACCTACTCTTAGGTTTTGATTTACTCCATTAGGCCAAACATGTCCAAATCACTTCTTCAGGCATTAGGTTCAAAAATATGTTCAAAACATATACTAGTGCCTTGAAATTGTATTCCTTGGCCCAAACACCTCAGCCTATCCAAACATCAACTCTAAGTTTCTCTTGCTATGTCCTGATGATCATAGCAAATTTACCCATCCATCACCTTTGTGGAAAAATAAAAAGTTCTTTATTAAGTTGCCTTTCAAGCTTAATGAAGACCACAATCCCACAAAAGCTACCCATCCGGGTATGACACCCGAAGACCTTTCTTTGGCCTAGATTGAATGTCAACAACTTTTGGCCCATGGTCTTATTGAGTCCACTTCATCTCAATGGTCTTGTCAAGCCTTTTATGTGGAAAAACACTCTGAGAGGGTCAGAGGAAAGAAATGGTTAGTCATTGACTATCAACCATTAAATATCTTTTTACAGGATATTAAATTCCCTCTTCCTCGGAGACAAGCTTTGTTTATCCAACTCAAGAATGCCAAAATATTTTCTAAGTTTGATTTAGAATCAGGCTTTTGGCAACTTGGTGTTCATCCTGATGACAGACCAAAAACGGCTTTCTGTATTCCCAATGCCCATTATCAATGGACTGTACTTCCATTTGGTCTCAAAACAGCCCCTTCTTTGTTTCAAAAGGCTATGACCACCATTTTCCAGCCCATTCTCCATCACACCTTGGTCTATATTGATGACTTGTTAATCTTTTCTAAAACCCATGAGCAACATAGAAATATGTTAGAACACTTTCTATAGATAGTCCAGGCCCATAGAATCATGCTCTCAGCCACTAAGAGCACTCTTGCCACAGATCATATCACTTTCCTTGGCATGGTTATCCAAAACGGATCCTACCAACCCAGCCCACACATAGCCCAAGAGCTATTGAACTTTCCTGAAAATGACTTTTCCAGAAAGCAACTTCAATAGTTCCTTGGAATAATCAATTACATCCGTGACTTCATTCCACGTGTTAATCTTTACACGTCTCCTTTGTCAGCTTTATTAAAGAAAAATCCACCATATTGGGATTCCCAACACACTCAATGTGTTTCTTATCTCAAACAGTATGCATAACAGCCACCACCACTCAGAATTATTACTGATGGCCAGCGCATCCTCCAAACTAACACTTCTGATGAAGCGTGGGGAGCAATACTAATTGAAAGAATTGATGACAAGACAGAACACTACATCGCTCATGCTAATGGACAATTCTCACCAGCTCAAAAGCATTATCACACTGTCTACAAGGAGATTCTTGATGTGAAAAATGGGATAAAAAAATTTGAGTTCCATCTAATCAGACATCAATTCCTTGTCTGAATGGACAATTCAGCTTTTCCTAATATGCTGAATTTCAAAAACCATTCAATTCGGGAAAAGACTCTTTTGAGACTCAAGGACTGGTTCTCCCGATATGATTTCAAAGTTGTGCATATAAAAGGGAAGCATAATGTGATTCTAGACTATCTCTCTCGCAAATCCCCAAAATCCCAGTTCAAGTTCTCAGTCATTTCAATGGCTTCATCACTCCCAAAAAATGCTATCACAAAAAGATTCATACTAGGAAATCGCCCTTTCAATACTCCTTTCCATCTCCAGGAGTATGCCAAATCATTCCTCATGCGATATTTCATTGCTGCTTGCACTGAATACCCAGATTCACCATCATTCCAGGATTATCATCCGGAATACATGTTTCTTACAGGTCTCACTCTTGACTTGTCCAGACCACTCTCTGAAAATGAACTATGGTATATATGGTGTCTTTCACTATTATATGCCACCAACATGGTCTTCCCTATTTTCCCTCTCCTTGACCACCTCAATAATCCCGACCAAGCCACCTCTCTGATATGGACACTATTCGAATGGTTTGCGCCATTACCTGTTTAGCGTTATAAACTGAATCAAATTAAAATGATTCATAATCTTGGTAAGATTCCCTACCAAGAAGCACAGTTATTTACAACAATGTTCATCATCCACCATCCTTATTTTCAACACCCTGGTACTTTGTCCTTCTGGACTCAAGATTAGATGTATGAGTGGATTACGGTCCCTCATCCAGCATTATTACAAAATGACTATGCCACCAAAACCAACCTCAGAGATTTTCTTCTCCAAACCAACCATGTCACATTACCCTCACCAGATATTAGACACACCTCCTTAGGTCCCAAGCATGATATTTTCATGATTCCTACACCATCCTTGGTTTCCAAACCTCCTTCCCGGGGCATTATAATCAAGGAAGAACGCCCTGAATATACGAATTTCTTATTCCAGGACTCACAAGATCCTTGGGAAGAATTCCTTCCTCTTGACAACCAGAACCAACCTCAACTAGGCTTCAGTAGCAACAAACCACACTCACATTCCTGTGATCCTTTTTGCGGATCAAAGATCCTCTCTCTTACCTCTCCAGAGAGTTATCCATTTCATGGCCCTTTCCACCATGTGGCTCCAAGATCAAATCTGCGAATGATACTGACTCTTCCTCATCCACTGACACTACTTTTTGGTTGGAAAGAAGACTCGAGAAAGTGTAATAATGATCATGTTGGTGTGTTGTCATGATCACTCCACTATTTACTTTTGTAAAGACGTTTGTCGCTTTGTAATAATTTGCTTTTGTAAATTCATGTCGGCCACTACTAATAAAGTGGACTCATGATTATTTTCTTTCCACGTGTGTAAAAGTTGATGGAGGACTGTTCCACCAACTACTTTCTCCTCACTTATGAAAGGAGAAGTGACTTAATAGAAGGGATACCTTGGAAAAAAGAAAAATCTTTACTCTGAAACTCTCTCAACCATGCATAACTAAACTCTCTCTCTTCTCTTAGTTTGAGGAAATAATGAATTAAAAGGATAAAAGGATAAAGGAAAAAGAATTTGTTCATAAAACCTTGAGGAAGTATGCTCTGCACTTGCCTTCCATGAAGGATCCTGTGCATCAGAAAACTCATTGAATTTTCTAGTTTCCTGTTTTGGCTAGAAAAGTGCCTTCTTTTAGGAATTAAAGAAAAGGATTTGAGTTTTGGTACAATGGTATATCGGCTGGAAACCCGAGCATGTGGGCTACTGGTCCAAAGGAAGATTAAGTTCTTCATTGCTCTGGTGTAACAACTCCACGTACTGCGTACTCTGCCCCCCCCCCCCATCTATTTTTCAAAAAGCCATGACCACCATTTTCCGGCCCATACTCCATCATACCATGATCTATATTGATGACTTGCTTCTCTTTTCAGCATCATAATCTGCTTGAACAATTCTTTAAGATTATTCAATCTTATGTCTGATATCCACACCAAAGTTGTTTCCCATTTAAAGCAGATTGCCCAGAATCCTCCACCCTTAAGAATCTTGACACATGGCAAAAGAATACTCCAAACAGATGCTTCTGATGAAGCATGGGGTGCAGTACTCATTGAACAGATTGATGGAAAAGAACATTATGTCGCGCATGCCAGCGGACAATTCAATAATGCTTAAAAGCATTACCACACAATCTTAAAGAAATACTTACAGTCAAATATGGCATAAAGAAGTTTGAATTCCATCTTATCGGAGTTCACTTTCATGTCAGAATAGATAATTCTGCTTTTCCCAATATGCTTAATTTCAAAATTCATACTGTTCCTGAAAAAACTCTCCTTCGTCTTAAGGACTGGTTCTCTCGATATGATTTTGAAGTTAACCATATAAAAGGGGAACTAAACACCATCCCAGACTACCTTTCTAAAAAACCTTCTAAAAAAGCTTTCACTTTCTCTGTGATTTCCATGGCTTCTTCACTTCCCAAACTTGCTCTCATCAAGAAATATACTCCTGATAATAAAGCTTTTCGATCTCCTTTTCAAGTTCAAGAATATACCAAAGCTTTTCTCATATGATTCTTTATCACAGCATACTCTGAATATCCCGAGTCTTCCACATTCCAGGATTATTATCCAGAATGCATGTCTTACTGGTCTTACTATTGATCCTTCTTGTTTTCTTTCTGAGAATGAGTTATGGTATATAAGGTGTTTATCTTTATTATATGCGACCAAACTTGTTTTTCCAGTTACTGTTTTGCAGGATATCTTGAACAACCTTGATCAAGCTACCTCTCTCATGTGGACATTATTTGAATGGTTCGCTGCTCTCCTAGTTTGGTGTCATAAGCTCAACTAAATCAAGCTTACCCATAACTTGGGAAAAATTCCAGTTCCAAAAGCAAGAATGTTCACTACTGTGTTCATCATCCACCGTCCGTATTTTCAACATCCTGATCACCTGTCTTTTTGGACCCAAGATCAAATGTATGAATGGGTAACGGTGCCTTACCCGACTATCCTCCAACAGGATTATGCGATCAAGACTAATCTTAAAGACTTCCTTCTCCAAACAAACCATATCACCCTACCCTCTCCAGACATTAAACACACGTCACTTGATCCTCATCATGACATTTACATCTAGAGGAATAATAATGAAAGAAGAAAGACTAGACTATACTGATTTTCTTTTCCAGCATTCACAAGATCCATGTGAAGAATCTCTTCCTCTCAATAGTCAAAATATTCCATGTCCTGGTGAAACAAGTCATCCTCCTACCATTGTCTCCACTACGAATCCAACTATCATTCATGCCCTTAATCACCCTCATTCAACTTTTAGACAAATAGACAAAGAAAATCCATGCCCTTGGCATAGCTCCACCAGTAAATCATGCACCTATCCTTTTCCCCAATGTGGAACCCAAAAGACAGATGGAGACAATACCGAATCATCCTTTGAGGATACTATATCACTTTAAGCAAAGCATCCTAATCCATAGTTGGCAGCTACTTTAATAAAGTTTTTGGCTTTTGTAATAATGGTCATGAATAGTGTGCTCTCATGATCAACCAAGTTTGTTTTATTTAACTTTGTAAAATATATTGTGTCCCCACTCCAAGAAGTGGATGTTAAATTATTGTTGTTTACTATTGACTTTTGTCATATCATGCTTTCCACTCTTATAAAGTGGTAACGTGATAAAACTTGCTTTTATCTTTTAAAAAAAGGATAATGGACACCTGTCGTCCACTATCTCCTCTTCTCCTCTTATATGATATCTTTTGTAAACAAATCAAGGTTGAAATATATAATATCTTTGCTATTAGCTCTCATCATGCATAGCTAAATTCTCTCTTTCTCATAGTTCAAGGAATTATGAATTAAAAATAGAAAAGGATTAAGGAAAAAGAATTTGTTCATAAAACTTCGAGGTAGTATGCTCTACACTTGCCTTCTTTGAAGGATCCTGTGTATCAGAAACGCGTTGACATTTTTCAGATTAAAAGTTTCCTATTTTGGCCATGAGTTGCCTGTGTTTTGGGATTATCAATCTAAAGAAAGTGTTCTGAGTTTTTGTACATGGTATATCGACAGGAATCCATCGACGTAAATTCCAGAGGTCATCCCGAATGGGGACTAGTCTGGTCTGTACTGATGGTAAACAAGCCACGTACTGCGTCATCTTATTAATTAAGATGTGAATCACAATTGATAATCATTAGGCTACTCCCATACCCAAGCAATATGTGATATTACAATCAACCCCATTTAAGATGTGAATCACAATTATCCTCACTTGACTAGGCTTGGATCCTAGGATGTTTTGTAATGGGCTTAGATCCCTAACTCCATTACTTAAGTCAAGACTGGCTCTAATTTTGCATGTTATAACTCCCTTACATTGTGTTTACGTATCAAGAATTGGAATGATAATGAATGATGTGTTTACTTACTTAAACAAAAGGAAGATTGGAATCAAAGTGGCAGGCCTCACCTTAAATTAGGAATGATTACTAGAGTTTCTATTCCCATTGGAGAAGTGCGAATTGGAATCTTATTCCCTAAAGTGACCATATTAACCCCGCTCAAATTTTGGAATTTTCATTTTAAATAATAACAATAATTACTATTATCAAAATAATTTATTTTATTATTATTATAATAATAGTAATAATTATAATACTAAATTGTTATTATTAATATTAATTGTAATGATTAATAATTATAATAGTATTACTTTAATAATAATAATAATAATTACTATTATTAATATAATGATAAACAACAACAACAACAACAACAATAATAATAACAATAATCACAATTATTATAATAAATAATGACAATAATCAACTAAGATCAGTTTAGTCCAATTCCACGATAAAGTAAACATATCAATGATGATAATATAGTTTATTCTCATTTCAATTTCTACAGCTATAGTAAACAATTTATTGTATTCCTTATTTTGATTCCACTCCATTATGATTACAGCCCATTCTAATTACTGATTAGTAAATGTACTATAAAGGTAGAATTATGATAAACGAAAAAGAATAAATATCCACCAACCACTTGTTGTTTATACTTTATAAAAAATATACCAAAACTTTTTTTTCTTTTGTAACTTTCTACCTAAATTTTACAACACCACACTTTTATAACTAAAATAAAGCAAGTTATCTCAAAATGTTTAAAATCTTATTACCTTTTAATAAACATACAGATTTCTTAAAAAGTTTTACATGACAAGTAGAAACTTCATCATCAAATATAAGAGACATTTAGGAATTCCTTAGTGTATGTTTCAAAACTTTGTTATTACGTAAATGAACTTAAGATATTTATTGTTTATAGAAACACAGCTACCATCATAATCCCTTGGTTGGATATGCTCATATGTAGTTCGTATTTGTTAGGACTTGGCGCCAGCTTGACCCACTCATCATTATCTGCAATGTAAGGACTACATGAGCTATTGCCCAGTAGAATAACACTTTAGTCACAAGCAACTTTATTGGGGCCCTTGGTATGTTGCACTACAAGGTTAACAATTTTCATTCTTTAAAACAACATGCCTGTCAGCCTAGATTAATAGTTGATCTTTTGGACATTACATATTGTCGTCCCAAAAGATTATTCTTTACTTAGCCTTGATGGCTTGCCATCTTTGGAAACTTTGCCAAAGCAAAAGATTATCCTTACCTCTTAAACTTGACTTCTTTAGACCATCCTTAATTTTCTACTAACTTAAGGATTTCCTTACTCTTTGATGTCATAACTTAGAATAGAAGAGAATAGAATTTTTAAGGTGATACAGAAAATGAAAGGGTTATGGATATTTATAAGATATCTTAAAACTACTAGATGGCTAGGATTTTACCAGCATAACTTTTGATTAATAGTTGACATTTATCTTTCTATAAATATCTTTATAAAAATTATTGCTTACATCATTATTCTTGTAAATTCTAGAATTTATAAATATCTCTTATGGCATCATTACTTTTGTCATTGTTATGTTATCATTATTCTACAATTTATTATCATAAATAATTTTTTATTATTTTTTAATTTTTTTAAATTAAGGGGATTTGTTGGCCTAAAAATTAATTCTACTATATTCAAGCGAGAAAGTTGTACCTCACAATTCCCTCCCTCTCATGAAAATTTTCTCCTCTAAATTTACTTATTGAATAGCTCATGATACTTATTCTTCATCTCTTCCTCACATTCCCATGTTGCCTACTCCATCAAGCTATTTCGCCACAGTATTTGAACTAGACAAATCTTCATTCTGCTTAACTCTTTTTATCTTTCTATTAATGATTTGGATTGGATATTCTTTAGAGGTTAACTCTTCTTCTAGTTGAAGAGGCTTGTAATTTAGCACATATGAGGCGTCTAAAATATATTTCTTTATCACGGAGATGTGAAAGGCATTGTGTATCCTTAATAATGGTCCAATAAACATCAGACTTAATTTTCCTTTGTTCCCAAACCTCATTAATCCTTTTATTGGGGCAACTTTTAGATATACCTTATTACCAATTTGAAATTTCACAGGCCTTCATCTCTTATTTGCATAACTTTTCTGTTGACTTTGACTAACCTGTATTCTTTGATATATTTTCTCGATCGCCTTAGTTGAGACAACAATTAGGTTAGATCCATCTTTGCGCACCTATCTCATCCTAATGAATTGGTGACCTACATTTTCTACCATATATAGCTTCATAGGATGCCAAACTGATTGTTGTTTGATAGCTATTATTGTAGGGGAATTCAACCAAAGGTAGATACTTGCCCCATGATCTTTAAAAGTCGATAGTGCATCCAGTAACCTATCTTTCTAGTGTCTGAATCATTTTTTGTTATTGGCCATCTATTTAAGGGTAAAATGTTGCACCAAATATTAATTTTGTTCCCATAACTCTATCTAACTTTCCCAAAATGTTGAGGTGAACACTTTATCTCGATCAAAGATAATAGAAACGTGTACACCATGTAGTCTTACTATCTCCTTTATTTAACAACATCATCCAAATGACATCATGCATTTTTGTAGTTCTCGAGAGACCAACAATGAAATTCACTATGATTTCTTCCTATTTCCATTTGGGAATTTGATTGGATTCTAGAAGTCTTCCCAGCCTTTAGTGCTCTGTTTTGATTTGCTGCCAAATGAAACATTGTGCCACGAACTTGACAATATCCTTCTTCATTTCGTGCTACCAATAATGTTTTTTTAAGTCTTTGTACTTTTTTATTGTGCCAAGATGAAGTAAACATACAATTGTATGAGCCTTAAATAGGATTTCTTTCTTCAAATCTTTGTTATCTAATACATATATCCTATCCTTAAATAAGATGATCCCCTTTTCTAACTTATTGAATGGCGTCTCCTTTTTCGAAGTTGGATTCCATCTTCAAGTTCTTCAAGTAAGAATTGGTCTCCTGCCTCTCTTTAATCTTTCTGTTAAGGTCAAGCGGAGTGCCATGTAGGCTAATTTTCTTAAAGCCAGCCTGACTTAGTATGTCTGCCACTACATTTGTATTTCCAGGATGGTAGTTCATCTCAAAGTCATAGTCTTTGACAAGCTCTAGCCATTGCCGTTGTTGCATATTTAACTCCTTTCGTGTAAAGAAGTATTTGAGGCTCTTATGATCAGTGTAAATCTTCCAATGGCACTCTCATTAGAAAGTGATGCCATATTTTCAATACGTGCACTATCACTACCAACTCCAGATTGTGTGCCATATAGTTTTTCTCGTATTCCTCCAATTGTTTGGAAGCATAACCAAAGAGTCTATTGTTTTAAATGAGGACACATTCTATACCATTTCTGGAGGTGCCATTATAGATGACAAAAAGTTGTTAGGAATGGCTAGGATTGGAGTGGTGACCCAACTAGTCAATATATCACCTGTACTCTGGGTGACTAAAGGTGGCAAAATGAATAAACGAATTGGGTCAAAATTCTATCAATTCGGATTTGATTCGTTTATTAAATTAGCTGAAATCTTTGGATTCAAATACGATTTTGTTCATTTATTAAATGAATATTCATTACCACTCATTTAATTCATTTAATAGAATTAATAAAACAAATTGAATCAAATATGGATTCATTTACAATTCATTTATCCTATAAGGAATTGAATATAAAGTGAATTCGTTTACAAAAAATATAATTAATAAAAAAAATTAAGCCCAAAAAAATATAAAAAGACCATAAATTTAACATCATGTAATATGCAAAGTTGTTATCATTTATAAATACTATATTAGCTTTAAAATTTTAAAATTAAGTATAAATAAGTAATATAATTAAATGAATTTTAAACAAATGGATTGTATTTGATTTGTTTATGATTCATTTGTTAAACGAATTCTAAACAAATAAATGATAAATGTGCTCAAACCCAGATTCAATTCTTTTAATTAGTAAATTGAATCGAGTTCACTCATTGATTAAACAAATCAATTTTTTTAAACCCAAACCCATTTAATTTACATTGAATCAAATTGAATAAACGAATCCTAACCCAAATTGCCACCCCTACCAACAACCCAGTTAGTCAATATATCCCTTGTAATATTTAAGGACCTACAAATAAATACATCATCTCTAATCCTAGTAACTTGACCAATTATTGAACCAGGGTATTGTACCCCATAGTAAATGTCAATAGGTGCACACAATACAGCTAGTTATTAAGTCATATTAGTAATGGTAACTACAGACAATGAACTAAACCTTAAATATAGTTTTTAATCTTTCAATAAAATCTTCAATAATCTATCAATAAAATGCTCTGCTAAGACAATATTTTTAAGGAAAACAATATATGGAAAGACAAGTACTTTTAAGTCTATAATAGTAAAATAACTTCAAAACCATAAAATGCCAATCCATATGAACAAAATTATTCTTAAACATTATATATGAATTCAATTACCTAGAGCCATACTAAGCAATCAATACCTCAATCATAATATGAGCTGATCTGCACCTTATAATCAGTGAAATTCTTAACTTAACAATGTACGTCAATACCTTAAAATTCTTAGATATGAAATTACCAAACCAACTAAATTGTTAAAATTCTAATCACCCTATACATTCTTTAACTAATCCAATAATATGTCACTCCAAGAATTCTAAGACCTTGCAAGGATTCAGTTCAAACATGTGGGATTTCATATGAAAATACCTCATAATTGAAAGAGTTATAAATTTATTAAAAAATTACTTTATTTATTTAAGATGAACAAAACTATCTTTTTAGTATTTAATATTGCATGGAAATAATTTGAAATTTCATAACTATTTACATATAACTCTAAAAATCATGACATTTTAAATTACGTTAGGAAGCATAATAGACATTCAAAAAAAAAGTATGAGATCTATTTCACAATAAAAAGTATTAAAACAAATTTTCACTTCACACATCAAAAACCTGTTTAGAAAATTTCATAGTTCAGGTCACTTGATTAAAAAATTCATAAATTTAGTTATGAAAACAAAAAAAATAGTGAAACAAGTTTTATATAGCATTAGAGACATATAATAATGTCCAACAAAATTTTCATGACTATTTATAATTTGAAACATAATAAAGACTGATTCATAGTGTGATGTTTTCCAAGATTGTATAAGGCCAATTTCAAATTTTGTACCATTTATTATACAAGTGCAAAATTCATAAAATTATTTCTGCACATACTAGACATATAAAGAAATCTTTGATAAGAATTTCACGTGAATTTAATACAAAATCACACTTCAAAAGTGACAGAAAGGCTATATTTGATATGTTTGAGCTTTTTCTAGCCATCCTTATTGTGAAATATGCATAATTACCCCTTTTGAGCCTTACTTTCTGTTTTTTAACATATCATCTGATCACAATCAAATTTGGAGTATACAAATACATATTATGATAATAGAAAAAGAGAATAAAAGAAGATAAATAAATAAAGCAGCTTGTAGTTCCCAAAACATCTCTATTTTTTTTTCGGTGGCATTCTCTTGAGTTTTTTGATGACGTGGCAGCATGTTGTTGAATTGAAAAATGAACTTACAATACATGCAATAATTAAATCAATGCTAGTTAACTTTTGAATTGATTAATGACGTGGCAATAAATTATTAGACCAAAAAAAGTGCATATGTTACATGCAATTCATCAAGTCATAGCTTTCTAATGTGTTCTATCTAACCAGAGCTTGCCATACGGTGCAATCTTGACCATCCGAGTTGTTTTCATCTAATGGCCATGATTTACTCATTATATCTATAAATAGGGAACTCCCTTCCCTAATATTAAAATGTCGGTCATGAATTTTTATGTATTTTAATAAAATTACCATTTTACCAATAGTTCAATTATGAGTGGCTAATTTAAATTTAAGCTTGTGTTTTAATTTAAATTCAAGATGATCCATTGGCTTAATTTGGTGAGTTTATTCACTCTCTCTCTCTGATTTATGTGGATTGTTAAACTCCTTTCTAATATTAGTGGTGCATCTAAGTTGTTTAGACACAATGTGTACTTGACACTACATTTAGCAGAAAACTATTTCCTTGGGCACAATGAGTGTTTGATATTGTATTTACCAAAATGAGGATTACGAGGAGTGGAAATACCCCTCTCATAAATTAATTGTAGCTAAAATGTAATATTAAGCCCATGGTGAAGTGTTGAGTGTGTATTTGGAGGCTCAAGAGTTTCATTGAAATTGTTTGATCTTTAATTTAAATCTCATCACTGCTCAGAAATCACATCTAGCCAATTTAATATAAACTTAGAAAATTAACTTTACACATAATTAAACCTATTATTACCTCATGGGATCAGCACTCATCACCATTAATCTATAATACAATGGATTTGTGTGCTTGCAAGTACAATAAAATTTATACAACAATACCCTTTCTCAAGTAATATCAAATATATTACCATATACTTACTTAATACACTATATCTCTATGTGCATTGCAATATATGAAGACTCATTGAGCAAAAATAGATAAATCTTTGTCTCATATTAGCCGCACAAATTAGGGGAGTACATCTTTGTCTCCCAAGTAATCATGGCATCCATCACATAGAGCAAAAATACATAAATCTCCTTTCGGTCTCACTAATTATCTTTAAATCATTCAAATATTGATAAGATATTTAAAAGCATTAAGCACAATAATAACACTCAATAATGGAATAATAAACTAAAAATAACATAGGTTTATGGAATTAAATCTTCATATTGAGGCTACATCATGGCCCTAGCAAAATAAATTAGTTCATGGGAAAACTAAGAGAATTCATAAACATATTTTAGAATGTTCAAGCAAAACAATTGAAAAAAAGAAACAACCCAAGAAAATAATCTGAATGTCTACCCCAATCCTCTAAATTGCTCTTGTTGCTCTTGACTATGGCTTCTAATTGAGTACATGTACTGCTCTCTTCTCCCCGTTTGTCTTGAACTGGATTCAAATTGCAAGCCATGCACCCATCAACTTTTGCTTAGGCAATCCATGTGCACGCTCAATTAAATTTGGTAGTTTCTTTTTTCTAATTTTCTTTTATGTGATGGCTTAATCAAAAATCAACTTCTAGATTTGGCTTGGCTTCCTTTTGACTTGCGAAATCTTCAATTATTTAACTTTAAGTTACAATTGATTTCTATTTTAGCTCCCTCTACTTAAATATTAACAGAACAAACCTACAATATCGAAACAATACAAATTAAGATAAAAATTGATATAATAAAATATAATTTAACATAAACTAAGTTTGGAATCATTAAAATGATGTATAAATTATGAACACATAAAATATCCCAAACTTAGCATTTTGCTAGTCCTTAAACCAAAGTTAAATTAAAAACAAAAAAAAGAAAAGAAAATCCTAAGTAAACTAACAAGCCTTTAAGCCCCTAAGTGGCCCTAGTGGACGAGTTATAGTCTCATAAGGGTTTCCAATGATGATACACTCAGACATCATCAAAGATACCTCAAAGATTGCATATAGAACATAACTCATGGAAAATTATGTTAACATTCATATTTCTATATATTGATTTTGATGATAACAAACTAGATTAACAAGTGTTGGAGTCTTTAAAATTGATTAATCTTAGGTTGTATAAAGTTTCTTAGACATAAATAAGAATTTAGAAATAAATGAATAACCATTAAATTAAGTCAGTGAAACCATTTTTGTAAAGTTTTACAGTTGCTTTGAGGCTTAAAAAGATTTATTTTTTTGTAATATATTTCAAAAGTTTGTTAAATAAAATGAGTGCTTTTTTCAATATGAGTGGCTAATTTTCTAAGCTAAGGTGAAAGGTGAAGCTCAAGGATTCAAATTATTGAATTAATTAATCTCCAGTGAGTCTTTGATGAGATTGAGACCTGTCACAAGAGCTCGAGCAAAGAAATTCAAAAAAGCATTAATGGGTTGACTCAAGCAACATGGGCTCAATCAAATTTGTGGAAGCCCGTTGAAGAAATCGCCCATGATATTTAGACCATTAAATGCGTGATTCAAGTTCTTGAAGTTTCCAAATAATCACTTCCATGAGATTGGCAAGTGGCTTGCACATTATGGCGGGAAGATATATTATTTTCCTATTTTGGGTACTTTCTTGTTTCTTGAGGAGGCTAGGCTAGTAGGGAAATAAATCAATTATTTCTCTTTTACTCTGATTTGATTTAGATTCTTTCCTATTTGCTTAGATTAGGGTTTTGATTTGATTTACATTCTTTCCTTATTTGCTTTTATTCTAATTTGACTTTGGTTTAGGATTTATTTCCAAAAATTCTTTTAACCAACCCTATATATTGGTGAGAGAGTTAATTCTCTTTGGTTCTTAAACTAACTCTTTGAACTTATTAGAAGTTAATTCTCTTTAGTTCTTAAACTAACTCTTTAAAGTTATAGGATTTCCTTGGCATCTTCTCATACCAAGGTTTGTACTTTCATTAAGCATTAGGTCGAGGTTCGATTCAATTACAGATTTAGATTTCAATCTTGGAGACTAAATTGATTAGTGTCACATTAGTTCTTGGCGTGGTTTGTATTAGAGCTTAGGCATCAAGGTTAGATTCAATCTTGGAGACTAAATTGATTAGTGTCACTATCTTTATTGTTTTTCATTCTTGTTCCAGTATTAAAAAAACCAAAAAAAAAGTTGTGAACAGTGACACATGAATAGTACCGTGTGAATAGTATTTTTAGTTCTTTTTATCAATTTTACATCCCTGTGGTTTATATTCTTCTTAAATCTGCAAATTTTACTTATTCCTTTCCTTAAATTCATTCAAATTTCAGTTTTTTAGGGTTTACAAAAAAAAGAAAAAAAAAGTCCCCCAATCTCCACTAAAAAAAATCTATTGTTCATTTTCCATTATTATCATCTTGGAGAGTCCAAAATTGTTTTACCCCTTGGTGAAATTTATTTTTTCTTCAAAATTTTGATAATTTGTGCTTCTTAACCCGAGTGAGAATTATTATGAGTAGAAAAGGCAAGAGAGTGTGAGCATATTAGAGGGTATAAAAGCCAATAAATTTGAGTGAAAAATGAGTGGAACTGAGTGAATTATTATTATTTTTCTTGAGTGAAACACGTAAGGGAGTGTGGTGAGGTCTTTTTCCCGTTATTTTTAATTTTCTTTTACAAATGTCAGCCATATCTTACAACCTAGAGCAAAACACATATATGAAGAGGATCAATCTGTAATTACTCAAAATTTACAAATTCAAGCATAGATGGGAGTGATGAGAAGGATGATGAGGGCTTGCAGAACACATGTGCAGGGTAGCCATAACCTATTCCCAAAGCACGCAAGAGGGAGAGAGCTCCGGGTAGAGGAGAGATTGATGAATATTATAAGGATGAGTATGATGAAGAGGTAATAGGTAGCTATAGGACGAGGTAGAAGAGTTAGGAATAAGAATGATGGATTGAGTGGCATAAAGATGAAGATCCCATCTTTTCGAGGTAAATCTAACCTAGAAGCATACCTTGATTGGGAGAAGAAAATGGAGTTCGTGTTTGATTGAGTTTTCTGACTATGCTATTACATGGTGGGATCAGCTTGTTATAAACAGGAGGCAGAATAGGGAACGTCTAGTTGAGACATGGGATGAAATGAAAACATTTAGTACTGAGACTTGTACTAAAAATTACAAAGTCTTACACAGGGTAGCCAAAGCATGGAGGATTGTTACAAAGAAATTGAGATGGCCATGATTAGAGCAAATGTGGAGGAAGATAGAGAAGCCACCATGGCACGATTCTTGAATGGCCTTAATCTGGAGATTGCAAATATGGTAGAGCTGCAACATTATGTGGAGATTGAGGAGATGGTCCATAAAGCCATCAAGATTGAGCAACAACTCAAAAGGAGGGGAAACACTTGTACAATCCCAAGCTCGAGTTTCAAAGCCGAGTCTCATCCAAGCACAACTCACAAGGTAACACCGTGACTACCAATATATAAGAATCATGATATTAAGTGTTTTAAATGTCAAGGCAAGGGATACATAGCAAGTGAATATGTGAATAAAAAATTTATGGTGTTGCAAGATAATGGTGAGATTGTACTTGAAGATGAAACAGAAGATAATGACATGCCACCATTAGAAGACATCGAAGATGAAGAGTATACCGCTCCTGGTGAATTGACTTTAGTAGCTAGGAGAGCTTTGAGTGTGCAAGGAAGAAGAAGCGGTACAACAAGAAAACATTTTCCATATTAGGTGCTATATTCAAGGCGAAGTATGTAGTATGATTATTGATGGAGGAAGTTGTACTAATGTTGCTAATACTATCATGGTGGAGAAGTTAGGGCTTCTAACACTTAAACACCCATGGCCATACAAACTACAATGGTTGAATGACAATAGTGATTTTTTGAATTGGCAAGTACGAAGATAAAGTGTTATGTGATGTAGTGCCAATACAGGCTGGACACTTGTTACTTGAGCAACCTTGGCAATTCGACAGACGTGTGAAGCATGATGGCTTCACTAACAAATATTCATTTGTGTTTAATTAACGCAACATTTCTCTTGTTCCATTGATGCCAAAGCAAGTCTATAAAGACCAAGTGAGCCTACAGAGAGAAAGTAGTCAAAAGAAAGAGAGTGAGCAAAAGAAAAAGATAGAAAAAGAGATTGAAAATCAAGAAAAGGCCTAGAAAAATGTGAGAGAAAATCCAAAGAAAAATATGGCCATTGAGGGAAAGTCAGAGAGAAAACAAAAAAATTTCTATGCAAGAGCGAGTGAGATAAAAAAAGTATTATTTTCACTTCAGCTAATGATTGTACTTTTGTACAAAGAGGCATTTTTAAACACTAACGAACTTGACCTTAGTTTGCCTTACTTATATTACTTCTCTCTTGTAGAAATATGAGGATGTCTTTCTCAAGGAAAAACCACATGGTTTACCTCCGATTCGGGGGATTGAGCATAAGATTGATTTCGTACCCGGTGTAACCATTCCAAATTGACCAGCCTATGGGAGTAACCCAGAGGAGACAAAAGAACTCCAAAGGCAGGTTAATGAATTGATGGAAAAAAGGTACGTGAGAGAGAGCATGAGCCCATGTGCAGTTTTAGTTTTATTAGTTCCTAAGAAGGATGGAGGATGTGTGTTAACTGTCGTACCATCAATAACATAATCATAAAGTATCGACATCCCATTCCTAGGCTAGATGATAGATGAATTGCATGGGTCTTGTGTATTTTTTAAAATTGATAAAAAAAAGTGGATATCATCAAATTCGAATGAAAGAAAGAGATGAATGGAAAACTGCTTTTAAAACATAATATGGTTTGTAAAAGTGGTTAGTCATGCCTTTTAGTTTGACTAATGCGGCAAGCACTTTTATGAGACTTATAATGTTGTTTATTTTGATGATATCCTCATATATAGCAAAAACTTGGACGAACATGTAGTACATTTAAAATCTATTTTAGATATAATTAGAAAAGAAAGGTTGTTTGCTTATTTAAAGAAATGTACCTTTTGTTATCAATACACAGGGTATACAGGTTGATGAGGAGAAGGTATGTGCAATCTAAGAGTGGACGAGTCCCACAAGTGTAACTAAAGTGAGAAGCTTTCACAAGCTTGCTAGTTTTTATCAATGGTTTGTGAAAGACTTTAGCACATTAACAGCACCGCTTATTGAAGTAATAAAAAAAGATGAAGAGAAAGTGTTTTAAATGATCAAGCAAAAGCTAACCAGTGCTCCCGTATTGTCCTTACTTCAAATGTGATGCCTCAGGTATTAGTATAGGCACAGTCTTAATGCAGGAGGGATGACTAATTACTTACTTTAGTGAGAAACTAAGTGGGGAAGCCTTAAACTACACTACTTACGATAAGGAGTTATATGCATTGGTTTGGACATTAAAGACATGGCAGCACTACCTATGGCCTAAGGAGTTCGTGATTCACACTGATCATGAGTCTTTGAAACACCTTAAAAGCCAACACAAGCTGAACAAGAGGCATGCTCGATGGGTCGAATTCATAAAGACATTTCCATATGTCATTCGTTACAAGCAATGTATGGAAAACGTTGTTGCAAATGCGTTTTCCCGCAGGTATGTCTTAATCTCAAAATGGTTACTTATTTCGGGAGAATACCTAATTGTTCTTTAGAGATTTGTTAGTGAGAGAATCCCATGGAAGAGGGTTGATGGGGCATTTTAGAGTTGTAAAGACTTTAGCAGTTTTATATTCTTTCCTATTTGATTAGATTAGGATTCGTCTTGAGTTCAAACCTTGGGAATGACAGTTCAAAGAGGCAAATTCCCAAGCCAACCAGTGCCTAATCCTAAGGGAGATGTCGACAAAAATTTAGAGATGTCGGTGAAAAAGATTGCTCAAGTTACACCCACAAGAATATGTTCCCAAAGCTCCTCTTCCCCAAAGGTTAGCTAAGCAAAGAAGGGAAATTCCATAGGTAAGATTATGGAAATCTTTAAATAGGCATGTATTCCTATTCCTTTGCTTGATGCTATTAAAAAAGACTTTTGCACTAAAAAGACAAGTTTTATACTCCAACACAAATTAGGCTCTCTAACCCCAGTTGTGTTACAACTTGCTGATCGATCCATCAAAATACCTTGCAGTATTGTGGAGGACATGTTTATCTGAATAGACAAGTTTTATTTTTCTGTTGACTTTATTGTGATTGACGTTCAACTAATGCAGGACTCGAAGAAGCATGTCCTAATTATTCTAGGTCAACCTTTCTTGACAATTGCTGTGGCAACATGACTATGGAGTTAAATATCTTTAACAATTTGCCAAATAACCTTACGATGGAGATGATGGAATTGCTAATATGGATTTAATTAAAGAATTAGTTTATCATACTTTTTCTTCTACCCTTAGTGATGGCCCTTTATAAACATATTTAACATAGCTTGGTTTGAATTTTGATATTGACAGGTTAGTTGATGAGAACCCTTTATAAACATTACCGCCCATGGATACCAATAATTGAAAGTCAAGAAGAAAGCAACTAGCACCACTGAGGAAGAAACTCAGCCCATCATCTGAATCACCACTAAAGCTCGAGCTTAAACCGTTACCCAATACTTTGGACTATGCTGTCTTGGGGGAACAAAACACTTTGCCAGTAATCATTTCATCTTCTCTTGATGACAAGCAAAAAGAGAAGTTGTTGGGCATTTTAAAAGAGCATAAAGAGGCATTAAGATGGACCATCGCTAGTAGATTGCATGCATTACATTCAACTTAACGAAAATGCTAAACCTACTAGGGAAATGCAATGTTGGCTAAATTCTAATATAAAAGAAGTTGTTAGAGTTAAAGTCCTTAAACTATATATAGATATAGGTGTCATTTACCCTATTTTTGACAGTTTATAGGTCAGTCTTGTACAGGTTTTTTCTAAAAGGCCAAGAGTCATAGAGTTACTAACATTGGCAATGAATTAACACCCACTAAAGTGACTACAAGGTGGCACGTATGCATTAATTATAGGAAATTGGGTTCAAAGACTATCTTATGTCGCCCTTTATTGGCTTGTTTAGCATATTGCTTAATTTTTCGCTCGATGTTGAACTTGGCCATCTCATGTATATGTTTAACAATTTTAGCCTTTTTCTTGCTATCGAAGTTAACACACTCATAAAGCCATAAACAATTTCAAATGGTGAATACATACAGCAAACAATCTTCCAAGTTTTGATGTTCTTTTTAATGATAGCCTGGAGCAAAGTAGATAAAGTTCTATTCACAACTCCTGTTTGACCATCAATTTGTGGTGACAAGTAGTCCTTAACTTAGCCCATGCAACCTCACAATCTTCCTAAAGAACAAGTTAGTGACATTAGAAGCATCGTCTGTTTTATGGCATAGAATAAAATATGCCATCTTTGAAAATCTATCCACAACCACAAAAATTGAATCTCTCCCTTAAATCTCTCCCTAATACAAAATCCATCGACACATCAGTCTAAGGCGCACTAAGTATTGGCAATGGGGTGTATAAGCCATGGGACAGCACTTTCGATTTGGCTTGCCTACAAGTGATACATCTACTATAATATCCCTTGACTTCTCATTTCATATGTGTCCAATAGAAGTGTTTCTGTAAAACTGCTAAAGTCTTTACAACTCCAAAATGCCTCATCAACCCTCCTTTATGGGATTCTCTCACTAACAAATCTTTCAAAGAACAATTAGGCACACACAATTTATTCTCCCAAAATAAATAACCACCATGCCTAAAGTACTTACCAATTGTGGTCTTTTCACAAGATTGGTACTCAACACTAAAATCTTGGTCATTAGCATACAATTCCTTAATATGTTCAAAGCCAAGCAGTTTAGCATTAAGTGTTGAGATTAAGACATACCTGTGGGAAAGCGTATTTGCTACAACGTTTTCCTTACCTTTCTTATAATGAATGACATATGGAAACCTTAATCTTGTTGACTCTTGATATAATATCTTTACTATTAGCTCTCATCATGCATAGCTAAATTCCCTTTTTCTCTTGGTTCAAGGAATTATGAATTAAAAATAGAAAAGGATTAAGGAAAAAGAATTTGTTCATAAAACTTCGAGGTAGTATGCTCTAAACTTGCCTTCTTTGAAGGATCCAGTGTATCAGAAACTTGTTGACATTTTGAAGGATTAAAAGTTCCCAGTTTTGGCCTTGAGTTGCCTGTGTTTTGGGATTATCAATCTAAAAGGTGTTTTGAGTTTCATGGTATATCGGCTAGAAACCCGAGCATGCGGGCTACTGGTCCAAAGGAAGATTAAGTTCTTCATTGCTCTGGTGTAACAACAGTCACAGAAGCAGTCAAAAACCAGGAAAGAGAGAGAGAGAGAGAGAAAGAAAAAGAAAAGCAGTGGGATTCTGCTGGAAGATAAAATATTATGGAGGTGGAGAGTGTCCAAGCCATTGCTTCCTTATCCCATTCAAATGGTACAATTCCAGCAGAGTTCATAAGATCCAAAAAATTCCCTCTTTGAAGAATTTGTTCTCATAATCTTTACTATTAGCTCTCATCATGCATAGCTAAATTCCCTCTTTCTCTTGGTTCAAGGAATTATGAATTAAAAATAGAAAAGGATTAAGGAACAAGAATTTGTTCATAAAACTTCAAGGTAGTATGCTCTACACTTGCCTTCTTTGAAGGATCCTGTGTATCAGAAACTCGTTGACATTTTGAAGGATTAAAGTTCCCAGTTTTGGCCTTGAGTTGCCTGTGTTTTGGGATTATCAATCTGAAAAGGTGTTTTGAGTTTCATGGTATATCGGCTAGAAACACGAGCATGCGGGCTACTGGCCCAAAGGAAGATTAAGTTCTTCATTGCTCTCGTGTAACAACGCCACGTACTGCGTACTCTGCCCCTGTGGTATCAGAGCCACTGCAAAATTGTTTACAAATCTATTTTATGGTATAATTTGCAAACCTTAATCCTGATTGAAAGTTAATTCAATAATTCTAAGAACTAAGAGAGCTTTAAACAATATGTCATCTTCATCATCTTCCAGCTCTACTCCAGTTTCTATTACCTCTTCTCTTAATCTTCCTTCTTCCTGCTCTAAAAGAACCACAAATAAAATCGAAAGTCTTGTTGAATTTTCTTATGTCCCTGAGTCTGTAAAAGTAGATGAATCCTATATGCCCTTGGTCAATCCTTATTAGTTGTATAAAAAGAACAACTCCTTTACCAGAAGTATTCGTACCCTTATCAGTACAAAACATCCTCTTCCTAAAGAATATGTTCAATCCTCTCGGTTTGATCAGTGTGCTTTCCAGTCTACTACTGTTGAACAGTATGTCACCCTCGAGATTTCTCCAGAACTCATAGCCTCATGGAAAAGAGAAGGCTATAAACATTTCCATCTTGGAGGTGTTCGTCTTGTTCTTACACTCCATGGCTGTAAAGGCTTACCTGTCACTGCTAGACTTGCTTTGCTTGACACTCGTTTTAAACAATATGAACATGCCATTATTGGTACTGTTCTCACCACCTTACATGCAGGGAGTGTTTTGCTCACTTTCTACCCCAACTTCAATCTCTCCCTTGATGATCTTAACCTTCCCACGGCTTTAAAAGTCCAGATCCAACTCCAAGGAGCAGACCAAATATCCACTGCAAAAATGGCTACCTTGCACCATTAGTTAAATCATGCCCTAGATGTTCCTACTCCACAAACTTCATCAGATGCCCTTATGATTCTTGCAGAATTAGAGGAAATCCCAACCATCATCCAGATCCCCAGACAAATTCCCCAATCTGAACTTCTCAAGTCGATGCCTTTAGAATGGTTGTCAAACTATGAGAAATTTCATCAAAATTCAGAACCTATACAAACCTTTGAGAGTCTGTTTGAACAAAGGTCTGATGGAACTGTAAAATTGACCTTCAAATCTCCACCTATCCCTACTACAGCATCCGCTCCTCCACTTTCTAAAATAATAATTACCTCACGAACTCCCAGTCTATTTTCTACACCACCTCCATCTGAAGCCCCTCACAGATTATCCTATATCCATTCAGCTATGATTCACCCAGTTCAAACCAACCAAGAAGAATTACCCACATTCTCCTTTAACTTTGATGGCTACCCTATATACCCAACCAAACAAAATGGTCATTTCATGTGGGATGTTCCTGACACTGAATTGTGTGATCCAGATTGCCTATGTTGGGAAGATGTGGAAGAAATTGATATTCCCAAGAAAAAGAAAAATAAGAAACGTCCCCACTCTCCTTGTCATTACCATCTACCCTCCAAGCCTGATGATCTAGATCCATTTGTCAGTTTTTTACCTTTACCCATGTATCAACAAGGTTTAAAATGGATTTGAAAAAATGAACTTGAATTGTTGTCTTGTCATAACCAAGTCTAGGAAAATTCTTTGTCCTCACCACCTTTGGTTTCTTCATGTATGATGTTTTCCTCTTCCTCATCTCCTACTCAAGATTACCTTTCTCAGTTCCCTCCTCTTGAAAAACAAACTGATGTCCAACAACATGTTACCTCAAAACCATTTGTCCAGTCCCCAATTACTCCATCCAGACATATGGAAGAACCAAAATCATTTGAAGTAGTCTTAAACTAGCAAACACAGAATGCCAGAGCACAAAATCAAGCCTTGAATACTCTTCAACAAAAGGTAGATACCATTTCTACTAAGACTGTTCAAGTTGAGAAAAAAGTTGATGACATCACTCTCAGACTTCAAAAGATGTACGAAGATCTCAAAGATAGGATTGTCCAATTGGATAAAGATCTTCGAGATATGATTGACAAAAGGTACTGAGGTCCAGAGTTTAACAAAAAAGAAGCTGAGATCAGACGACTAAAAGTTGAATTAGCCCGGATTGATTCAAAAAAACAATAGCGCTCACTTTTTGGCAAATCCCAGTCCATTCCAACCTTATCTCAAACATACCATCCTTTTGGTTCACTTTTGTCTCAGACAAGACCTTATAATCCAGCCAAATTATTTGGTATGACCCACACTCTTTTCACAAAACCAGAACCTGTATCACCACAATCTAAACCAAAACCAAGACCCCCTGTTCAACTAGAAAAACCCATTCAACCAGAAAACTCAAAGCCACCAATAGATATTCCATCCTCTTCCTTTACTGGCAAAGATCCTATGTTCCAATATGGAATTTCTATAAAATCAGATTTTTTAATCAGCCCTGATGAAACTCATGATTCCTCCTCAGAATCTACTGATGATCCTGTTGACTTTGATGAAACTACAGATTCAGAATCTGAGTTGGCTGATATTTCTAGACTCTTGATGGTTGATCCTCAGCCAAGTGAACCTGTTGTTACAGAAGAAGTAGGTGATAATGATGACCCACCTGTTGACCAACCTACTGGTTCTACTTCCAATCCACAATAAGAGTCTCATCACTCAAAGCCATCCAATGGTCCTTGGTTTACCTTTGATGATCTTCCTCCCCATAAATAGAGAGAAAGACTCTAGGAGTTCTCTGCCTGGATAGATTTGCAGATGATTAGACCGGAAGTGACAACTCAGACAGTCCTTAAGGAATTCTTAACTCGTTTTATGTGTTCCTTAAGAGATTGGTTTGATAGTTTGGGAACATGCAGACAGTTACAATTCGTTCAAATTCCAGAAGTTTCCACTGCTCTAGCAATTACCCATGAACAATTCATAGGAGAACCTTCTGTTACCTATGAAGTTGCTAGAAAAGAATTTCTGAATATGAAATGTTGTTCTTTAAACCCAAAAGACCTTCACTTTCATTACAAAAGAATGACTGTCTTATATTACAAACTCAATGGGTTCAATGATGCCACTCTTCGGTATGTTTTTATGGCTTCTTTACCTGAGGAACTCCAGCCAGAGTTACATAGACAGATTACAGCTCACAATCTTGTGATTGATAATCTAGCCTTGGGAAAAATCTTTCAAATGGCAATGGGTTGCCTTGATAAATTGTGTGAACAAAAGAAGTTCTTCAAAGAACTTATCAAAGACAAAGAGCCTTTCAAATCAACCTGTAAAAAACCCTACGTCAAAATCAAGGGTTCTGACAAAACCCAATGTCACTGTCCTACAAAAAAGAAATCCCATTTTAAAAAATATGACCAAAACCCAAATCCCTTCTACAGAAAAAAGAAGAGAAAATCCAGACATCTATGATTCTTTCGACGCAGATCTTCCTCATCCAAAGATCAGTACAGGAAAAAGAAATCTCGATGTTTCATTTGCCATAAAAAAGGTCATTTTGCTAAAGATTGTCCCAATAAACTAGCCAAAGTTGTTCGACTTTTACAACATCTTCAACAAAACACTGATTTTTGTCCTGATACCGATCAGATCGAGTATCTGTTCTCTGAACAAGAAAAGCAGATGACTCATCTATCTTTGCTCTGGATAACACTGATGAATCATCATTTTCTGATTATGACCAATCTGATCCATTTGTCTACACAATCCATCAAATACAAAATTCCAATCTTGTCTATGATTTGAAAATCAAGATCTCATCTATCAAAGTCCAAATCTTACCATCCAAATACCACCGACCTATCTCTGTTATAGGTTTCATAGATACTGCTGCTCAAAAAAGTATGATCAATCCCAGTATACTCCCTCCTGATTGTTGGAAAAAACGTGAAGAATTCTTCAAAGTTGCTAATGGAGAATTGTTTTCAACAAAACTGATTACCAAAACTACCATTGGTATTCAGCTCTTTCCCAATTGTGTTCTTTGGACAAAAATGATTGGATCTCATCTCCCTGACAAAGATCTTCTTATTGGCTTTGATTTGTTTAGCCAAGCCAAGAATATCCAGATTACTCCTATCGGTATTAAGTTTAAAAACATGTTTAAAACCTACACTGATGCCCTTAAACTATACTCTCTTTCCAATGTTCCTCAGTCATATGAGAGTATCACAAACCGTCTTCTCCAATATTGTCCTGAGTCTCATACCTAGTTTGTTCATCCTAATCCATTGTGGAAAAACCCACAATTCTTTGTTAAATTGCCTTTCAAGCTAAATGAAGACCATAATCCTACAAAGGCCACCCATCCGGGAATGACACCTGAAGACCTTATTTTGGGCCAAACTGAATGTCAATAGTTATTGGCCCAAGGTCTTATTGAGGGCCCACAACATCTCAATAGGCTTATCAAGCATTCTATGTGGAAAAACATTATGAAAAAGTCTGAGCAAAAAAGAGACTGGTCATTGACTATCAGCCTCTTAATATCTTTCTTCAAGACAACAAGTTTCCACTTCCTCAAAGACAATCTTTTTTTGTCCAGCTACAAAATGCCAAGATCTTTTCAAAATTTGATCTTAAATCCGGTTTTTGGCAACTGGGTATTTACCTAGATGATCAACCCAAGACTGCATTTTGTATCCCAAATGCCCATTTTCAATGGACCGTGTTGCCTTTTGGGCTTAAAACAGCCCCATCTATTTTCCAAAAGGCCATGACCACCATTTTCCAGCCTATACTCCATCATACCCTAATCTATATTGATGACTTTCTTCTCTTTTCATAAACACATGATCAGCATCATAATCTACTTGAACAATTTTTTAAGATTATTCAATCTTATGGAATTATGTTATCAAAAAAGAAAAGTACCATTACAACGGATACCATCACCTTTCTTGGAATAATAATCAAAAATGGGTTTTTATCATCCTAGTCCTCATATTGCACAAGAATTGACTTATTTCCTTGATTCCATTTTTACTAGAAAATAAATTCAATAGTTTTTAGGGATTGTCAATTATGTCAGAGTTTCATTCCACGAGTCAATACCTATACCACTCCTTTATCATCTCTTTTGTAAAAGAATCCACCACCTTGGACTGACATCCACACAAAAGCTGTTTCCCACTTAAAGCAGATTGCCCAAAATCCTCCACCTTTAAGAATCTTGACACATGGCAAAAGGACACTCCAAACAGATGCTTCTGATGAAGCATTGGGTGCAGTACTCATTGAATAAACTGATGGAAAAGAACATTATGTCGCGCATGCCAGTGGATAGTTCAATAATGCTCAAAAGCATTACCACACAATCTACAAAGAGATTCTTGCAGTCAAATATGGCATAAAGAAGTTTGAATTCCATCTTATCGGAGTTCACTTTTATGTCAGAATGGATAATTCTGCTTTTCCCAATATGCTTAATTTCAAAAGTCATACTGTTCCTGAAAAACCCTCCTTCGTCTTAAAGACTGGTTCTCTCGATATGATTTTGAAGCTAACCATATAAAAGGAGATCTAAACACCATCCCAGACTGCCTTTCCAGAAAACCTTCTAAAAAAGCTTTCACTTTCTCTGTGATTTCCATGGCTTCATCTCTTCCAAAACATGCTCTAACAAAAAAGTTCACTCCAAACAACCGTCCTTTTCGAACCCCTTAACCACATCCAAGAATACGCCAGGAATTTCCTAATGCGTTTCTTTATTGCAGCTTATTCAAAGTTTCATAAATCCCTTACATTCCAGGATTATCATCCGGAGTGTATGTTTCTCACAGGTCTTACCCTTAACCTCACTCGTTCTCTTTCAGAGAATGAGCTCTGGTACATATGGTGTCTTTCTCTATACTATATGCTACCAAGTTAGTCTTTCCAGTTTTTATTGTTCAAGATCTGCTTCATAATCCTGATCAAGCAACTTCCCTGATTTGGACACTCCTTGAGTGGTTTGCACAGCTACCAGTCTGGCGCCACAAACTAAACCAGATAAAACTCACCCACAACCTTGGTAAAATTCCTTACTAAGAAGCCCAAATGTTTACTACAGTTTTCATCATACACTGATTGTATTTCCAACATCCAGACCATTAATCCTTTTGGACCCATGACCAAATGTATGAATGGATCACTGTACCTCACCCTGCCATACTCTAACAGAACTATGCCACGAAAAATAACCTAAAGGATTTTGTACTTCAGACCAACCATGTCACTTTACCATCCCTTGACATCAAGCATACATCACTTGGTCCTCATCATGATATCTACATGGTTCCTACTCCGTCCATCATCTCCAAACCTTCATCCAGAGGAATAATCATAAAAGAGGAAAGGCCAGATTACACTGATTTTCTTTTCCAGGATCCACAAGATCCGTGGGAAGAATTTCTTCCTCTCTCCAGCCAAAATAATCCAGAACCGGAACAAAGCAGTCATTTTCCTACTATCCTGTCAACCACTAGCTCAACAGTTACCTATCCTCCACAAAGTACTGATCCAGACCCCTTTGCTTTGGATTCTTTGAATCCTTATGCCAAGAATTGCCCGTGGCATCACTCCACCAGCAAATCCTATACCTATCCTTTTCCACCATGTGGCACTAAGAAAAGAAGAAAAGATAGTACTGAATCTTCCTCAGTTGACACTATCTCCCTTTGAAACTTATCCGCCAGCCGGAAACTACTTTAATAAAGTTCTTGTCTTTATAATAATGGTCATGAATAGTCTGCTCTCATGATCAACCAAGTATCTTTTATTTGACTTTGTAAAATATATTGTGTCCCCACTTCAAAAAGTGGATGTTAAATTATTGTTGTCTATTATTGACTTTTGTCATATCATGCTTTCCAGTCTCATAAAGTGGTTACGTGATAAAGTTTGCTTTTATCTTTTAAAAAGGAGAATGGACACCTGTCGTCCACTACCTCCTCTTCTCCTCTTATAAAAGGAGGAGCCTTTTGTAAATAAATCAAGGATGAAATATATGAAATATTTGCTATCAACTCTCATCATGCATAGCTAAATTTTCTCTTTCTCATTATAAATTAAAAATAGAAAAGGATTAAGGAGCAAGAATTTGTTCATAAAACTTCGAGGTAGTATGCTCTACACTTGCCTTCTTTGAAGGATCCTGTGTATCAGAAACTCGTTGACATTTTGAAGGATTAAAGTTCCCAATTTTGGCCTTGAGTTGCCTGTGTTTTGGGATTATCAATTTGAAAAGGTGTTTTGACTTTCATGGTATATTGGCTGGAAACCCGAGCATGCGGACTACTGGTCCAAAGGAAGATTAAGTTCTTTATTGCTCTGGTGTAACAACGCCACGTACTGCGTACTCTGCCCCTGTGGTATCAGAGCCCATCGAGCATGCCTCTTATTCAATTCGTGTTGGCTTTTAAGGTGTTGCACCGATTACCATGTCTTTAATGTCTGAATCAATGCATACAACTCCTTATCGTAAGTAGTGTAGTTTAAGGTTGTCCCACTTAGTTTCTCACTAAAGTAAGCAATTGGTCGTCCCTTCTACATTAGGACTATGCCTATACCAATACCTGAGGCATCACATTCAATTTCAAATGTTTTATTAAAGTTAGGTAAGGACAATATGGAAGCATTGGTTAGCTTTTGCTTGATCATTTGAAACGATTTCTTTTGTTCTTCTCCCCACTTGAATCCAATATCTTTTTTTATTACTTCGATAAGTGGTGCCACCAAGATTCTAAAGCCTTTCACAAACCGTCAATAAAAACTAGCAAGCTCGTGAAAGCTTCTCACACTACTGACAATTATAGAACTCGTCCACTCTTGGATTGCATGTACACATCAACCTGCATAACAAAGAAGTGCACACAAGTTTATCGGTGTAAAAGGTACACTTCTTTAGATTATCAAATGTACTACCTGTTCGTCTAAGTTTTTGTTATAACAACAACAAACTTGCCAATAAAAGCTCGCAAAACATGATTTATAAGTCTCATAAAAGTGCTCGGGCATTAGTCAAACCAAAAGGCATGACTAACCAATCTCAATTTCCACCACTAGAAAAAACAATAGATCCACAAACAAGGATTACTTCAAAACCATACATTGCATATATCTCTTCAATACTGTTAACCGTCAACCCTACTCAAAGATTTGTAGGCAATTAGGTGGTAAATAAAGAATGTTGATCTTCCTTGTTTGGTTAAACACAGCTGTCTAGGTATATCGGCTAGAAACTCGAGCATGCGGGCTATTGGTCCAAAGGTTAACTCATTTACCATTGCTCCAGTATAACAACGCCACGTACCAGACCACCTCCAAGTGGTATCAGACTAAAAGTGAAATAACTTATTTGTTTCTCTATTAGCCTCCTCAAGAAACGATAAAGTTTCCAAAAAAGGAAAATAATATATCTTCCTGCCATAATGTGCAAGCCACTTGCCAATCTCATGGAAGTGATTATTTGGAAACTTCAAGAGCCTGAATCATGCATTTAGTGGTCTGAATATCATGTGCGATTCCTTCAATGGGTTCCCACAAATTTGATTGAGCCCAAGTTGCTTGAATCAACCCATTAAGTGCTTTTTTGAATTTCTTTACTTGAGCTCTTGTGACAAGTCCGAAAAGAACTTGAATAGGTCTGAATATGCCTCATACCATGTGCTTGTGACAGTGTTGTCCTCAATCTCATCCGACGGGAACTTGAATGGAATCTAAATATGTCTTATACCATGTGCTTGTGATAGATGCCAAACATAAAAGAAAAATTCTTTGAGTGAATATGAGGGTTGAAACAAACACTTCTTAGACACTGATAGTGACCTAGAATAAGAACTGTCTAATTTATCTAAATCTAATGATGATGATATCATCGTCAATAACATTTTAGATAATGAAGAATACGAGGATCTTTGTAATTGCAGTAATCAAGATGAATATTGTATGTTGATAAAAATTTCATCCTCAACAATATAGACCAAATAACAAATCCTAAGGTCAAAAGGCGATACCTCTAATGATATACCAAAGTAAATTGCCTCAATAGTGTCATCCTGCTCTCGTCGATCTATTTTTGATAAGTCTCAAAAGGATTCCTTTTGTGAGCCTAATATTTACAAGATCAAGTTCGAGATTAACCAGTCAAAAAAGAGCTAGGTAAACTAAAAACTAAACTATCTTATCTTTTTATTAAGGTTAATAACTCAATCTAGGCATCATATTGGGTTCAAATAGATCTAATCATTATGAATGAACAAATTTAGATCGGGTTTGGATTTGGCAATATATGTGATTACATATAACTTGCACCATCTAATCAGAATTGATTTAAAGTGGATCGGGTTGGTTAATCCAAATAATCCGATCACATTCAACAGCTTTTTACAAAATTAAAATAACTAAATATAAAAGCACAAAAGCAAAATCCCAAATTGAAAAGCAAACCTAATCCCAAAATATTAGCCATGCATTTCCAGACCCAAGACATCAATCTAGACACGACAACATCAACGTTCAGTCATGACAACATTGACATCTAGAAGACACAACCTAAACGATCCCAATTGCCACGACATTACAAATGACGTAACCTAAACGATCCCAGCAGAATCTTGATCGATGTCGATGTCCATCTAGCTAGTTTCACCCTGCATGTGATCGACATTCTAGACAAAAGCAGTCGACACTGACAGCAACCTTGCGACTTGTTCATGGTAATTTGTTGTTAATTTCTTATGATGCTTCAGGTCCTTGAGGAGAATATACTCATCTTCTGTCTTGACTCTATATTCTTTAGTTATTTCATACGCTCGTTGGAATGTTTTTTCAAACACCACTAGATTGGTCAATTGACTTGAGAAAAGCTTATTTCTTAAATTAGATGCTGTGTTGATGACTTGATGTATAGTGAGTCTTTGTAGTTTATGGAAATCTATGGAGGATACTAAATCTGATACTTCTGAAGCAGAGTATGCAGATGTTACAAAGCTACTCATGGCAATCCCTACAACGGATGATCCTTAGACTTCTAAACCAATTGTAGAGGAAACAGAAGATGACCAAGGAGAATAAGAAGCTCAATCATCTGTTCCTTCTGGAAATGATGCTCCAAAACATGGTGCATCCAGTGGATCTTGGTTTACATTCGATGATATTCCAAGAATTAAATGGCCAGCAAGACTCCAAGAATTCTCTGCTTGGATCGATGTTCAGATGCTTCGACCTAACGCCAATACTTAAACAATTCTTAGGGAATTCAGTTCTAGATTTACTGGATCCTCAAAAGATTGGTTTGATAGTCTTGGTCAATACAGGCGACTCCAGTTCGTACAAATTATTGAAGTTTCAATAGCTCTTGCAGTCTTATATGAACAGTTCATTGGAGAACCTGTAACAGCAACAGAATTGGCCGCGAAGGTGTTCATGCAGATGAAATGTTGTTCCTTAAAGATCAAAGATATAGATTTTCACTATAAGAGAACGTCCACTCTGCATTATAAACTGAATGGCTTTAATGACCCAACATTAAGGCATGTGTTTGTGGCATCTCTTCTAAAAGAACTTCAACCAAAAATTCAAAGGCAACTTCATAGTCATCAATTGGATATATCAAACCTATCTCTAGGAAAGATATATCAATTTGCAATTAGTTGCTTGGAAAGATTATGTGAACAAAAAGAATCTTTAAGGATCTCATTGAAAACAAGCAGCCTTTCAAAAATGCTTGTAACAAGCCTCATCTCAAGATCAAGTGTTTAGACGAGAAGAATTGTGACTGCCCAACAAAAAAGAAGAAACATCACAAATTTGTTCACTATCGTGATTCTTCCAGAAAGAAAAAGTCTAAGCCTTATCGGTTTTTCTCCAAGAAAGATCCCTCCAAGTCAAGGCACAATAAAAAGAATAGATGTTCCAGCCAAGGCGGTTCGGTTGATAAGTCACCTTCAGAATTCAACTGCTTATTCTGAAGGAGATGAAATTGAGGAGATCTTTTTAGAACAATCTGAGGCAGATGAAACAACAGTGTTTGCTGTAGCTACTTCTGATAGTGACACTGATTCTGTTGCCTAACAGTAATCAACACAATCCAACAACTCCAAGCCCAAAAAACCTCAAGCCCAATTCCATCCATAAAAGTCCAACTTTTGCCATCAAAATATCATAAGCCCATATCAGCCATTGGGTTTATTGATACATGAGCTCAAAAGAGTATGGTCAACCCATCCATTCTTCCAAAAGAAAGCTGGGAAAAACATAAAGAATTTTTTAGAGCTGCTGATGAAAAAATCTTTCAAACAGACTTGATCACTAAAAAGCCAATCGGGATACAGTTGTTTCCTAATTGTGTCATTTGGTCTAGATTGATAGGATCATCTCTCCCATATAAAGACCTTCTTAAAGGTTTTGACATTCTTCATCTGGCACAGAAAGTGCATATATCAACTGATGGAATCCATTTCAAAAAGATGTTTAAGCCATATACAGACATTCTTCGTCTGTATGCTCTGAATGATGCACCTGCTAATTATTCCACTATAATTGAAACGTTTATCAGGTTTTGTCCTCCATCTCATGTTGAGTTTAATCACCCTCATCCTCTCTGGAAAAATGAGTCCTTTTTTATCTCATTACCATTCAAACTCAATGAGGATATTAACCCCACTAAAGCCACTCATCCTGGAATGTCTCCTACATATCTAAGCGTAGCCCAACAGGAGTACAATTCTCTTTTACAACAAGGCTTAATTGAGCCTACAAAATCATCTTGGGCTTGATTATCAGCCATTAAATTTTTTTTTTGCCGGATGACAAATTTCCATTACCTAAGATACAATCCTTATTCATCCATCTCAACGAAGCAAAAGTCTTCACCAAATTTGATCTCAAATCTGGGTTTTGGCAGCTTGGGATAAAGCCCGAAGAAAGATACAACACAACTTTCTGTATTCCCAATGCTCATTTTCAATGGACAGTCATGCCCTTTGGTCTAAAGGTGGCTTCATTGCTTTTTCAAAAAGCAATGACACAGATTTTCAGTCTTAGCAAATGTCTACATTGATGACATTTTGCTTTTTTCCAAAGATCACTCCAGCCATCGCTAGCTGTTGAATGATTTCTTTCATATAGTGGAAACACATGGAATCATGCTTTCAGAAAAGAAAAGTTCTATTGGCCAACATTCTATTGACTTTCTTGGAATGATTATCCAAGATGGCCAATATATGCCAAGACCACACATCGCGCAAGAATTATTGCATTTTCCTGACAAGAACTTTACAAAAAAGCAGATACAACAATTTCTTGGAATTATAAATTATCTCAGAGATGTGGCCAAACACACCAGTCAAACTCTCAGCTTTGCTAAAGAAGAATGCCCCACCATGGGACACTAAGCAAATGACAGCTATCAAAGAATTAAAACAAATAGCACAAAAACCCCCACCTTTAAAGGATGGGGCCATACTGCTCGAAGTTGATGATGACCACAAAGAAAGTTTTTGTGGACATGCCAGCGGTCAGTTCAAAGACGCTGAGAAACATTACCATGCGACTTACAAAGAAACCTTGGCGGTAAAAAACAGGATAAAAAAATTTGAGTTCCAGTTGATTAGAAACCACTTTCTGGTTTGATTAGACAACTCAGTTTTCCCAAAAATCATGGAATTCAAGAAAAAATCCATAATACAATTTCGATGTGGAGCATATAAAAGGGGATAAGAATCTCATCCCTGATCTGTTATCCAGACATCCACAAACAAAATCATTCCTCATAACCTCTCTCTTCAGTCTAACAAAAATCTTTTCCATGCAACCTTACCTTCAGTACTCCTCACCAGATTTAGGACTTTGCCCAGAAATTCCTCCTTCGATATTTCATAAAAGTCCATAATCAAAATCCTGATTCATTCCTAATGTTTTTTCCTAACATTGTTTTTCTTTCAAGGATAGCTTTGGATCTCACTAGGGACATAAATGAAGATCAACTGTGGTATATGTGGTGTTTAACAGCACTATATGCTACAACCCTTTCCTTTCCAGTCCAAGGAATGATTGAACATTTATCAGATCCAGTACAAGCATCTTCATTGATCCGGAGTCTCCTTGAATGATTCTCCCCCATCCCTTGATGGAGAAAACAACTATTCCAAATAAGTAACAAGGATCATATGCCTTACATGGCCCAAAAATAGAGAAAAGAAATATTTGCTTTGTTCATTGTTCACAGGCCATATTTCTAGCATCCAGTCACTAAAATGTTCTGGACTCAAGATCAGGCTTATGAATGGCAGACTATTCCTAACAAAGTCTCATTAGTACAACAACCTCATTTGCTCCAAGCTTACAAAGATTTCCTGTTCCAGTTGAACCATTACCAACCTCTTCCAAACAATATTCATCACACTTCGTTAGGACCTAAGCATGATCTCTACAATAATCCCTCATCATCCAGGTCATTAGGGATTATCATCAAAGAAAAAAAGCCAGACTATACTAGTGTTCTTTTTCAAGACTCTCAGGATCCTGAAGAAGAATTTCTTTCTTTTTTTGAATCCATCCAAGCTGATCAGAGTATGGATATTGACAAACCTGAGGGATCCCACAAGAATGACGAGACCAAGGACGATCATCGAGAAAGCAGTAGAAGACAGATAGATGATGAAAGTTACTATGCTACTTTGCCTTGGTGGAAAGAACCATTCGCAGAAGTGGATAGTGACGTGGACAATCTCTCCCCGTCCCACAACTTTTAAAAGTCTCACCAATAACAAAAGCTTTTTCAGGAAACCCTGTAAAAGCATGTGTGTTTTGCTTTTTGCTTTTGATGTAACTTTGCTTTATGCAAAGCATCCACTTTATGCTTTTGCTTTATGTTACTTTGCTTTATGCAAAGAATTTGATGCTTAGATATGAATAGATTCATTCGGCATTTTCAGAAACCTTTGAGTGCAACTTACTAATCATGAAACATTTCTAAATCCTCTTTAGTTTTCTTAGCTTATTAAAATAGGGATCTCTTCCATAGAAGTTCATCTTTAATCTTTCCTCGATAAGTATGCTCTGCACTTGCCTCTTTCGAGGATCCTGTCCATTAGAAAATCAAACTTGCCATAAATCCTTCACCTTTAGTTCTCTAGTTACACCATCTCAGCCAAATAGGGTCTTTTCTTGTGTGTTGACAGTTGAAAGAAAAAGGGAGAGAGCCATGAAAGACTCAATGGCTAACTAAGCAACTATGCCATAATGCCATGAGACTTTTACAAGGTATGGATAATTCATAATGCCTACAGTTCTCTATTCTTTTACTTAATATCTAAAGAGCTTAAAAGGTAAGGGTAGGCAAGTAGTGACTCTTAGTGCTAGTTATTGATTTAGCTTAGTTTAAAAGAAATGGCAGAACTTAAGGTTTTGACCAAATTCTTGTAACCTTATATAATATACTCACATTCAATAACAAATGAGATCAGTTTTGATGGAATTGGTGAGAGAGTTAATTCTCTTTGGTTCTTTAACTAACTTTTTGAACTTATCAAATTTCCATGGTGTTTAAACTCTTGACTTATCAATCAAATCATCCATAACTAATTGTGGCGTCTTCTCATACCAAGGTTTGTGCTTTTGTTAAGCATTGGGTTGAGGTTCCATTCAATTACAGGTTCGATCTTGGAGACTAAATTGATTAGGGTCGCATCAGTTCTTGGTGTGGTTTGTATCAGTCATTAGGGTGCACCAAATTTAAAACCTTACTAATAATATAAACGACTACTACAAAGACAAAGCTAGTTGCATTTATTATCTACTCTAAAACAAAGACTTAAGATAAAATAATAATGATAATGATGATGATAATAATAATAATAAAAATATAAATATAAATTAATCTAACAAAATAAAAATGCCAACTATAGATAAAAGGGATTTTATGAATTTTTAACTAAATGGCACAAAATAAAGAAACTAAAACTACAAAGATAATAATTTAATAGAAACTCTAATTAAAAGACAAAGAAATAATAATAATGAAAACCTTGGTCAAAGGATCATTCGCCATCACCTAGCATGCATATAATCAATATTTAAATCAATCTCTAATGAAACTATCAACCTTAGATAACAAGAAGCTCTGTGAATCTCTATCTTTCCTTAATATGTTGTTAGGTAAAACAAGTTCTTTAATCTCTAACCATTAAATAATCTAAAACAAAATCTCTAAATTTAAGATAATGGAAGCATTAAGTAGAGAAAGATGTTAGATTGATCAAGGTAATAAACACACAAGCTTGGATTATTTAACCAAGGTTATGCTGTCCAATTACAATCACCGATTCCAATTTGCTACTAATAATTAAAATATCAAGACAATTACAGATAAAAAATTTTAATCCAGCAATAGAATTTATTCAAATCCTATCTAATTGGCCACTCAAATAAGATAAGAATAAAATCATGAACACTCATTATTAATCATATGACATCTTTAGGGATTTGAATTCACCCTCAACCAAATAGAAAATCTAGCTGAATGTGATTGAATTGGGAATAAAAGAGTTGATAAAACTAGTCGTGGAGATTAATCTAAGCGGCTAGCTCTACTTTGATCTATATATCAATGGCTGCTGCTCCCATTTAATTCCTTTCGGCTTCTTCTTTTATTTTTGTCCCTCTTCTTGCAGCCACCTCTAGCTCTTGGGTTTGTGCCACTTTTCTCCTTCATGGGGCTTCCTCCACAAAGGCTAAATTCATGCCTTGATATAGTGGTGACTGACTATATAATAGGGTATGCAATAACAAGCATGTATTAAAGCATGCAAATCTTTTAATACAAGCATGCAATTAATTGTTCTCAATTCATAAGGCATGAACAATGCCAGTAAGTTATGCAATTATTGGCCAAATCCTTATCAGATTTTAATTCTAACTCATGGCTAATTAATTTCTAAATGCCAACAGTATAGCATGTGCCCTCCACTTAAGCTAAAGCCACCAACTTTAATGCTTAAATTCTTCTCCATGTGAAGTCTTGCGTAAATAATAATATGCACTTATCATAGCTACTTAAAGCTTCATAGATATGCTGATGAAGATAGTTATGTGGAAGACCTAGATGAAGAAGATCATGCTTCTCATATTGATTTAAGTAGATTTGGGCAAGGGAATGGAAATAGAGAGGTTAGATATGGAGATAGAGTTGGTAAAAATTGAGAAACATTAAGTTAATATTCCATCTTTCAAAGGCAAGAACGATCTTAAAGCTTATTTAGAGTGGAAATAAAGGTGGAATTGGTATTTATCACAACTACTCTGATTTAAAAATCTAAAGTCGGCCACTGTTGAATTAATAACTATACTATTATATCGAAAAAGGCCCAATAAGACATGAGAAGAGATGAAGGCTCTTATGAGGAAGAGATTTATTCCAAGTCACTACTATTGGGACTCAAAGGTCTAAGACCATTGAAGACTACCACAAAGAGATGGAAATAGCCATGATTTGAGCCAATGTGGAGGAGAGCCGACAAGCTACTATGACCAAGTTCCCAGTTGGCTTGAATTGTGATATTGCAATAGTGGTGGAAATGCAACACTATATCGAGTTGAATGACATGGTACATATGGCGACAAAAGTGGAACAACAATTGAAGAGGAAGGGTTCCACAGGAATTGGGTCTTTTTCAACATTGAAACTGAACCGAAGCAAAAAGGATGAAAAAGCCTAATTTCAAGCCTCAAGTCAATACCCTAGGCCTCTCCAAAATCCACACTAGAACCTACCCAAAAGGATAAAACACCTTTGTCTTTCAAAGAAAAGTTTCTTTCATTCTGTCCAGAAAACCACCAACAATTTTCCCATCCTATATAAGGAGAAAAAAAGAACAAGAAAGCCTAAGAGAAAAAGAGAGAGAGAAAACCAGGTCAGCCAAAGTGAGTAAACCTGAACCCAAAATTTAACCCAGGTATCGTTTATTTTTCCAACCACATCACTGGGATTAATGGCCACAAACAGAACTAGTAGATGATGTTGGTCATCCCATGCCATCACTGCCATTGGGAAATGGCTAGAAAGTCATCAATAGAACTGTGGAAAGCCGCAGCAAATCGCCACCTCGATTGGTTGAAATTTTGCCAAAAGTGGTTCGCGCCATTGCTTGGGTTTTGCCCCTCACAGTTGTCACTTCAAAATCCTACTAACAATAGCCACTAGAAGGCGTTGAGCTTGATCTACCATCGTGGTTGCGCGTTGAAGCACACCACCACCACTATTGGATTTAGTGAGACATAAGCTTCTATCCAACCCTCTCGATCACCGTTGCATGAATTCAAGTCATCATTGGTTAGCTAGAGTCTTTTGAATGTTTTTTAAAATTTGTGGGTAATTTCATAATTTCTAATTTTATGGATATTTTGGTCATTTTTGGATTGGAGGATAAGAATTTGAGCATAATTCTATAAATTATGACTTTGAGGATAATTCAATAGCTTATGATTTTTAGATTTCAAGGGTATTCTGGTTAGGAGCTGATTATATTTTATGATGTTTTCTTATTTATTTTAGGCCAATGATATCGATACATTTTTGTTACTCGAGGATGCCAAGAGGTTAGTAACTTAAATTTCTAAATGAATCACAATAAAGAATATGTATATGTTTGACATGTTTGAAAAGCCTATTTTGATATGATGTGCTGTTATGGGTTATATGTGTATGTGCGAATGTTCGTTGTCATTAGCACATTAATGCATTTTTTTTAATGAAATGAGAAATTGGATGTTTTCTATGAATGAGAAAGTTGATTTTACCCAAACAGAGTTTGAAGAAAGAATGTCGATTTTATAGTTTTGGCTTTGATGCTTGAATTCGTTACTCACTCAATGGAGGACACTCCAAATGTTATGTTATATGGGTAAGGGATGTGTTTACAGCAAAATACTGATTTTTGTTCTGATACAGATCAAATTGAGTATCTGAAACCCAAAATGTATGGAAGTTATAAAAGTTAAATGAGTGTCCTACTAAGTTAAAGTTCAATGAAGGTAGATCAAATAAGTGATGTGAAAGAAAATTTGAAAGTTTGAAAGTGACAAAATAAGATTCTGATGATTTATTTTACAATGTTTTTAAAGATCATGGCTTGTCATTCGTTTGCATTATATACATGTATGTATTTTCGTATATGAAAAACTGGTTTACTTACTGAGCTTTATACGGATTATAGTTTATTGTGATTCCTATAATCAAGAATGGTTCAAGATGAGTGATGAGAAGGACTTAAATTGAAGTTAGCCGATGGTTTGGCATGATTTTAAGTTCTTTTGCTACAGTTTAATGTTGTGCTTGAGGCTTGAGTTGTCATTAATAATTGTATTTGAGGATCGAAGTCTTTTGGATTTTGTAGAGATATTAAATTTATATGCACTCTAGTTAGATTCACCCTCAAAGTTCTAGGCAGGTCTTTACAGGCACACCGAATCAAGGTGAGTATGATTCCCAACCCATTATACCACCTTTGAAGGATGTAAGTGATGCTGAATATCTGAAATTGTGTACAGTTTTATCCATTAACTCCTTCGCATTATACAAGAAAATAGGCAATAGATAATAGAAAATAACTATCATAAAAGGGAGCGCATGACAGACAATCAAGTCAAAATCTGTGTTACTATCATTAGTTTATGATAGAATATTTTCCATCATGAATTCAAAATGATTTTGCACAGTCATGTATCTGTGACACAACATTTTAGAGGGAAATTTAAAATTATTTGAATTGTTTACAATTGTTTTGAATTTTTTGGTTGGAAAATTAATATTATTTAAAAATATTTATTATTATTATTTCAATTGATTATTATAATTTGTTTTTATTTTAATTTGAATTTTACTATTATTGTGAATAATAATAATTATGCAAAATTGCTTTTAGAAATTAGATTTTTAAATCTAATAATTAAAAAATCCAATAAATATCAAAATACTAAAATTTAATACATATTCAAATTTCAACATCTGTTATACAACATTTGCACAAAATCTGCAAAATTTCCTAATAATAGTAATGCTCATGAGGATCACTGTAACACTTAATTGCGGCTGCTCGTCCCTAATCTTTTGCTCTCATAATAACTAATCAATGTCCATTAATTGACACTTTGATTGATTCAATCCAAACTTGAACGAGCTACAAGATTTGATAAAGATGAACATCTTTAACATAATGCCAATTACTTCTTTTTAGTTTGCTCACTTTTTATTAAAACAAACATAACCCAACAAGCTTGGTTCTTTAATGGCATAACCAAAGGCATCCAATCATTAAAATTTGATTTCAAATTAATATTTCCAAGAACTCACCTTCTAGCTATTTTAAAAACTACAATATCTACACCATGAAAAGTCATTAAGAGTTGTTTAATAACTTAGAATCAATTTTCTTACAATTCAATTTACCGCTACTCACATCACTGTCTCCTCCACTTTAATGCCCAACAATAGTAATGCCTATAAACAAGAATTTTATATTGTAAAAACCAGTGAAAAGTCAAATAACGGTCAAATATTTTAATCTTATGGTTGTGATCAAATTAAAGAGGAAAAATCTTGAAGTTTTTAGCAAACCTTTCTTTAAGCCATTTACTCTCCAAGGAAACTGTTTTGTTGAATTTCAATATAATCATAATTAAATTTTAATCACTTTGACTATTTTTCAATAATAACAAAATTGGATTCATATTCAATATCAAAATATATATAACAATAACAACTGTACACCCATACAACCATGTTTGAGTAACAAAAAGCCAAATTGGCAAAACATGTCAAACAATGAAATTTTGCTCTTGATATTTCAATTTTGACACTTTATTTTTTAATCTTGAAAGAAAATAAAATGATGAAGTACAGATCTAAATTAGAGAAAATAAAAATTTGTGCATGTAAAAAAAAGGAGAGAAATAAATAAAGATAAAAAGAATTTGAAATTTAGGATTTAAAAAGATAACTTTAGTAACTGATAGAGAGAAATATTATAAATAAATCTTTACCACACAATAGTGCTACTGCCACATATCATTGCATCCTCTAAACCATAGGAAGAATTAGATTAGGAGAGAATCCAAGTCCAACAATTTGATGTGTTATATTAAGCATGTAAATATTGATAAAGAAAGAAGCATTCATCACAAGAACTAGAATGGAACTAACCACAAGTTAATTCACTTGGAACTTTTGTAACATGCATGTAAAAGTAAATTAATAACTCAACATTCCAAATTGAAAAGCAACAAAGAAAAAAACTTATTTTAAAATGTAAAATTAACATGCAAATTGAAAACGGAGAAAAGGGTAAGCACACACCTTCAGTTGATGCACATAGTGTTAGTGCTACTTGTCTTTGACGATGAAGAAAAATAAAATTTTCAATGTTGTGAAAATGCATGTGCGTTTGATGAAACTGAAGGAATCAAAAGGAGATTTCAAAAAATCTTCTCAAATGTGAACTCGAAACAAACTTTCTTTTTCCTTTTAAACAACTAAAATCTCAAGAAAAAAAACTTAACTTCTAACCAATTTTGTACTTAAAAACAAAATTTTATAATCAAAATGACAATAGAATAGGAAACAACTATAGCAATAATCCCCTTTCAATTTGATGCAAACAACTGGCAAGGGCTGACTACCTATATTAGGAAACCCAACAAATGTATTTTCAATGAGACATTTGATCGAACAACAAACATGCATAAAGGAAGTTGTACAATTACCAACCCGACTATATCAGAAACTATGGCAAGACAACCCAAGAGGGAGAGTGAATTGGGTTTTTAAATATTATAGAACACTAAAATTTAAAAACAATGTAAACTTCTAATATGAGCAAATCAATAGCAATTAAACAATGATAAATTTCTAATGAAATAAAACAAATAGCAAATAAATAACAGCAATCAAATTGCAAAGAGAGAAGGGAAACAAATCAAACATAGTATTTTTACGTGGTTCAGCAAAACCTGCCTATGTCAATGTCTCTAAGCTCACTACGCTTAAGGATTCCACTAAACAAGCCTTACAACCCTAAGACTTCAACAAGATTACAATTGACTTCAAAGGTGTCAATGGACTTTTACAACTTATGGTAATCACAACCCTCTTATCCCAAGTGTTCTCACACTCTAAAAAACTCAATTTTGATACTTATATGAAAGTTACATAGATTTCTTACTCCCAATGAAAGCCCAAAATGTGATTTAATAAAGTAATAAAGAAATTTTAACTAAGAATGGATTGAATATGCAATGATAAGCTTCATAATAATTGTTGAGCAACTTTTAATTCGAATTTGATGAAGCCTTTCTGGAGGTAATCAGATTGCTGTTAAACCCAATTGGATTGCCATTTTGACTTTGTGCAATTTATCATTATGGTGCAATTTAAATAGTCAGATCACCATTTTGAAGTTGTCGGTTAGCCTTTTGATTCCAGAGAGTTCCCTAATTGGAGTCGGCTTGCCAGTTACAAATAACGGTTTGCCATTTGATTCCATAAGCTCACCTATTCAAAATCGGCTTGCTGTTTGTGAATAATAGTTTGCCATTTTCAGATAAATTTCTTTCTAGAATTTATTGGTTAGCTATTTCAAATAAATAGTTGACTATTGTTCTCTAGAAATTCGAATTTATTTCAAGTTATTAATCGACCTAAGAAATTTATCCAATTTTGAAGACTCCAGCATTCTTATTTAAAAACAAAAATTTGTTTTATAACTTTCTTCAACCACAAGCCTTACATGTATTTATAGTGTGAATGATTCAAAAATACTAGCTCCCTCTAAATATTTTGCAAGTGCTTTTTAATAAAATGCCAATATAACAAGTTATACCTATTTTAACCAATTTAGGAACTTATCTCCCTTTTTGTATGTGCATATGTATACAACAATTTTAACAAGTTCTTCAAATACATGTATTTTCTCCCCCCTTCATCATAAAAAAGAATACATACTGTAATGAAAAATTTTGTTTGTTGTATGAAAAGACAAGAGTTGCGATTCAAGATTGACAAAAGCTCCCTCAATCAACAAGCATAGTCTCAAGAAACTAGGTAGTTAATCAACCCCAGACTTCAAATCACAGAAACCAAATATTCACGCCACATAGATCACATAAAGTTTGAAACATCAAAGCAAATCACATAATCCATATCAAGTATCCAAGATATATTGTAATCTAATCATAGTTCCGAAACAAGAGTGACAGAACTACATGAAATGATGCAAAAGGATGTTTGTACAAAATATACAGATACAGAAACTAAAAAAGCTATTGAGGTCGCCATGATGGTGAGCGTGGAGGAGGAACACTAAGCGCTGTGAAAAGTCTCTGCTGGCTATCCAAAATCTACTGTTGTTGATCAAAGATCCTCTATTACTGGTCAAGAATGTTCGGTTGGAATGCAACAAACGAGGATTGAAGTTGCCTTTGCTACTCGATACCAACCCAACCTCATCTAGTAGTTGCTACATAAGACCCTTAGGGATTGGAGTCTTTTTAGGAACTGCAAGCCTGTTAGTGTCCATATCGTGCCCCTCTAAAATAGGTTCTGCTAAAGTCTGTGCTACTCCAGTAGGTTGTAGACCTGAGCCCTAGCTCTTGAACTAATTAGCTGGGTAAACTTCATCAACCATCCTATGATCCTTGCGGGCAACAAGAGAGTCTTGATTCTTAATTGCTACGGTCTTAATCCATTCTCCATTCATCCTAGAGAATCTTAAACTAGTAAAAGCCTTGCCTCCTAATCTCTTAGACTCCTCAAGGACTAGCTTATTAATGGGAACCCGAAAGTGTTGTAGGATCTTAGTAATTATATTACCATAAGGAAGCAACCGGTTAGTCACCCCTGGGGTACCAAGCATGTGTCTAAGGATTGCATACTCAATGTTAACTAGTCTAGGACAAATAATACAATCCATCAAACCAATATCTAAACGAGTTACTTCATCAGCATATCCTTTCCCAAGAGTAACTACTAGCTGAAGGATGCTATAAAGTACTCGAATCTATGGGGGTAAGAGTTGTGAACAAAAAGGGAAGGGAGCACACATCATCGAAAAGGTCGCTATACCTACAAATGTTCCAAACTACATTAACATGAAGAAAATGGCAGATCATAAGTTTTTTCCTACAAGTATAAACCTCTATACCCTCATCCTTAATTCCTAAAATAGAATTTAGATCCCCCATGTCAAATTCTATAAGAACACCACCCACACATGTAACAATCCTATTTTATCTACTAGTAGATATCTTTAAATTCAAATAAAACAGATTAGGATAGACATTCTCGTCAATATCCAGCGTGTTATCCCATCCTACTTGTTCTAATAACTCCTTAAGACATCCATCACATATAGATAATTGATCAACATCATCCAAATCAACAAAGTAGGAGTGTATTACCGTTTTGGACATGAACTTAGTATGGAACCATCTAGCCATGGGAGGAATGGAAAATGAATTTTATCAAACTCAAGGACATTTCTTAGAGGTACTAGATTCCTCTTTGCCATTTGTTTTTACCTCTTACCCAGTCTACAAGTTTCACCACTGGCCATGGATGCAATAATAATGATTTGTGAAAAAAGAAATAGATACATTTAGAGAATTTTAACTTATTAGAATGATGAGAAAGGCTATTTCAAGCAATGTGAGTGCTCAATTTAATCAAGAATAGGTTAAAGTCTGGCCAATTTTGGAGAGGAATCTTTGGCTAAAACCAAGGTTTTCAATTTGGGAATTTTTTATTTTGCAGGTAAAATTGTGTTTAGATGGTATAAAGAGGTTGGTAGAGTAATATAGAGTGATTTAGGAGCTCTAATTTGTCAAGAAAAACAAAAGAAATTGGAGAAATCTTAGAGAGAAGTTGAGGGATGTTGCTTTCTAGAGAGAGAAACGATGAATCACAAATTAGTGAGCCATTTTTGGCAATCAACTAACCATTAATAGATAGGGACTTTTTAACACACAATTGGTTCATTATTTATGTGTATTGATTAATTGTTATTGAACAAAAAGTTTTCACCTAAGAAAAGATTATCCATTTAGGCAATTTGATTATCTGTTAACACTCGTTACCTTTCTGTTTTTAAATGGCAATCTATTTTCCTCAATCAGTTAATTGTTTATCAATAGATTTCATTTCTTAAGTTCTGTTTTTAAATGGTTATCCATCTAATTACAAATGACTATTTGTTTATTTTAACAATTTCACGCATCTGTTTTGACCTTTGGTCAATAATTGTTTAGTTCCAAGATTATTTAATGAACCTAAAACAACTCCAAGGCCATTTTTAATGCATGAAAGATGAATGCATGTCACATTATACAACATTCAAAATCAAATAAATTAATAAAAAATAACACATACATATCAATAACCACATAAAAAATAGTCTAATAGTCACAATATCATCTAAGGATATGTTAATGTGAAAATTTCATCATCCCAAGTTCGTGTTGAATTTTGACAAATTGATCCTCACTAAGGGGTTTTATAAGATGTCGGCAAGTCATTTTATGGTTGAAACAAATTCTAATACAATATCCCCTTTTTGAAAATGATCTTTCAAGAAATGGTGCCTAATCTCTATATGCTTGGTCCTAGAATGTTGAATAGGATTCCTTGACAAATTTATGGCACCAGTATTGTAACACATAATATGTATACGATCAAGGTTAATCTCAGTCTCTAAGAATTTGTTTCATCCAAATGGCTTATGCACAACAACTGTTGGCAGTAAGATATTTAGCCTCAGTAGTTAAAAGTGACCTAGAAAGTGACAAGTTCCATTAGTACTCTTCCTATCAACTTAGTAACCGGCAAAGTCAGCATCCGACTAAATGTTAAATCTATATGAGTTCCTCTAGGATACCAAAGACCAAGATCAATAATTCCACTAAAATAATGAAAAAAATTTTTGACAGCAAGCAAATGAGATTCCTTGGGACATAATTGAAATCTTGCACATAAATTGTAACATATGCACATTGATTTCTTTAATTGGATGTATTATGTATTTTTAATATCGTTGTTAATTTTTAAAGTCATTGGATTTGTTACAAATCATTGTTGGTAATTGGACACCGTTATTAAATTGATTTTGCTTGAACAATTTAAATTTTTCATGACATAAAATTGAGATAATTTGGACTTGATTCAATGGCCGTATAGTCTAATTTTATTTCAGCACTAGGGTCCAATATTTTCTTAATTTATATTAAGTTTAAAAAAAAAAAGAAAAGAAAGGAGGTGTCAGTTTCTATAAATGGAAAGGGAGAGAGAAAGAGAGATTCTTTTCCAAAAATAGAAAGAGAAGTTGCAAACCCATTGACCTAGTTTGACCCGTGAACCTGACCCAATTGCATCTCACGATTCTAACCACCCCATTGGCCAACCATCACATCGCTGTCGTCATCGCCACTGGAAAATGGCCAAAACACTAGCGATTTAGCTCGAAAATCCTGCAGCTCAAACCATCACCATCACCTTCGATCTCGCTGGAATCCACCACTTGGATCTTGTTCCTCAGCTCATCCTTATAATTTTCCAACCCGTCTCATCACTTGAAACAGTCAGACTGCCACCGAACGATCACCAAAAAACTCACGACTTTAGAAGCTTGATCCGCTGTCATTGCCTCACGTGGGAGGTCACTACTAGTACCATTGGACTCATCGAGGTCAGAGCTATCAGATTTGAGCTTCCCATCACCATTGACTAAGCTTTGGTCATTGTTGACCTGTAAGGGCAATTCAATAATTTTAAAAACTTCAAGCGTAATTCTATTATTTTGAAATTTGTGGGTATTGAAATAATTTCATATTAAAGCAGTTAGGTAATTTGAGATTTTAGGGGTAATTTCATAAATTTAGAACTCTTGGTTATTTTTGTAATTTGAATTGAGGGTAGTTTGGTAATCTTGGATTCTAAGGATAATTTGATGAATTTTGATGTCGATGGCATTTTGGTAATTTTATGGATTCTAGAATAATTTCTTGCGGATGAACTTCATTTCGAGTTTGTTTGTTGTGATTCGCATTTACAGAAGTTGATTATGTTATTTCCTTGAATTAGGAGGATCTGCGAATGAAAACCAATTCGCAAACGTTGTCGATACTTAGTTAGGGCATTGTAACTGTGAGTGGAATATACAAAACCTATTTTCATTACACTTTACTATGATTTTAAAATATGATAAAACATATTTACGAGATGATTTTTAAAGGCCTTGATTTAATGATTTTATAGAAATGGATTTTATCTGCGTATTGGTATTTATTACAAAAACATGTGTATGATTAATGATTTTGTTACCGATTTTGAATATATGCATGATAATATTTTAAAGAAAAGAAACGAAAATTTAAGGTATGTTAAGTGAAAAAGGAAATAAGATTTCAGATGTGACAGTACCCTTCCCCTCCAAATACAATGATACAAATGAGATGAGAGGCCTTTGGGGCCCATCTAAACATGCATAGAGAGGCTTTGGCAGTGTGTTTGGGCACTTTTGCCTTTTGGGAGCATATGCATGTGGTATGATGGTTACAGATATTAAGATACAGATGATACAGATGAGATATACGCCTCTAAGGCCCATTTGAGTACACACAAAGACTTTGGGCTATGTACTTGAGCAGCTTTGTCCTTTGGAGACCAGATTATGCATGCATAGATATGATGAGATATGAGATGACATTTCCTGATCTATCTTTGTAGCTCCAGAGCGTGATTGTACTCAAATAGTACGTCATTGCCCGTCTGTTGAGGTTCAAATATGATGAGATTATTCCCTTGGGTGCTTGTTTTGTGATAGTTTTCAGTATTCAATATTGATATTATAAGTGCTATGATTTTATCGATTTTATGCAGTATTATGTGATATTGTTATTTCAGTACATGATTTAAATTAAACAAGTCTATTTAAGTTCTTGTGATATTTTGATAAAATTGTGTTTAAAAATGATATAATTATTTTTAAAGTAAAGTTATTTTCAAAAACTATTACCCACTCATTGAGTTTACTAAGTTTTATACTCACCTTGTTTTATTATATTTTTCCCCCCACAGGAGATTTGCAGGTACAACAGTTGACCCAGCAACGATAGTTATTTTGGAATTACGGCCACATGATGTTGTTAGGAGTCGTAGATGTATTTATTGAGGTACTTTGGATTGTATAATTTGTTATATGTTGGTGATTGCGAACAACTTATGTATTTTATTTGATATTGGATATCTAAGTGATTTGGTATTTTATTACGGAGATTGATTGTTGAAGATGGTTGTATTTAAAATTATATTGGGAGTGTTTGTTTTATTAATTTGTAGGAGACTATGGAATTTTTCGATAGAATCCTCTTATTAAGCAAACTCACCACGGGGTTTCGGGGGGGTTGTGCCATAAACATACACTAAACATGATATCGGGTTTACTAGCAATTAAATAAAGATCTAATCATACCTCGATACATTTTGGCATCAACTTCTTTACCTTTTTCATCTTTGTCAAGTTTGATCATTGTGCTCATTGGAGTGCTTTTGGTCTTTGAGTTATCAATGCAAATCTTTTAAGTAGATCTTTTACGTATTTGGCTTGATTGATGAAGATTCCCTCATTGTTTTGTTTAATTTGAAGTCCAAAGAGATACTTCAACTCTTCGATCATGCTCATTTCAAATTCCTTACTCCTACAAGATGAAAACTCATTGAGCTTAACAAAAAGGGTAATATCTACTTTTCCAATTGAAAAATTGTTATCTAATAAAAATTTTTGCTAAGTCTATCATACCATACTCTAAGTACCTGCTTTAAACCATAAAAAAGCTTTAGATAATTTATAAACATGATTTGTAAGTTTCTCATTTTTAAAACCAAGGGTTGGTTCACATAAACTTCCTCCATAATATATCTATTTAAAAAAAAGCACTTTTAACATCCATTTGATACAAAATGAAATTGTTATAACACGCAAATGCTAAAAGGATTATAATGGATTTCAATCTAGTTACAAGTGCAAAGGTTTCACTAAAATCAATTTCTTCTTCCTAGTTGATGTAGATGCTACAGAGTTGGTTCTCATCTTTTAGAGACTACAAGTTCAATAGAATTCATAATTCTCTCAATGTTATTTTTGTTTTTTTTTTACTTTTTTCTTATTGTCTGAATATTCAGAAACTAAGATCACTCTAATGCTCCTTTTCGCCCACACCAGATTCATCCATTTTATTCTTAAATACCCATTTAGTGTCTATTATATATTAATGTCCTAGTTTACGAACAAGTTTCCACACGTTGTTTCTCTCAAATTGATTTAACTCTTATTGTATACCCATAATTCAGTATTCATCATTTTCAACATCAAAAAATGATTTTGGTTCAATTTGAGATATGAATGTAGTGTGCTCACAAGTATTTCTAAGTGATGATATAGTAGTTATATCTCGTGAAGAATCACCTAAGATTAAGTCTTTAAGGTGAGAAGAAACATACCTCTACTCCTTGGGGAGAGTTTAAAAATTACCTTCATTTTGAACCTACTTAGCTTGTTCTTCTTGTCACTCATCTTGATTTTTGCCTGTGGATCATCTTGTTTGTCTTTTGAAGAATCATCTTTTTATAATTCTTCATCAACATTGCCAATTCCAATAAGTAGTCACCAGTTATATGCCTCAAACATCCACTATCCAAGTACCATTTATTTCTTTTCTTCTTTGATCCCTGTAGAAAGAACCCAAACAAATTTGATTCCAAAATGTACATTCTTCTTAATTGGACACACATAACTTATGTGAGCATTTCTATTGCAATAATGGCAAACAATTTGATGATCATTGGGGATAGCCTTAACAAAGTAATTCTTGTAGTATTCATAATAACAAGTCATCAATGTAGACCAGTGTATGATAGAGAATGGGCTGGAAAATTGTAGTCATGGCCTTTTGGAACAGTGATGGAGCTATCTTAAGCCCAAATGGCAAAACAGTCCATTGATAATGGGCATTGGGAATGCAAAAGGCAGTTTTGGGTCTATTATCAGGATGGACCCAAAGTTGCCAAAAGCCTGATTTTAAATCAAACTTAGAAAAAATCTTGGCATTTTTGAGTTGGGTAAATAAGGCTTGTCTTCTGGGTAAAGGAAATTGAATATCTTGTAAAAAGATATTCAAAGGTTGGTAATCAATGACGAGCCTTTTCTTGCCTCGGACCTTCTCAAAATGTTTTTCAACATAGAAGGCTTGGCAAGCCCATTGAGAAGAAGTGGGTTCAATGAGACCTTGGGCCAACAGTTGCTGGCATTCAAATTGAGCTAAGGTGAGGTCTTCTGGCATCATGCCAGGGTGAGAAGCTTTGGTAGGGTTATGGTCTTCATTAAGCTTGAAGGGTAGCTTAATAAAGAACTGGCTATTTTTCCACAGAGGATGGGGATGGTGGAATTTACTGTGATCATCAGGACATAATTTGAGAAATTGGTCATTGATTTGAGCATAAGAAGATGGTGTTTAGGCCAAAGAGTAAAGTTTCAAGGCACTGGTATATGTTTTGAACATATGTTTGAACCGAATGCCGATTGCCGAAATGTGCAATTGCTTGGCTTGGTGTAGGACATCAAAACCTATCAAGAGGTCTTTATTGGGCAGATTGGAACCAATGACTTTGGTCCAAATGATATAGTTGGGAACACCATAACTCATTCTCGGAAAGTGGTCTGGACAGATCTAAAGTAAAACCTGTAAGAAACATATATTCGGAATGATAATCTTGGAATGTAGGGGAATCAGGGTATTCAGAGCATGCAAGTATATAATACCACATGAGAAAAGATTTAGCATATTCCTGAAGATGGAAAGGAGTGCTGAAAGCATGGTTTCCAAGGGTAAACTTTTTGGTGAGGGCTGTCTTAGGGAGTGAAGAAGCCATGGAGATGACTGGAAAATGGGACTGTATTTGCTTTGAGATTTTGGGAGAAGGTTTTCTTGAGAGGTAATCTGGAATGACATTGTGTTCCCTTTTTATATGTGAAACTTTGAAGTCATAGTGGGAAAACCAATCTTTTAGGTGAAGTAACGTCTTTTTCGGAACTGAATGATTTTTGAAATTCAGTATATTTGGAAAAGCTGAATTATCCATTCTGACAGGGAATTGGAATCCGATGAGGTGGAATTCAAACTTTTTAATGCCATTTTTGACAGCTAAGATTTCTTTGTAGACAGTGTGGTAATGCTTTTGAGCTGGAGAGAACTAGCCACTAGCATGCGCGACATAATGTTCTTTGTCGTCAATCTTTTCAATCAAAATGGCTCCCCACGCCTCGTCAGAGGCATTAGTCTGCAGGATGCGTTGTCCATTAGTAATGATTCGCAATGGTGGGGGATTCTGGGCATATCTTTTTAGGTAGGAGACACATGTGGTGTGATGGTCATTTCATGATGGAGGATTCTTTTTCAAAAAGTGAGGATAAAGGAGAGGTGTAGTTATTGACACGTGGAATGAAGTCACGGATATAGTTAAATATTCCCAAAAACTGTTGAATTTGTTTTCTGGAAAAGTTACTATTAGGAAAGTATTGGAGCTCTTGGGCTATGTGTGGACTGGGCTGGTAGGATCCATTTTGGATTTCCATACCAAGGAAAGTGATGTGGTTTGTATGCCACTAGATTGGTTTTCCCGTTATTTGCCACTCTTGACCTTTTAAACAATCCAAACCAAGCCACCTCTCTTACTTGGACCCTTTTTGATTGGTTTGCGCCCTTACCTGTTTGGCGCCATAAACTTCAATAGCTCAAAACCACCCATAATCTTGGCGGAATCCCTTACCAAGAAGCCCAGATGTTTACCTCTGTCTTCATAGTCCACCGTCCCTACTTCCAGCACCCTGGCCATTTATCTTTCTGGACTCAAGATCAAATGTATGAGTGGATCACAATCTCTCATCCTGCTTTGTTACAGCAAGACTATGCCACCAAAACAAATCTGAAAAACTATCTTTTCTAGATTAACCATGTCACACCCCCATCTACTGACATTAAACATACTTCCACTGGTCCACAACATGATATTTTTATGATCCCTACACCATCCCTGGTCTCTAAACCAAAATCTCATGGTATTATCATTAAGGAAGAACGTCCTGATTATACGGACTTCCTATTTCAAGACTCTCAAGATCCATGGGAAGAATTCCTTCCTCTTGACAGTCAGAATCAACCACAGCCTGGTCAAAGTTGCAACCCTCCTACTACAGCACCTTGGCCTCAACACATCAGGCCCATTACTTTGCTCACTCCTCCACCAGTAGTCCAGCCTTTTATTGAAAATGACACTTTTATGGCTGACTGGCCCGAAAAAGGAAAAACCTACCCTGCACATCATCCTGACCAAGCTCAAGACTGCACCTGGCCCTTCTGACCTTGTGGGACCAAATCACTCGACGCAACTAAATCCTCCTCAGAGGATACCATCTCCCTGTAAAGTCTATCCACCAGCTGGAAAGCACTTTATTAAAAGTATTTTGTCCGTTTGTAATAATGATCATGAATGGTGTGTTGTCATGATCACTGCTTTCTTTTCCTTTATTATTTATGTCAATATCGGTGTGCTGTCAAAAATGGTGTGCTAATGTGCTGTCAACATCTGCGTGCTGTGCGTGCTGTCAACCTTGGCGTGTTGTCAACTTTGGCATGCTGTCAACATCGGTGTAGTGTGCTATCAAAGTTGGTGTCCTATCATAATCTTTGTAACAGTACCTTTGTAAAAGTTGTTTGTTTTCTTATGCTTTGTAAACGTTACGTTTGTAAAAGCTGATAAGGACTTATCCTTATCCACTCTCTCTCCTTCCCTATAAAAGGAGCAGACTCTTGTAAAAGAAAACAACTAGAAAATGAAATACATGAATATTTCAGAATTCTCTCCCATGTCTAACTAATTTCTCTTTTCTTAGTCTAAAGGAATAATGAATTAAATTAAGGAATTAAGGAGTAATGGAACTGTTCATAAAACCTAAGGAAGTATGCTTTACACTTGCCTTCTTTGAAGGATCCTGTGTATCAGAAAACTCTTGAGTTTTAAGTTTTCTTGTTTTGGCCATGAGCGCCTGTGTTAAGGAAATAAAAGAAAACTCTGAGTCTCTGGTATATCGGCTGGAAACCCGATCATGCCGGCTACTAGTCCAAAGGATGATTAAGTTCATCATTGCTCTGGTGTAACAACGCTGCGTACTCTGCCCTTGTGGTATCAGAGCCACAAAATTGTTTGCTCTTAAAAATATTGTTTTATGGTATTTTCTAACACTCCTTCATTTTGCAAGTTAATTCATTATTTCCTAAAGACTAAGATCTTCATCACACATGGCTTCTTCTTCAACTTCCCGTCTTGTTTCTCTAACCTCTTCCTTGCATCTTCCTCCTTCTTGTTCTAAACGAACCACCAAAAAGATCGAAAGTCTTGTTGAGTTCTCTTATGTTCCTGAGTCAGTTCAGATTGACAAATCCTACATGCCTCTTGTCAATCCTTACCAATTGTACAAGAAAACCCGCTCTCTTACTCGAAGTATTCGCACCCTTGTCAGTACCAAAAGACCTTTACCCAAAGAGTATATCCAATCTTCTCGATTTGATCGATGTGTTCTTCAATCCACCACATCAGAACAATATGTTACCCTAGAAATTTCCCCTGAGTTGATTACTTCCTGGAAATAGGAGGGCTATACTCACCTTCATCTTGGAGAAATCCGTCTTGTTCTTACTCTTCATGGTCGAAAAGGTTTACCGGTATCAGCTAGACTTGCTTTGCTTGATACCCGTTTTAAACACTATGAACATGCCATCATTGGCACTGTTCTCACTACCCTCTATGCTGGTAGTGTTCTTTTAACCTTTTACCCAAACTTTAACCTTTCTCTTGATGATCCAAACCTCCCTACTGCTCTGAAAGTCCAGATCCAGCTCCAGGGAGTTGATCAGATAGCTACTTCAAAAATGGCTACTTTACACCATCAATTGGTGTACCGATTGCAAAATCATGCTTTGGACTTACCCACTTCACAAGAAACCTCAGATGCCTTGATGATTCTTGCTGAATCTGAAGATATTCCTACTATCATTCAGACTCCCAGACAAATTCCCAGACACGAGCTCTTACAGCTCATGCCCCTTGAATGGTTGTCTAATTATGAAAAGTTCCATCAAAACACAGAGCCAATCTCGACTTCTGAAAGTTCTTTTGAAAAAAAGGCCAGATGGCACTGTGAAGATGACTTTTAAGCTACCCCCACTTTCGGTTCCTATGATTTCCTCTGCTCCACCATTACCCGATATCATTATCACCTCTCCTACACCCAGCCTTCAATCAACACCTCCACCCTTAGAGGCCCCACACAGATTGTCCTATACCCATTCTGCCATGATCCAGCCTATCCAGACTAATCAAGAGGATTTACCCATTTTTTCCTTTGATTCCCATGGTTATCCTGTTTATCCAGCCAAAATAAACGGTCATTTCATGTGGGATGTTTCCGCATCGAGTATGTGTGACCCAGGTTGTTCTTGTTGGGACGATGTGTGAAATCCTTGAACTTCCCAAGAAAAAGAAAAAGAAAAATATTGTTTTCCCAGGTTGCAAATATCATAAGAAGGATTCACCATCTGATGATCCAGATCCCTCTGTCAGTTATTTACCCTTACCTGTTTATCAGAAGGGTTTACAGTGGATTCAAACCTATGAACCTGAACTTTTGTCTTGCTCCCAACAGGCTCAACTCCAATAGCCTATTCCACCTTCTCCATTGATCTCATCTTGTATGATGTTCTCTCCTACAGATTTTCCTCCTTTAGACAAACAAACAGATGTCTCTAGACATGTTATTTCTAAGCCATTTGTCCAGTCCCCTATTACCCCTACTGGCCATATGGAGGAACCCAAGTCTTTTGAAGCAGTTCTAAATTGGCAAACACAAAATGCCAGAGTCCAAAATCAATCTTTAACCTCTCTTCACCAAAAGGTTGATAACATCTCCTCTCGAACTGTTCATGTTGAAAAACAAGTTGATCACATCAGCTTACAACTTCAAACGCTGTATCAGGACATGCAAGATCGAGTTGTTCAATTAGATCTTGATTTGCGAGAAATGATCCAGCAACGATATTGGGGTCCAGAATTCAATCAAAAAGAGGCTGAGATCAGACAACTAAAAGCTGAGTTGGCATGAATTGACTCAGAAAAGCAATAACCATCACTTTTTAGTAAACGCCAACCTATCCCAACTTTATCTCAAACCTACCATCCTTTTGGCACCTTTATGGCTCCATCCCGACCATATGATCCTACAAAATTATTTGGCATGACCCACACACTTTTCAAAGATGAACCAAAACCCCAAATCCGTCCAAAAGCTACCACATCCTCACCAAAACCTCCAGTCTCCCTTCGAGATACTCCATCTACCTCTACTGGCAAAACTCCTACTCAGCAGATGGAAATTACCACTGCCACCAATGTTCCACAACCCACAGATACAGATGACCCGAACTCTTCTAGTTCTTCTGATTTTGATGAGACTTCCATTGATGATCACACTTGTGATACTCCAACCAGTGACTTAGAAGCTGAATATGCTGATATTTCTAGGTTATTAATGGCTGATACTGTTGATCCACAGCCAAGTGAACCTGTAGTCACTGAACCTGAAGAAGTTGGAGACAATGAACCAGAGACCTCTAGCCAGCCTAGGCCTCAAAGGTCTTCATCAAAATCAAAGCCATCCAATGGTCCTTGGTTCACTTTTGATGATCTTCCACCTCATAGATGGCGTGAACGTCTCTAGGAACTATTTGCTTGGATTGATCTCCAATGCTCCACTCTAGTGCAACAACCCAATCTATGCTAAAAGAATTCTCTACCCGTTTTATGGGATCACTTAGAGATTGGTTTGATAGCGTGGGTACTTACAAACAACTCCAATTCATTCAACTTCTTGAAGTCTCTATTGCTTTGGCTTTAATTCATGAGCAATTCATAGGGGAACCCTCTGTTACCTATGACGTTGCTAGACGAGCGCATGTCTGTCTTGTACTACAAGTTGAACGGTTACAATGATTCAACTTTGAGACATTTGTTCATGGCATCTTTGCCTGAGGAATTACAACCTGAGTTACAGCGACAGATCACAGCTCATAACCTGGTTATAGACAATCTTTCCCTTGGTAAGATTTTCCAACTTGCTATGGGATGTCTAGATAAACTTTGTGAACAAAAGAAGTTCTTCAAAGAACTTCTCCGAGATAAAGAACCATTCAGATCTGCCTGTAAAAAACCCTATCTGAAAATCAAGTGTAAAGATAAAAACCAATGTCACTGTCCTTCTAAGAAAAAACACCATTTTCAGAAATACTCCTCCAACCCTACTCACCATTCCAGAAAAAGATCCAAGAAACGATTCAAACCTCTACGGTTTTTCCATAAGAAAACCTCCTCTCACAACTCTCTCAGAGCAAAGAAATCCAGATGTTTTATTTGTCATAAGCGATGTCATTTTGCAAAGAATTGCCCTAACAAACCAGCTAGAGCAGTTAGATTAATACAACATCTTCAGGATAATACAGACTTCACTCTTGATGATCAGATTGAATTCTTGTTTTCTGAACAAGAAAGTCCAGATGAGTCTACAGTCTTTGCCCTTGAAAATTCTTCTGATGAAGAATCCTTGATTGATTCTGAAGAACCCATTCTCACTATTGCTACCATTCAGACCCAATCCATAAACAAAGCCCAACCTGTTCATGATCTCACAATTCTTATTCCCTCGATCAAAGTCCAAGTCCTTCCCTCTAAATATCATAGGCCCATTTCTGTTATTGGGTTTATTGACACAGGAGCCCAAAGATCTATGATGAATCCAGTCGTTTTACCATCTAAGTGTTGGCAACAACACCAAGAATACTTTAAGGCTGCAAATGGTGAACTGTTCTCCACAAAGCTCATTACCAAAAAACCCATTGGTATCCAACTTTTTCCCAACTATATCATTTGGACCAAAGTCATTGGTTCCAATCTGCCCAATAAAGACCTCTTGATAGGTTTTGATGTCCTACACTAGGCCAAACAATTGCACATTTTTGCAACCGGCATTTGGTTCAAACATATGTTCAAAACCTATACCAGTGCCTTGAAACTTTACTCTTTGGCCCAAACACCATCCTCTTATGCTGACATCAATGCCAAATTTTTCACATTATGTCCTGATGACCACAGTAAATTCCAACATCCCCATCCTCTGTGGAAAAATAGCCAGTTCTTTATTAAACTGCCCTTCAAACTTAATGAAGACCATAACCCTACCAAAGCTACTCATCCTGGCATCACGCCAGAAGACCTCACTTTAGCCCAATTTGAGTGTCAACAGCTTTTGGCCCAAGGCATTATTGAACCCATTACTTCTCAATGGGCTTGCCAAGCCTTCTATGTTGAAAAACATTCTGAGAAGGTCCGAGGAAAGAAAAGACTTGTCATTCATTACCAACCTTTGAATAACTTTTTACAAGATATTAAATTTCCTCTACCCAGGAGACAAGCCTTGTTCACTCAACTCAAGAATGCCAAGATTTTCTCTAAGTTTGATTTAAACTCAGGCTTTTGGCAACTTGGGGTCCATCTTGATGATAGACCCAAAACGGCCTTTTGCATTCCCAATGCCCATTATCAATGGATTGTTTTGCCATTTGGGCTTAAGACAGCTCCATCATTGTTCCAAAAGGCCATAACTACTATTTTCCAGCCCATTCTCCATCATACATTGGTCTACATTGATGACTTGCTATTATTCTCAGAAGCCCATGACCAACATCATAATCTGCTGAATCAATTTCTCCAGATTGTTCAACACCATGGCATAATGCTTTCAGCCACTAAAAGCACTATAGCCACAGACCACATCACTTTCCTTGGTATGGAAATCCAAAATGGATCCTACCAGCCCAGTCCACACATAGCCCAAGAGCTCCAATACTTTCCTGATAGTAACTTTTCCAGAAAACAAATTCAACAGTTTTTAGGAATGGTTAACTATATCCGTGACTTCATTCCACGTGTCAATAACTACACCTCTCCTTTATCCTCACTTTTGAAAAAGAATCCTCCATCATGGAATGACCACCACACCACATGTGTCTCCTACCTAAAAAGATATGCACAGAGTCCCCCACCATTGCGAATCATTACTAATGGACAACGCATCCTGCAGACTGATGTCTCTGACGAGGCGTGGGAAGCCATTTTGATTGAAAAGATTGATGACAAAGAACATTATGTCATGCATGCTAGTGGACAGTTCTCTCTAGCTCAAAAGCATTACCACACTGTCTACAAAGAAATCTTAGCGGTCAAAAATGGCATTAAAAAGTTTGAATTCCACCTCATCGGATTCCAATTCCTTGTTATAATAGATAATTTAGCTTTTCCAAATATGCTGAATTTCAAAAATCATTCAGTTCCGAAAAAGACGTTACTTCACCTAAAAGATTGGTTTTCCCGCTATGACTTCAAAGTTTCACATATAAAAGGGGAACACAATGTCATTCCAGATTACCTCTCAAGAAAACCTTCTCCCAAAATCGTAAAGCAGATACAGTCCCATTTTCCAGTCATCTCCATGGCTTCTTCACTCCCTAAGACAGCCCTCACTAAAAAGTTTACCCCTGGAAACTGTGCTTTTAGCACTCCTTTCCATCTTTAGGAATATGCTAAATCTTTTCTCATGTAGTATTATATACTTGCATGCTCTGAATACCCTGATTCCCCTACATTCCAGGATTATCATCCGGAATATATGTTTCTTACAGGTCTTACTTTAGATCTGTCCAGACCTCTTTCCAAGAATGAGTTATAGTATATATGGTGTCTCTCACTACTGTATGCCACCAGACTGGTTTTCCCTCTTTTTGCCACTCTTGATCTTTTAAATAACCCTGAACAAGCCACCTCTCTCACCTGGACACTTTTTGAATGGTTTGCGCCCTTACCTGTTTGGCGCCATAAACTTCAACAGCTCAAAACCACCCATAATCTTGGTGGAATCCCTTACCAAGAAGCCCAGCTGTTTACCTTCGTCTTCATAGTCCACCGTCCCTACTTGCAGCACCCTGGCCATTTATCTTTCGGGACTCAAGATCAAATGTATGAGTGGATCACAATCCCACATCCTGCTTTGTTACAGCAAGACTATGCCACTAAAACAAATCTGACACACTCCTATCTACTGACATTAAACATACCTTCATTGGTCCACAACATGATATTTTATGATCCCTACACCATCCCTGGTCTCTAAACCAAAATCTCGTGGTATTATCATTAAGGAAGAACGTCCTGATTATACGGACTTCCTATTTCAAGACTCTCAAGATCCATGGGAAGAATTCCTTTCTCTTGACAGTCAGAATCAACCACAGCCTGGTCAAAGCAGCAACCCTCCTACTACAACACCTTGGCCTCAACACATCAGGCCCATTACTTTGCTCACTCCTCCACCAGTAGTCCAGCCTTTTATTGAAAATGACACTTTTATGGATGACTGGCTCGAAAAAGGAAAAACCTGCCCTGCACATCAAATAACCCGAGGCAACAGAATCCTCTTTAGAGGATACCATCTCCCTGTAAAGTCTATCCGCCAACTGGAAAGCACTTTATTAAAAGTATTTTGTCCGTTTGTAATAATGATCATGAATAGTGTGTTGTCATGATCACTACTTTCTTTTCCTTTATTATTTATGTCAATATCGGTGTGCTGTCAAAAATGGTGTGCTAATGTTCTGTCAACATCGGTGTGCTGTCCCCTTTGGCATGCTGTCAACATCGGTGTGATGTCAACTTTGGCCTGCTGTCAACATCAGTGTGCTGTGTACATTAGTGTGCTGTCAAAGTTGGTGTCCTATCATAATCTTTGTAACAGCACCTTTGTAAAAGTTGTTTGTTTTCTTATGCTTTGTAAACATTACGTTTGTAAAAGCTGATAAGGACTTATCCTTATCCATTCTCTCTCCTTCCCTATAAAAGGAGCAGACTCTTGTAAAAGAGGACAACTAGAAAAATGAAATATATGAATATTTCAGAACTCTCTCCCATGTCTAACTAATTTCTCTTTTCTTAGTCTAAAGGAATAATGAGTTAAATTAAGGAATGAAGGAGTAATGAAATTGTTCATAAAACTTCGAGGTAGTATGCTCTACACTTGCCTTCTTTGAAGGATTCTGTGTATCAGAAACTCGTTGACATTTTAAAGATCCCTGTTTTGGCCATGAGTTGCCTGTGCTTTGGGATTATCAAATGTTTTGAGTTCTGTACATGGTATATCGGCGGGAATCCATCAACGTAAATTCCAGAGGTCATCCCGAATGGGGACTAGTCTGGTATGTACTGATGGTCAACAAGCCACGTACTGCGTACTCTGCCCTTGTGGTATCAGGTACACATTTCTATGAACTAAGTAGTTTGTCTAGATTCTTTTGCCCTTTTGTAAACTGTAAAATAATATCATTAAGCTCATTACTCTTTTTCCTAAGCATTTCATTTTCCTTTTTCAAATCATTAGCAAGTAAACTAGATGAAGCATTTTCTTTTTCTTTAAAACACACAATTACTCCATGCAGCCTTTCATTTTCTACTTCTAGACATTTAATCTTCTCATTCAAAGAATCATTCTCATTTGAGAGTTCTACATTTTTTTTTAAGAGAAGCATTTGTCATTCCAATCTTCTTTAAATCATCATGCAATTTAGTGAATGCTTCAAACAATTCATCATATGAAGGAAGATCACTTAGCTCATCAAATTCATCTCCTATTGCCATAAACGCCAAATTTGACACTTTATGAAATTCCTCCTCATCTATAGTATCCTCATTGGTGTCATCCTATGTTCCCACCATAGCTTTCTTTTTTGCCTTGTTAAGAAAAGGGCATTCTGATTTAATGTGTCTAAGCTTCTTATATTCAAAGCAAATGATCGCCTCCTTCTTTTCCATTTGGTTTTTGAAATTCTCGAACTTTCTTCTCTTATTGGATTTCTTGAATAACGTTTTAAATTTCTAGCAATCATTGCGATCTCTTCATCTTTAAGCTAGTTCTCTTCACTATTTTCAAGTTTTGATGCTTTCAAGGCAATACTCTTCTTCTTTTTATCTTCGTCACCTCTTTCATTAGCTAAGTCTTCTTCATAAGAAATAAGTGAGCTAATTAAATCATCAACAAATAAAATATTTAAAAGACCTAATGATTTTCTTTACCTTCTCACTATTTGAAAAGGCTTTTCCTAGAGCTCCTAGAGTGTTTACAATATCTATAAATCTAGTATATATGGAATGCACACTCTCATTTTGTTCCATTTGGTACAATTCATATTGCCTAGTGTATCTACTAATTTTAGACTATTTAACTTGATTTGTTCCCTCGTAAACAACTTCTAGTTTTCTCCATATTTCATATGCATTAAAACAACGTGAGACTCTATGAAACTCCTTCTTAGCAATGGAGCAAAACAGAGCATTCATGGCTTTGGAAATTAAAGAAGCCTTTTTCTTGTTTGATTCATCCTATTCATGTGAAGGTTTAAATTTCTTCCCCTTCATTTTTAGTAGCAGGCATAAATGGAATAAAAAAATATTGGTCTAGTAGTAGACTGACCTCTCTAAAGGTAGAATCATTTTGGGTTGCCATCAATTTTTTACTCTAGATAGTTAAGCCTTAACAAGAGAACTTCGCTCTGATACTAAATCGAACTATGGCTAGACAACCCAAGAGGGGGATGAATTGGGTTTTTAAAAATTATTGAATGCTATATTATTAAACAACATTGTAAATTTCTAATATGAGCAAATCAATAGCAAGTAAATAATGAAAATAAAGGGAAAAGAATCGAACACAGTATTTTTATATGGTATAACAAAACTTTCCTACATCCACGTCTCCAAGCTCACCACGTTAGTGGATTCCACTAAACAAGATTACACTTGACTTCCAAGGTGTCAATGGGCCTTTGCAACTTGAGGTAATCACAATTCTCTTATTCCAAGTGTTTCCTACACTCTCAAGCACTTAGTTTTGATATTGAGATGAAAGTTACAAAGATTTCTCACTCAAGCAATCTATATGTTTATAAATAAAAGCCCAAAGTGTGATTTGATAAAGCAATAAACAAATTTTAGCTCAAAAAAACTTGAATACGCAATGATAAACTTATGATAATCATTGAACACCTTCTAATTCGAATCTTATGAAGCCTTTTTATAGTTGGAGAGGAAAAATAATCGTTATCAAATTGCTGTTAAGCCTAATAGGATTGCCGTTTTAACTTTGTGCAACTTACCATTATGCTGCAATTAAAATAGTGGGATCAAGGTTTTGAAGTTGTCAGATAGCCATTAATAGTGTGATTAGGTGCTTGATCAAAGCTTTTCGAGATTAAATTCGTTACAAGACATGTAAAATTTCTGGCATCGAGCCATTTCTTAATGCTTTCTCAATCATATGTTATATCCCAACAGAAATGTAATTGGATCTTTCATAAGAACAAGAGATAGAGGGCAAAGAAAATGATTTGGGACATTCAAATAAAGCTAATCATTAGAACTTTGTGGATGTGGCTGCTTTTTCCTAGCTTTATTACACTTTTTTTTCTTCTCCAATCAAACATCTTTCTTTAATTTGTTGTACGAAGAATAAGGAGACAAGTTATGTTCTTTTTGTGGGTTTGCTTTCTTTGATAGAATGAGAAAAGTGTTGAGGATATATGTAGTGTGTGTGTGTGTATAGGGTGTATATAATCTTGCAAGGATTTTCACATGCGGTCTACGTGCACGACCAAGACCTTGGACTTTAATATATGAATTAATAAATTAAAGAGAAAAAATTTGAAGTACTAGGAGAGGTGTTCAAATTGAGAAAAATAGATTTGAATATTGACTGTTGAAGATTTGAAAGTTTAAATCTAAATGGTCAAAATAAGAGATGGTAAAAGAAAAACACTGCAAGTGTAGCAAATAAATGAAATTAGTTTGTTTGTTTGTAAATTTTCTTTTTTTTTTATGATAATAAAATTAATTTGATAGACCTTTAGAGTTTAATGCATATGTCAATGGAAATTTTTTTTTGCATATAAAACTCTTAAGTGGAGAGGACCGGCACCTCATCTTAACCCAAGCCTCACATTAGTCAAGTCTTGGTTCTCTTTAATTAAAAAAGAAGAAGTTAAAATCTTCTTTTTTTTAATAATACTTATTTTGTTGAATAAAAAAAGAAAATGGAAATATTATATCAAACTTTCAAACGTGTATGTAAAGTGTGGGAGTGTGCATTTAATCTATGGACTCTTTTAATACAAATAATAATGCAACTTTTTCCTATATAAAATTGGACTATAGACCAAAGCTTGGTCCAATCTATAAGGTACGTCTTTTATAGTGAACCCAAGTTATTATACTAGGTAAGTATTGTGGGTTGTGATTTGGTAGGTACGGTTGCATTAAAGTGAGATGTAATTCGCATTGAACCATTAGCAGTGCCTATTTGAAGGACATTGGCAATTTAGGAAATGCCTTGTAGAACAAGTTAGTAGAGACCCAATAACTTTAGAGGGTGCAAAATCATAATAGTCAACAAAGCCCGTATTTCAAGTCTATACAAAATCAAATATGGTGGTAGCCACATACTGCATTAGGAAAACATTCTAGAAGCTTTCTCCTAAAACTCTAGTGTAACATATGCATCTTATTTTTTTATTTATGGAGAGTTTTATGTATTTTTAATTTCGTCGCGAATTTTCAAAGTCGTCGGATTGGTTACAAAATCGTTGCAGGTAATTAGACACGGTTAATAAATTGATCATGCTAGAATAATTTAAATTAATCATGACACAAAATTGAGACAATTCGGACACGATTCGATGGCTGTGTAAGCGGATTTCATTTCGACACTTGGGTTTGGTATTAGCTTAATTTGTATTAAGCTTTAAAAAAACAAGAAAAGAAAGAAAAGTGTTGATTTCTATAAATGGTAAGGGGGAGAGTGAGAGAGAGTGTGTTTTGTTTCTAAAAATAGAAAGGAAAGAGAGAGAGAGAGAGAGAAGAGAGAGAGAAGCTGTAGACCTGTTGACTGACTCGGACCTGTGGCCCAACCCAGCTCAAACTCGAGATTCTGGCCACCTTACCGACCGAGCTTGGTACCGATCGAAAGCTCTTGAGACATTTCCCAACCAAACCCATCACCTGAAATGGCTGGATTGCCACCGATTGACCGTCGAAAAACTCACAGTTTTGGAGAGCTTAATCCGCTGCCGTCGCCTTGCATAGGATGTCATCGTCGGCACCATTGGACTCTCCAAGATTAGAACTATCAGACCTAATCTTCCCATTATTGTTGACTGAACTCCGGTCATCGTTGATCGATAGGGGCAATTTTAAAATTTCACAAACTTAAAGGGGTAATTCTGTAATTTTTTAAATTTGTAGACATTTTAGAAATTTCAGATTAGGGTAGTTAGGTAATTTGAGATTTCGAGGGTAATTCGGTAATTTATGTTGTTAAAGGCATTTTGGTAATTTCATAGTTTCCCAGGGTAATTTCGTAAATTCAAAACTAGTGGATACTTTTGTCATCAGAATTGAGGGTATTTTGGTAATTTTATGGATTAAAAAATATTTTATTACGGATAAATGTCGTTTCAAGTTTATTAGTTCTGATTCGCATTTACGGAAATTAGTTATATTATTTTCTTAAATTAGGAGGATTCGCAAATGAGAATCAACCTACGGATGTTGTTAATACCGAGTTCGGACATCGTCACTGTAAGTGGAATATACAAAACTTATTTTCATAATTTATTATGATAGTAAAGCATGTTTATGAAATAAGTTTCAAATGCTTCGATTTAAATGATTTCGCAAAAATAGATTCTTATTTGCGTATTGGTATTTATTACGAAAAATGTGTATGATTAGTGATTTTATTATTGATTTTGAGTATATGCATGATAATACTTCAAAGGAAAGGAAATGGATTTAAAGTATGTTGAATGAGAAAAGCAAATGAGATTTCAAATGTGACTATATGTTTATGTATATGTGTATAATGATTATTTTTAAAATCATTAGACAATACCCTTCCCCTCTAGATACAGTGGTATAGATGATATGAATGAGATATGAGACTTTTGAGGCCCGTCTGAACACAAATGGAGGTTTTGGGCCGTGTTTGGGCACACTCGCCTTTTAGGGCATATGCATGCAATATGATGAATACAGAGATACAGATATTGAGATACAGATGATATAGATTTTGAGATACATATGATACAGATGAGATACTATCCACTCACTGAGCTCACTTAGTTTTATAATAATCTCTTTTTATTATATTCCCTCCCCCCCCCCCCCGCCCATAGGAGATTCGAAGGTACAAAGTCAACCATTTTGGAATTATGGCAACGTGATGTTGTTAGGAGTTTTAAATGTATTTATTGAGATATTTTGGGATAATTTGATACATTTCAATGATTATGGAAAAATCCATGTATTTTATTTGATATTGGATATCCGAGTGATTTGGTATTTTGTTGAGAAGATTGATTGACGAAATTAGTTGTATTTGGAACTATTTTTAGGAGTGATTGTTTTATTAATTTGCAGGTTTAGATATGATTAGTGTTGGCAACATTGCTCGCAGGGACCCTGATCAATTCGGGTTGGGTATAGGCCCCCGAAAATTTTTAGAAGTAAGAATGGGTTTTTATTGGGGATAAACCCAATCCCCAAATGTATTTTGGGTTTGGGTTTGGGTTTGGAGATTTATCAAGGCCCCAAAATTGAACCCAAATTATTTTTTAAAATCAAAATATTTTTTTATTTTAATCAAATAATTAAAAAATATACTGAACACAATAAAAAATATGACAAAACCCTAGATCTAAACTCGCCTCTCTCAAAATACTTATCCCATCGCCACCTTCAAGCCCCAACGGAGCTTCCCCTTGCTGGCCGTCACGTCACCTCCAAGCTACTGACCCTTTCTCGCCGACGCTCTCATTTCTCAACTGATTCGACCACCCATCGCCACCTTCGCTGCCATTTGATCAATCAAGGTAATTTTTATTGAAATTTGATTTGATGATTCTCTTATTGTGTTTTCGTGTTGCTAAACTGCTTTGTTTCTCAATATTATGCTTTATCATTAATTTTAGAATTGGTCTGTTTCCTAATATTTTAATTATTAACTCTATTTCTGTAACTATTGTGAGTAAACTATGAGGTGCTGAAAGAGGCGATCTCCACTTTTGTGCCAAGATGAAAGTATGCATGCTTGGTGATGCCCAACATGTTGAACAGGTAAATTTCTTGCTGATTTATTAAGCCTATTCATGTTGAACGGTCTATTCATGTTAATGGTAAATTTGCTCTATGATATTTGGATTTAGCCACCATACTAGGATATTTGGAATTCTTGGTTGGCTGAATGGATACAAATGCAATTAATGAATGAAATTATTAATAAAGCATCATTTATTCATTGTGGTTAAGTTGTATGGGATCCATTTGGTTGTTAGTTACTGGTTTTATTTAGTGCGAAATCACTGAATATGATTTGTTGTTGGATGGTTATTGGTCATCTTCATTTTTTTTTTCATTTGATAGAGTTTTCTCTTTTGATACGTGAAAATGATTGAAGGTGCAAATAGTCTATTTCTGAAACTTAATTGCTAAGGTGCTTTAAAATAAATCAAAAGATTACGAGAATTGAGTATGTTCAAAATGGGATTTGGGGTTCATTTTATGAACGGATATATTTTAGATTGTAAATATCATAATATAATATAATTCTAAGGCAGTTTCCAAGTTCTTAAATTAGTGAAATAGATGTATGTATTTTTTGTTTTTAATCTGGAATTGGTGCAGGTGAAAGCAATTAGCCTGGGTAGATATAATTCTTTTTGAGGATATTTTTGCTTTTCAGTTAAGACTACACTAAAATAATTTTTTAAAACTTTGACAGCGTCACTTTTATTGTTTTACAATGAGGACAAAACTTTGTTGTATTTATTCATTTCAATAGATGAGAAGTTGAGAATTGCAACTTTTATAGATGGACTAGAAGTTACAACCACCAAATTTTCAAGTTAAAGAAATTTAGGGAAGAGAATGACAAGGAACAAGATTGCTTTAAATTGTAGTTATGAGCTTCATAGAGAGAAGGAAGTTGAGAGTCATTATTGATGATAAACTTTCGAGGATATGATAAAATGCCTGAAGGCACTTTGTTGCATGCTCACAACAACATTTTCTGCATTCTTATTTTTATGTGAATGACCTATTTGTATTTGATAATTGCTCTGAGTCATTGGATTTTATTGGTTTGACTGTGTGGTTGAGAGTGGAGTTGCAATGAGAAATTATATATTTTTTTTGGAAATTTTCTCTAATTTTTGCTTTTATCTTTGATGGCTTCTCACATCTGGCAGTTTTAAAATTAAAGATCCTCAATCAGAAACCAGAGATTGAAATAGATGTAGAGGCTATAGAGGTATATAGTTTTAATTTATATTTTTTGTAAAGTATTTGTTAAGTTGAAATTGTTAAAATATGTTTTTATTTTCTTTATTTATCTGGTTATAGGTTTATGAAGAATCATAGAGTATGCATCAATAGTGGTGGTTATTGAGAAGCTACTGCAAGTTTATGTTGAAAGCTTAGCACTATTTTTATTTGCTTTTTTATGTTGAAGGTTTAGATTTATTATGTTTTCATTTATTTGTAGGTTGTTAAAATTTGATCATTTGTAATTTTATTTAAATTTGTATATTCAAAATTATTTTTTTTGGGAAAAAGGGACCCAATTATTGAGCTTTATGGGAAAAGAAAATTAAATGGGGATCGGGTCCCTATTTTAATCCCCGCTCAATTAGGGGATTTTTGGGGATATACTCGAACTATCACCAATTATAATTTTTTCAGGTATTGGGCGGGTTTGGGGATTACTTTTAAATTGGATTTGGGTTTGGAGATCATAATCCCCGTCCTGAACCTGCCCCATTAACATAACTAGATATGATTAACTATAGGAGAGACTCTGCCATAACTAGAATCCTTATTAACCTCAAGGCGAGTCATGTAGTCTAGATTCGTGTAGTACCTTTTCTTCCTCCTACCAAGTAAATGTCTTAGTTGCCAAGGTATCAATTTAACCATAATTAGAACACAGATCTTAGAGGGCCCAAAATCATATTATTCCACAAAGCCTTGTTTCAAGTCTACACAAAATCAATACGATGGCAGCCACAAACTGAATTAGGAAAACATTCTAGAATCTTTCTTCTATTACTCTAGATTCGGCTAGTACCCTTTCTTCCTCCTACTAAGTAAATGTCGTAGTTGACAAGGTATCAATTTAACCATAATTAGAGCACATATCTTAGAGGGCCCAAAATCATATTAGTCCACAAAGCCTGTATTTCAAGTCCACACAAAATCAATACGGTGGCAACCACAAACTAAATTAGGAAAACATTCTAGAAGCTTTCTCCTAAAACTCTAGATTCGGCTAGTACCTTTTCTTCTCCTACCAAGTAAATGTCTTAGTGGCCAACATATCAATTTAACCATAATTAGAACACAAATCTTAACTAAAGAGGGAAAGCAAAATTTCTCCTTCGTAATAGAGGAAAGAATCATTATCATCTCAAGAGAGAAAGATTTCTTCTCAAACTAGAGGTTTCCAAGGCTGTTTCGCTACTTTTTTGAAATGAAACCCCCCTAAAAAAAATCTATAGGGGATGTGTTGATGTGTTGATGTTGTTTTGAAACTGTGTCCAAAAAAGTCCAGCTTCTATTTTAGCTGCAACACAACATCTTAACAGCACAAAAAGAATTCCAGGTGCTATTCTAGTTACAAAACAGTAGATAAAAATTTTATAGGTTCTATTTTTTTGCTGTCTTAGCTGCAAAACAACACCTGAAAATTACAATACATATAGATGCACTAGTAGTTTGCTCTTATGCTCTTACAAATTCTCTTCTTTCTTTTTTTTTTGGTAATAAGCAGGTGCAGAAGTAAGGCTTAGGACTAAATTTTATTAATTGAATCAAAAGAAAGAACAAATCCTGTCCTACAACTCAAGAGAAGGTTAATCTCTCCTAAAACTTTTGATCTCTCCTAATATTTCAAAAAACTCAGCATAGACCTTAAATGACTCCTTAATCTCTTATTTACACCTGAGCTCTATTTAATGAAAAAATAAAATTACTAAACTATCCCTATCCCTAAAATTACTAAACTACCCTGCCCTTTTATATTTGTGTCTAACATAAGTTTTCATTGGTTCAACATTACTCCTATCCCAAAAAGACACCTTATCCTCAAGGTGAAATCCAAGAAATTGCCACTGTATCAACTCATATGAAAAGTCCTTCCATGTAATCAGCACCTCTTTATCAGTTGGTTGCCCTGTTACCCCTAGCCTACTCCCTCCATAGTAGCCGATTCTGACACTACCTCCATGTCCTCAGTCAGCATTGGCAAAAGCGAATGAGGGGGTGTATAGTCTCCAATAGCTAGTCTCAACTGAAACATTAGGTGAATGATCGATGTTGGTGGAAGTTACCTCGCCAATCCTTTCTATGATCTTATAAGGCCCAAGTTATCAAGGGAAGAGCTTTTCATTCCTTCATCGCATAAGAGAAATAGACTGATATGGTGGTGGCTTTAGATAAACCCAAACCCCTACCTCAAATTGTATGTCAACGCATTAGACAAATGCCTCTTCAACTCTCTATATTCAATCTGGTTCCTTCAAATATTAATCCATTTATAACACAAATGTCAAAACCAGGACACTAAAAGTGGAGGTAAGGCTTGAAAAGAGTAGTTTGCATAGTCGTATGATAAGAAGTATTGTACCCAAACTCTGCCCATGCTAACCACCTTGTCCACTACTTAGGCGTGTTCGACACGAAACATTGCAAATAGGTCTTTACACTTTGATTGACTACCATAGTTTGTCTATCAATCTATGGGTATTAAGCTTGCTTCGCTTCAAAATTGTACCTTGCAAAAGTGGCTCAGATGATCTATTACTATCAACTTCAAAACTGTATGTAAACATACCACCTCTTATATAAACGTTGCTGCAATAATCATAGCAATATAAGAGTGTCGTAGGGGTATGAAATGAGCATACTTGCTTAGTCGATCGACCACCACCAAGATCATTGTGTACCCATGCGACCATGGTAATCATCAATAAAATCCATCGTCATCCCCTCCTAAACTTTATAAGGTAGTGATAATGGCTACAACAACCCTCTCAGCGCTATTACCATGTATTTGTGTCGTTAACACACATCACACCTCGCTACCATCTCCTTGACATACTTCTTCATCCCCAGCCAATACAGCTCTGAACCCAAATGCCAATAAGTCTTTAGAACACTAGAATGTCCCCTAATGGCCCTCCCATGAAACTCTTACAACAACTTCGCTATATGGTGTGATGTCCTTGGCAGCATAAGACATCCCTAATATCATAGTCGCTGTCCAACCATTAAATAGCCCTGACATCCTAGTTCCCCAAGCAATGTGTCCTAATCCATCACCAAAGGCACTAATGAAGCTGTCAACTGAGGTTCCCCCTCCTATCATGATACAACATCTACCTCCTTATTCTCCAACCCGGCTAATGTTGTATCTCAAAATCGTGGCATAGTAACTTCAACAACCAGTGTTGGTGTTCCTTAGTCACCATCCATTGCTCCAACTAGAACTTGAGACTCTACTGATTGGTTCGAATGATGAAACATCGTCCCATGAGGTATAACCTCCACTTTTGAATAGTTAACAATATCGCCATGCATTTGCACACATAAACTAACTTAGAGCCACGCCCTAGTTATTAATTGATGAGATTGAAGACAAAACTATCAAAAGCATGTGGGATGAGGCATATTCGGATCCTATTCAAGTTCTAGTCAAACCAATCATAAGAACTCGAGCAAAGAAATTCAAAGAAACGCTTAATGGGTTTATTCAAGCAACTCGGGCTCAATCCAATTCATGGAGGCCCGTTCAAGGAATCGTACATGATATTTAAACCACTAAATGAATGATTCATGCTCTTGAAGTTTCCAAATAATTACTTCCATGAAATCGACAAGTGGCTTGCACATTATGGGGGAAAGATATATTATTTTCCTTTTCAAATACTTTCATGTTAGGAAATATTATTTTCCTTTTCGGATAGTTTCCCATTTGGAAAATATACTACTTTCCTTTTTTGGATACTTTCCCGTTTCTTGCGAAAGCTAATGGAGAAACAAATCAATTATTTCTCTTTTAATTGCCTAGTTTCCATTTTAATTGATGTAAGGCATTTAAGCCTATTAGGATTCTGATCTGATTTAGACTCTTTCTTATTTGTTTATATTAGGATCCTAATTTGATTTAGATTCTTTCCTATTTGCTTAGATTAGAATTCGGATTTGATTTAGATTCTTTCCTTATTTGCTTTTGATTAAGATCCCAATTTGATTTTGGTTTAGGATTTATTTCCAAAATTTCTTGTAACCAACTCTATATAATGTACTCACATCCAACAAATAGAGGTAGATCAATTTTGATGCAATTGGTGAGAAAGTTAATTATTTATCAAATTTCTATGGCATTCAAACTCTTGACTTATCAATTAGATCATCCATAATTGATTTTGGTGTCCTTACGTACCAATGTTCGTGCTTTTATTGAGCATCAGGTCGCGATTTAGAATTCAATCTTAGAGACTAAATTGATTAGGGTCACGTTATTTCTTTGTGGGGTTCATATCATTTGCTATCAGAGATTAGGCACCAAGGTCTGATTCATCAATCTTTATTGTTTTTCATTCTTGTTTGAGATTTTTCATTCTTGTTCTGGCATTCACAAAAAAAAAAAAAAAGCAAAAAAAAAAAATCATGAACACTACCATGTGAACAGCTATGTGTGAACAGTATCGAGTGAATAGTGCCACATGAACAGAACATTTAAGGTTTCTTTTTATTAATTTTGGATCCTTGTGGTTTATTCTTTTTAAATCTACAAATTTTATTTCCTTTCCCTAAATTCATTCAAATTTCAATTATTTAAGGTTTACAAAAAAAGAAAAAAAAAGAGTCCCCAACCTCCACTTATTAGTGTCTTGGGGAGTTCAAAATTGGTTTTACCCCATAAATAAAAATTTTTGCCTGAAATTTTTGTAAATTGTGCTTTCGAAACCTAATCGTATGTACAAATTGTATTCTTGCTTTTGAAATTTGAGTCTCCTTGGTGTAATCTTTGTGAATTGCCATTGAATCTTGATATTGGTTTGATTAGTTTGAAAAGAAACGAGTGAGAATTATTACGAGTGGAAAAAGTCATAAAAATGTGAGCATATTAGAGGGTAAAAGCAAATAAATTTGAGTGAAACACAATAGGAATTGAGTGAATCATTTTCTTGAGTGAAACACGTAGGGGAGTGTGTTAGATCCTTTCCCCATTATTTCTAATTTTTTTTCCAAATGTCAATAATGTCTTACAACCCAAAATGAAACCCAAATGAAAAGGATCAATCCACAACTACTTAGAATTTGTAAATTCAATCATTGATAGGAGAGATGAGAAGGATCAAGTAGAGAGAGCACACATGCGGGGTTCCTCAAGCATGTAAGAGGAAGAAAGCTCTCTGGCAAGAGGAGAGATTGATGAATATTATAGGGATGAGTATGATGAAGGGGAGGACAAGGTAGGAGAGCTAGAAATAGGGATGATGGTTTGAGTGGCATAAAGATTAAGATCACATCTTTTCAAGGTAAATATGATCCAGAAGCATACCTTGAATGGGAGAAGAAAGTGGAATTCGTGTTTGACTGCCACAACTATTCAGAGGCAAAAAAAGTAAAATAGGTTGTGATTGAGTTTTCTGACTATGCTATTACTTGGTGAGATTAGCTTTTTATCAATAAGAGGCGGAATAAAGAACATCCAATTAAGAGGTGGATGAAATGAAAATGTTAATGAGAAGGCGTTTTGTACCTAACCACTACTATCGAGACTTGTACAATAAATTACAAAGTCTTACATAGGGTAGTCGAAGCATGGAGAAACAATACATAGAAATGGAGATTGCCATGATTAGGGAAAATGTGAAGGAAAATAGAGAAGCTATCATGGCATGATTCTTGAATGGTCTTAATTGGGAGATTGCAAATATGGTTGAGTTGCAACATTATGTGGAGATTGAGGAGATGGTCCACAAAGCCATCAAGATTAAGCAGTAACTCAAGAGGAGAGGTAGCACCCATGCAACCCCAAGCTCGAGTTCTACTCCTTGAAAGCCGAGCTATGTGAAGCTAGATGAGAAGCCACAAGCATCTACTGCACCTAAGATAAGATCCAAGCCCTCCAAGCACAATTCACTAGGTAACACTATGACTCTCACTATTAGAAAGTGTGACATTAATTGTTTTAAATGTCAAGGCAAGAGACACATAGCAAGTGAATGTGTGAATAAAAGAGTTATAGTGTTGAAGATGAAACGAAAGAACATGAGATGCCACCATTAGAGGATGTCGAAGATGAAGAGTATACAGCCCCTAAGGAATTGACTTTAGTAGCTAGGAGAGCTTTGAGTGTGCAAGTAAAGGAAGACGAAGCAATGCAATGGGAAAACATTTTTCATACTAGGTGCTATGTTCAAGACAAAGTATGTAGTATGATTATTGATAAACTATCATGGTAGAGAAGTTAGGGCTTCTGACACTTAAACACCCGCAGCCATACGAACTACAATGATTGAATGACAGTGGTGAGGTGAAAGTGAACAAGCAGGTACTAGTGACTTTTCGTATTGCAAGTATAAAGATAAGGTGTTACGTGATGTAGTACTAATGTAAGCTAAACACTTGTTACTTGGGCAGCCTTGGCAGTTTGACAGACGTATAAAGCATGATGGCTTCACTAACAAGTATTCATTTGTGTTTAATTAACACAACATCACACTTGTTCCATTGACACGAAGCAGGTTTATGGAGACCAAGTGAGCCTATAGCGAGAGAGTGATAAAAGGAAAGAGAATGAAAATAAAAAAGAGACAAAAAATGTGAGGGAAAAACCAACGAAAAATACGGCTATTGAGAGAAAATCAAAGGGAAAACAAGAGAATTTTATACAAGAGCAAGTGAAATAAAAAAAGCATTGTTTTCACATCTGTCGATGATTGTACTTTTGTACAAAGAGGCATTTTTAAACACTAACAAACTTGACCCTACTTTACTTAGTTATATTACTTCTCTTTTATAGGAATATAAAGATGTCTTTCCTGAGGAAACACCACATGGTTTACCTCTGAATCAAGGGATTGAGCATTAGATTGATTTCATACCCGGTGCAACCATTCCAAATTGACCAGCCTATAGAGGTAACTCGGAGGAGACAAAGGAACTTCAAAGGCACCTAATGAATTGATGGAAAAAGGGTACATGAGAGAAAGCATGAGCCCTTGTGCAGTTTCGGTTTTATTAGTTCCTGAGAAGGATTTAACATCGAGGATGTGTGTTGACTGTCGAGCCATCAACAACATAATAGTTGATGAGGAGAAGGTAAGTGTAATCCAAGAGTGCCCAAGTCCTACAAGTGTAAGTAATGTGAGAAGTTTTCATGGGCTTGCCAGTTTCTTCCAACAGTTTGTGAAAGACTTTAGCACATTGGTGACACTGTTTACCGAAGTAATAAAAAAATATGTTGGATTCAAGTAGGAGAAGAATAAGAGAAAGCGTTTCAAATGATCAAGCAGCCCTTGCTTAACTTTAATAAACATTTGAAATTGAATGTGATGCATCAAGTATTGGTATAGGCACAGTCCTAATGTAAGAGGGACGACCAATTGCTTACTTCAGTGAAAAACTAAGTGGGCTAACCTTAAACTACCCTACTTACGATAAGGAGTTGTATGCATTGGTTCAAACATTAGAGACATGACAACACTACCGATTATGAGTCCTTGAAACACTTTAAATGCCAACACAAGCTGAACAAGAGGCATGCTTGATAAGTAGAATTCATAGAGACGTTTCCATATATTAATCTCAACACTTAATGCTAAATTGCTTGGTTTTAAACATATTAACGAATTGTATGCTAATGACCAAGATTTTAGTGTTGAATACCAAACTTGTGCAAAGACCGTAGTTGGTAAGTATTTTAAGCATGATGGTTACTTATTTTAGGAGAATAAATTGTGTGTGTAGTGAGAGAATCCCATGCAGGAGGGTTGATAGGGCATTTTGGAGTTGTAAAGATTTTAGCAATTTTGTAGGAATGCTTCTATTGGCCACATATGAAACGAGATGTTGAGAGATTGTGTGGTAAATGTATCACTTATAGGAAAGCCAAATCAAAAGTCCAGCCTCATGGCTTATACACACCGTTGCTATTACCTAGTTTGGCTTGGAAAGGGTACCAAGGTCTAAACAATGAGAGACTCAATTTTTGTGGTTTTGGATAGATTTTTAAAGATGAAACATTTTATTCCATGTCACAAAACGGATGATGCTTCTAATGTTGCTGACCTATCCTTGAAGGAGATTGTGAGGTTGCATGGTATGCCTAGGACAATTGTTTTTGATAGGGATACTAAGTTTTTAAGTTACTTCTGGAAAATATTATGGGCTAAGTCAAGGACTATGTTTTTGTTTTCAACTACCTATCATCCTCAAACTGATAGTAAAACAGAAGTAGTGAATAGAACTTTATCTACTCTATTGTGGTCTATCATTAAAAAGAACATCAAAACTTGGGAAGATTATTTGTCACATGTTGAGTTTGCCTATAATCGTTATATTCATTCTACTACTAAGCATTCTCTGTTTAAAATTGTTTATAGTTTTAATCCTTCAACCATTACCTATTTCTGAGCGTGTTAACTTAAATGCCAAGAAAAAGGCTAAAATTGTAAAATAGATACATGAGATGGTGAAGTTCAACATCGAGCAGAGAACTAAGCAATATGCTAAACAAGCCAACAAAGAGTGACATAAGCTAGTCTTTGAACTCGACAATTGGATGTGACTAACATGCATAAGGAATGATTTCCGAAATGAAGGAAATCTAAGTTATTACCTTGAGGCAGTGGTCCTTTCCAAGTCTTGGAATGGATCAATAACAATAAATACAAGCTGGATTTGCCCATTGAGTACAACATAAGTGCTACTTCTAACATTGCTAATTTGAGTCCTTTTGATGAAGGTGATGATTTGAGGACAAATCCTCTTTAAAAGGAGAGGAATGATGAGATTGAGGACAAAATTATCACAAGTACATGGGATGTGGCATATCCATATCCTATTCAAGTTCCCGTCAGACTCATCACAAGAGCTCTACCAAAGAAATTCAAAGAAGCACTCAATGGGTTCATTCAAGCAACTTGAGCTCAATCAAATTTGTAGAGGCCCGTTGAAGGAATCACACATGATATTTAGACCACTAAATGATCGATTCCAGCTCTTTAAGTTTTCAAATAATCACTTCTATAAAATTGACAAGTGGCTTGCACATTATGCGAAGAGGATATATTATTTTCCTTTTCAGATACTTTCTCATTTGGAAACTGTACTACTTTCTTTTTTGGATTATTTCCCATTTAGAAAATATACTACTTTCCTTTTTTGGAAACTTTCCTGTTTCTTGAGAAAGCTAGTGGAGAAACAAATCAATTATTTCTCTTTTAATTGCCTAGTTTCCATTTTAATTGATGTAAGGCATTTAAGCCTATTAGGATTCTGATCTAATTTAGACTTTTTCCTATTTGCTTAGATTAGGATTCTAATTTGATTTTGGTTTAGGATTTATTTTAAAAAATTCTTGTAACCACATCTAGATTAGTTTTAATGCAATTGGTGAGATAGTTAATTCTCTTTGGTTCTTAAATAGACTCTTTGAACTTATTAGATTTTTGTGGTATTCAAACTCTTGACTTATCAATCAAATCATCCATAATTGATTGTGGCGTCCTCACATAGCAAAGTTTCGTGCTTTCAATGAGCATCGGGTCACAGTTCCATTCAATTCTAAGTTTAGAATTGGATCTTGGAGACTAAATTGATTAGGTCATGTTAGTTCTATCAGCAACGCTTAGCTAAAGTAGGCAATTGAGCACTGATTTTGCATGAGAACTGCTTCTAACCCATACCTTGATCATCCACCTCTACGATAAACCACTGGCTAAAATTCTGTAATGCTAACACCGGAACACTAGTCATGGCTCATTTAGTTTCTCAAAAGCCTGCGTCGTTGCTTCCCCCCATTGAAAACTATCTTTCTTCAACTGTTTTGTTAGAGGCCATGCTATGGTGTTATACCCCTTCACAAACTTCTGATAATATCTAGTGAGCCTAAAAAAACCCCTCAACTCCTTCAGTGTCTTAAGTAAAGGCCACTCTAGTATTGCCACTATCTTAGATTGATTGGCTAAAACCCCTTCAGCTAACACCAAATGCCTCAAATACTCCACCCTTGTCTGGCATACAACTAATGTTTCTATTACTTTTTTAACACTAATTCCAAATAACCCACATGATACTCCAAAGTGCGACTGTAGACCAAGATATCTTCAAAGAAAATGAGGACAAACTTCCTCAAATAAGTCTGAAATACCTTATTCATCAACCATCGAAAAGTGGCCGATGCATTTATGAGGCCAAATGACTTGACCAAAAATTTATAATGTCCCTCGTGAGTGTAAATGCAATCGTATGCACATCCTCTAGTTGCATCTGAATTTGGTGATATCCGGACTTCAAATCTGTCGCCCCATACAACTCATCTAACAACCCATCAATCACTGGAATAGAAAACTTATCAAGCACTATTTCCTTGTTCAAGGCTCAATAGTCAATACAAAATCTCTAACTCCTATCTTTTTTCTTCACTAACAAGATTGGGCTAAAAAATGAACTCATGCTTGGTTGTATTATCCCGGCATCCAACATTTCTCTAATAGGGTAGACCCCTTCCCTCAACACTATAGGGGGTTCATGTTCTCGTCGTGGAGGTAGTGATGAGATTGGGGACAACATTGTCACAAGCATGTGGTATGAGGCATATTTAGATCCTATTCAAGTTCCCGTGGGACCCGTCACAAGAGCTTGAGCAAAGAAATTCAAAGAAGCACTTCATGGGTTGATTTAAGTAACTTGGGCTCAATCAAATTCGTGGAAGCCCGTTGAAGGAATCGCACATGATATTCATACCACTAAATGCATGATTCAAGCTCTAGAAGTTTCCAAATAATCTCTTCCATGAGATTGGCAAGTGGCTTGCACATTATGGTGGGAAGCCATATTATTTTCCTTTTTTAGATACTTTCCCGTTTCTTGAGGAGGGTAGTAGAGAAACAAATCAGTTATTTCTCTTTTAGTCTAATTTGATTTAGATTCTTTCCTATTTGGTTAGATTAGGATTCTGATTTGATTTAGATTCTTTCCTATTTGGTTAAATTAAGATTTTGATTTGATTTATATTCTTTCCTATTTACTTAGCTTAACATTTTGATTTGATTTAGTTTCTTTCCTTATTTGCTTAGATTAAGATTCTGATTTGATTTTGGTTAAGGATTTATTTCCAAAAATTCTTGTAACCAACCCTATATAATATACTCACATCCAATAACAGAGGAGAACAATTTTGATGCAATTGGTGAGAGAGTTAAATTCTCTTTGGTTCTTAAACTAACTCTTTGAATTTATCAAATTTTTGTGGCGTTCAAACTCCTGACTTATCAATCAAATCATCTATAACTGATTGTGGCATCTTCTCATACTAAGGTTTGTGTTTTCATTAAGCATTGGGTTGAGGTTCCATTTAATTACAGGTTTAGATTCAACTAGAGACTAAATTGATTAGGTTCGCGTTAGTTCTTGGCATGGTTCGTATTAGGTAGGCCATTAGGCATCTGGAAAACCCCCTCAAATTGCTCCAACAGCTACTTAATTGGTTCTGAAATGACCATTGATGCCATATCCATCTATCAAGATCCTTGCCCTATGTCTTGAATTGCCTTTATCATGGTTTAAAGTGACACTAAGGTTTTGCTTAAACTCAAATCACCTTGGAGTACTACCACCTAACCACTGGCCTAAAACTCCATTATTAATTGTTTCCAATTCACTTTCATCTCTCTTAGCGATTGTAACCATTTCTTTCCCAAAATTGTCTATACTTCCTAAGTCTAACAGAAGGAAATCCTTCACCACTTGAATGCCTGGTAACAGTAAGATCAATCCCTTACATATTCCTCTACTCTTTTCTACTTTTCCAATACCTATGACCACCTCAAAAATGTTGATGTCCATAAATCAAAGTCCCAACTGGTCTACAACTCTATTAGAAATGAAATTGTGAGTCGCACTACTGTTTGTTAGCACCACCACGTACTACTAAATTAAGTGAGACCTGGGCTACATCTAAATAGAGATGTTCTTCCTCCGCCACCTCTTCTTCCTCAAATTTTTCCCTGTTTTCCTCCTCATCACACATAGTCAAGATTTGTAGTGATTTGTTCTCACATAGATGCCCCAATGAAAATTTCTCATCATGTTGAACACACAACCCCTTCGCCCTCTTCTCCTAAATCTCTATCTTCATAAGGCATTTAAAAGTCATCCCTAGTCGTACACCACTAACCCGATCGCTTAAGGAATCTCTCTTTATCTCCATCATTTGTGTTTTCTGGCCTCTTGGTGGTATGCTTTGGTACTCTCGCTAAAACTCCAAGGTTTGGGTTTTTTTTCCTACAAATGGTTTGCTATTTCGGTATGAAAATTCAACTGAATTGCTCCTATTAACCTGTTTTTATCCTCAATCATTTGTGCCAACTCTATTGTCTTCACTAATCCTCTCAGCCTCTGAAAGCATAACGTGGATCAGATTTCCAACTTTAGTCCCTTTATAAAATTGCCTTCCAACACTGGCTCTACCCCGATAACAACTCAACCTTTTCCCTATACTCCATGACCTTTCTCTCTTAGATTAGGGTAAAAAATTGTTCATGTAAATCTCCCCCTTAAGTTGCTTGAAACCTCTCCAACAGCCGACCCTTAAATTCACCTCGTGACCTCAATGGTTGTCATTGTTCTCACAAGTGAAACCACACAAGCGCCTTTCCCTCCAAATATAACACCCTCGCCATCAACTTTTCCCTCTCTAAGAATCCATTGATGGTGAAATTATCCTCACCTTAAAAAATGGGCATTTTTAATTTCCTTCCGTAGAATATACCCCAAATTGAGTATGCACTGCACAATTTCACATAGTTACGGATCTCCAACCTCCCAAATCTACTCTAGTTTCCATAAATTTTGAAGCCCCAACCAAAAATTCTCCTTGCCCAGCCCTATATTAGGCTGAAATCCCTTGCCCAGCTACATTTCGGTCATAACCGCTCCTCCTCTTGCTCAAAATCCTTCCTCCCGACCAACCGCCCCTGAATCCAACCTATCCAGACCCAAACAGCCCTGCTCAGGCCCAAATCCAACTTGCCCAGGTCAAGCCTCACCCCCAAACACCCCCAAGTTGGGAAGCCCAGTCACCTCAACTTAAATATAAAGAGCTTGTTCTTGATTGTTTCTTGAAAATTTATTAAGTAAAGAGCTTTTTTCACTTGACAGCTAAGTAAGGAAAGATTAAGATAATTGAGCTTGTAACTAGCTTAAGCTTGTTTCCAAAAGAAAATAATGATGATTTTGATAATTAATCTAAAATCCAATCTTTAAGTGTGGAGAATGATTCTTTAACCACATTTCACATCATATTTCAACATCTTTAAAATTATTTTCTATAGTTTTAAATTCTCTACAAAAGCAAATCAAATCCAAATCCTTTCAAATTTTGTTTGCATGTTTTTGAGTGTGTTCTTAATAGATTTAAAAAGTTTGATTCAATTTCTTTAAGTTTAGATAGGTTTTTTTTTTTCCAATTTAATTAACATTTCAAGTTGGTTTGTGCATTTCTTGGGTTTTTATGTTAGTAACTGTTTAATTGGGGACAAACTTCTGTAGGGTTGAAATTTGCTTGCTTCTATACCCAACATCAATAATATTTAAGGCAATGTTTTAAGTGATATGCTTTTAAGCGACATTGACTAGTATTCATGGGCAAAGCTCATCAAGGATACTAGCTTAGGTGATCTTTCATGCCATATTCTTTGAAAGCTAGTATGATTAAATATGTGCATGATTAAGTATTTAAAAGCTCAAGTTGTAAAAGCTCAAGTTCTATCATTATTTTAATATTGTAAAATTTTTCTATAAAAATGTTGGTTTCGAAGTATGTGGATCAATTTGAAGACTTTTGAAAAGTATGAAATCATAAAAGAATTGCTGAAACTTTGGAGGACCTTTTTAAAAGGTTGTATAACATTTTGGGCCAACAATTTGTTTTTTTACTTGTTTGGGGCCGAAGTGTAAAATCTAAAAAATTGAGAAATTGGGGTTAGCAATCATTTGCCTCCCAATTAGCTATCATCCATTAACTACATGTTATATTCTGCATTTGAAATAGTTATCTATTTATCTTTTAGTGGCGGTTCGCTTAGGAATAAAATTTTCAAATCATTTTAACAGTAACATGCCGTGTCAACAAGCGACTATCCACTTCAAAGTCACAAGTATAACGGATAGTTTCTTGATCTATCAAAAAAACCCAACTTTAACTTGATTTCACAACTTTTGCCAAGCTAAAACTTGATCATTCTAAGCTTATTTGAGCTTTCATTTGTTTACATACATGGATTCATTATTGAGCTATTACTTGCTTATAACTCTTTTGAGGAGTTTGATCTTGTAAAAATCATTTCTATTTTATAAGATTGATTGTGTGTGGAATCATATCAAGATCGTGAAGGTTTATTGACACCTTTGAAGTCATTGTATCCATTTTGTAACCTTAGGATATAATGTTTGGTTAGTGGAATCCTCAAGCTTGAATCACTTGGAGGCATGGATATTAGCCGGTTTTCCGAACCATGTGCAACTCATTGTGTTTGTTTTTTCTACTCTTTTCTCTTTATATTAATTTCTATAATTATTTTTGTTTGATTTTAGTGATTGGAGTTGTTGTTTCGTAATTATTATTGGAGAAACTTTTAAAACCTTCAATTCAAACCCTCTTGGGTTTGTTTGATTAGAATTACAAAATCTACACAAATTATTTTTATTATATCATTTTTATCTCCATAACTCTAAATTCTCACAAGTTTCTTTAAAAAAAATTAATTAATTTAAAATATGACTCTAAATTATCAAATAGGATGTGTGTAAAAGTTTTATATAAAGAATAATTTATTTAATTGTTAAATTGAATTTTCATCCAAAAAAAAAGGCTAATTTACCTTTGATCGTTTACATAATTTCAGTTAAAAAAGGAGGTCAACAAGCTTGCTTGTGAAATAAATGGTCCAAGAAAGTACCAAAATCCAATAGTTTGGTTTATGGCCCAAGTCAACAGATACAAAATCCAAGAATATATTTTTCCATCAAAAAATTTAAGGCAAAGTAGCAATTAATAAAATCAACACAAAATAAGCATTGTCAACCTAAATAATCTTTTTACCACTTGTATTCTTCATAACACTTCTAACCACAAAATATTCTGTTTTTTGAAAGTTTCATGAATAAATATACTATCAAATAAAGTTGCTTGTTTCATGATTAAATAAATAAATTTAGTTCTTGTCATGCCACAACATAATGTAGTAGCCCTATCATTGTAATTGAAAAATAATTAATATTGTTGTTTTTGCAATAAGTTTCTATTTTGACGAGATTTTTTATCATCCATGCGTCACCTCTAAATTGGCTGGAGATAGGTATACGATACATGCTAAATTTACACTGGATATGTGATTAGGTTTTATATGGTCATATCCAAGCATTAGCATAGCCCATATAAGCTAGTGTTATAGTTTCAATGAACATAGACTCAGCCACTATTGGATTGTGGACTCATATGATAATGGGCCCTACTGTAGATAGTGGTGTTAGAGTGGAAGTACATTGGTGAATAATGGAGAATCGAGGGGTTCAGCAAATTGCTATGACGAGAAAATGAAAAGCTGGGTAAGATAGGACCAGTTTGTAAAATAAGAGTGGTCTAGTGTCTCTACTACAAAAACAATACAACAATGGTTCTAAATGAAAAAAGATGACAATTTTAAAATTGTCATCTAAAGCAGTGACATCAAAGGTGGGTCATTTAACTATCATTAAATGATGCCCTATACATGACAAAAGACAACAATTTTGTTGATAAAACATCATCTTATGTCAGATTTTGATGACCGTTTTTATAAAGAATCATCATCTTATATCCTTGTACAGTTCTATTTAATGATAGTTCTTTTAAAGAAAGATCATCTTTTGAGTATATTTAATGACTGTTTTTTTAAATAATAGCCATCTTATGTCCTTGTAAATGTATGCCTTTTTATGTGTAAATCATTTGAAACCCCTGGTTTCAATTGTAATTTCTTTTTTAAATTATCCATTGTAATTTCTAGATATGATTTTTAAAATATTTTATGTATAAACGTTGGTTTTAACAAAAGCTTTCACAATCCTTCCTCAATAACTACCAAAATGAATCCATCATACCAGCAACCAACCAAGTTGACATAATCACCAACCATATTTTCCCTCGTGAAATATTACAAATCCCACCACTACTACCAATCTACATACGAATCTCACCACCTCTACTAGCCTACAACATTATTACCAAGAAAAAGGAATTAAGAATTCAAATTAATATGTTGCAATTCATAATTAATCATTTTAATATAGGTAGTTAACTATAACTTTTAACGTTCCAAACTATATCTGTGCACTAATCTCATCAGCCTCTCCTCACATGTAACCTTGCTCCCTAGCAAACTATAAATAGAAAAATATGTTAATTACATAGTACTAGAATACATAAATAAATATTTGATAACAAATGCCAAGGACAATGCAAGTGATTCAAATATTTCTAGCAAGGACTTAAACAAAATTTAGAAAGCTCATAACATCATCCTTATATTCTTATGATCTTCTATCTGATGACACAAAGATTTATCCATTGTATACTCAAAAGGAATAAATGGAAGCTTGAAGTTTAGATTTGCTACATCATAACCAAAATGTTAAACCAACGAAAACTTATGTTAGGCGTAAATACAAAGGGGAAAGGATAGTTTAGTAATATTATTCATTCATTAATTAAGCTCAGGTATAAATAAGAGATTAAGGAGTCATTTAAGGTTTATGCTGAGCTTTCAGAAGTATTAGAAGAGATTAAGAGTTTTGGCAGAGATTGACTACCATTTGTTCTTTCTTTTCATTCAATTAATAAAATTCAACCATAATTTAGCCTAAGCCCTATCAAAGTGGTGTCAAAGCAAGAGTCCAAGGACAATGGTAGTGAAGAAGGTGGACGCGCTTGAAGAGAAATTAGAAGCGGAGGTTGGATTGCTCAAAGCCACCATTAACGAGGGATTTAACACTGTTCAACAAAAAATTTCGTCTCTTGAAGCCATGTTGCTGAAATTGACAGAATGCCACCTCATCCACCACTGGTAGCATTGATGGGCCATGGCAATATGGCAAGAGAAAGATTCGATGGTACGATGATGTGATAATTCTTTTCTGCTGTTGTGAATTGTCCGCTTGCATGAGCACAGAAGATAGGAGTTCCGAGTTTATGGTGTGGAAAAAACTCTAGTGTGTGTTTTGGACCTATAGAGGTATGGTGAATGTCTAGTGAAGGTGACTGGATGTTGTTTAACTCAAACAGGTAGGCTTTGAGGATGGATGTAACAGATGGGTCATGGTGTATGGGAAAAGAGTGTGGAAATGTTTTCCACTCAAATGCTTGATCTTGTGTCTAGTAGTCTTTTGTGACAGGGTGTTGAAAGTATGGACGATGAACTAAAAAGACTAAACTAAACATATCTGCTTTATTGTCTGGGAGCCTGTTCATATTATGAAAGTCTGCAATACCTTGGAGTTGTTTTCTCCACCAGGTAAGAGGACTGTACCACTCTAAAATTCTCCAAAGGAGGGAGGACGCATTTTTAGAGTAGTAATATGTCTGAGGGTTGGTAGAACAGGGAAGACAATCTTTATTGTATAAAGGATGGTAAGACACCACATGTACCAGAGTTCATCCTATGTGATTTCTCGAAGAGGATCAAGAGCAAGACCTGTCAAAAACAAGTACTCTGGATAGAAGCTTGGAAAGTTAAGAGGTTGTGCCCAATAGATTTTCATGAAGTATCAGAATAGGAACTTTCTTGTAAAATCCTGGATTTGAAAGGCTGAGCTGAAGGTTAGGCCAAGAGGAAACATTTTCTCGGTGAGAGCTTTGAATGGTAAGGACCTTTTGTAGGAAGATGATGAGGAAGAAGCTTTAGCAGATGATGATGATGATGAGGAGAAAGCCATTGCTATGAGAGGGATAGTGCGTATGGTAGTGACCAAAGCTGGGGCTTTTATAGCTGATCGAGTGAGGAAATCAGGGATAAGATTCTTATCACCCTTTATGTGTTGGACCTTGAAATCATACTTAGTGAACCATGCTTTTAGATTTAGCAATTGTTTGTCCGGAAGTAGCTTGTTCTTAACGTCAAGAATCTTGGGAAATGAAGAGTTATCCATTTTGATAAGGAAATTATGGCTAAGGAGATGGAACTCAAACTTTTTAATCTCATCTTTACTGCAATTATTTCCTTATAGATGATGTGATAATTCTTTTCTGCTGCAGAGCACAGTAGACTTCTTTTTCTCCAATCGTTTCAAGAAAGACAGCTGCCCAATATTCATCATTGGCATCTGTCTGTAAAATCCTTTGTCTACTGGATGGGATTTTTAGTGGAGGAGGAGACTGTGAAATAAGCTTGAGTGCTTTGATAGCTTCTGTCTGATTAGGGCCCTATGATGGGGCATTTTTCTTGAGCGTTTTTGACAAGTGGCTGGTGTGAAGTGCCACTTTTGGAATAAAGTCACGCAAATAATTGACGATCTTGAGAAATTGCTGAATCTGTCTTTTTGTGAGATCTAAATCTGGAAACTTTATTAATTCTTGTGCAATGTGCGGTCCAAGCTGGTAATATCCGTCTTTTATCTCCATGCCAAGAAAGTTGATTGATGTCTGTCCAATGCTGCTTTTCTTTTCTGAGAGCATTATGCCATAAGTTTGCACAATGTCTAAGAACTCACTGAGTAAATTTTGGTGAGATTGAACATCTGTGGAAAACAGCAAAATGTCATCAATGTAAATCAATGCATGATGGAGAATAAGAGAGAATATTTTTATCATTGCTTTCTAGAACAAAGATGGTGCTACTTTTAGACCAAAAGTAAAACTGTCCACTGATAGTGGGCATTTGGAATACAAAACGCTGTTTTGTGATGATAAAAAAGATGGACACCTATTTGCCAAAAACCTGCTTTAGGATCAAACTTAGAAAACACTTTGGCATTGTGAAGGTGAATGAACATGGACTGAATTTTTGGTAAAGGAAACTTATAATCTCTAAGAAAAGCATTGAGAGGCTAGTAATCAATTACCAATCTCTTTTTGCCATGAACCAATTCAGACCTTTTCTCAACATAGAATGCTTGATAGGCCCAATCCGAAGATGTGGGCTCAATGAGGCCTTGACTCAAGAGTTGACTACATTCTTGTTGTGCTAACTCTAAATCACTTGGTGGCATGCCTAAATGGGTTGCTTTTGTTAGGTTAAGATTCTCATTCAGTTTAAATGGGAGATGGACAAAGAACTGAGAATTTTTCCAAAGTAGAGATGGGTGTTTGAACAAGGAGTGATTCTCAGGGAAATATTTAAGGAAAGCTTTAGTGAGTGACTCATATTTTGATGGGACTTTAGAGAGTGCATACAGCTTAAGGACATTAATGTATGGAAGGAACATTTGTTTGAACCTAATTCCTGTGGCTGTAATATGAAGTCTTTTCACTAAATAAAGGTCAAAACCTATGGAAAATCCTTATCAGGAAGATTGGAACCTATGACTTTTTCCCATATAATACAGTTTGGAAAGAACTAGATTCCAATAGGCTTTTTGGTGATAAGGGAGGCTTTGAATATTTCACCATTAGCTGCTTTAAAGAATTCATGGTGTTTTTCCCAACAGGATGAAGGAAGAATGCTGGGATTTATCATGCTTTTTTGTGCTCAGTATCAATAAACCCAATGACTGGAATAGGTTTATCAAACTTGGATCAAAGGAGAGAGATTTTTACTAAAGGGATGGTTGGTGATGGAACAGTGGGCTGGATGGTAAAGACCATTGATGCATTTTCTGAATCTGATTCAGATTCGTCTGTGGAATCTGCTATGATGAAAGCAGTTGCATCATCATGTTCTAAATGTTCTAAGAAATTGGACTCAATCTCATCTTCTTTAGAGAGCATTTTCGTATCCTGAAGATGATGGACAAGTCTAATTGCCTTGATGGGTTTATTTGGGCAATTTCTGGCAAAGTGGCCTTTTTTCTTGCAAATGTAACAACGTACATTTTTCTTGGAAGAGGTTGGTTTTGAAGGATCTTTCTTTCTGAAAAAACAAAAATTTTTTTTTCTCTTTTCTGGTTTTGCGAGGGTGAGGCTATTTCTGGAAATGTTTTTTTCTTTTTGGTTGGAATTCTCATCTTTGCATTGAATCTCAAGGAAGAGAGACTTTTTACAGGTTGTGGTAAAAGGTGGTTTATTTTCCATGAGATCTCGAAAGAATTGTTTCTGTTCACACAGCTTGTCTAGACACTGAATCGCAAGCTGGAATATCTTCCCTAAAGAAATGTTTGCAACCTATAAGTTGTTGGCTGCAAGCTGTCTTTGTATCTCTAGTTGAAGCTCTTTTGGCAAAGAAGTAATGAAGACATGCTTGAGTGTAGGATCATTAAATCCATTCAGCTTATAGAAAAGCATACTCATGCGTTTGTAATGAATGTCTAAATAATGCTTTTGAAGGGAACAACATTTCAATTGGTGATACTCTTTTCTAGCTGTATCAATCACTGAGGCTGGTTCACCAATGAATTGTTCGTAGATAGCTGCAAGAGCTACTGATGGTAAAGCTTGGATGAACTGTAGTTGTCTGTATTCACCAAGAGTTTCATACCATTCTCGCAAAGATCCTGTGAATCTTGAACTAAATTCTCTAAGAATGGCTTGAGTATTAGCATTTGGTCGGGTTGTCTGGACATCTACCCAGGGCGCAAATTCATGGAATCTAACGGTCCATTTGTGGCAGGGTATACCGTCAAAAGTAAACCAAGAGTTTGATGAAGTTTTGGAATGGGTTTCAAAATGAAATGAAGGTTCTGCAGGGGTTGCAAAGCTTGCTTGTTGCTCTGTTTCATCTTCTGTTTCCTCAACAACTAGAGGAACTGAAGAAGAGGGATCTTATGTTTCACCAGTTGGTTGTACCATGAGTAAACCGGTGATGTCTGCCATTTGTGATTTAGAATTTGAGGATGATTCTACACTGTCTGTTGATGACTGTGAAGATGATTCTGATGGCTCACTGGATAATTCAGGTAATGGAGTAGCTGAGTATTGATGCATTGGAGCCTTATCTTTTGGTAATTGTATATTTGGTGTAGAGTGAGGAGATTCTAGTGTGGTTGGAAAAGTCTGTGTGATAGGGGGAGCTATTGGTATGGCAAGAACAGTAGAAGAGCTAGTGTTTGGGCTTGGCTGTGAAATAGCTTGAGGTTGGACTTTGGCTTTGTATTGTTTTTAAGGTTTGGGTTTCATTCTTTCTTGACTCAATCGAGTGGCTTGAGAAAGACCAAAGAATTTGGTGCAGTCAACAGGGGTACTTGTAGGAGTGTAGAATGGTTGATATGTGGAGAAAAGTAGAGAAGAGACAGGTAAAGACTGGGTTTGGGTGAACAAGGAAGTTGGTGGCTGTCTGTTATCTGCTTCGATTTTGGCTAACTCAGCTTTAAGACGTCTGATTTCTGCCTCTTTTTGATTAAATTATGGTCCCTAAATGTTGTTGTTGATCATGGATCTGAGATCAACATCAAGTTGGTTAATCCTATTTTAGAGACTGAAATGGATTTGTTCAAGTTGGTTTGACAGAAAATTGACTTTGTTTTTTGTTTTAGCAACGTGAGTCGCTACTTTGTCAATCTGTTGACCAAGATTTTGGAGGACTGTGTTTTAAGCTTTTGCGTTGTTGGTTTGCCAATTGAGAACTGACTCAAAAGGTCTTGGAGCTTTAGGTTGTCTTGAAGATGAGATAGGAGACTGAACATATGGTTGGGAAACAATCTTTGACTGAGAATCAGTCTGTTTTTCAAGAGGGGGAAAAACATCCTGATAGGTTTGAGAATGGGATGAGAACATCATACAGCTTTTTATGAAGAAAGAAGATTCTAGAGAATTTGTTGACAAGTGTTGACTTGTACAAGACTTGTATGATTGTTCTTCTTTTTTCAGCCATTTGAGACTTTTTATGTAGATCGGCAACAGTTGACATCTTCCTAGATCATCTGGTGGATCCGGGGATAAGATCTACACTTTGTATTGGGGAAAAACTTTTTCTTTCTACGTCTTCTTCTTCTCATGATTTCGAAATGTTCGTCATCAGAGAAGTTGCCATTTATGCATGGGCAGTCAGCACACACATGTGGGCTTCAGGAACATCCCACAAGAAATGACCATTGATTTTATCTGGATAGACCGGATATCCTTTTGAAGAAAATCCCTAAATAGGAATATTTTCTTCCTGACCCGTTTGTACAGCAATGATCATTGCTAAGTAGGAGAAAGAAATTTTGGGTTCTTCTGGTTCAAGATCTCTGAAAACAATCTTAACCGTGCCATCAGCACGACGCTTGAAAAGAGCTTGGGAGGTTTGTACTAGCTTAGAGTTTTGGTGATACTGCTCATAATTCAAAATCCACTCAAGTGGCATGAGCTGTAGCAACTCTTGTTTAGAGATCTGCTTTGGGATCTGGATGATGGTTGGAGTGGTTTCTGTGTCTGTCAATATCATCAAAGCATCAGAGGATACTTTAGGGGATGGAAGGTCTAGTGCATGATTTTGAAGTCGATACACTAGTTGATGGTTGAGAGTGGCTATTTTGGAGGTTACTGTTTGTTCAGCACCTTGGATTTGGATATGAACTTTAAGGGTTGTGGGAAGGTTTGGATCATCAAGGGAAAGGTTGAAATTTGGGTAGAAGGTCAAAAGTACACTACCAGCATGGAGTGTAGTGAGAACAGTGCCTATTACGGCATGTTGATATTGTTTGAAATGGGTATCCAGTAAAGCTACTCAAGCTGTCATTGGAAGGCCTTTTCTACCATGTAGAGTGAGAATCAACCTTATTCCTCTAAGATGAAGGTGAGTGTAACCTTCTCTTTTCCATTGAACCATCAGTTCAGGGGGAATCTCAAGAGTAACATATTGTTCAGCTTGTGTTGCTTGGAGAGCACATTGATCCAGTCGAGAAGACTGAATATACTCTTTTGGCAAAGATCTTTTTGTAGAAATAAGGGACTTAATACTACGGATAACAGGACTCTTTTGTTTGTACAAGTGATAAGGACTCATAACAGGAAGTTGAGACTCAGAGATTTGTGCAAAATCTGGGACATAAGAGTACTCTATAAGCTGTTCTATTTTAGACGCTAGATGTTTTTGACATGACTTTGGAATACTAAGAGTAGACGAAAGAGAGATAGGAGATAGATCTGAACTAGATGCTACTGAAGTTGTTGAAGTAGATGCTAAAGAAGTTGAAGATGATGCCATATTGAGAGAAATCTTTCTAGAATTTCAGAAAATCTAACAATCCTAATCCTTTGATATCACCTCTAAGAATGAGACGTATGGCTCTGATACCACCTGGGTGCCAGCATTAGAATCAAGAGTGATAGAGGTTGAATCAAGAAACAGACACATAGACTCGCTTTATTTATCTTGAATTATATTCCACAAGTAATCAAAAACCCTAAACTAGCAATTAAACACCATCAATTTCAACTAGCTAGACACCAAAACAAACGAGACAATAATTCTTGACATTAAAATCAGTGAAACTTAAAATTATGAAGAAATTCTTACTCTGAAACTTTATTAATACAAATTATGTCTAGGTCTTGAGATCAACTCGAACAAATAAGAAGATTACTCACATATATCTATATTACTCAATAACAAATCCATTAAAGAAAACTAACTAAAGAAAAGAGAAAGAAAGGCTTTTTTATTGAATTATAGCCATGACTAAAGAAAGGCTCTCTGATTCACCTATTTCTCCTTTGCAAAAGAAGATACAAAAAGGAAAAATGATATGGAATTATCAAATTACACAAAGAACTCATGAAAATGTAGAATTTTTAGTGAGAGATTAAGTATTTGTAGGGTTTAAAGAGAGAAAGTGTGATGAAGTTGTGAGGAAGAAGAAGAAATAAGCTAGAACTCCCCAACCGTTAACCACTTCAAGTTGCATGCTCACTAACTTGGTGATGGGGAATTGCTTATATGCTAGCAATCAACTACTTCAAAAATGGCATGCTTGTTAGTTAGCTGCTATAATAGAGCTTTATTTTTTGTGCACCAAGTTGATTTTTGGCTAAAAGCTGATACACTCTAAGGACATATCATGATCCTAAACAATTTCAAGGCCATTTTATGCATGAAATATGATGATGAATAATCAAATAAATGCAACAAAAATCATCAAATCATCAAAATAAACTAAATTCATCATGATAGCCCCCAAGGGCATAGCCAAGTTGGTTGGCAGTGCAATCTATCACTCCTCACTTGTGTGGACTTGGGTTCAAGCCTTGGGGGTGGGGAGGGGGGTAAAAATTGATTTGGGCTTGCCCACCCCCCATTTCCTTTAAAAAAAAAAAATTCATCATGATATTTGACTTGCTTCATCAAATATACAATCAATAGAAAAAGTTAATTATCTCTAACTAGGAAGACATTTTAAATACCACATGTGGATTATTGGGCATCCCAGTTTTATGTATCCCATTTGAAATTTTCATATCCGAGAATCAACAAGCTAATAGTCTCAATATCATAGACAAATATGCTATTGTAAAAATTTCATCATCCCAAGTTCATTTCTAAATTTGCAAAACCGCTCTTTAGAAAGGGGTTTGTAAAAATATCCATAAGTTTTTTCTGATTGAGATAAATTATAAAATGATATCCCCTTCTTTAACATGGTCTCTCAACAAAATGATATATTATCTCTATATGCTTGTTTCTAGATTGTTAAATGAGATTCTTTGACAAATTTATGGCATTATTGTTGTCACACATAATAGGGATGTGGTTAAGTTTAATCTCATAATCTTTAAAAGTTTATTTCATCCAAGTGGTTTGTTTCTTCCAAATGGTTTGAGCACAACAACTACAGTGGAATTGTATTGGGCTTAGACCGTAAAGAGAAGAACACCCAACTAACCTCCAAGTAACATGATTTGTGTTTAAAAAAAAGGATCACAAAAACAGAAAGAGTTCCTTACCTCCGCTAATTTTTTTTTTCATTTTTTATTATTAGTACCTTAAAGAGTCATAAAATTTGTTTTACCCTATAGGTGAAAATTTTTGCCTAAAATTTTGGTATTTTTACTTTTAAAACTAAATAGTACGTACGCATTGTATTCTTGTTTTTGAAATTAGAATTTCCTTAGTGTAATCTTTGTGAATTGCTATTGGAATTTAGATATTGGTTTGATTAGTTTGATAGGAACTGAGTCAGAATTACTACGAGTGGAAAAAGGGAGGAGAGTGTGAGCATATTAGAGGGTAAGAGCCAATAAATTTGAGTGAAACACGAGTGGAATTGAGTGAAATATTTTTCTTGAGTGAAACAAAAAAAGGAGTGGGGTGAGGTCCTTTCCACATTATTTCTAACCAAGAACGAAACACAAATGAAGAGGATCAACCACCAACTACTCAAAATTTTTAAATTCATGCATTGATGGGAGAGATTAGAAGGATGATGAAAGTTGAATTAGAGCACATACATGAGCATTTGGATCAGATATAGAACACACATGCATGGCAGCCATAACCCATTCCCCAAGCACGTAGGAAGGAGAGAGCAGATACAAACCATGCCAAGAACTGACGCAACCCTAATCATCCTTCTCATCTCTCCCATCAAAGCTTGAATTTGCAAATTTTGAGTAACTACAGATTGACCCTCTTCATTTGCGTTTCGTTCTGGGTTATAAGACATGGCTGACATCTGCAAAAAATAAATTAAAAATAACGGAGTGATTTTTATTGACTCTCCCACACTCTCTTATGTGTTTCACTCAAGAAAAATAATTCACTCAATTTCATTAGTGTTTCACATAAATTTATTAGCTTTTACCCTCTAATATGCTCACACTCTCTTGCTTTTTCCACTCGTAGTAATTCTCACTAGGTTCTTATCAAACTAATCAAACCAATATCAAGATTTCAACAGCAATTCACAAAAATTACACCAAGGAGACTCAAATTTCAAAAGGAAGAATACAATGTGTATGTACGATTAGGGATTCTTTTTTTTTCTCTTTTGTTTTTTTTGGCAAACCCTAAATAACTGAATTTTAAATGAATTCAATGAAAGGAACAAGTAAAATTTGCAGATTTAAGAAGAATAACCCTCAGGGATGCAAATTTGATAAAAAGAACAAAAAAAAAATTAATACAGTACTGTTCATGAGGTACTGTTCACGATTTACTGTTCACATTTTTTTGTTTTGGGTTTTTTTGGGGTAGTAGAACAAGAATGGAAAACAATAAAGATAGATGAATCTGACCTTGGTGCCTAATCTTTGATACCAAATGATACGAACCACGCCAATAGGGTTGGCAATAAACTCCGAATCCGCAAAGATTCAAAAGATCCAGATCTAGAAAAATCCGGATCGAGAAAAATTTGGATCTGCATGTTAAAAAATGAGGATCCGGATCTTAATTTTTAAGATCCATACGGATTCGGATGCAAGTGCATCCGAAAAACTAGATATCCGGATCCGCATTATTATATAATTATATTATTTATTTAATTAAATTTTAATTAAAAAATATAAATTAAAATATTTATAAGCATAATTAATTCTATTATGATATAATCTTCATTGACTATGAAAAGTATGTTAAAAAATTAATAATAATAATAATTAGAGAATATTGTAATGAATCGGTTTATTTAAGATTTTTTTATTTTTTATTTATGTTATGAATTTATCATTTGTGAATTTATACTGGTATTGTACATTATTTATATTTAATTGATGTTAAATTTTATTTGATATTATTAAGTAAATTATTAAATTTAAAAATATGCGGATCCGGATATCTAGAAAATCCACCTGCAATCCTTACGGATCTTGCCCGTATCCGGATCTGCATACTTTTTTCTAGATCCAGATGTTAAAACTTCAATCCCTACACGCCAAGAACTGACGTGACCCTAATCAATTTAGTCTCGAAGATTGAATTTAAACCTGTGATTGAATGGAACCTCGACCCAATGCTTAATAAAAGCATGAACCTTGGTATGAGAAGAATAAAAGAGAATAAGTCAAGATTTTGAACACCATGGAAATATGATAAGTTCAAAAAGTTGGTTTAAGAATAAAAGAGAATTAACTCTCTCACCAATTGCATCAAAACTGATCTCCTTTGTTATTGGATATGAGTTCATTATATCAAGAATTTTTGAAAATAAATCCTAAACCAAAATCAAATCAAAATCCTAATCTAATTGAATAGAAAAGAATCTAAATCAAATCAGAATCCTAATCTAACCAAATAAGAAAGAGTTAAATCAAATCAAAATCTTAATATAACCAAATAGGAAAGAATCTAAATCAAATTAGACTAAAAGAGAAATAACTGATTTGTTTCTCTACTAGCCTCCTCAAGAAATGGGAAAGTATCTAAAAAAGGAAAATAATATATCTTCCCACCATAACGTGTAAGCCACTTGTTGATCACATGGAAATGATTATTTGGAAACTTCTAAAGCTTGAATCATGCAGTTAGTGGTTAGAATATCATGTGCGATTTCTTCAATGGGTTTCCATGAATTTGATTGAGCCCAAGATGTTTGAATCAACCCATTAAGCACTTCTTTTAATTTCTTTGCTCGAGCTCTTGTGACAGGTTCGACTGGAACTTAAATAGGGTCTAAATATGCCTAATACCATGTGCTTATGACAATGTTTTCCTTAATCTCAGTGATAAAGAAGAGGACTCAATGGGTAGCTATAGGAGAGAAGGACGAGGTTGAAGCGTTAGGAACAAGGATGATAGATTGAGTGGCATAAAGATGAAGATCCCATCTTTTCAAGGTAAATCTGACTCGAAAGCATACCTTGAATGAGAGAAGAAAATGGAGTTCGTGTTTGATTGCCATAACTCTTCAGAGGCACAAATAGTAAAATTAGTTGTAATTGAGTTTTCTGACTATGCTATTACTTGGTGGGATCCGCTTGTTATAAATATGATATGGAATAGGGAATGTCCAGTTGAGACATGGGATGAAATGAAAACGTTCATAAAAAGGCATTTTGTACCCAACCACTACTATCGAGACTTGTACCAAAAATTACAAAGTCATACAAAGCGTGGAGGATTATTATAAAGAAATGGAAATGGCCATAATTAGAGCAAATGTGGAGGAAGATAGAGAAGCCACAATGGCATGATTCTTGAATAGCCTTAATCGGGAGATTGCAAATATGGTTGAGCTGTAGCATTATATGGAGATTGAGGAGATGGTACACAAAGCCATCAAGATTCAGCAACAACTCAAGAGGAGGGGTAACACCCGTACAGTCCCAAGCTCGAGTTTCACTCCTTCGAAGCTGAGCTATGTGAAGCGAGATGAAAGGCCACAAGCATCTATTACACCTAAGCCAAGATCCGAGACCTCCAAGCACAACTCACAAGGTAACACCGTGACTGCCAATATTAGGAATCGTGACATTAAGTGTTTTAAATGTCAAGGCAAGGGACGCATAGCAAGTGAATGTGTGAATAAAAGAGTTATGGTGTTGCGGGACAACAGTGAAATTGTAACTGAAGATGAAACTGAAGACAATGACATGCCACCATTAGAGGACATCAAAGATGAGGAGTATACAACCCCTGGGGAATTGACTTTAGTAGCTATGAGAGCTTTGAGTGTGCAAGTAAAACATTTTCCATACTAGGTGCTATGTATGTAATATGATTATTGATAGAGGAAGTTGTACTAATGTGGCTAGTATTATCATGGTGAAAAAGTTAAGGCTTTCGACACTTAAACACCCATGGCAATAAAATCTACAATGGTTGAATAATAGTGGTGAGGTAAAAGTGAACAAGCAGGTACTAGTGACTTTTCAAATTGAGAACTGTGAAGATAAGGTGTTATGTAATGTAGTACCAATGCAAGCTAGACACTTGTTACTTGGGTTGCCTTGGCAATTCGACAGATGTCTGAAGCATGATGGCTTCACTAATAAATAGTTATTTGTGTTTAATCAACACAACATCACCGTTGTTCCATTGACTCCAAAGCAAGTTTATAATGACCAAGTAAGCCTACAGAGAGAAAGTGATCAAAAGAAAAAGAGTGAGCAAAAGAAAAATAGAGTGAAAATCAAGAAGAGGAAATCAGAGAAAAATATGAGAGAAAAACCAAGGAAAAATATGGCCATGGAGAGAAAATCAGAGGAAAAACAAAAGAATTTTTATGCAAGAGCGAGTGAGATAAAAAAAGTATTATTTTCACATCAACCATTGATTGTACTTTTGTACAGAAAGGTATTTTTAAACACGAACGAACTTGACTTTACTTTGATTAGTTCTATTACTTCTCTCTTGCAAGAATATGAGGATGTTTTTTTCGAGGAAACACCATATGGTTTACCTCTGATTTGAGGGATTGAGCATCAAATTGATTTCGTACCCAGTGCAACCATTCCAAATCGACCAGCCTATAGAAGTAACCCGGAGGAGATAAAGGAACTTCAAAGACAAGTTAATGACTTAATGGTAAAAGGGTATGTGAGAGAAAGCATAAGCCCATGTGCAGTTTCGGTTTTATTAGTTCCTAAGAAAGATAGAACATGGAGGATATGTGTCGACTGTCGTGCCATCAACAACATAATGGTAAAGTATTGACATCCTATTCCTAGGCTAGATGATATGCTTGATGAATTGTATGGATCTTTTGTATTTTCTAAAATTGACCTAAAAAATAGATATCATCAAATTCGAATAAAAGAAGGAGATGAATGGAAAGCTACTTTTGAAACAAAACATGGTTTATATGAATGATTAGTCATGCCTTTTGGTTTGACTAATGCCCTGAGCACTTTTATGAGACTTATAAATTGGCAAGGTTGTTGTTGTTTATTTTGATGATATTCTCATATATAGCAAAAGCTTGGACGAACATGTAGTACATCTAAAATCTGTTTTAGATATGCTTAGAAAAGAAAGGTTGTTTGCTAATCTAAAGAAGTGTACCTTTTGCACCGATAAACTTGTATTTCTAAGATTCGTTGTGAGTACACAGGGTATATAGGTTGATGATGGGAAGGTACGTGTAATCCAAGAGTAGACGAGTCCCATAAGTGTAAGTAGTGTGAGAAGCTTTCACGGGCTTGCCAATTTTTACAGACGGTTTGTGAAAGACTTTAGCACATTGGTGGCACCGCTTATCAAAGTAATAAAAATAGATGTTGGATGGATTCAAGTGGGGAGAAAAATAAGAGAAAGCATTTCAAATGATCAAGCAAAAGCTAACCAATGCTCCCATATTATTGTTACCATTGAAATCGAATATGATGCCTCAAGTATTGGTATAGGGGCAGTCCTAATGCAGAAACAACGACCAATTACTTACTTTAGTGAGAAACTAAGTGGGGCAGCCTTAAACTACCCTACTTACGATAAGGAGTTGTGTGCATTGGTTCAGACATTAAAGACATTGCAGCACTACCTATGGCCTAAAGAGTTTGTGATTCACACTGACCATGAGTCCTTGAAACACCTTAAAGGCCAACACAAGCTCAACGAGAGGCATGCTCGATGGGTATAATTCATAGAGATGTTACCATATATCATTTGTTATAATCAAGGTAAGGAAAACATTGTCGTGGATGCGCTTTCCAGTAGGTATGTCTTAATCTCAACATTTAATTCTAAACTGCTTGGTTTTGAACATATTAAGGAATTGTATGCTGATGACCAAGATTTTAGTGTTGAATACCAATCTTGTGAAAAGACCGTAGTTGGTAAGTACTTTAGGCATGATGATTAATTATTTTGGGAGAATAAATTGTGTGTGCCTAATTGTTCTTTGAGAGATTTGTTAGTGAAAGAATCCCATGGAGGAGGGTTGTGGGGCATTTTGGAGTTGTAAAGACTTTACCAATTTTGCAGGAACACTTCTATTGGCCACATATGAAATGAGATGTTGAGAGACATTGTGGTAAATGTATCACTTATATACAAGCCAAATCGAAAGTACAACCTCATGGCTTATACGGCCCGTTGCCAATACCAAGTGCACCTTGGACTGATGTTTCTATGGATTTTGTACTAGGGTTACCTAGGTTTAAACGAAGGAGAGATTCAATTTTCATGGTTGTGGATAGATTTTCAAAGATAGCTGCACATTTCATTCCATGCCACAAAACAGATGATGCTTATAATGTCGCTGACTTATTCTTTAGGGAGATTGTGAGGTTGCATGGTATGCCCAAGACAATTGTTTCTAATAGGGATGCTAAGTTTTTAAGTTACTTTTGGAAAGCATTATGTGCTAAGTTAGGGACTAAGTTGTTGTTTTCAACTACTTGTTACCCTCAAACTGATGGACAAACAGAAGTTGTGAATAGAACTTTATGTACTCTATTGCGAGCTATCATTAAAAAGAACATCAAAACTTGGGAAGATTGTTTGCCATATGTTCAGTTTGCCTATAATTGTTTTGTTCATTCTGCTACTAAGTATTTATTGTTTGAAATTGCTAATGGCTTTAATCCTTTAATCCCATTAGATTTAACTCCATTATTTGTTTCTGAGCATGTTAACTTAAGATGGCCAAGTTCAACATTGAGTGAAGAACTAAGCAATATGCCAAATAAGCCAACAAAGGGCGACATAAGCTAGACTTTGAACCCGGCAATTGGGTATGGTTACACATGCGCAAGGAATAATTTTCAGAACAAAGGAAATCTAAATTATTACCTTGAAGGGGATAGTCCTTTCCATGTCTTGGAACGGATTAATGACAATGCATATAAGCTGCATTTGCCCGGTGAGTACAATTTAAGTGATACTTTTAATGTTTCTTATTTGAGTCCTTTTGATGCAGGTGATGATTTGATTACAAATCCTCTTCAAGAGGAGGGGAATGATGAGATTAAGGACAACACTGCCACAAGCACATGGTATAAGGCATATTTAGACCCTATTCAAGTTCCCGTCGAACCCGTCACAAGAGTTCGAGCAAAGAAATTAAAAAAAGCGCATAATGGTTGATTCAAACATCTTGGGCTCAATCAAATTCGTGAAAACCCGTTGCAGGAATCATACATGATATTCTAACCACTAAATGCATGATTCAAGCTATAAAAGTTTCCAAATAATCACTTCCATGAGATCGACAACTGGCTTGCATATTATGGCAGGAAGATATATTATTTTCCTTTTTTAGATACTTTCTCATTTCATGAGGAGGCTAGTAGAGAAACAAATCCATTATTTCTCTTTTAGTTTGATTTAATTTAGATTCTTTTCTATTTGGTTAGATTAGGATTCTAATTTTATTTAGATTCTTTCCTATTCGATTAGATTAGGATTTTGATTTGATTTAGATTCTTTCCTTATTTGCTTAGATTGAGATTCTAATTTGATTTTCGCTTGGGATTTATTTCCAAAAATTCTTGTAACCAACCCTATATAATGTATTCACATATAATAACAGAGGAGATTGGTTTTGATGCAATTGGTTAGAGAGTTAATTCTCTTTGGTTCTTAAAACAACTCTTTGAACTTATCAGATTTTCGTGGCATTCAAAATCTTGACTTATCAATCAGATATCCATAACTAACTGTGGCATCTTCTTATACCAAGGTTCATGTTTTTATTAAGCATTGGGTCGAGGTTCCATTCAATCATAGGTTTAAATTTGATCTTGGAGACTAAATTAATTAGGGTCGCGTCAGTTCTTGGCGTGGTTCATATCAAGAGCTCTTCCTAGAAGAGAGATTGATGACTATTATAGGGATAAGTATGATGAAGGGGAGGAGTGGGTAGCTATAGGAGAAAAGGACAAGGTGCGAGAGCTAGGAATAGGGATGATGGTTTGAGTGGCATTAAGATGATATCCCATCTTTTCTAGGTAAATTGATCCTAAAGCATACCTTGAATCAGAGAAGAAAATAGAGTTCATGCTTGACTGCCACAACTATTCATAGGCAAAAAAGGTAAAATTGGCTATGATTAAGTTTTTTTACTATGCTATTATTTGGTAAGATTAACTTGTTATCGAAAGAGATCTCTAAGGTAACATATTGTTCAAGAGAAGTTGATTGAAGAGCACATCGGTCAAACCGGGAAGACTGGACATATTCCTTTGGTAATGGTCTCTTGGTGCTAATGAGAGTACGAATACTCCTGGTAATGGAATGGGTTCGTTTATACAACTAGTATGGGTTGACAAGAGGCATGTAAGACTCGTCTATTTTAACTGACTCTGGAACATAGGAAAACTCAACAAGACTTTCAATTTTCTTAGTAGTATGTTTAGTACATGAAGAAGGAATAAGGAAGAAGTAAGAGAAACTGAACTAGAAGCGGATGAGATGAAGAACCCATTCAGACTTCTGAAAGCCGTTTTGAAAGAAGATCTGATGGTGCTGTCAAAATGACCTTTAAACCACCGCCAGGTCCAACCACCTCATCTGCACCACCTTTGCCAGAATTTATCGTTACATCCCCTACTCCTAGTCTGCAGCAGACACCACATCCATCTGAGGTTCCACACAGATTATCTTATACCCATTCAGCCATGATCCAACCAGTCCAGACTAATCAAGAAGAATTGCCTATACTATGCTATCCTTCAACAGAAGGCAGAATAAAAAGTGTCCAATTGAGGCATGGAATGAAATGAAAACGTTGATGAGAAGGGCATTTTGTACCTAACCACTGCTATCGAGACTTGTACAAAAATGGAGATTGCCATGATTAGAGCAAATGTGAAGGAAGATAGAGAAGCTACCATGGTATGATTCTTGAATGGCCTTAATCGGGAGATTGCAAATATCGTTGAGTTGCAACATTATGCAGAGATTGAAGAGATGGTCCATAAAACCATCAAAATTGAGCAATAACTCAAGAGGAGGGGTAACACCTGTACAGCCCCAAGCTCAAGTTTCATTTCTTGGAAGTCAAGCTATGTGAAGTGGAACAAGAGACCACAAGCATCAACTACACCTAAGTCGAGATCCAAGTCCTCCAAGCACAATTCACAAGGTAACACCGTGACTCTCACTATTAGAAATCGTGACATTAAGTGTTTTAAATGTCAAGGTAGAGGACACTTAGCAAGTGAATGTGTGAATAAAAGTGTTATGGCATTGCGGGACAATAGTGAGATTATAATTGAATATGAAACCAAAGATAATGAGATGCCACCATTAGAAGGCATTGAAGATGAAGAGTATACAAGCCCCTGGGAATTAACTTTAGTAGCTAGGAGAGCTTTGAACACGCAAGTAAAAGAAGACGAAGCAATGCAATGGGAAAACATTTTCTATACTAAGCGTTATGTTCAAGACAAAGTATGTAGTATGGTTATTGATGGAGGAAACTGTACTAATGTTGTTAGTACTATCATGGTGCAGAAGTTAGGGCTTCCGACAATTGTAACATCAATGGCCATACAAACTACAGTGGTTAAATAATAGTAGTGAGGTGAAAGTGAACAAGCAAGTACCAATGCAAGTATGAAGATAAAGTGTTATATAATGTAGTACCAATGCAGGCTGGACACTTGTTACTTGGGCAACCTTGGCAATTCGACAAACGTGTGAAGCATGATGGCTTCACCAACAAGTATTCATTTGTGTTTAATCAACGTAACATTACTCTTATTCCATTGATACCACAGCAGGTTTATGGAGACCAAGTGAGCCTACAGAGAGAAAGTGAGCAAAAGAAAAAGAGAGTGAAAGTCAGAAAGAGGCTGAGAAAAATGAGAGAGAAAAAGCAAAGAAAAATGCGGCCATTAAGAGAAAATCGGAGGAAAAACAAAAGAATTCTATGCAAGAGCAAGAGAGATAAAAAAAAAAAAAAAGCATTGTTTTCATATTAGCCAATGATTGTACTTTTGTACAAACATACATTTTTAAACACTAACGAACTTGACCCTACTTTGCCTAGTTTTATTTCTTCTCTCTTGTAGGAATATGAGGATGTCTTTTCAGAGGAAACCCACATGTTTTACCTTTGATTTGAGGGATTGAGCATCAAATTGATTTCTTACCTAGTGCCACCATTCCAAATCGACTATTAAAAATGTCGATTTTTAAAGACAGGTTAATTTGATGGAAAAAGGGTAGTGATAGAAAGTATTAAGCCCCATCTACAATTCTAGTTTTATTAGTTCCTAAGAAAAATGGAATGTGGAGGATGTGTGTTGACTAGATGATATGCTTGATGAATTACATGGGTCTTGTGTATTTTCTAAAATTGATCTAAAAAGTGGATATCATTATATTAGAATGAAAGAAGGAGATGAATAGAAAACTACCTTTAAAACAAAATATGATTTGTATGAATGGTTAGTCATACCTTTTGGTCTAACTAATGCTGCGAGCACTTTTATGAGACTTATGAATCACATTTTATGAGCTTTTATTGGCAAGTTTGTTGTTGTTTATTTTGATGATATCCTCATTTATAACAAAAAATTAGACAATCATGTAGTACTTTTAAAATCTATTTTTGATGTGCTTAGAAAAGAAAAGTTGTTTGCGAATCTGAAGAAGTGTACCTGTTGCACCAATAAACTTGTATTTTTAGAATTTGTTGTGAGTGCACAAGGAATACAAGTTGATGAGGAGAAGGTACGAGTAATCTAAGAGTGGCCAAGTCCCACAAGGGTAAGTAATGTGAAGAGCTTTCACAGGCTTGCCAGTTTCTACTTACAGTTTGTGAAAGACTTTAGCACATTTGTGGCGCTGCTTACAGAAGTTAGAAAAAAAAAAGATAACAAGAGAAAGCATTTCAAATTCACAAGGGCAGAGTACGCAGTACGTGGCGTTGTTACACCAGAGCAATGATGAACTTAATCATCCTTTGGACCAGTAGCCCGCATGCTCGGGTTTCCAGCCGATATACCAGAGACTCAAAGTTTTCTTTTATTTCCTTAACACAGGCGCTCATGGCCAAAACAGGAAAACTAAAAACTCAAGAGTTTTCTGACACATAGGATCCTTCAAAGAAGGCAAGTGTAGAGCATACTTCCTCAGGTTTTATGAACAGTTCCATTACTCCTTAATTCCTTAATTTAATTCATTATTCCTTTAGACTAAGAAAAGAGAAGTTAGTTAGACATGGGAGAGAATTCTGAAAGATTCATATTGTATTTTCTTCTTGTTGTCTTTTACAAGAGTCTGCTCCTTTTATAGGGAATGAGAGAGAGTGGATAAGGATAAGTCCTTATCAGCTTTTACAAACGTAAAGTTTACAAAGCACAAGAAAACAAACAACTTTTACAAAGGTTCTGTTACAAAGATTATGATAGGACACCAACTTTGACAGCATACTAATGTAGATAACACACTGATTTTGACAGGACGCCAAGGTTGACAGCACATCGATGTTGACAGCACACCAATGTAGAGAGCACACCAATATAGACAGCACATCAGCACATCATTTTTTACATTAATAATAAAGGAAAAGCAAGCGGTGATCATGACAACACACCATTCATGATCATTATTACAAACGGACAAAATACTTTTAATAAAGTGCTTTCCAGCTAGTGGATAGACTTTACAGGGAGATGGTATCCCCTGAGGAGGATTCAGTTGCATTGGGTGATTTGGTCCCACAAGGTCGGAAGGGCCAGGTGTAGTCTTGAGCTTGGTCAGGATGATGGGTAGGGCAGGTTTTTCCTTTTCCAGGCCAATCAGCTATAAAACTGTCATTTTCAATAAAAGGCTGGACTACTAGTGGAGGAGTGAGCAAAGTAATGGGCCTGATGTGTTGAGGCCAAGGTGTTGTAGTAGGAGGGCTGCTGCTTTGACCAGGCTGTGGTTGATTCTGACTGTCAAGAGGAAGGAATTCTTCCCATGGATCTTGAGAGTCTTGAAATAGGAAGTCCGTATAATCAGGACGTTCTTCCTTAATGATAATACCACGAGATTTTGGTTTAGAGACCAGGGATGGTGTAGGGATCATAAAAATATCATGTTGTGGACCAATGGAGGTGTGTTTAATGTTAGTAGATGGGGGTGGGACATGGTTAATTTGAAAAAGATAGTTTTTCAGATTTGTCTTGGTGGCATAGTCTTGCTGTAACAAAGCAGGATAAGGGATTGTAATCCACTCATACATTTGATCTTGAGTCCAGAAAGATAAATGGCCAGGGTGCTGGAAGTATGGACGGTGGACTATGAAGACGGAGGTAAACAGCTGAGCTTCTTGGTAAGGGATTCCACCAAGATTATGGGTGGTTTTGAGCTGTTGAAGTTTATGGCGCCAAACAGGTAAAGGCGCACCATTCAAAAAGGGTCCAGGTAAGAGAAGTGGTTTGTTCTGGATTATTTAAAAGGTCAAGAGTGGCAAATAGAGGGAAAACCAATCTGGTGGCATACAGTAGTGAGAGACACCACATATACCATAACTCATTTTCTGAAAGTGGTCTGGACAGATCTAAAGTAAACCTGTAAGAAACATATATTCCGGATGATAATCCTAGAATGTAGGTGAATCAGGGTATTCAGAGCATGCAAGTATATAATACCACATGAGAAAAGATTTAGTATATTCCTGAAGATAGAAAGGAGTGCTGAAAGCACAGTTTCCAACAGTTGTGGGCATTCAAATTGAGCTAAGGTAAGGTCTTCTGGCGTCATGCCAGGGTGAGTAGCTTTGGTAGGGTTATGGTCTTCATTAAGCTTGAAAGGTAGCTTAATAAAGAACTGGATATTTTTCCACAGAGGATGGGGATGTTGGAATTTACTATGATCATCAGGACATAATCTAAGAAATTGGTCATTGATCTGAGCATAAGAAGATGGTGTTTGGGCCAAAGAGTTGCAGAAATGTGCAATTGTTTGGCTTGGTGTAGGACATCAAAACCTATCAAGAGGTCTTTATTGGGCAGATTGGAACCAATGACTTTGGTCCAAATGTTATAGTTGGGAAAAAACTGGATACCAATGGGTTTTTTGGTAATGAGCTTTGTGGAGAACAGTTCACCATTTGCAGCCTTAAAGTATTCTTGGTGTTGTTGCCAACACTCAGATGGTAAAATGGCTGGATTCATCATGGATCTTTGGGCTTCGGTGTCAATAAACCCAATAACATAAATGGGCCTATGATATTTGGATGGAAGGACTTGGACTTTGATCGAGGGAATAGGGATTGTAAGATCATGAACAGGTTGGGCTTTGTTTATGGATTGGGTCTGAATGGTAGCAATAGTGAGAATGGGTCTTCAAAATCAGTCAAGGATTCTTCATCAGAAGAATTTTCAAGGGCAAAGACTGTAGACTCATCTGGACTTTCTTATTCAGAAAACAAGAATTCAAGCTGATCATCAAGAGTGAAGTCTGTATTATTCTGAAGATGTTGTATTAATCTAACTGCTCTAGCTGGTTTGTTAGGGCAGTTCTTTGCAAAATGACCTCTCTTATGACAGATCAAACATCTGGATTTCTTTTCTCTAAGAGAGTCGTGAGAGGTGGTTTTCTTACGAAAAAATCGTAGAGGTTTGAATCGTTTCTTGAATCTTTTTCTGGAATGGTGATTAGGGTTGGAGGAGTATTTCTGAAAATAGTGTTTTTTCTTGGAAGGACAATGACACTGGGTTTTATCTTTACACTTGATTTTCAGATAGGGTTTTTTATAGGCAGATCTGAATGGTTCTTTGTCTTGGAGAAGTTCTTTAAAAAACTTCTTTTGTTCACAAAGTTTATCTAGACATCCCATAGCAAGTTGGAAAATCTTACCAAGGGAAAGATTGTCTATAACCAGGTTATGAGCTGTGATCTATCGCTGTAACTCAGGCTGTAATTCCTCAGGCAAAGAGGCCATGAACACGTCTCAGGGTTGAGTCATTGTAACCATTCAACTTGTAGTACAAGATAGACATGCGCTTGTAATGGAAGTGGAGGTCTTTAGGTTGTAAAGAACAACACTTCATGTTGAGGAATTCTCGTCTAGCAACGTCATAGGTAACAGAGGGTTCCCATATGAATTGCTCATGAATTAAAGCCAAAGCAGTAGAGACTTCAGGAAGTTGAATGAACTGGAGTTGTCTGTAGGTACCCAAGCTATCAAACCAATCTCTAAGTGATCCCTTAAAACGGGTAGAGAATTCTTTTAGCACATATTGGGTTGTTGCGCTAGAGCGGAGCATCTGGAGATCAATCCAAGCAAATAGTTCTTCGAGACGTTCACGCCATCTATGACGTGGAAGATCATCAAAAGTGAACCAAGGACCATTGGATGGCTTTGATTCTGATGAAGACCTTTGAGGCCTAGGCTAGCTAGAGGTCTCTGGTTCATTATCTCCAACTTCTTCAGGTTCAGTGACTACAGGTTCACTTGGCTGTGGGTCAGCAGTATCATCCATTAATAATCTGGAAATATCAGCATATTCAGCTTCTAAGTCACTGGTTGGAGTATCACAAGTTTGATCATCAGTGGAAGTCTCATCAAAATTAGAAGAACTAGAAGAGTTCGGGTCGTCTGTATCTGTGGGTTGTGGAACATTAGTGGCAGTGGTAATTTCCATCTGCTGAGCAGGAGTTTTGCCAGTAGAGGTAGATGGAGTATCTCGAAGGGATACTGGAGGTTTTGGTGAGGAGGTAGCTTTTGGACGGATTTGGGGTTTTGGTTCATCTTTAAAAAGTGTGTGGGTCGTGCCAAATAATTTTGTAGGATCATATGGCCGTGATGGAGCCATAAAGGTGCCAAAAGGATGGTAGGTTTGAGATAAAGTTGGGATAGGTTGGCGTTTACTAAAAAGTGATGGTTGTTGCTTTTTTGAGTCAATTCGTGCCAACTCAGCTTTTAGTTTTCTGATCTCAGCTTCCTTTTGATTGAACTTTGGACCTCAATATCGTTTCTGGATCATGTCTTGCAAATCAAGATCTAATTGAACAACTCGATCTTGTATGTCATGATACAGCTTTTGAAGTTGTAAGCTAATTTGATCAACTTGTTTTTCAACATGAACAGTTCGAGAGGAGATGTTATCAACCTTTTGGTGAAGAGAGGTCAAAGATTGATTCTGGACTCTGGCATTTTGTGTTTGCCAATTTAGAACTGCTTCAAAAGACTTGGGTTCCTCCATATAGCCAGTAGGGGTAATAGGGGACTGGACAAATGGCTTAGAAATAACATGTCTAGAGACATCTGTTTGTTTTTCTAAAGGAGGAAAATCTGTAGGAGAGAGCATCATGCAAGAGGAGATCAATGGAGAAGGTGGAATAGGCTGTTGGAGTTGAGCCTATTGGGAGCAAGACAAAAGTTTGGGTTCATGGGTTTGAATCCACTGTAAACCCTTCTGATAAACAGGTAAGGGTAAACAACTGACAGAGGGATCTGGATCATCAGATGGTGGATCCTTCTTATGATATTTGCAACCTGGGAAAATAATATTTTTCTTTTTCTTGGGAAGTTCAAGGACTTCAATATCTTCCCAACAAGAACATCATGGGTCACACATACCCGAGGCTGGAACATCCCACATGAAATGACTGTTTATTTTGGCTGGATAAACAGGATAACCATGGGAATCAAAGGACAAAATGGGTAAATCCTCTTGATTAGTCTGGACAGGCTAGATCATGGCAGAATGGGTATAGGACAATCTGTGTGGGGCCTCTGATGGTGGAGGTGTTGATTGAAGGCTGGGTGTAGGAGAGGTGATAATGATATTTGGTAAAGGTGGAGCAGAGGAAATTGTGGGAACCGGAAGTGGTGGTGGCTTAAAAGTCATCTTAACAGTGCCATCTGGCCGTTTTTCAAAAGAACTTTTAGAAGTCGAGATGGGCTCTATGTTTTGATGGAACTTTTCATAATTAGACAATCACTCAAGGGGCATGAGCTGTAAGAGCTCGTGTCTGGGAATTTGTTTGGGAATCTGAATGATGGTAGGAATATCTTCAGATTCAGCAAGAATCATCAAGGCATTTGAGGTCTCTTGCGAAGTGGGTAAGTCCAAAGCATGATTTTGCCATCTTTGATGGTGTAAAGTAGCCATTTTTGAAGTAGCTATCTGATCAGCTCCCTGGAGCTGGATCTGGACTTTCAGAGCAGTAGGGAGGTTTAGATCATCAAGAGAAAGGTTAAAGTTTGGGTAAAAGGTTAAAAGAGCACTACCAGCATGGAGGGTAGTGAGAACAGTGCCAATGATGGCATGTTCATAGTGTTTAAACCGGGTATCAAGCAAAGCAAGTCTAGCTGAGACTGGTAAACCTTTCCGACCATGAAGAGTAAGAACAAGATGGATTCCTCCAAGATGAAGGTGAGTATAGCCCTCCTGTTTCCAAGAAGTAATCAACTCAGGGGAAATTTCGAGGGTAACATATTGTTCTGATGTGGTGGATTGAAGAGCACAACGATCAAACCGAGAAGATTGGACATACTCTTTGGGTAAAGGTCTTTTGGTACTGACAAGGTTCGGATACTTCTAGTAAGAGAGTGGATTTTCTTGTACAATTGGTAAGGATTGATAAGAGGCATGTAGGATTCGTCAATCTGAACTGATTCAAGAACATAAGAGAACTCAACAAGACTTTCGATCTTTTTAGTGGTTCGTTTAGAACAAGAAAGAGGAAGATGCAAGGAAGAGGTTAGAGAAACAGTACTGGAATGTGAAGAAGAAGCCATGCCTCAGGTATTGGTGAGGAAGATCTTAGTCTTTAGGTGCAGTCCTAATGCAGGAAGGACCATCAATTGCTTACTTTAGTGAGAAACTAAGTAGGGCAGCCTTAAACTACCCTACTTATGATAAGGATTTGTATGTGTTGGTTTGAGCATTACAAACGTGGCAGCACTATCTATGGCCTAAGGAGTTCATGATTCACACTAATCATGAGTCCTTGAAACACCTTAAAGAGGCATGCTCGATGGGTACAGTTCATAAAGACGTTTCCATATGTCATTCGTTACAAGCAAGCTAAGGGAAACGTTGTTGTAGATGCATTTTCTTGTAGGTATGGCTTAATCTCAACATTTAATGCTAAACTGTTTAGTTTTGAACATATTAAGGAATTGTATGCTGATGAACATGATTTTAGTGTTGAATACCAAGCTTATGAAAAGACTGCAGTTGGCAAGTACTTTAGGCATGATGGTTACTTATTTCAAGCGAATAAATTATTTGTGCCTAATTGTTCTTTGAGAGATTTGTTAGAGAAAGAATTCCATAGAGGAGCGTTGATGGGGCATTTTGGAGTTGTAAGGACTTTAGTAGTTTTGCAAGAACGCTTCTATTGGCCACATATGAAACGAGATGTTGAGAGTCTTTATGGTAGATATGTCACTTGTAGGCAAGCCAAATCAAAAGTGCAGCCCCATGGCTTATACACCCCGTTACCAATACTTAGTTCTCCTTTGACTGATATTTTCATGTCTTTTGTACCAAGGTTACCTTGGTCTAAATGAGGGAGAGACTTAATTTTTGTGGTTGTGGATAGATTTTCAAAGATGACACATTTTATTCCTTGCCACAAAACAAATGATGCTTCTAATGTTGTTGGCATGTTCTTTAGGGAGATTGTAACATTACATGGTATGCCTAAGACAATTGTTTCGAATAGGGATACTAAGTTTTTAAGTTACTTCTGAAAAACATTATAGGCTAAGTTAAGGACTAAGTTGTTGTTTTCAATTGCTTGTCATACTCAAACTATAGTCAAACAGAAGTTGCGAATAGAACTTTATCTACTCTGTTGCAGGCTATCACTAAAAAGAACATCAAAACTTGGGAAGATTGTTTACCACATGTTGAGTTTGCTTATAATCATTCTATTCATTCTGCTACTAAGTATTCACTGTTTAAAATTGTTTATGGTTTTAATGCTTTAATCCTATTGGATTTAATTTCATTACTCGTTTATGAGCATGTTAACTTCGATGGCAAGAAAAAGGCTGAAACTTTGAAACAGATGCATGAGATGGCGAAGTTCAACATCAAGGAGAAAACTGGGCAATATGCTAAACAAGCTAACAAAGGGTGACATAAGCTAGTCTTTAAACCCGGCAATTGGGTGTGGTTCACATGCAAAAGGAACGATTTCTAGAACAAAGGAAATCTAAGTTATTACCTTAAGGGGATGGCCTTTTCCAAGTCTTAAAAAAAATCAATGACAATGCACACAAGTCAGATTTGCCCCGTGAGTACAATGCAAGTGCTACTTTTAATGTTTCTAATTCGAGTCCTTTTGATGTTGGTGATGATTTAAGGGCAAATCCTCTTCAAAAGGAGGGGAATGATAAGATTAAGGGCAAAATTATCACAAGCACGTGAGATGAGGCATATTCATATCCTATTTAATTTCCCTTCAGACCCATCACAAGAGCTCGTGCAAAGAAACACTTAATGGGTTGATTCAAGCAAGTTGGGCTTGATCAAAATCATGGAGACCTGTTGAAAGAATCGCACATGATAAATGCATGATTCAGGCTCTTAGAGTTTCCAAACTATCACTTCCATGAAAAAGGAAGTTGGCTTGCACATTATGGCAGGAAAATATATTATTTTCCTTTTCAGATAGTTTTTCATTTGGAAAATATACTACTTTCCTTTTTAGATACTTTCCCATTTTTTGAGGAGGCTAGTGGGGAAACAAATCAGTTATTTCTCTTTTAATTAACTAGTTTCCATTTTTTAATTGATGTAAGGCATTTAAGCCAATTATGATTCTTATTTGATTTAGATTCTTTCCTCATTCGCTTAAATTAAAATTTCGATTTGATTTTTGTTTAAGATTTATTTCTAAAAATTCTTGTAACCGACCCTATAAAATTTACTCACGTCCAATAAGCTGAGGGAGATCAATTTGGATGCAATTGGTAAGAGAGTTAATTCTCTTTGGTTCTTAAACAAAATTTTAAAAGTTTCTCCAATGATAATCACAAACCAACAACTCCAACTACCAAAACCCAACAATAACAATTACAATAATTGATATAAAAGGATAAGGGTAGAAAAAAGATACACGGTAGGTTTTAAGTGTTTCAGCAAAGCCACCTATATCCACGCCTCCACATGATTTAATCTTTAGGATTCCACTCACCAAGACTTATATCCCAAGGCTTCAAAATAGATACAATTGACTTTGAAGGTGTCAATAAACATTTACAATCTTCAGATGATCCCACACCTCTTTGGCCAAGTGTTTCTCCCATTTACAACTTCTCAATCCTACAAATATAAATGATTCTTACATGATCAAACTCCTCCTAAGAGTGTATAAATAAGTTTAGCTCAATAACGAGTCAATTTATGTAAGTAAACAAATAAAAGCTCATGTATGCTTACAATGATTAAGTTTTAGCTTGGCTAATGTCATGAAATCGAGTTATTATCAATAGATCAAGAAACTAGTCATTACTCTCTCAAAATAAGACGTTTTGTGCACAATCGAATCACCGGTAACTTTGAAGTGGATAGGGGCATGCTGATGTGGCATGTTATCATTGAAATGATCTGAAAATTTTAAGCCTAAACAAATCATTGCTAAAAAATAAGCAAATAAGTAGAATGTAACACATAGTTAATAGATGACTGTTAATTGGGAGGCAAATGATTGCCAATTCTAATTTCTAAATTTTTAAAATTCTATCATTTTTCCCAAAGCTTTATAAAATTTTGGATCGCCCAAGATATTATAAAATCTTTCAAAGGTCCTCCTACAGAAGTTAAACAACACTTTTATGATTTCATAATTTTCAAAACTCTTCAAATTAGCTCACATACTTGAAAACAAAATTTTGATAAAAACACTTAATTTGAATTTTTCTTTAAGCATAGAAACTTCATAACATGAAAACAATGATAGATTTAAATGCCATGGTCATGGTAATAACTTGAGCTTTTAAATGCTTAATCATGCACGCATTTAATCATACTAGTTTACAATTGTCTAAACTAGTATATCCTTGATGCTTGTCCTTGCTTTGAAATTGACCTTCAAGATCTAGTGAAATTGAAAGAATATGTTTTCTATTTTACTCTTGAAATGTAGTTTATTGTTATCAAAATTAAGGCTTGTATAGCCTTTAGGTCAACAAATTTAATAAATGAAAACTTAAAAGAAATATTCTTTTTAGGATAGAGTTTTTTAACATCATTTTTGTATTTATATTTTATCAATTAGAGTAGAGGTGTTTTAGGAAATAAAATTTTGATAGAGTCTTGTAAGGATTTTAGAAGGTTGTTAAAGCTCTGCTCTCGTTTCACACTTACTAGATTACACAATTAAACGTACTTATTGATGACTACATTGTTCACGAACCTTTCACAAAATGAAATTTTGGGATTTAGTATTGGTATGGAGAATATGAATAATAAAAGGATGATTTAACTTGACCATACTTATTTGTAACTAGCCACAAAATTTTTGGATAAAACAATATATACTTGGATTTTCTATTTGTTGAGTTGGACCATAGACTAAATCAGCAGATTATGGTACTTTTTTTCTTGTACCTTTTATTTCATAACTGGTAGACTACATAATTAACAATATCTATGTAACTATTAAAGGTGGTTTCTTTCATTTTTGTCAACACATGGAACTATCCAATGACTGCATGTTCTATCAATGATTCACTTGTGGATCAGGTCCAATGTAGCCTGACACATAATTATACACTAGCTGGAGAGCTTAGACATTGGTTATTGTGTTGATTTTCTTTTTGTTTTTATTTGAGGAAAGTTTTGTATTTTATCATTTTTAGATGGAAAACTAACAAATTGGCTGAGATAGTAAACTCAAATAGGAAAGTCCTTGTAATTTATTTCTAGCTTCAGAACTATGTTATTCTCAAATTCCTGGAATGAAATTCAAAGTTAATCGCTTTTTTTACGAATCACCTATTTTATTTTGTTTCGATTCTTAATTTTAGTTTCCAGAATCAAATCGAAAAATCAAACTTTTTACTAATTTAAAAATTTTGAAATGTGTCATGTTAGTATTGTTGAGTAAAAAAAAGTAAAAATATTATAAAAATAAGAAATAAATAAAATTAATGCCAGAAATTGGCTGGTTCTAATGTAATTACTATTTAATTTTTGTTTTATATTTGGCGTTTTTGGTTCACCTTAAACTGGTGTCGTTTTAAAAAATCAAACTGAAGTCAAAATTAATTCAATCCGAACAGAACCAATAAATTAGTCCAAATTTCATGAATTATTAGTCCCATTTCACAAAGGTTTAGATAGGATTAAATATCTTACTATAAACTAAATTTTGCTACTAATATCAAAATTTTATTCTATGGACCTAAAGAGACTTCCAAACCTTGATTTTAATGATAACAAACAATACGAAAAGGGTAATATGGGAAATTTCTTTTTTTTTTAAATCTCATTAGTTTTGAAAGGAAAAAGTATTCAAGTGAGTGTTGTGCAAATTTTATTGAATTCGCAAGCGCACGAATCTATTGTAGAATAGATCAACGGTGATGAGTGTCAATCCCAAGAGGAGTTGAATTTTAATTGCTTGTAGAATTAATTTTCTGAGTAGGTGGTTGGATTTATAATGACAATGATGTAGGCTATCTATTAATTTAAATTAAAGTGGTGGGAATAAACTATTAAAATAAAGTGCTTGGATCTCCGGATCTGTACTCAACATGCACCATCGGCTTAACATTCATTATTAGTACCAATTAAATCATGAAGGGGGATTTTTCACTCCTCATGAACCTCACTCTAATAGATATGGTGCTAAGTGCTTCCCGTGCCAAATAGTAATAACCTTGCCTAGGGAGGCGGTTACACCAGCCGATATCTAGACAAGATTATTACTATCTGTCTACGAAAAGTCAAAACATCCACATAAATTAAAGGGGAAGAAAAAGTAAATTTACCAAATTAAGCCCATGGAGCATGTTGAGACTTTACCTTCAACCCAAGCTTGAAAGGAAATTAGCTACTCATAATTGAACTAGGGGTAAAATGGAAATTTTATTAAAATACGTAGAAAATACAAGATGGAGATGAAATTACAGAAAATGGATTTAAGTGTTTCAAATTAGGGGGGGAGCCCCCTTTTTATAGATACAATGAGTAAATCATGGCCATCGAATCAAAACAATTTGGACGCTCAGGATTGCGCCACGTGGCAAGTTCTTATTGGATGGAACACATCATTAGGGCTATCATTTCGTGTATATGCATGTACCATACACATGTTTTCTTGGTCCACTAATATACTGTCACGTCACCGTACAGTGCAACATCAGCATTTTAGTCCAATAGGATCGTGACGTGATACCACCAAGTAATAGCAAAGTCAGAAAACTCAATCACAACCAATTTTATCCTTTTTTCCATTGAATATTTGTGGCAATCAAACACTAGCTCCATTTTCCTCTCCTATTCAAGGTATGCTTCTAGGTTAGATTTATCTTGAAAAGTTGGGATCTTTATCTTTATGCCACTCAAACCATTATCCCTACTCCTAGATCTCTTATCCCGTCCATTCTCTTATAACTACCTGTTGAGTGCCTTTCATCATACTCATCCCTCTATAATAGTCATCAATCTCTCCTCTAGCCAGAGCTCTCCCCTTTCTACATGCTTTGGGAATGGGTTGTGGCTGTTCTGCATGTGTGTTCTCCACTTGAACCAAGCACTCATGTATGTTTTCTAATTTAGCCCTCACCATCCTTCTCAACTTTCCCATCAATGCTTCAATTTGCAAATTTTGAGTAGTTGGTGGACGATCCTCTTCATCCATATTCATTTTTTATTGTAAGACATGACTGACATCTACAAAAAAAAAAAGGTTAGAAATAAAATGGAAATGACCTCAGCACACTCCCTTATGTCTTTCACTTAAGAAAATAATTCACTTAATTCCACTCATATTTCACTCAAATTTATTAGCTTTTACACTCTAATATGCTCACACTCTCTTTTCTTTTTCCACTCGTAGTAGTTCTCAAGATTCCAGTAGTAATTCACAAAGATTAAACTAAAGAGACTTGCATTTGAAAAGCAAAAATACAATGTGTGCGTACAATTGGGTTTCAAAAGCACAAGTTACCAAAATTTCGGGCAAAAATTTTCACTTTGGGGGTTAAACCAATTTTCGAATCTTCAAGACACTAATAATGGAAAATAAACAAAAGATTTTACTCTCACTATCCTCTTCCTTTTTCTATTGTTTCTTTATTTCCCCTTTATTTGAAACTCAAAAATTGAAATAAGACTCAGTAATTTTAGAAAGAGTGCAAAATTCAACCAAAAATATTTTGGGGATTTTTGGAACCAAGTTTGGAGAAGGGAAATTAAGACTTACAATTAACAGGGATTGAAAGCTAAAGATAAGGATAAGCAAAACCTAGTAAAAACCTCACTCTGATACTAACTGATGCGAACCTCGCCAAGAATTGACATGAACTTAGATCGAATCTAAACCTGGAATTGAATGAAACCGTGACCTAATGTGAGGATGCCAAAATCAACTATAGATGATCTGATTGATAAGTCAAGAGTTTGAACGCTACAAAAATCCAATAAGTTCAAAGAGTTAGTTTAAGAACAAAAAAGAATTAACTCTTTCACCGATTGCATCAAAATTGACCTGTCTTATTGGATGCGAGTACATTATACAGGGCTGGTTACAAGAAATTTCGCCCCATAATTGCCCTTGGTATTTTCGGAAATAAATCTTAAACCATAATGAAATTAGAATACTAATCTAAAGTAGCGAAGGAAATAATCTAAACCAAATTAGAATCCTAATCTAAAGCAAATAAGGAAAGAATCTAAATCAAATTAGAATCCTAATCTAAAGCAAATAAGGAAAGAATCTGAATTAGATCAGAATCCTAATCAGCTAAAATGCCTTACATCTATTAAAATGGAAACTAAGCAGTTAAAAGAGAAATAATTGATTTGTTTTGCCACTTACCTGCTCAAGAAATAGGAAAGTATCCAAAAAGAGTAGTATATTTTCCAAACGAGAAAGTATCTAAAAAGGAAAATAATATATATTTTCTACCCATAATATGTAAGACGACTTGTTGATTTTATGGAAGAGCTTGAATCACGCATTTAGTGGTAGGCCTCCACAAATTTGATTCAACCGAAGTTGCTTAAATCAACCCATTAGCTGCTTCTTTGAATCTCTTTGTAAGAACATTTGTGACATGTCTGAAGGGAACTTGAATAGGATTTGAATATGCCTCATCCCATAAGGTTGTGATAGTTTTGTCCTCAATCTCATCATTAATAACATCAAGTAGAGGAATATTTACCTATTTTTTTATGAAAGATCTTAGGGCCCGCTTGGTATTGTTTCTGAATTGGTATTTTTTGAAAATAAAAGTGAGAATGAAAATGGTATTTTGCAGTTGCTGTATTTTAAACTTAAGTATGTGTTTGGTATCATTTTCTATATCCTGTATTTCAAAATTGAAAACAACAATATGCGTTCGGTAAACACATTTGAGAATAATAAAAATAATGAATACGTGTTCGATAGTACCATATTCAGAAACAGTTTTTACTAAATATTTAAGTCATACTCACCCAGCGGTACGTGGCGTTGTTACACCAGAGCAATGTAGAACTTAATATTCTTTTCGACCAGTAGCCCGCATGCTTAGGTTTCCAACTGATATACCTCAAGCCCTAAGCAATAACTAGAGAGGAAACCTAGACACATCAATCATCCGGGAAAAGCCAATCCTAAGGCTACAGAAGGACGAACACAGTGTTCTTGGTTACTATTCTAGTGGTTGATTAGGACAAGGAAAGTAAAGATACAGAAACTTTTCTAATACACAGGATCCTCACTTAGAGGCAAGTGCAGAGCATACTCAGTATAGACGAGATGAACACTCTAAGGATAAAGGATGAAAGATTATTTGAAATCTAGAAAGAAGTAAGGGATTTAGAATGCCATTGTTATCCGAAAACTTCTTGTTATTCCCAACTTGAAAATTACATAGAAGGATGATTCCTTTTATAAGGGAAAAATCCCTGTAGCTAGATGAGACAGGACCCTCATCTGTTATGATAACTATAAAAGTAAACACACTAAAGCACTCTAGATAAGACTTTTACAAAGCACACCAGACAAGACTTTTACCAAGCATACTAAACAAGACTTTATTAAAGCACACCAAAGAAGACTTTATTAAATCCTTGATTCCAGGGAATAGATGATCAATCATAGTCACGGGACATCAGGGTGTCATCACTGTCGTCTTCAGTTGTGTCCCCATGTTTATCTTTGCAAATGCATTTACCATTCCAGATGAAACAATCGGTGTCATGGATGTCTTCAATTCTGACTTTTACTGTTTTTGCTTTGAAACGCGCTTCAGCATTTTTGGCGTCTCTTTTTCTTGGTAAGGCTGATGAGGGCAAGGATGGTGTAGGTATCATAGTACAAGGAGGTTCAGATGTAACTGGTAAGGAATACTGATCGACTAAGGACATAAAATCTTCCTAAAGATCTTGGGAATCTTGAAATAAAACATCAGTATAATCCAGATGTTCTTCCTTTATCAGGATACCTGAAGGCTTAGTTTCTGTAGTAGGTGTTCCTGGCTTATGGTGTGGAAGAAACTCTAATGTGTGGTTTGGTCCTATGGAGGTGTGGTGGATGTTTGATGATGGTGTTTGGACATTATTTAACTCAAACAGGTAGGCTTTGAGGTTAGAAGTGACAGACGGGTCATGGTGTATGGGAAAGGAGTGTGGAAATGTTTTCCACTCTAATGCTTGATCTTGTGTCTAGTAGTCTTTTGTGATAGGGTGTTGAAAATATGGACGATGAACTATGAAGACTAAACTGAACATATCTGCTTCATTATCTAGGAGCTAATTCATATTATGAAAGTCTGCAATACCTTGGAGTTGTTTTCTCCACCAAGTAAGAGGACTATACCACTCTAAAATTTTCCAAAGGAGGGAGGACGCATTTTCTGGAGTAGTAATGTGTCTGAGAGTTGGTAGAACAGGAAAGACAAGTTTTGTTGCATACAGGATGGTGAGGCACCACATGGACCAGAGTTCATCTTCTGTGATTTCTCGAAGAGGATCAAGAGTAAGACCTGTTAAAAATAAGTACTCTGGATAGAAGCTTGGAAAGTTAAGAGGTTGTGCCCAATAGATTTCATGAAGTATCGGAACAGGAATTTTCTTACAAAAACCTGGATTTGAAAGGCTGAGCTGAAGGTTAGGCCAAGAGGAAACATTTTTTGGGTGAAGGCTTTGAAAGGTAAAGACCTTTTGTAGGAAGATGATGAGGAAGAAGCTTTAGCAGATGATGATGAGGAGGAGAAAGCCATTGCTATGAGAGGGATAGTGCGTATGGTAGTGATTAAAGCTGGGGCTTTTATAGCTGATCGAGTGAGGAAATCATGGATAAGATTCTTATCACCCTTTATGTGTTGGACCTTGAAATCATACTTAGCAAACCATGCTTTTAGATTTAGCAATTGTTTGTTCGGAAGCAGCTTGTTCTTAAAGTCAAGAATCTTGGGAAATGAAGAGTTATCCATTCTGATTAGGAAATTGTGGCTAAGGAGATGGAACTCAAACTTTTTGATCCCATACTTTATTGCAATTATTTCCTTATAGATGATGTGATAATTCTTTTCTGCTTCTGCGAATTGTCCGCTTGCATGAGCACAGTAGAATTCTTTTTCTCTGAATTTTTCAAGGAGGACAGCTGCCCAATATTCAACATTGGCCTATGTCTGTAAAATCCTTTGTCCACTAGCTGGGATTTTTAGTGGAGGAGGAGATTGGGTGATCAGTTTGAGTGTTTTGATGGGTTCTATCTGCTTAGGACCCCATGTGGGGCATGTTTTTTCAAAAGCTTTGACAAGTGGCTGGTGTGAAGTGCCACTTTTGGAATAAAGTCCCTAAGGTAGTTGACAATTCCAAGAAACTGTTGGATTTGTCGTTTTGTGAGAGAAGAATCTGGGAACTTTAATAATTCAATTGCAATATATGGTCCAGGCTGGTATTTTCCATCTTTAATTTCCATGCCAAGAAAGTTGATTGACGTTTGACCAATGTTGCTTTTCTTTTCTGATAACATTATGCCATGAGCTTTTACGATGTCTAGAAAGTCATTGAGAAGTTTCTGGTGAGATGGCATATCTGTGGAAAACAACAAAATATCATTAAGAGAAAATATCTTTATAATTGCTTTATGAAACAATGATGGAGCCACTTTTAGACCGAAAGGTAAGACTGTCCACTGATAGTGGCCGTTTGGAATACAAAACGCTGTTTTGTGACGATTAGAAGGATGGACACCTATTTGCCAAAAGCCTACTTTAAGATTGAACTTAGAAAATACTTTGGCATTTTGAAGGTGGATGAACATGGACTGAATTTTTGGTAAAGGAAACTTATCGTCTCTAAGGAAAGCATTGAGAGGCTGGTAATCAATTACCAATCTCTTTTTGCCACGAACCAATTCAGATCGTTTCTCAACATAGAATGCTTGACAAGCCCAATCCGAAGATGTGGGCTCAATGAGGCCTTGACTCAAGAGTTGACTACATTCTTGTTGGGATAACTCTAAATCAGAAGGTGTCATACCTAGATGGGTTGCTTTTGTTGGGTTAAGATCCTCATTTAGTTTAAATAGGAGATGAGCAAAGAACTGAGAGTTTTTCTAGAGTGGTGATGGGTGGTTGAACAGGGAATGGTTTTCAGGACACAACTCAAGGAAGGACTTGGATATGGACTCAAAATCTGGAGGAACTTCATTAAGAGCATATAGCTTTAGGACATTTGTGTATGGTAGGAACATCTATTTAAAACTAATTCCTGAGGCTGTAATATGAAGTTTTTTCACTAAGTGAAGAAGATCAAAACCTATAAGGAAATCCTTATCTGGAAGATTGGAACCTATGACTTTTTGCCATATGACACAGTTTGGAAAAAACTGGATTCTAATAGGCTTTTTGGTGATAAAGGAGGTTTTCAATATTTCCCCATTGGCTGCTTTGAAAAATTCATGATGGTTTTCCCAGCTTTTCTGTGCTCCAGTATCTATGAAGCCAATGACTGGGATAGGTCTTTCAAATTTGGATAGAAGGAGAGTGATTTTTACTGAAGGGATGGTTGGTGATGGAACAATGGGCTAGATGGTAAAGACCATCGATGCATTTTCTAAATCTGATTCAGATTCATCTGTGTTCTAACTGTTCTGAGAAATTGGACTCAACGTCATCTTCTTCAGAGAGCATTTATGTATCTTGAAGATGATGGACAAGTTGAATTGCCTTGGTGGGTTTATTTGGGCAATTTCCGGCAAAGTGGCCTTTTTTCTTGCAAATGTAACAACATACATTTTTCTTGGAAGAGGTTGGTTTTGAAGGATCTTTCTTTCTGAAAAAATGAAAATGCTTTTTCTCTTTTTTGGTTTTGTGAGTGTGAGGCTGGTTCTGGAAATGTTTTTTCATTTTGGTTGGACATGTGCATTTTTTCTCATCTTTGCATTGAATCTCAAGGAAGGGAGACTTTTTATAGGCTGTGATAAAAGGTGGTTTATTTTCCATGAGATCTTGAAAGAATTGCTTCTGTTCACACAGCTTATCTAGACATTGAATCGCAAGATGGAATATCTTCCCTAAGGAAATGTTTGCAAACTGTAAGTTGTTGGCTGCAAGCTGTCTTTGTATTTCCGGTTGAAGCTCTTTTGGCAAAGAAGCAATGAAGACATGCTTGAGCGTAGGATCATTAAATCCATTTAGCTTGTAGAAAAGCATGCTCATGCATTTTTAATGAATGTCTAAATGATGCTTTTGAAGGGAACAACATTTCATTTGGTGATATTCTTTTCTAACTGTATCAATCACTGAGGCTGGTTCACCAATGAACTGTTCATAAATAACTGCAAGAGCTACTGATGAGTTGTCTGTATTCACCAAGAGTTTCATACCATTCAAGCAAAGATCCTGTGAATCTTGAACTAAATTCTCTAAGCATTTGGTCGGGTTGTCTGGACATCTACCTAGGCTGTAAATTCATAGAATTTGATGGTCCATTTGTGGCGGGGTATGTCGTCAAAAGTAAACCAAGAGTTTAATGAAGTTTTGGTATGGGTTTCAAAATGAAATGAAGGTTCTGAAGGGGTTGCAGAACTTGCTTGTTGTTCTGTCTCATCTTCTGTTTCCTCAACAATCAAGGAAGCGAGCGAAGACGGGGATCTTGTGTTTCACCAGCTGGTTGCACCATGAGTAAACCAAAGTGATGTCTGCCATTTGGGATTCAGAATTAGAGGATCTTCACTGTCTGTTAATGACTGTGAAGATGATTCTGATGACTCATTGGATGATTCAGATAATGGAGTAGCTAAGTATTGATGCAATGGAGCTTTGTCTTTTGGAGATTGTATATCTGCTTTGTCGGCGGGGATTCGATGTGGTTGGAAAAGTTTGTGTAATAGGGGGAACTATTGGTATGGTAGGAATAGTAGAAGAGCTAGTGTTTGGGCTTGACTATAAAACAGGTTGAGGTTGGACTTTGGGTTTGTATTGTTTTTGAGGTTTGGGTTTCATTCTTTCTTGGCTCAATCGAGTGGCTTGGGAAAGACCAAAGAATTTGGTGTAGTCAACAGGGGTAGTTGTAGGAGTGTAGAATGGTTGATATGTGGAGAAAAGTGGAGGAAAAATAGGTAAAGACTGGGTTTGGGTAAACAAGGAAGTCTGTGGGTCGTCATATATCGGCTTTATTCTCGACTAACTTAGCTTTAAGACGTCTGATTTCTGTCTCTTTTTGGTTAAATTCTGGTCCCCAAATGTTGTTGTTGATCATGGATCTAAGATCAACATCAAGCTGGTTAATCTTGTTTTGGAGACTAAAATAGATTTGTTCAAGTTGGTCTGACAAAGAATTGACTCTGTTTTCTGTTTTCTGTTTTGGCAACGCGAGTTGCTACTTTGTCAATCTGTTGACCAAGATTTTAGAGGATTGTGTTTTGGGCTTTTGCATTGTTGGTTTGCCAATTTAGGACTGACTTAAAAGGTCGAGGAGGTTCTGGTTGACCTGATGAGGATATTGTAGATTGGACATATAGCTGAGAAATAATCTTTGACTGAGAATCAGTCTGTTTTTCAAGAGGGGGAAAAACATCCTTATAGCTTTGAGAATGGGATGAGAACATCATATAGCTTTGTACTGAGAGCGAAGACTCTAGTGGTTTGTTAGACAAGTACTGAGTTACACAAGACTGGTATGATTGTTCTTTTTTCAGCCATTTAAGGCTTTTTCTGTAGATTGGAAGAGGTTGACAGCTTCTTGGATCATCCAGAGGATCCGGGGGATGTGATCTACACTTTGTGCTTGGTAAAGGCTTTTTCTTCTTGCGCCTTCTCTTTCTCATGATTTCAAAATCCTCATCATCAGAGAAGTTATCATCGATGCATGGGCAATCATCATCACACATATGGGCTTCAAGTACATCCTATATAAAGTGACCATTGATTTTATCCGGATAGACTGGATATCCTTTTGAAGAAAATCCCTGAATAGGAATATCTTCTTCCTGACCAGTTTGTGCAGCAGTGATCATTGCTGAGTAGGAGAAAGAAATTTTAGGTTCTTCTGGATCAGGAGTTCTGAAAACAGTCTTAACCGTGCCATCTGCACGTCTTTCAAAAAGGGCTTGGGAAGTCTACATTGGTTCAGAGCATAATTTGAAATCCACTCAAGGGGTATGAGCTATAGCAGTTCTTGTTTAGAGATCTACTTTGGGATCTGGATTATCGTTGGAGTGGTTTCTGTGTCTGCCAGTATCATTAAAGCATCAGAGGATGCTTGAGGAGATGGAAGATCTAGTGCATGATTTTGAAGTCGATACACTAGTTGATGGTGGAGAGTTGCTATTTTAGAGGTTATAGTTTGTTCAGCACCTTGGATCTAGATCTGAACTTTGAGGGTTGTGGGAAGGTTTGGATCATCAAGAGAAAGGTTGAAATTTGGGTAGAAGGTCAAAAGTACACTCCTAGCATGGAGTGTAGTGAGAATAAATGCCTATTACAACATGTTGATATTGTTTGAAAGCAGTATCCAATGAGAGCTACTCTAGCTGTCCTTTGGAAGGCCTTTTCTACCATGTAGAGTAAGAATCAACCTTATTCCTCCAAGATGAAGGTGAGTGTAACCTTCTCTTTTCCATTGAACCACCAGTGTAGGGGGAATCTCAAGGGTTACTACATATTGTTTAGCTTGTGTTGCTTGGAGAGCACATTGATCCATCGAGAAGATCAATAATTAATACTATAAATTTTATTTATTTCATCTCCTTAACTAAACAAATAATTCTTTAATCATACCTTTATTAAGTTAGTTTTAGGATTTATTTAAAAAAGTTATTACAACCGAACATATTGAAACAAAATTATTAATTAAAAAAAATTTATTAAACACTCTAATTTAAGATACATATTACAACATATTGAAACAAAATTATTATCCAATTACATGATGGATATCGTGAATTGCAACATTCATCTTTACAATATTTGCTGAAGATAAATCAATATTAGTAAATGGCCTACTAGTATCTCCTACTTCATTGATAACCATATCTTGTACATAAAAGTCCTAGAACAATCTATCACTTGCATTTTCTCATCCATATCTTGTTACTGAAAAATAGAAAAACAAATAACATGTATTAAATATTAATCAAACTGAAGAATGAAATACAAAATTAGATAAAGTATCTGTAACATTATTACAACCAGCTTAAGAAGAGAAATACTTCAGATTCATCATAAACAATTCACAACAAAAGTCAATAACACAAAAAGATCAGACCAAGCAAAACAAGTTGCAATTTGTCCTGTTCGAAAAATCATTATTAGAGCTACGCTATAAGTTTTAAAAAAAAAATCATGAAACTGCACTTATATTAATCTCATACTCAATATGGTGTGTACTATCCCCATACTGGACCATACATGGTGCTTGCTCTTTATATAACAAGAGCTAAAAATAATAAACTGCCTTAATTAAGAGAGTAGAATGAAAGAATATGTCAACGGTAGCGAAGCTAAGTTGACAGCTGATGACTATGGTGGTTATTGGATGTAGATTTTGCCACAAAGAAAAGAATTCATAACGGTTGGAAAGAACATACCCCATTTGCTGAAATGATTCCATGGATGCTAAACACAGCCAAAAAAGCAACAAAGATAGAAAGAGAATCCCACTAATGTATAAATGATAATTAAATTTTGGCTTACTCATGACTATCATCAAAACAAATTAAGAAAAAGTTTTATCATAATCCCAGAATTACACATATTCCACTATGTATTTCAAATTTGCAGGCAAAGCTTATGTCTATTTATTTTTAAATGATTCTACATGTGACCAAATCAATTAGCAGCAAAGGTTGGATAATTCCATATATATACTAAGAAAAAAGATCATGAAAGAATTTTGGATTCATTTTGTATTTGGCTTTATGGTGAAAAAGTTGAGCTAAAATGAAAAGTGGCTATGGACTTTGTTTTTCACAGGCATATTTGTTAATTATTACTCTCATAGGCCTGCATTGGGTTACAATAATGAGCAAAAATCCCAGATAAAAATTTTGGAGACGAAACAAAAAAATAGAATGATATTTGAAAAAAAGATAAGGCCATCCCATATAAGAATTCGTAGACAAAATACTAAAGATGAACACCACGCCACAAATAATTCAAAACAAGGGCAAGGCAACAAAAAGGCTGAAAAGGGTGAAAATTATTTTGGCATGCTACTGTAAGAGTTTTATAAGTCAATTGAAAACACAAGTGATAAATAGAAGAAATTTCCCAAAAACCAAATCACAAAGAGAATTGGATAACACTGAAACCAAAGGATGAAAATTAGTAATCAAAATCAAATGGAATTCTTCAAACATTATGTCACAAATAGAATTCTCAACTAAGAAAACACATAAACACAAGTACAAGCATAAAATAAAAAGAGAACATAGTCAGAATCCAAATTAGAAGAAAACAGTGACGAAGAGAACAAAAGATTTAAAAAGGTAGCAATAGTAATAGAGAGAAAACTCACAAATTTAGTAGCAACAAAGAGGGAGAGATCAGCAGTAGCGAGGGAGATAGAGCAGTAGCACCAGAGCAGTGAGGAAGAGAGAGCAACAACATCAATGATGGAGAGAAAGAGCGATTAGATCTGTGATAAGGGAGAGTGAATGACACGATCGATTTTAGTTGAATCCACCAAAGAGAATGGAAAGGCTATTAGTTTAACTTGCTCTTTAGAAACTTTGTCGGTTTCATTGTGGAACACATCACATGGAACTATTTTAGTTGTTTATTTGGATCCTCTCCTGCAAGACCATGAAAGTTTACCATCCAAATTTTAGTTTGGAGTTTACTTAGGGATTCAAATTTTGAATGCATAGTGGTTGTTAAACTTTTTAGTGTTCAGTTGTTGTTCTAAGCCATTGGTTCAAGTTTTGGGCTACTTGGCTCTATCTTTGGGAGTGGAATATAGATGGCGACATCAAGTTCCGAATGTGATGAGTTTGCTCTAAGCTATTCAGTCAAATGTCCCCTATACTATGAAAGTTCTAAGTACAAAACAAAAAAAAAACTTATTAAAATAAATAAATAAAATGAGTAAAAATAATAATTATCAAACTAGATGCTAGTCCCCAGCAACGGGACCAAAAATTTGGTAATGATTAACCATATAAAAAGAAAACTAAACACCATCCCAGACTACCTTTCCAGAAAACCTTCTAAAAAAACTTTCACTTTCTCTGTCATTTCTATGGCTTTTTCACTTCCCAAACATGCTCTCATCAAGAAATACACTCCTGATAATAAAGCTTTTCGATCTCTTTTCCAAATCCAGGAATATGCCAAAGCTTTTCTCATGCGATTCTTTATCGCAGCATACTCTAAATATCCTAAGTCTTCCACATTCCCGAATTATCATCCGGAATGCTTGTGTCTTACTGGTCTTACTATTGATCCTTCTCGTTCTCTTTATGAGAATGAATTATGGTATATATGGTGTTTATCTTTGTTATATGCTACCAAACTTGTTTTTCCAGTTACCGTTTTGCAGGATATCTTGAACAACCCTGATCAAGCTACCTCCCTAATATGGACATTGTTCGAATGGTTCGCTCCTCTCCCAGTATGGCGTCATAAGCTTAACCAAATCAAGCTTACCCACAACTTGGGGAAAATTCCAACTTCAATAGCAAAAATGTTCACTACAATATTCATTATCCATCGACCATATTTTCAGCATCCTGATCACCAATCCTTTTGGACTCAAGATCAAATGAATGAATGGATAACGGTGCCTCACCCTACTATCCTCCAACAGGATTATGCGATCAAGACTAATCTCAAAGACTTCCTTCTCTTGACCAATCACATTACCTTACCTTCCACAGACATCAAATACACGTCCCTTGGTCCTCATCATGACATATACATGGTTCCTACACCATCTGCCATCTCTAAACCATTGTCCAGAGGTATCATCATAAAAGAAGAACACCTTGACTACACAGATTTTATCTTCCAAGACTCCCAAGACCCATGAGAAGAATTCCTTCCTACACCCACTTTTACACCAGGAGAAACTAGTCATTTCCTACCATTGTCTCTACACCCAATCCTACCCTCACACATCCACTAGTAACCATTGCTACTGATCCATTATCCTTACAGCTCAACAATCGATGTCCATGGCACACCTCCGGTAGCACATCATGTACTTATCCTTATCATCCTTGTGGTAATAGTTACATCCTGGAGACAGTACTGATTCCTCCACTTCAGAAGGCACTATATCACTTTAGTTGTCCTGCTTCACTACTGTCCCACTTTACAGCTGTTGTCCTTTTACGTTAAATAAAAGCTAGTCAATAATAGCAGACAGTGTGTATCATATGTGTTTACTTTTAGAAAAGTGGGCATATAATTATTGTTTTTTACTGTTGACTTTTGTCATATCATGCTATCCACTCTCATAAAGTGGTTTCATGATAAGTTTTCTTTTACCTTTTAAAAGAGAATGGACACCTGTCGTCCACTACCTCCTCTTCTCCCCTTATAAAAGGAGAAGCTCTTTGTAAGAAATTAAGGATGAAATATATGAAATATTTGCTACCAACTCTCATCATGCATAGCTAAATTCTCTCTTTCTCTTAGTTCAAGGAATTATGAATTAAAAATAGAAAAGGATTAAGGAATAAGAATTTGTTCATAAAACTTTGAGGTAGTATGCTCCACACTTGCCTTCTTTGAAGGATCTTGTGTATCAGAAACTCGTTGACATTTTTTAGGATTAAAGTTCCTTATTTTGGCAATGAGTTGCCCGTGTTTTGGGATTATCAATCTAAAGAAAGTGTTTTGGGTTTTTGTACATTGTATATCGGCGGAAATCCATCGACGTAAATTCCAGAGGTCATCCCGAATGGGGACTAGTCTAGTCTGCACTGATGGTGAACAAGCCACGTACTTTACCACACAATCTTCAAAGAGATTCTTGCAGTCAAATATGGCATAAAGAAATTTGAATTCCATCTTATCGAAATTCACTTTTATGTCAAAATGGATAATTCTGCTTTTCCCAATATGCTTAAATTCAAAAGTCATACTATTCTTGAAAAAGCCCTCCTTCGTCCTAAGGACTGGCTCTCTTGATATGATTTTGAAGTTAAACATATAAAAGGAGACCTAAACACTATCCCAGACTACCTTTCCAGAAAACTTTCTCAAAAAACTTTCACTTTCTCTGTCATTTCTATGGCTTCTTCACTTCCCAAACATGCTCTCATCAAGAAATACACTCCTGAAAATAAAGCTTTTCGATCTCCTTTCCAAATCTAGGAATATGCCAAAGCTTTTCTCATGCGATTCTTTATCGCAGCATACTCTGAATATCTTGAGTCTTCCACATTCCAGGATTATCATCCGGAATGCATGTGTCTTACCGGTCTTACTATTGATCCTTCTTGTTCTCTTTCTGAGAATGAATTATGGTATATATGGTGTTTATCTTTGTTATATGCTACCAAACTTGTTTTTCCAGTTACCGTTTTGTAGGATATCTTGAACAACCCTGATCAAGCTACCTTCCTAATATGGACATTGTTCGAATGGTTCGCTCCTCTCCTAGTATGGCGTCATAAGCTTAACCAAATCAAGTTCACCCACAACTTGAGGAAAATTCCAACTTCATAAGCAAAAATGTTCACTACAGTATTCATTATCCATCGACCATATTTTCAGCATCCTGATCACCAATCCTTTTGGACTCAAGATCAAATGTATGAATGGATAACGGTGCCTCACCCTACTATCCTCCAATAGGATTATGCGATCAAGACTAATCTCAAAGACTTCCTTCTTCAGACCAATCACATTACCTTACCTTCCCTAGACATCAAACACACGTCCCTTGGTCCTCATCATGACATATACATGGTTCCTACACCATCTGCCCTATCCAAACCACCGTCCAAAGGTATCATCATAAAAAAAGAATGCCCTGACTACACAGATTTTATCTTCCAAGACTCCCAAGTCCCAAGGGAAGAATTCCTTCCTACACCCACTTTTACACCAGGAGAAACTAGTCATTTTCCTACCATTGTCTCTACAGCCAATCCTACCCTCACACATCCACCAATAACCATTGGTACTGATCCATTATCCTTACAGCTCAACAATCGTTGTCCATGGCACACCTCCGCTAGCACATCATGTACTTATCCTTATCATCCTTGTGGTAACAAGTCACATCCTGGAGACAGTACTGATTCCTCCACTTCAGCTGCTTTACAGCTGTCCCACTTTACAGTTGTTGTCCTTTTACTTTAAATAAAAGCTAGTCAATAATAGCCGACAGTGTGTATCATATGTGTTTACTTTTAAAAAGGTGGACATATAATTATTGTTGTTTACTGTTGACTTTTGTCATATCATGCTATCCACTCTCACAAAGTGGTTTCATGATAAGTTTGCTTTTTCCATCGTCCACTACCTTCTCTTCTCCTCTTATAAAAGGTGAAGCTCTTTGTAAGAAATTAAGGATGAAATATATGAAATATTTGCTACCAACTCTCATCATGCATAGCTAAATTCTCTCTTTCTCTTAGTTCAAGGAATTATGAATTAAAAATAGAAAAGGATTAAGGAATAAGAATTTGTTCATCAAACTTCGAGGTAGTATGCTCTACACTTGCCTTCTTTGAAGAATCCTGTGTATCAGAAACTTGTTGACATTTTTTAGGATTAAAGTTCTCTATTTTGGCCATGAGTTGGTTGTGCTTTGGGATTATCAATCTAAAGAAAGTGTTTTGAGTTTTTATACATGGTATATCGGTGGGAATCCATCGACGTAAATTCCAGAAGTCATCTCGAATAGGGAGTAGTCTAGTCTACACTGATGGTAAACAAGCCACGTATTGCATACTCTGCCCTAGTGCTCTCAAAATCATATCGAGAGAACCAATCTTTAAGACGAAGGTGGGTTTTTTCAGGAACAGTATGACTTTTGAAATTAAGCATATTGGGAAAAGTAGAATTATCCATTCTGACATAAAAGTGAACTCCGATAAGATGGAATTCAAATTTCTTTATGCCATATTTGATTGTGTGGTAATGCTTTTGAGCATTATTGAACTGTCCGCTTGCATGCGCGACATAATGTTCTTTTCCATCAATCTGTTCAATGAGTACTGCACCCCATGCTTCATCAGAAGCATCTATCTGGAGTATCCTTTTGCCATGTGTCAAGATTCTTAAAGGTGGAGGATTCTAGGCAATCTGCTTTAAGTGGGAAACAACTTTGGTGTGGATGTCAGACCAAGGTGGTGGATCCTTTTTCAAAAGAGATGATAAAGGAGTAGTATAGGTATTGAGTCGTGGAATAAAGTCTTTGACATAATTGACAATCCCTAGAAACTGTTGAATTTGTTTTCTAGTAAAATTGGAATTAGGGAAATAAGTCAATTCTTGTGCAATATGAGGACTAGGGTGATAAAATCCAGTTTGGATTATCATTCCAAGAAAGGTAATGGTATCGGTGGCAATGGTACTTTTCTTTTCTAACAACATAATTCCATAAGATTGAATTATCTTAAAGAATTGTTCAAGCAGATCATGATGCTGATCATGTGTTTCTGAAAGGAGAAGTAAGTCATCAATACAGATCATGATGTTGAACCAGTAGGTTGATCAACAGGTGGATCATCATTATCACCTACTTCTTCTGTAACAACGAGTTCACTTGGCTGGGGATCAGCCATCAAAAGTCTAGAAAAATCAGCCAATTCAGATTCAGAATCTGTAGTTTGAACAGAGTTGTCAGAATCATCAAAGGAATCTGATGAGGAACTTTGAATATCTTCATTAGTAGCTGAAAAGTTTGATTTAACAGAAATTCCATACTGGAACATAGGGTCTTTTTCAGTGGTAGAAGAAGAAGGAATATCTATTGATTGTTGTTGTGGTTTATCTGGATGAACCGGTGGTTGAACAGGGGGCCTTGGTTGTAGTTTAGGTTGTGGTAATACAGGTTCTGGTTTAGTGAAAAGAGTGTGGGTCATACCAAACAATTTGGCTAGATCATAAGGTTAGGGATGGTATGTTTGAGATAAGGTTGAAATTGACTGGGATTTGCCAAAAAGTGAGGGCTGCTGTTTTTCTGAATCAATCTGGGCTAATTCAGCTTTTAGCCGTCTGATCTCAGGTTTTTTTTTTTGTTAAATTCTGGACCCCAGTACCTTTTCTCAATCATATATCGAAGATCTTTATCCAATTGGACAATTCTATCCTTGAGATCTTGGTACATTTGTTGGAGTTTGAGAGTAATATCATTTGCTTTCTTTTCAACTTGAACAATCTTGGTAAAGATAGTATCTACCTTTTGCTGTAGAGTATTCAAGGCTTGATTTTGTGCTTTGGCATTTTGTGTTTGTCAGTTTAAGACTGCTTCAAATGATTTTGGTTCTATCATATGTCCGGATGGAGTAATTGGGGACTGGACAAATGGTTTTGAGATAACATGTTGTTGGACATTAGTTTGTTTTTCAAGAGGAGAGAACTGGGAAAGGTAATCTTGAGTAGGAGATGAGGAAGAGGAAAACATCATACATGGAGAAACCAAAGGTGGTGAGGATAAGGACTTTTCTGGACTTGTTTATGACAAGACAACGATTCAGTTTCATGTTTTCGAATCCATTTTAAGCCTTTACAATACATGGGTAGAGGTAAGAAACTGACAGATGGATCTGGATAATCAGGTTTGGATGGTTTATGGTAATGACAAGGAGAGTGAGGGCGTTTCTTATTTTTCTTTTTCTTGGGAATTTTAATTTCTTCCACATCTTCCCAACATGGGCAATCTGGATCACACATTCCAGAGCCTGGGACATCCCACATGAAATGACCATTTTGTTTGGCTAGGTATACAGGGTAGCCATCAGAGTTAAAGGATAAGATTGGTAAGTCTTCTTGGTTAGTTTGAACTAGTTGAATCATAGCTGAATGGGTATAGGATAATCTGTGAGGAGCTTCAGATGGAGGTGGTGTAGAAAGTAAACTGGGAGTTGGTGAGGTAATTATTATGTCAGGAAGTGGAGGAGCGAATGCTGTAGTAGGGATAGGTGGAGATTTGAAGGTCAATTTTACAGTTCCATCAGACCTTCGTTCAAACAGACTCTCAGAGGTCTGTATGGGTTTAGAATTTTGATGAAATTTCTCATAGTTTGACAACCATTCTAAAGGCATCAACTTGAGAAGTTTAGATCGGGGAATTTGTCTAGGGATCTGGATGATGGTTGGGATTTCCTCTGATTCTGCAAGAATCATAAGGGCATCTGATGAAGTTTGCAGAGTAGGAAGATCCAGAGCATGATTTTGAAGATGGTAAACCAACTGATGGTGTAAGGTAGCCATTTTTGCAGTGGCTATTTGATCTGCTCCTTGGAGCTGGATCTGGACCTTTAAAGCTGTGGGAAGGTTAAGATCATCAAGGGAGAGATTGAAGTTGGGGTAGAAAATGAGCAAAACACTTCCTGCATGCAAGGTGGTGAGAACAGTACCAATAATGGCATGTTCATATTATTTAAAATGGGTGTCAAGCAAAGCAAGTCTAGTAATGACAGGTAAGCCTTTACGGCCATGGAGTGTAAGAACAAGACGAACACCGCCAAGATGAAGATGTGTATAGCCCTCTCTTTTCCATGTGGCTATGAGTTCAAGAGAAATCTCTAGGGTGACATACTGTTCAACAGTAGTAGACTGGAGAGCACACTGATCAAACCTAGAAGATTGAACATACTCTTTAGGAAGAGGACGTTTTGTACTAATAAGAGTACGAATACTTCTGGTAAAAGAGTTGTTCTTTTTATACAATTGATAGGGATTGACTTAGGGCATATAGGATTCATCAATTTTTACAGACTCTGGGACATAAGAAAATTCAACAAGACTTTCTATTTTATTTGTGGTTCTTTTGGAACAGGAAGAAGGAAGATTAAGAGAAGAGATAAGAGAAACTGGAGTAGAACTTGAAGATGATGAAGGTGACATATTGTTTAAAACTCTCTTAGTTCTTGGATTTTATGAATTAACTGTCAAGCAGGACTAAGGTTTGTAATTTATACCATAAAACAGATTTCAAAACATTTTTGCAGTGGCGACTAAGGATCGATCCCGTGAAGACTATGCTAGTTCTACTTATTGTTAACTCTAAAACAAAGACTTAAAAATTTAATAATGGTATTAATAACAATAATAATTAATCTAACTAAAGAAAATACCAACCATAAATAAAAGGGGTTTTATGATTTAACTAAATGGCATGAAATAAAGAAACTAAAACTACAAAGATAATAATTTAATGGAAACTCAAATTAAAAGAGAAAGAAATAATAATAATGAAAACTTTGGTTGAAGAATCATTTGCCACCACAAAACATGCACATAATAAAAATATCAATTCTATCATCATTTTCCATTGAAACTATCAACAATAGACAACAATAAGCAAACTCTATCTTTCCTTAATATGTTATTAAGCAAAACAAGTTCCTCCCCTAAACTTTGACCGTTAAATAGTGATTAAATTTAAGTTAATGGAAGCATTAAGTGGAGAAAGATATTATGTTGATCAAGGTAATAAACACACAAGTTCAGATTATTTAAGCTAGGATATGTTCTCCAATTGGAGTCACCTATTATAATTTGCTACTATTGATTAAAATATCAAGACATCACGGATCAAGAATTTTAAAATAGTAATAGAATTTATTTAAATCCTATGTAATTGGCCACTTAAATAAGATAAGAGTAAATCATAACATTAATTATGAGATAGCATAAAGAATTTCAATTAAAAAAATTGAATAATGGAAATTAAATAGTAATTATTTATCATGTTTAGGGTTTAGAATTTAACCTCAACCAAATAGAAAATCTAACCTAACATAATTGAATTAGGAATAAAAGAGTTGATAAAATCAGTCATGGAGATTAATCCAAGTAGTAGGTTTGCTTTTGTAGATATTCTGCTGAATAGTTCTTGCTTACTTGTCTTCCACAAACTCCTTTTCCTATTTTTGTTTTGATAGAATGGGGACTCTCAGGTTTGTGCCGCTTTTGGTTGTGTGCATGTAACAACTTGGGCCCAACAATCAAGTAGATGTTGTCTACTTTGGGCACATAACTCATTGAGATTTTATTATCGGGCTTTGCAACTCAAAACAAGTTTACTTGAAACCCAGTCTAAGAACTCACCTGCTAACAATGTGGAATATTACAAACTTACATTAGGCGCAGGTTGGCTTTGTACCAATTGTAATAGACCAGGCCCCAAAACCAAGTAGATATTGTTTGCTTTGGGCATGCAACCCATCATGATTTTGTTATTAGGCATTGTAACCCAAAACATAAACTAGTCTACGAACTAACTCATTAGCGTTGTAGGATATTACATACTTACCTCTATAAGACCTCAAGTCGAGTAGGAACAATAGAAGATCCTATCATCCATCGACACATCAAGTGCGAGTTAGATTTGATACCGATTGTAACAACTTAAGCCCAACGACCAAGTAAATATTGCCTGCTTTGGGCAAACAACCTATCATGGTCTTGTTATCAAGTTTTACAACCTCAAACATGTCTACTTGGCTAAGAGAGCCTATGACTAACCAGTCCAGGAACTCACCCGCTAACATTGTGGGATGTTACATGCTTCCTTGACCTCACATCCTTGTGAGGGTCATTGAGAGCAATATGAGATGATATCATTAACATATCCATCCATCCACACATCTAGTAGTGAGCTAGCTCTACTACCAACTGTAATAGTCCAGCAGGCTAAACAAGCAAGTAGATATTGTCAGCTTTAAGCACACAGTCTATCATGATTTTTTTTTCAAGCTTTCCAATCCAAAAAGCATCTACTTGGTTAGGAGAGCCCATGACTCGTAAACCAGTCTAGGAACTCACTCACAAGCAATGTGGGATATTATATCCACACATTGGGCTATGAGTTGGCTTTGATACCAATTGTAACAGCTTGGGCCAAACAAGTAGATATTGTCCAACTAAAAGCGTGTCTACTTGGTTAAGAAAGCCCATGACTTATAAACCAGTCCAAGAATTGACTCATTAGCGATGTGGGATATTACAAACTTACCCCATAGGGCTTCACATCCTCTTAAGGGTCATATTATTAACATATGCATCCATCCACACATCAAGTTGTTTGTTGGTTCTAATACCACTTGTAATAGCTAGGACCTAGCAACCAAGTAGATATTGTCCACTTTGGGCACATAGGCAATCATGTTTTGTTATTGACCTTTGCAATCCATGGTTAGGAGAGCCCATAACTTATAGACCAATCAAGGAACTCACTTTTTAGCATTGTGAGATATAACAATATAGCTTTTTGGTTGTGTGCGAATGCACCAAATGCCACTAGCCATGCCTTTATATAATGATTTCAAAAGCCAACTTAAGTTAGGCACAATTTATGCATGCAATCTTTTAAATTGGTCATGTAAATATTGCATGCGACATATAAAGCCATGCACATTAAATAAATTTCTATTTTATGTATGATTGTTCCTAAAGTCTTCATTAATCTGCACATGATGGCCATTAGCCTCTACATGTGCATGGATTAATTTTATTGGCTTTGGTTTGATCAGCTTGAATTCCATATGCATCTATGCCTAATTGGTTCCTAGTGCTCCACGTGAATGCATGTGTGATGGATAATTAAATTGCATATTCCTCAATTTGTTTTAATTAAATTTCTTTATTAATCTTTTCCCTTTCTAATTCATTCTAGTAGATTTCTTTCTTAATGTCAAATATAATTCCTCTTGAATCAAAGAATATACCTAAAATAAAAAAATATAAGAATTAACATAAAAATATAATTTAACAAAATAACTAAATTAAAAATTAACTAAAATAATTAGAATATTTAAGACCAAAACAAGAAAAAGATAGAGAAATTAATGGTAAAATAGAGAAAGTATGCACTTATCATAATCGCTCACCTTCTTTTTTCTTTGCCTGTAGAGAGAAAAGGCTCTATTTGCAACCCACTTTATGAGCTTTTATCGTTATATCCTTTACTTGCCAAGCTAACCCCCTTACATTGGAGCACATACCTACCTATCTACTATTAAAAGGGAGTTCACTTAAACGGAGACTCCGCCGATCTTACTTTGAAGAGAACATCTACTATTCCTAATAGTTCTTTTTGCCTCATTTGAATAGGGATTCTAATATAAGAACTTCATGATTCTCAATAGCTTGCCCCATGAAAACCTAGTTTGAAGAAAACACATGCTATTCTCACCCTAGATGGGTCATTTAGTCAACTAAAATCTGTTCATTGAAGCTAATCTATTAGTGACCTATTATTGTAAATTTTAAAAGCTGAGTGTCCCACATTAATAAGTGAATCTTCAATTTAAAGACATGCTTTAGCCCTTGACTTGGTGAATGAATATACCTTGACCTTGGCATATAACATTGTATCAATTGATTCAGCGGCTTTCGTTGATGATGCACTAGCTACTGATGTCAACTAGATCGTAAGTGCTATGGAGTGATTAGTACATGTTAACATCTGAAAGTACTTTGCTTTCTTTAGAGATAAAAACAAGTAGCACATGAGTTAGTATTGAAGTTACTAGCAAAACAGATTGATGATCCTATCTTCTTAGATCCAATTTAAGATTTCCCAATAAACCCTGGTGAATCAGTTAATATAATAACCTTCTAATCCCTTACGTACCTTCATTTAAAAAAAAAAATTTTCCTTTTTATAATAATAAGGTTAGCTTTCAAACTAAGCCTTCATTTGCTTCTTTAGAATGTGGTTTAGGTTTATGACATTAGGTCGGCAGTAATCAAAGAATGAGCTAACTGGTTTACTATGTTGACTTACTCTCTTTCATCGAGTTTGTTTTGCATTTGAGCTACGACAACCCTCCACCTACCTACATAGGCATTAAGCACTAAAATATTGTCATCTTTCTGATTTAAAGCCTTAAGATCTAATCTTTTTAGTTTGGCATGTAAATTGTAGGAGTACTAATTAATGACATTTGAGATAACTGCTCAAGCAACACCAACTTAGAATGATCTAGTTATATAAACCATTTCATTAAAGGGTCCATAAAACTCTTTTAGAATAATTTGAAGGCATCGCTTTATTGTTCTCTAAAGGGCAGACGTGGGTGTAATAAGCTTTAACATAAAAGAAAGGATAAACTACCCTTTTGGCATATGTGAATCATTCTCTAAACGGCAGACGTGATAAGCTTTTGGCATATGTGAATCAGGGTAAAGGGAAAAATCCCTCAATTTGATGGAAAAACTATCGATGTCTAGCATTTGCTTCAAAATATCCTCCATCGTCGAAAAGGAAATGGGATTTGCCAATGAGCTATAGGGGCGAAGTGGTTGGAGATGAACCAAAATGGAATGGCCTAGAAGAAAGATAGTAGGTTTTGGGGCAAACTATAAGTTACATTAGATGTGGGTTGAAATGGTGAAAGCTAAGATAACAATGATGTTTGACAAAAAGTAGACCGGGTGGTGCTGAAAATCAATGGTCTAAAATTGAGTTTCCTTTTCCTTACTAGGCTCATAAAATAGTGTATTTTGAAAGAGGAAGATAAGAGATCTTAGATGCAACCATTTTGTAATTACAATGGATTATTGAATAAATACTATTGAAAAAAGAATATTATTCATTAGAATTTAGAATTCTAGCTCTCCAAAAAGCCTAACATGTTGAGATACGGAATGAAGGTATTTGTCATGTCCATCCAACTATTACAAGTTCCATGTCATTGTCTTTGTATTCACAAAGGGAGCAAGAAACCAGAAAAGTATTGAAGAAGAGAGCAAAAAGAGTTTAAGATAATATCAAAGTCAAAGCATTATTTTCCAAGGTTTAACCATGGGTGCACATTAATTAAAAAAAAAGAAAAAAGATCCTCACATCCCTTTAGCCTATCTATATTGCACGAACCATGTTCGGCTCTAAGAAGAAAAGTAGTGGTTTTGAGTGCATGGCTAGTCCTGAACCAGAGATGAGGTAGGCATAATTAAAATTCTTGGGTAAAAAATTTATATTGGGTTTATGAGTTCAATTGATTCATTCAAAAGCCTTGAATTTATAATTATGAAAAATAAAGGGCTGGAATAGATTGCTGAAAAGGGATCATGTTTAGTGAGTAGTAGACTCAATGAGCGAACTAGAAGAGACAACATTAGAACCCAACGAGAAAGATTTTGAAACTATCTATTCTATTAGCAAATCATATGAGTCATAGTTGTTTAGCATATTAGTTGTCATCTTCTAACAGTCACCATCTTCACCCACTACCTCCTCGATGACCTATCTAAAATCCCTTCTAAAGTAAAGTCATTTTTTCTTACCTATCCTTATAAAAATACCTCTTCTCTTACAACTCATACAAAAAAAAAAAAAAGAAGAAAGAAACGGCCTTGCAAGACCAATATGAAAAGAAAGCGAATGAACAATGGAGCAAATCGGAGTAATAGAATAAGCAAGCAAATTTTTTTTTAAGGAGTAGAGCATGGGTTTCCAAGAGCCGAAGCCCTTGCAACTTTCCCCGAGACTAGTGCATATTCAGGGAGACATACCAGAGAAGTGGTTTTTCTATGATCCACTTATTTGAATGGCTTGATTGAGTACCTTACTAGAAAACAAACTGCCTAGAACTGAGTACCAAAACTTATCTATTGTCCCAACATAAGGCAAACCCATCATTCATTGGGCTAGCACTTTGATTTCTAAAGGCCAATCGAGAAGTCGAGCAAGAAACAGTTTGATAGTACTTTTTGGAATATAGATTATAGAAAAGTTGAGGAAAACACTAAGATCTAGCATCCCCACCCCAAAAAATGCATGATTGGCAGCCATACCACATCCAACAAAAGAAGCCTTAACAAAATTATTTGTCCAAAATCCTATTGGCACAACGACACAATACAATCAAGGGAAAATCATCTATGCATGCATCATGCTATTGTTATCTACCAATTATAAACATTCCTGTGGACCTTTCAGAAATACTAAATGACAACATCAATATTCCATATCTCCTCAACCTCCAAATTCTACTTTACGAGATTATGAATGGTACAAGTAGAACTCTCTATCAAGGATTTATTCTCTAGATGAGCCTTTTGGAAAGACAAGCTCATAGCTGGGCTTTAAAAGGCTTTTTCTGATCTTGTCCGAGGGAAGCTTTAGAACATTAATTTAATCAATCAACCTATAAAGAAAGAAGGCAGTTAAACTTAGTGGTAGATAATAATGGCGAACTGAAGTTAGTTCTTCTTTTATGAGTCCTTCTTTCTATTTAGAAAAGGTTATCTGAGTAGAGTGGCTGGTTTTGTTACTCTAAATTACCTAAAAGCTTGGCTTATAGGCAACACGGCGATTCCTAGAATAACCTAAAACCAAAAAAAAGAACTCAAGATCAAGCAATTTTCTGATGCATAGGATCCTCAGAGAGGCAAGTGCAAAGTATACTCATTGATAGGATAAATATGAACTATTATAAGACTCATGTCTACCTGATAGGTGAAAAAAGGAAAATTTAGAAACTCATGGTTTTTATGCAAACTGATAGTTTATTTCTTCAAACTCATTCTGCCTTTACAACTGAGGATGAACCTCATACTTATAGAGAGTAGTGCATGAGACAGGACCCTCATGACCGGATACCTACAGAGTCTGTAGGGTTTAAAGTAAAAGCATCAAAGCATCTTACATTATTAAAGCATAAAGCAAAACAAGAGCACACTGCACGAGCACACTTTAAATAAAGTAAAACATGTGGACATCTTTATCCAAAGCAGTGGCTTGGAGATAAGTTATCAACATCACTATCTAGTTCATCAAACATGTGGACTTCTGGATATTCGGGAGATCGTTCTGGAGAGTCCTTTATACTGGTTGTTGATGGATCATATACGGTCTTGTCTTCTGTTTTGGAGCTCGAGGGTTGTGCTGAAGTCTGTGTTGCATCACTAGGAAGAAAAGACAAATTCTTCCCAAGGATCTTGGGAATCCTAGAACAAGAAATCTATGTAGTCAGGCTTTTCTTCTTTGATGACAATTCCTTTTGAGGGAGATGGAGATGAGGACTTTTGTGGAGAGATCATTAGGACTTCATGTTTTGGTCCTTTTAAGGTATGCTACAATGTTGTTGGCGGTTGTTGAGCATGATTGATGTCATAGAGAAAGTCTCTAAGAGCTGTGATTATGGTCAGATTACAAGTTAAAGGACATCAATCATGCTCAACAAAACGCCAACAACACTACAACATGCCTTAAAAAGTTTTCCACTCATAAACCTAATTTTGTGTCCAAAAGAGGTTTGTGGATGGGTGTTGAAAATATGGTCTGTGGATGATAAAGATTGTAGTAAACTGTTTGGTTTCATGATGAGGAAGATGTTCAAGATGATTGAACTATCCCACCAAAGAATCATAGGAGAACCACTCTAAGAGTGTCCATGCTCATTCTGAGGAGTATGCAAATGTTCCCAAATGGACTGTGTTGGTAGAGTGAGAGTAGTTGCATACAGGACGGAAATACACCAAACATACCGTAATTCATCCTCTGTGATTTCATCTCTATATCTGAGAGTTATTCCTGTTAAAAATAAACACTCATGATGAAAATGAGGGATAGATTCTGGGTGGTTCGGGTAAACCTTAAAAAGGTACCGAAACACAAACTTTTGAGCAAAATCTGGGATTTGATTCAAAGAAGTGAACTTAAGGTTTAATGGAAATGATCTTTTGGTACGGGCTTCATTTGGTAAAGGCTCAAGCATAGCTATGATTGGAAAATGTTGGTTGGAGGTAATGACAGAGAAAGAAGGTGAAGAGAGTCTAGACAAGAAATCTGTAACTAGGTTTTGGTCTCCTCTAATGTGTTTGACAGAAAAATCAAACTGTGAAAACCAGGTTTTAAGCCTAAGGAGTTGTTTATCAGGTAAGGTTTTATTTTTGAAATCAAGGATTCGAGGGAATGAAGAGTTATCGAGTTTGACCAGGAAATGATGGCCTATAAGATGGAACTCAGATTTTCTTATCTAATACTTAACGATAAGGATCTCTTTATAGGTGACATGGTAGTGTTTCTCAGCTTCTTTAAATTGTCCACTAGCATGTCCATAATAATGTTCTTGATCATTGAGCTGTTCAATCAATACAGCTCCGCAGTACTTATCACTGCCATCTGTCTGGAGTATTCTTTTCCCTGTGGAGGGAATCTTGAGAGGTGGAGCATTTTGAGTGATCTGTTTTAATTTTTGCACTGCTGTTGTCTAGGCTAGTCCCTAAAATAGAGGCTTTTTCTTTAGTATCTTTGACAGTTGGGTGGTGTGCATTGCAACCTGTGGCAAAAAAGTACGCAAATAATTGACAATAACCAAAAATTATTGAACTTGCTTTTTCTTTTTTAGATTTTCATTTGGAAAATGGAGTAACTCTTGGGTAATATGAGGGCTTGGCTGAAAATGTCCGTCTTTGATAATCATGCCGAGGAATTCGATTTGAGAAGCCCTGTTTGAGAAACGAAATGACAGAACTGTCCGGATGACGTTTCAGCCACCAACACCTACAGATCAAACCCCAAGACTTTCTTTTTCTTATTTTTCTATGATTACTTCTGTTTACACTGAACATGAGGACATCCCCATCTCAGCTTTCTCATCTACAGGATATCCAATTTATCCTGACAAGATAATGGACATTTTTTATGGGATGTACCTAGATTAGGAAAATGTGATCCCATATGTTCTTGTCTAGATGATGATGATTTGGACGAAGAAGATAGCCGAAGAAGAACTAGGAAAAAGAAGAAAAAGATTTTAAAAACACGATGCCGACCTTACAAACCAAACCCACCAGATGATCCAGATTATAACCGATCCTTACCCATTTACAAAAAGGCCCTTCAATACCTTTACAAAGAACAAAGGTCTCCCTGTAGATAGCAAGCCACAAGTCCTTCTATCCAAACACCAACTGTGTCACCATGTATGATGTTTTCAACGTCATCTTCCTTTTATCAATCTCAATTCCCTTCTTTAGAAAAAACATCTGATCCTACCACCAGGATCACAATAAAACCCTTTATCCAATCTCCAATTTCTCTTACTAGCCAACTAGAAGAACCAAGATCTTTTGAAGCAGTTTTAAATTGGCAAACACAAAATGCTAAGGCACAGAATGTTGTCCTTCAACAAATAGACAACAAAGTTGACAAAGTGGTTACAAAGATGCAACCGATAGAGGAAAAAGTTGATGAAATATCACAAAGGCTTGACTAGTTTTATGTGAACATGAAAGATAGAATTTCCCAGCTTGATACAGAACTTAGACAGATGATCCAACATCAGTATTGGGGTCTTGTGTTTGTACAAAAGGAAGCTGAAATCAAGAAATTGAAAGCTAAACTTGCAAGGATAGATTCGAAAAAACAACAACCTTCTTTGTTTACTCCTTCAACACCTTTGCCCAAATATACTCCATCATTCAACCCATATCAACCATTCTTTTCACCATCTTCATATGGCAAACCTTTGGATTATTCTAAAACCTTTAGCATGACTTATAAACTTTTCCAGAAAAATCTTATTCCAACTCAGAAACCAACATAACCATCCATGTCAAAAGATAAATCTCTAGTTCACCAACTCAGTATTGAGAATATAATTCCAATTTCTCATTCTGAGACATCTTATGAATCATCTGATTCTGATACAAAGCCACTTATGGTTCAGCCATCCATGTCAAATGATCCCACAACAGAACCACCAATTGTGGAAGAAGCAAATGAAACTGAAGCTTAAACAGAAGCACCTCTAGTTCAGACAACAGATACTCACCCTAAACTAATGAATGGCCCCTGGTTTACTCTAGATGATATTCCTAAAACTAAATGGCCATCTAGGTTACAAGAATTTACAGCTTGGATAGATGTGCAGATGATTCGACTTGGCACAACGGTACAAACGGTGTTAAGAGAATTCACATCCAGGTTCATTGGTTCGCTCAGAGACTGGTTTGATAGTTTAAGCAAATATTAATAACTGCAATACATCCAAATTCCTGACGTTTCCACTGCTCTTGGATTTCTCCATGATCTATACATTGGAGAAACAACTATGTCAAGTGAGTTGGCTAGAAAAGAATATCTATAAATGAAATGTTGTTCCCTACAACAGAAAGACTTAGATTTCCATTACAAGAGGATGTCAAGCTTATTCTATAAGCTTAACAGCTTTAATGATCCAACTTTAAAGCATGTCTTCATTTCATCCTTGCCTAAAGAGCTTCAACCTGAATTGTAGACACAAATTCAAAATCTCGATGGAATTCTAAACTTCCTTCCCTTTCTTTCTAGAGTTCAAAACATCTTTCAATTCATATCCCAAGAGAAATCATCTCATCCGTACTGAGAAAGTCTCTGCTCTCTTCATCCCAACCACTCTTCAAAACTGTCAACTTATAACACTAAGTTTGTCCTTCTGTAGCCTTAGGATTGGCTTTTCCTGGATGATATGTGTCTAGGTTTTCCTCTCTGGTTTGAGGCACTCGGGAAAATCTATCAACTAGCAATAAGTTTCCTAGAAAGACTTTGTGAGCAAAAGGAATTTTTTAAGGATCTCATCGAAAACAAGCAGCCATTCAAAGGAGCCTGCAAAAAACCACATCTTGCAGTCAAATGCAAAGATCAGTCAGATTGCACTTGCAATACTAAGAAAAAATCCCATTTCAAAAAGATCTTCAGAAAGAAACACTTTTCTAAATCTAAAAAACCTTATCATTTCTTCAGAAAGAAAGACCCATTTTCTTCTAGAAAATAAAAAAACAGCAGATGTTTTATTTGTAAGAAAAAAGGGCATTTTGCCAAGAATTACCCTAACAAACCAGACAAAGCTGTTAGACTTCTTCAACACCTCCAAACCACTAATTCTTTTTCAATTTCTGATGACATTGAATCTTTGTTTTCTGAACATGATGAAACAAATGGAAACATTGTTTTTGCTTTAGCAGTAACAGACAATGATACAGATTTAGACTTCTCAGAACCAGACGATGTCATAGTCATTAGCACAGTCCAATCCCTGTCCGTGTCAAAGTCACCATTTTCCATTTCAATACCATCCCTTCCTATCCATGTTCTTCCATCCAAGTATGACAAACCAAAACCAGCCATAGGTTTCATAGATACAGGTGCACAAAAAACCATGATCCATCCTTCCATCCTCCCACCAGAAATCTTACATCCTCACACAGAATATTTTCGTGCAGCTGATGGAAAACTATTTCACACAGATTTGATAATAAAAAAACTCGTTGGTATTCAAATCTTCCCCAACTGCATTATTTGGACCAAAACAATTGTTTCAGAACTTTCCCGATAAGGATCTCCTTATTGGATTTGATATTTTGGCCAAGGCAAAAAACCTTCATGTTACAGCTACTGGAGTTTCATATAAGAAACAATTTAAGTCTTATACTACTACTCTACGGTTGTATACTCTTTCTGATGCCACCTGATTATCAATCTTTTGTTACCAAGTTTTTACCCTTTTGTCCAGAAAGCCATCAAGATTTCAAACATCCCTCACCATTGTGGAAAAATCCTTTGTTCTTCATTAAGCTACCATTCAAGCTTTATGAAGATGTCAATCCTACAAAAGCCACCCATCCGAGTATGAGTCCTTTTGATCTTCTTTTAGCCTAACAAGAATGCCTACAGTTACTCCAACAAGATCTCATAGAGCCCACTGACTCTGAATGGGCTTGCTAGGCCTTTTATGGTGAAAAAAGATCAGAACAAGTTCGTGGGAAAAAACGATTAGTCATTGACTATCAGCAACTCAATGGGTTTCTAAAAGATGATAAGTTTCCTTTGCCTAAAATCCAATCTCTGTTCATTCATTTAAAAGATGCTAAGGTCTTTTCCAAATTTGACATTAAAGCAAGATTTTGGCAACTTGGAATTGATACCACAGGAGCAGAGTACGCAATACGTGGCGTTGTTACACTAGAGCAATGAAGAACTTAATCTTCCTTTGGACCAGTAGCCCACATGCTCGGGTTTTCAGCCGATATACCATGAAACTCAAAACACTTTTTCAGATTGATAATCCCAAAACACAGGCAACTCAAGGCCAAAACTGGAAACTTTAATCTTTCAAAATATCAACGAGTTTCTGATACACAAGATCCTTCAAAGAAGGCAAGTGTAGAGTATACTACCTTGAAGTTTTATGAACAAATTCTTTTTCCTCAATCCTTTTCTATTTTTAATTCATAATTCGTTGAACTAAGAGAAAGAGAGAATTTAGCTATGCATGATGAGAGTTGATAGCAAATATTTCATATATTTCCTCCTTGATTTGATTACAAAGGGCTTCTCCTTATATAAGAGGAGAAAAGGAGTTGGTGGATGACAGGTGTCCATCAACTTTTAAAAGAAAAACTAACAATTTAAAAACAAGCTTATCATGAAACCACTTTATGTTTGTGGATAGCATGATATGACAAAAGTCAACAGTAGACAACAATAATTTAACATCCACTTTTTTGGAGTGGGGACACAATATATTTTACAAAGTCAAAGAAAACATACTTGGTTGATCATGAGAGCACACTATTCATGACCATTATTACAAAAGACAAAAGCTTTATTAAAATAGCTTCCAACTGGTGGATAAGCTTCAAAGGGAGATAGTATCTTCAGATGAAGAGTCAGTACTGTCTCCTTTCTTTTCTTTAGTGCCACATGGAGGAAAGGGATAAGTGCAGTTCTTGCTTTGAGAAGCAGGATGGCTTAGGCAGAGATAAGGATGGATAACTGTTGGGCTGGTGGTTGATAGGATAGTAGGAAAATGACTGCTTTGTCCTGGTTCTGGATGATTCTGACTGTGAAGAGGAAGAAATTCTTCCCATGGATCTTGTGAATCCTGGAAAAGAAAATCAGTATAGTCTGGTCTTTCTTCTTTGATTATTATTCCTCTAGATAGAGGTTTGGAAATAATGGACGGAGTAGGGACCATGTAAATGTCATGATGAGGACCGAGTGACGTGTGTTTAATGTCTAGAGAAGGAAGTCCTTAAGATTAGTCTTGATCACATAATCCTGTTAGAGGATAACAGGGTGAGGAACCATTATCCATTCATACATTTGATCTTGGGTCCAAATAGACTGGTGATTAGGATGTTGAAAATACGGATGGTGGATGATGAAGACAATGGTGAACATTTGGGCTTCTGGAACTGGATTTTTTCCCAAGTTGTGGGTAAGCTTGATTTGGTTGAGTTTATGACTCCAAACTGGGAGAGAAGCGAACCATTCAAATAATGTCCATATGAGTGAGGCAGCTTGATCAGGGTTGTTCAAGATATCCTGTAAAACAGTAATTGGAAAAACAAGTTTGGTGGTATATAATAAAGATAAACACCATATATACTATAATTTATTCTCAGAAAGAGAACGAGAAGGATCAATAGTAAGACCAGTAAGACACATGCATTCCGAATGATAATCCTGGAATGTGGAAGACCCAGGATATTCAGAGTATGCTGCGATAAAGAATCGCATGAGAAAAGCTTTGGGATATTATTGAACTTGGAAAGGAGATCGAAAAGCTTATAGTCAGGAGTGTATTTCTTGATGAGAGCATATTTGGGAAGTGAGGAAGCCATGGATATAAAAGAGAAAGTGAAAGCTTTTTGAGAAGGTTTTCTGGATTTTTAGCACCAGTATCTATGAAACCTATAACAGAGATAGGCCGGTGGTATTTGGATGGTAAGATTTGGACTTTGATAGATGGGATCTTGATTTTCAAATCATGGACAAGATTGGAATTTTGGATTTGGTGGATTATGTAGACAGATGGATTAGATTGGTCAGAATTAGAAATGGTTGATGCATCAGTGTTATCCAGAGCAAAGATGGCTAAGTCATCTGCTTTTTCCTGTTCAGAGAACAGATACTCAATTTGATCTGTATCAGGACAAAAATCAGTATTTTGCTGAAGATGTTAGAGCAATCTAACAGCTTTAGCTGGCTTGTTGGGGCAATCTTTAGCAAAATGACCTTTTTTATGGCAAATGAAACAACGAGATTTCTTTTTCCTGTACTGATCTTTGGATGAGGATGACCTATGTCGAAAGAATCGTAGGTGTCTAGAATTTCTTTTCTTTTTTCTGTAAAAGAGATCTTGATTTTGGGCATACTTTTTGAAATGGGATTTCTTTTTCATAGGACAGTGACATTGGGAAAAGCGGATCTAAAAGGTTCTTTGTCGTTGATGAGTTCTTTGAAGAACTTTTTTTGTTCACACAATTTATCAAGCCAACCCATTGCTAACTGAAATATTTTCCCCAAGGTCAGATTATCAATCACAAGATTGTGAGCTGTAATCTGTCTATGTAACTTTGGCTGGAGTTCTTCAGGTAAAGAGGCCATAAAAACATGCCGAAGAGTGGCATCATTGAACCCATTGAGTTTGTAATACAGGACAGTCATTCTTTTGTAATGAAAGTGAAGGTCTTTTGGGTTTAAAGAACAACATTTCATATTCAGAAATTCTTTTCTAGCAACTTCATAGGTAACAAAAGGTTCTCCTATGAATTGTTCATGGATAATTGCTAGAACAATCGAAACTTCTGGGATTTGAATGAACTGTAACTGTTTGTCTGTTCCCAAACTGTCAAACCAATCTCTTAAGGAACCTGTAAAACGAGCTGAGAATTCCTTAAGAACTATCTGGGTTGTGATATCTGGTCTAATCATTTGCAAATCTATCCAGGCAGAAAGCTCCTAGAGTCTTTCTCTCCATCTATGAGGATGGAGATCATCAAAAGCGAACCAAGGACCATTGGATGGTTTTGATTGGTGAGATCCTTGTTGTAGTTGATCACCATCATCACCTACTTCTTTTGTAACAACGGGTTCACTTGGCTGGGGATCAACCATCAATAATCTAGAAATATTAGCCAACTCAAATTCTGAATCTATAGTTTCATCAGAGTTGTCAGAATCATCAAAGGATTTTGATGAGGAACTTTGAATATCATCATTACTGGTTGAAAAGTCTAATTTAACAGAAATTCCATACTGGAACATAGGATCTTTTCAAATAGTAGAAGAAGGAATATTTGTTGGTGGTTTTGATTTTTCTAGTTGAACGGGTTTTTCTAGTTGAACAGGGGGTCTTGGTTTTGGTTTAGGTTGTCGTGATACAGGTTCTGGTTTTGTGAAAAGAGTGTGGGTCATACCAAATAAGGTCTTGTTTGAGACAAAAGTGAGCCAAAAGAATGGTATGTTTGAGATAAGGTTGGAATTGACTGGGATTTGCCAAAAAGTGAGGGCTGCTATTTTTCTGAATCAATCCTGGCTAATTCAGCTTTTAGCTGTTTGATCTCAGCTTCTTTTTGGTTAAACTCTGGACCCCAGTACCTTTTGTTAATCATATCTCAAAGATCTTTATCCAATTGGACAATCCTATCTTTGAGATCTTGGTGCATTTTTTGAAGTCTGAGAGTGATGTCATTAACTTTTTTCTCAACTTGAACAGTCTTGGTAGAAATGGTATCTACCTTTTGTTGAAGAGTATTCAGGGCGTGATTTTGTGCTCTAGCATTCTGTGTTTGCCAGTTTAAGACTGCTTCAAATGATTTTGGTTCTTCCATATGTCCAGATGGAGTAATTGGGGACTGGACAAATGGTTTTGAGATAACATGTTGTTGGACATCAGTTTGTTTTTCAAGAGGAAAGATCTGGGAAAGGTAATCTTGAGTAAGAGATGAGGAAGAGGAAAACATCATACATGGAGAAACCAAAGGTGGTGAGGACAAAGAATTTTCCTAGACTTGGTTATGACAAGATAACGATTCAGGTTCATTTTTCTGAATCCATTTTAAACCTTGTTGATACATGGGTAAAGGTAAAAAATTGACAGATGGATCTGGATCATTAGGTTTGGAGGGTGGATGGTAATGACAAGCAGAGTGGGGACGTTTCTTATTTTTCTTTTTCTTGGGAATATTAATTTCTTCCACATCTTCCTAACATGGACAATCTAGATCACACAGTCCAGAGTCGAGGACATCCCACATGAAATGATCATTTTGTTTGGCTGGGTATACAGGGTAGCCATCAGACTTAAAGGATAAGATGGGTAATTCTTCTTGGTTAGTTTGAACTGGTTTAATCATAGTTGAATGAGTATAGGATAATCTATGAGGAGTTTTAGATGGAGTTGGTGTAGAAAATAGATTGGGAGTTGGTGAGGTAATTATTATTTCAAGAAGTGGAGGAGCGGATGCTGTAGTAGGGATAGGTGGAGATTTGAAGGTTAATTTTACAGTTCCATCAGTCCTTCGTTCAAACAAACTCTCAGAGGTCTGTATAGGTTCAGAATTTTGATGAAATTTCTCATAGTTTGATAACCATTCTAAGGGCATCAACTTGAGAAGTTCAGATCGAGGAATTTGTCTGGGGATCTGGATGATGGTTGGGATTTCCTCTGATTCTGCAAGAATCATAAGGGCATCTGATGAAGTTTGTGGAGTAGGAAGATCTAAGGCATGATTTTGAAGACGGTAAACCAACTGATGGTGCAAGGTAGCCATTTTTGCAGTGGCTATTTGATTTGCTCCTTGGAGCTGGATCTGGACTTTTAAAGTTGTGGGAAGGTTAAGATCATCAAGGGAGAGATTGAAGTTGGGGTAGAAAGTGAGCAAAACACTCCCTGGATGTAAGGTGGTGAGAACAGTACCAATAATGGCTTGTTCATATTGTTTAAAACGAGTGTCAAGCAAAGCAAGTCTAGCAGTGACAGGTAAGCCTTTACGGCCATGGAGAGTAAGAACAAGACGAACACCTCCAAGATGGAGATGTGTATAGCCTTCTCTTTTCCATGAGGCTATGAGTTCCAGAGAAATCTCAAGGGTGACATACTGCTCAATAGTAGTAGACTGGAATGCACACTGATAAGGATTGACCAAGGGTGACATTCTTTAGGAAGAGGACGCTTTGTACTGATGAGGGTACGGATACTTTTGGCAAAGGAGTTATTCTTTTTATACAATTGATAAGGATTGACTAAGGGCATACAGGATTCATCTATTTTTACAGATTCAGGGACATAAGAAAATTCAACAAGACTTTCGATTTTATTTGTGGTTCTTTTGGAACAGGAAGAAGGAAGATTAAGAGAAGAGGTAATAGAAATTGGAGTAGAGCTTGAAGATGACATATTGGTTAAAGCTCTCTTAGTTTTTAGAATTAATGAATTAACTTTCAATCAGGATTAAGGTTTGCAAATTATACCATAAAACAGATTTGTAAACAATTTTGTAGTGGCTCTGATACCACAGGGGCAGAGTACGCAGTATGTGGCGTTGTTACACCAGAGCAATAAAGACTTAATCTTCTTTTGGACAAATTGAAAGTATTACCTTTTGGCCTTAAAGTAGCCCCTTCACTTTTCCAAAAGGCTATGATTAAAATCTTCAGACCCATTCTCAATAATGCATTGATTTACATCGATAACATTTTGCTTTTCTCCAACAACCAATAGACCCATCAACAACTTTTGACTCATTTCCATGCAATCATACAGTCTCATGGCATTATGCTTTTTAACAAGAAAAGTACCCTGGGCCAACATCAAATCGAATTCCTTGGCATGATTATCAAGGACGGACATTTTCAGCCAGGCCCTCATATTGCCCAAGAGTTACTCCATTTTCCAAATGAAAATCTGACAAAAAAGCAAGTTCAACAATTTTTGGGTATTGTCAATTATTTGCGTACTTTTTTGCCACAGGTTGCAATCCACACAACCCAGCTATCAAAGATGCTAAAGAAAAAGCCTCAATTTTGGGGACCTGCCGAGACAACAGCAGTGCAGAAATTAAAACAGATCACTCAAAATCCTCCACCTCTCAAGATTCCCTCCATAGGGAAAAAAATACTCCAGACAAATGCTAGTGATGAGTACTGCAGAGCTGTATTGCTTGAACAGCTCAATGATAAAGAACATTATTGTGGACATGCTAGTGGACAATTTAAAGAAGCTGAGAAACACTACCATGTCACTTATAAAGAGATCCTTATCATTAAGTATAGGATAAGAAAATATGAGTTCCATCTTATAGGCCATCATTTCCTGGTTTCATTCCCTCGAATCGTTGATTTCAAAAATAAAACCTTACCCGATAAACAACTCCTCAGGCTTAAAACCTAGTTTTCACAGTTTGATTTTTTTGTCAACCACATCAGAGGAGACCAAAACCTAGTTCCAGATTTCATGTCTAGACCCCTTCACCTTCTTTCTCTGTCATTACCTCCAACCAACATTTTCCAATCATAGCTATGGTTGGCCTTTACTAAATGAAGCCCGTACCAAAAGATCATTTCCATTAAACCTTAAGTTCACTTCTCTGAATCAAATCTGAGATTTTGCTCAAAAGTTTGTGTTTCAGTACCTTTCTAAGGTTTACCAGAACCACCCAGAATCTATCCCTCATTTTCATCCTGAGTGTTTATTCTTAACAGGAATAACTCTCAGAAATAGAAACGAAATCACAGAGGATGAATTATGGTATGTTTGGTGTATTTCTGTCCTGTATGCAACTACTCTCACTCTACTAACACAGTCCATCTGGGAACATTTGCACACTCCTCAGAATGCTCATTCTCTCATATGGACACTCTTAGAGTGGTTCTCCTCGATTCTTTGGTGGAGAAAGGAACTTACCAAGATCATACAATTCAATCATCTTGAACATCTTCCTCATCATGAAACCAAACAGTTTACTATAGTCTTTATCATCCACAGACCATATTTTCAACACCCATCCACAAACCTCTTTTGGACACAAAATTAGGTTTATGAGTGGAAAACTTTTCCAAGCACATTTCCTTTAACCTGTAATCCGACCATAATCATAGCTCTTAGAGATTTTCTCTATGACATCAATCATGGTCAACAACCGCCAACAACACTACAGCATACCTTAAAAGGAATAAAACATGAAGTCCTAATGATCTCTCCACATAGGTCCTCATCTCCATCTCCCTCAAAAGGAATTGTCATCAAAGAAGAAAAGCCCGACTACATAAATTTCTTGTTCCAGGATTCCCAAGATCCTTGGGAAGAATTCATGTCTTTTCTTCCTAGTGATGCAACACAGATTTCAGCACAACCCTCGGGTTCCAAAACAGAAGACAAGGCCGTATATGATCCATCAACAGCCAGTATAGATGACTCTCTAGAACAATCTCCCGAATATCCAGAAGTTCACATGTTTGATGAAATAGATAGTGATGTTGACAACTTATCTCCAAGCCACAGCTTTGGATAAAGATGTCCACATGTTTACTTTATTTAAAGTGTGCTCGTGCAGTGTGCTCTTGTTTTGCTTTATACTAAGTATGAGGTTCATCTTCAGTTATAAAGGCAGAATGAGTTTGAAGAAATAAACTATCAGTTTGCATAAAAACCATGAGTTTCTAAGTTTTCCTTTTTTCAAGTGTTAGGAAGACAAGAGTCTTATAATAGTTCATCTTTACCTTATCAATGAGTATGCTCTGCACTTGTCTCTCTAAGGATCCTATGCATGCAGTAAATTGCTTGATCCTAAGTTCTTTTTTTTTGTTTTAGGTTATTCTACGAATCACCGTGTTCCCCATAAGCCAGGCTTTTAGGTGATTTAGAGTAACAAAACCAGCCACTCTAGTATCAGAGCCACAAGTCATGTACAAAACCAGCCACTCTGATTAGCTTCTTCATTGTACAAATATAAGTCTAGTTATATTCTATCCAACCAATCATTCAATCAATTTTGGCATTACTATTAAGAACTAAAAAAAAGTTTATATCAATAGGGACCTTTCTACGGACTAGTAGAGAACCAGTATTGAACTCTAATGACAACTACCAAGGTGAGTCAAACATCTGTAAAGTAAAAAATTAGATATTGCATATGTAACGAAAGATAAACATTTAAATCTGTAAATGAGAACTCTTATAAAGCTAAAGAAAATAAGTAGAAAGAGGTGATTTCCCTATTATTAAAAAGACAAGGTTCAGGTTCAATGCAAATGCTCTAGAAATGAAAATAGGGTACAATACTTGTGGCTTTCTACTTCCTCTCTCAAAATGAAATTGATAGGAAAGCTTTTATATGACTCTGACTTTAAGTGTGATGGTAAAGTTGTTGCTGTCTTGTGCTAGAGTAATTTGGTATGGAGAACTCTCTCCCTCAATACAAGAAAAAAAGGTGCTTAGGGATCTTCTCGTGGATTAAGGTCATTCACTACTATTTCTTCACAAATGAAATTTTTTTTCTTAAAGTGAAATGAATATTTTCTTCAATGACTTCAATATTAAGAATAAGAAAAGAAGTTGGATTTTATGATATCCTTAGGTGTTGTCACTAAAAAGCTTCCTCGATTGAAAAAAATGTCTTAGTCACTCATAATCTTATCTAACCATTAAAAAGACTTAAACCAAAGTAACCACTACACCATACTGATGTGGTACTTTAGCTTTCCATCATTGTTAAGCAATGGGTGGTTTTGCACGAATGAAACCATAACACCAGAACACCTGACTAGACCATATTTTCATAAATAATTAGTCTTTTCAATATGATCCGGTCAAAACATGACTGCTAGAGGATCAAGCAAATCCTTAGTGGTTATTGAAAAGTTAGTTTCTAGTCACACATACCACTTGACATACTCACAACAAGAACAAACCCACCTACAAGCCCTAATTAGACACGAACATATTGAAGAGAGGAGATTCTCGACTCACATTTACACATCCAAGTCATATCATATGAGTGTTAGAGCACAAGGGCTCTTTGGTTGAAGTCGGATCCCAGTCAATCAACCATACTAGCCAAGTGTTATTAACCTACAAGCTATTACCTACAAAACAACTAGGGGAGGCAAAAACTGACTACAAAAACCTTGACGTTAGGCTTCTAGCAAGTATGAAGCAAACTCATTATGATTACTAAACGCTCTTGATAAGTGCATTTTTTTTTTCTATATTTTATTATAAATTTCTCCATCTTTTTCCCGTTTGGGTCTTAAATATTCTAATTATTTTAGTTAATTTTTAATTTAATATTTTATTTTGATTTAATTTAAATTTTGCATCTTCAATTCAAATCATAATTCATTTTAATTAGTTGATAATAATTCCTCTTTCCCAATATTTAATTGTTTTTAGTTTTTTTTTTAATATAGGTAAAAAATTCAAAAGGAGGAAGTTGGAATTTAATTGGAATTTAGTTAGTTAAGCCATTATGTGAAAGTAAATTGGAAAATAGAAAATGTTAGCCTAAAAGGCTATACAAATTGTAATTTTGATGATAACAAACATGTGTTATTACATTTCATAATTTCACTAGTTTTTTGAAGGGCAAAATTTATTCAAGTGAATCAAGTGAAATCGAGCCCAAGACAATCAACGGACAATGGCATGATCAAGAACTTCATTGTTACAAATCTTGTAAAGCCAGTATGATTTAATGTATGCATGATTTAGCATTTGGAATAGCTCAAGATTTTATTTAATAAATTATTATTTTTCATAACTTTTAGCTAAGTATTTTATGAAATTGGTTATTTTTCAAGATATAGATTAAAATGAAAAAGTTTTACAATCTTTGATTTTGATAAGTATTGTTTTAAATTCTAGATTGGGACTTATATGCAAAAATATAAAATCTTTTAGGCTACAACACAATTTTTAAAATTATTGTACCATATTTTAATTTTTAAAAATTTTTTAGGCTAAATTATAAATATTAAAAATATGCTTGGAAGACAGAAAGTAATCGGCTAGCCACTTGAAAATTAGCGGCTATCGATCTGGGGGAAAATTTTCAAATTTTGAAACTAAATTTGTAATAATAACTCGCCACAAAAGTCTAAGTAGCTAATTGCCAAATCAAACAGCGATCCGACTATTCTTTAAAGGTCAATAACGACTAGTTTACTTATCAAATTTATATAAACTCAAATCAAAATAAAATCTAACAAGTTTTTCAAGTTGAAATCAGTTCATACAACATCTATTGAGTTTTCATTTTGTAAATCTTAACACATTAAGTTATCATTGAGCTACCATTTGTATATCTACTCTAATAAAGAGTATTTGTTGTAATCTCTAAATTCGTTACCAAATTTGTGTGAGTATAAGTATAGGAAACACTTGGGGAAAGGTGTGTGTGAGTGAAACATTGTAAAGGTTCATTGATACCTTGGAAGTCAATTGTAAGAAGTTGAAGCCTTGGAAGGTTGGATAGTGAAATCCTCAAGCTTGGATTGCTTGGAGGCGTGGATGTAGGCCGGTTTTACCAAACCTTGTAAAAACTCACTTGTTTGATCTCTTTACCCTTATCCTTTTAATTTTATTAAGGCATTAGTTTAAGTTGTTGTATGGTTTTATTTGCTTAATCTTTAAAAACCCAATTCACCCCTCTTCTTTAGTTGCTTAGATAGAATTTCATAAAATTGCCATATTTAATTAAGCTTGCATATGAATTGCCTAAGCTAAATTCGGTGGGTGCGTGGCTTGCAATTTGAATCCAATTAGCATAAGGCTACAAGGGTTTATAAAGGCCATCAGTTAAAGACAATAGGGGCAGACCAGATTCAATAGAGTTCAGTAGTACAAAGAAAAAAAATTGTTTTTAGGAGAGAAAGGAGAGAGAATTAGATGGAGATTCAAGAAGAGCTATCTATATACCCAATTGGTTTCATCACTATAGTTTTTTGTTAGAACTCCGAATGTCATTAATTTATTTTTGCTTTCTTTTTCATCATGTTAGGCTAGATTTTCTATTTGGTTGAGGGTGATTTGAAACCTTAAACATATCATATGATTAATATTTAATTTCTATTATTCAATTTATTTAATTGAAATTGTTTATGTTCTTTTCTAATAAATGTTTGTGATTTTACTCTTATCTTATTTAAGTAGCCAATTAGATAGGACTTAAATAATTCCATTGCAATTGGAGAATATAACCTAGGTTAAATAACATGAACTTGTGTGTATATTGCCTTGATCAACCTAATATCTTTCTCTACTTAATGCTTCTGTTACCTTAAATTTAGAGAGTTTACTTTAAATTATTTAATGGTTAGAGATTAGGTGAAGAACTTGTTTTTCCTAACAATACATTAACAAAAGATAGAAATTAATAGAGCTTGTTGTTGTCTATGGTTGGTACTTTCCATAGAAATTAATGATAGAATTGACATATTGTCATACTGATTGTGTATGTTTGGTGGTAGCAAACAATCCTTTGACTAAAGTTTTCATTATTATTATTTCTTTCTCCTTTAATTTGAGGTTTTATTAAATTATTATCTTGGTAGTTTTAGTTTCTTTATTTCGTGCCATTTAGTTAAAAATTCATTAAATCCCTTTTATTTATAGTTGACATTTTCTTTAGTTAGATTAATTTGTATTTTTAGTTTTATTATTAGGAGTATAATTCTTGATGAGAGCATGTTTGGGAAGTGAAGAAGCCATGGAAATCACAGAGAAAGTGAAAGCTTTTTGAGAAGGTTTTCTGGAAAGGTGGTCTGGGATGGTGTTTAGTTCCCCTTTTATATGGTTAACTTCAAGATCATATCGAGAGAACCAGTCCTTAAGACGAAGGAGAGTTCTTTCAGGAACAGTATGACTTTTGAAATTAAGCATATTAGGAAAAGCAGAATTATCCATTCTGACATAAAAGTGAACTCCGATAAGATGGAATTCAAACTTCTTTATGCCATATTTGACTGCAAGGATTTCTTTGTAGATTGTGTGGTAATGCTTTTGAGCATTATTGAACTATCCGCTGGTATGCACGACATAATGTTGTTTTCCATCAATCTGTTCAATGAGTACTACACCCCATGCTTCGTCAAAAGCATCTGTTTGGAGTATCCTTTTGCCATGTGTCAAGATTCTTAAAGGTGGAGGATTCTGGGCAATCTACTTTAAGTTGGAAACAGTTTTGGTGTGGATGTCAGACCAAGGTGGTGGATCCTTTTTCAAAAGAGATGATAAATGAGTGGTATAGGTATTGACTCGTGGAATGAAATCTCTGACATAATTGACAATCCCTAGAAACTGTTGAATTTGTTTTCTAGTAAAATTGGAATCAGGGAAATAAGTCAATTCTTGTGCAATATGAGGACTAGGGTGATAAAACCCATTTTTTATTATCATTCTAAGAAAGGTGATGGTATCAGTTGCAATGGTACTTTTCTTTTCTGATAACATAATTCCATAAGATTGAATAATCTTAAAGAATTGTTCAAGCAGATTATGATGTTGATCATGTGTTTCTGAAAAGAGAAGCAAGTCATCAATATAGGTCAAGGTATGATGGAGTATGGGCTGGAAAATGGTGGTCATGGCTTTTTGGAAAATAGATGGGGCTGTTTTAAGCCGAAAAGGCAACACAGTCCATTGAAAGTGGGCATTTGGGATACAAAATGCAGTCTTGGGTCGATCATCTGGGTAAATACCCAGTTGCCAAAAACTAGATTTAAGATCAAATTTTGAAAAGATCTTGGCATTTTGTAGCTGGACAAACAAGATTATCTTTGAGGGAGTGGAAACTTGTTGTCTTGAAGAAAGATATTAAGAGGCTGATAGTCAATAATACCATGGCTCGTTTAACCAACAGTGCAGACAAGACTAGTCCCCATTCGGGATGACCTCTAGAACTTACGTCATTGGATTCCCGCCGATATACCTCATACCAAAAAAACAGGAAAACTTTCTTTTATTTTCTTCAAGGTTATACAACCCTAAAATAGCTTTTCTTTAGCTTAAAAACGGGTACCAAACCTGATAAGAAAACAACTAAAAAGTCTCAAGTTCTCTGATATACAGGATCCTTATAAAGGCAAGTGTAGAGCATATGACTTGGTTTTAGAATTTGAACAGATTTAATTTCTGTCTAACCTTTTCTTTTAAACTAGAGCTTCATTGAATTTGAGAAAGAGAGAATTTAGTTATACATGATGAGAGGTGATAGTAAATATTTCATATATTTCATTCTTGATTTTCTTACAAAGAGCTTCTCCTTTTATAATGGAAGAAGAGAAGGTAGTGGACGACAGGTGTCCACGAAAGACTTATCACGTAACCACTTTTTGAGAGTGGAAAGCATGATGTGACAAAAGTCAACAGTAGACAATACTATCTTATCATCCACTTGGTTGGAGGAGGGGACACAATATCTTACAAAGTCAAATAAAGCATACCACACTATATCTTACAATATCTTGGTGATCATGAGAGCACACTCTTCACGATCATTATTACAAAAGACAAAAGACACGCCTTTTACGAAAGCAAAGATAAAGTCCAACTTTATTAAAGTTATGGTGAATATAGATTGATGAGCTCTGGATCAGTGGATGAGTTGGAATCAGTGATCTCTTGTCTTTCAGGGTCATAATTGGGGCAGTTTTTTACACATGCGTTGCCATATAGACTGCAGAACATAGTGCAATGATCACGGTAGATAGGGCCAGAGTACAGTCGATAGCCACGTGCATGGAGATCGTTAAGGCAGTTTTGCACACACTATGATGGTTGGGTGACAGGCTGAGAAGATTGGCCTTGCTCAAATACCAAATCAAAGGGTTGAAAGCTGGATCATGCAGAGGGGCAAATTTTATTGAACTCGCAAGTGCACGAATCTATTATAGAATAGATCAATGGTGACGAGTGTCGATCCCACGAGGAGGTGGATTTTAATTACTTGTAGAATTAATTTTCTAAGTGAATGATTGGATTTATAATCACAATGATGTAGGCAATGTATTAATTTAAATTAAAGCTGTAGGAATAAACTATTAAAATGAAGTACTTGGATCTCCAGATCTGTACTCAACATGCACCATCGGCTTAACATTCATTATTAGTACCAATTAAATCATGAAGGGGGGTTTTCCACTCCTCATGAACCACACTCTAATAGATATGATACTAAGGGCTTCCCGTGCCAAATAGTAAAAACCTTGCCTAGGGAGGTGGTTATTTCAGCCGATATCCAGACAAGACTATTACTATCTATCTACGAAAAGTCAAAACATCCACATAAATTAAAAGGGAAGGAAAAGTAAATTTACCAAATTAAGCCCATGGAGCATGTTGAGACTTTACCTTCAACCCAAGCCTGACAGGAAATTAGCCACTCATATTTGAACTAGGGGTAAAATGAGAATTTTATTAAAATACGTAGAAAATACAAGATGGAGATGGAATTATAGAAAATAGAGCTCAAAAATGGATTCAAGGGTGTTAAATTAGGGGGGAGCCGCCTTTTTATAGATACACTGAGTAAATCATGGCCATCGGATTAAAACAATTTGGACACTCAGGATTGCGCCACGTAGCAAGTTCCTATTAGATGCAACACATCATCAGGGCTGTCATTCCGTGTATATGCATGTACCGTACGCACGTTTTTTTCAGTCCACTAACATTCTGCCACGTCACCAGTCAATATTTTTTGTCCAATAGGATCGTGACATGTCATCAGTTAATGCCACATCATTCGTCCAATAAAATACCGCCACGTCATCGTATAGTGCCACATCATCGTACAGTACATGTGAACAGTGCCGTGAACAGTGTCATTTACAGTACCGTATATATCAACCATACCGTATATGTGAACAGTACCATAAATGTGAACAGTACCATATATGTGAAGAATACCATTTATCTTTTTATGCTCCTCCTAAGGTTTTCAACTGTCCTGAGTTCAAAATTATTGTCCGTTTTTCTATCTGATCTCTCGTTCATTGTGAAATGACCTTCATGTCCCTTAAAATACATGAAATACTTAATTAAAATAAAACATACATAATTAAATCACAAGGGACTTTAAAACATAAAAGTAGGGATATTAGTGAGACTTAGAGTATAAAATGATGATTTTCTCCATTATAAATACACACTTTCTAGTACTCAACACACCCCCCAACCAACTTGTTGCTAGTCCCTAGCAAATTAAGCGAAAACAAAACTCAAACAAATTTTTTTTTTAAACATTTTTATTTATTCAATCAGACTAATGATAACAATCAAACAAAAGTATAAGCATTATCTATAGTCTAAAGAAATATCATTCCCACATCAACTCTCCACATGAATCAGTTTAGAAAACTTTGTTACAACTTCAGTAATCGAATCACTTTTAAGAATGACATATCAAACCCCAAAATCTCATCGGTAGTAGTGATACTCTCACAAAGAAATTAAATCCAAAAATAATCACTCCAGTGAATGGTAAATTGAGTGAAAATAATAAAGAAGTAATATCACACACTCTCACCAAGGTGATAGAAATATGCCCTCAGCTTAGAAATAGTATGATTTTAATTCAAAAATACTAATCAAACCAATACATTCATCATCTTTTTCTTCTTTTTTTTTTTTAATATGCACTATCACATCTTTTCAACCCATATAACTAGTTTCTATTTCAGATTATAGTTCCCTAAAATCAAGAAGGACTTTTATTAGGACGTAACGTAGGCTAGGGACGTGGCTAACAAAGAAAGGATAATAGGAAAATCAAAATATATGTTTGAAAAATAGAGAACTTTGGAGATTATTAGGTGCTTTTCACTTGAATTTTTTTTTTCTTTATTTTATTTATTTATTTATATACATATATTTTTTTTCTTTTGTTTCTTTTTCTCTCTTTTTTTTATAGCACCTTTTTTTTTGTGAATGCAAAATTATCTCTATTTTCAAACATAAATGGGTGGTGAGAAATACAAAATATAAAGTGATACTCCACATTGGAGTGGGACAAGATAATAGGTTGCCAAAGAAAAAGTTTTTATTTTTATTTTATTATTTTTTTCTTTTTTAAGGCTCAAAGGGGTTAACTATTGATATATATTAATAGGGTTGGCTAGAAAGGCTCAAACGGACTAAAGATGGCCTTTCTGTCATCTTTTAGGGTTCTAAATAATCTTCTATATCTACTAGTTAGATGGACCTTCAGATGTGGCAACACACACTTTAGTTTTTTTTTTTTTTAAGATAATGTATAAAGCAATAAACTGCTAAGCTGAATGAAGAATGGGCAAAAAGGGTTACTCTCCAAGAAAAATGACAGGCTCAAAAACTCACTTAGAAATTATTATGACATGTGCATTCTTTCAAACAACTTATATTTGTCTCCAACATCAACATGTAGAGTAACAAACATGCTGTAACTAAAGACCAAAGATAATACAAATACTAAAATTTGAAAGTTATCATGTCATCTAATTATGAAAAGATCACACAAAATACTTTTTTTTAAAAAAAAAAAATTCTACCCCCAAACCTATTCTTAGTCATGAAAATTATGCATGCAGAATGGTGAAAATGACATAGAAAAACTAATTGGTAAAAGAAGTTAGAAAAATCACACTTAAAATGACTGTCAAAGCAAGAAATGTCTATTTTTTTTTTAATAATAAGAAGATGCGTTTCTAGAGTTACTACACTCCATATTCAGCCATCTTCGACGCAAAAATTTAGCCACAGTTAGTTTCTACAACAAAAATCAGTAAAAACTATACCAAGATTGAGATATTCCACAATTATCAACTATTCCCTCCCTCCAACCTGAATGGAACATTGTCCTCAATGTTTGAAAGAAAATAAGGTTTAGAAGACATCACCTGAGTGCCGCATCACAGAAGAAAATATTTACAAGCGGAGAGTTAAATCTAATTTGCATTTCTTACTACGGCTACTGTTAATATCATTAGTTGGCCATTCCAACATAAGGGTCTTGGGATCTGGCTTTGGTCTATAACCTTGTAACAGATCAAGTAACTCGTTAGCAGTATGAGCACAAATAAAAAAATTTTTCACTGTGAAAAGGATGAAATGGTTTTTTATTGTATGGTTAAGAAATGCGATAAAGCCATCATAAAAGTTATTGACATTTAACAAACCGATGGGTTTTTGATGAATGTTCAGATGGGCCCAAGATGCTAATGTGATTAGTACTTCTAGAGTGGCAAGATCTCCTGGTAGGAAAATAAAAGCATCAGCATGATTTAGCATTTCAGTTATTCTTTCTTGCATACCTGAGACGACTAACTCTTTTCTAGTTAGTGAGTCAGACACACTGCCCAACGGTTTGAGGCTTCTTGGGATGATGCCTAACACTTGGCTCCCTTTGAGATAAACAGCTTCTGAGACTAGTTTTGATAACCCTCAATCACCTCCATAAACCAGATGCAAATTTCTTTCTGTTATACGTTGACCAAGATCGATGGCTACCTCAACGAACTCTTTATGTTTGCCATAGTTAAACCCAGAGAGCACGCAAATGTTCTTGAATTGTTTATTGGGAGTAGCTGCCATTCGGATGCTTCTCAAAAACAATTTGTGAGTCTAAAAAGAAAAGATCATATATCAAGGATCTTGGTGACAATTGTTTACAGCTGTATGGGAGGTAGCATGTCTATGTCAATTAACGCGTAAAGCACATGGCTCAAGAGTCAAAAAGGAAATAGTGAAAAGAAAAAGCAAACAATTATTAAAGACAAGAATGTAATTAATGAAGCAACAGTAAAATAAAAAACAGTAAAATAACAGTAAAATGATATTTACAGGTAATTGTGATTGTGGCTCACATCTTCCTCTGGTTTTACGTCTAGAAACAGCTTGAACGCCCTATATGGGTCGAAGATAGGCTTCCTATCCAGTTTTCTTATAAACTGGCAAACAGGGTCATTTATAATCAGATTCCCAAGACTATATCATACATGCTCTTTTTGAAATAATGGCCATAACTAGAGAATTGGTCTTTATACGTATCCACTGGGATGCATTTCAAGAGAAAAAAGGACATCATCCAATGACTCTTTATTCAAGCCATCCCTAATGAATTGAATCTTACCTTCCCTGTTATCAGACATCATTATTAAAGAACAAGGATTTTTATCGCATTTCATCCTGGCACACTTATGACAATCAACATGAAGTTTTTTAGCTCTTCTTTTTCTTGAATAATTTCCTTTACCACAACCAGGCATGTATGCAATAAATTTGGGAGGTAACTCACCTGCTAAACGTACTTTAGCTTAGATTAACCAACGGATGTCAGCAGGGATGTTATTTCTCATAAGCAATCGCATGCGTTCGTACCGGGCTTTATAGATTGTAAGGAGAGCATTCTGAGGAAGTGAAGGAAATAGCTTGTGAAGCTTTACTAGAATCGTGTTTCTGTCCATACCTTCTTCTCAGAATATTAGTTATTATGGGAAACTAAAGTAACCGACTTTGATTGTCACGGAGTACCGTTATCCGCCACTTAACCGGGGTAACAAACTCAAGTTCGATTTGGGTTTCGTTGATACCTCCAATTTCTTCGAGTTGTCTTTCTAGATCTTCAACGTGGGATACCAACTCTGGAGGTTGTAGCTTCCAAATACGATGTGTTTTACAAAATTGTATCTGGCTTCTCAGATGAGATTGTACACGTTGAAGTTGTCTAAGAATGTTTAAGAGGAACTGTCTAGTTGAGGCACACATGATTTGAAGTGATAAAAGAAAACTGAATGGTTAAATAAACACAATTTCACACAAATTTAAATCACCGAAAAGAAGAAATAAATAAGAAAAAGTCTCAATTCAAGTTTGGCGGGTCACTCAAATTGATTTCGGTGTCCTTTTCATGTGGTTGGTACTCTAGATATGACTTTAATCTTTGACCATTAACCTTAAAAGTTACACCGTTCTTTGGATCCTTAATTTCAATTGCTCCACGTGGAAAAACAGTATGAACTATAAAGGGACCAGTCCATCGAGAGCGTAACTTACCTGGGAATAGGTGCAAGCGAGAATTGAATAAAAGTACTTTCTGACCTGGGGTGAAAGATTTTCTCACAATGTGCTTGTCATGAAAGATTTTCATTCGCTGTTTGTAAATTTTGGCATTTTCATATGCATCATTACGAATTTCTTCATGTTCTACCAGCTGTAATCTTCTTTCTGAGCTAGCTTGCTGCATGTCAAAGTTGAATTTCTTAATGGCCCAGTATGCACCATGCTCGAGTTCCACAGGTAGGTGGCAAGCTTTTCCATATACTAGCCTATAGGTTGACATCCCAATTGAGGTCTTGAAAGCTGTTCTATATGCCTATAATGTATCATCCAGTCTTAATGACCAATCTTTTCTGTCTGGTCTTACCGTCTTTTCTAATATGTGCTTTATCTCTCGATTGGAGATCTCAACTTGGCCACTGGTTTGCAGATGATATGGGGTCGTCACTTTGTGAGTAATGGAATACTTTGTCAAAAGATCCTTGAATGATTTGTTACAAAAATGGGCTCCACCACCACTGATTATTGCTCGAGGGAATCTAAAGTGTGAAACAATGTTGCTTTTCAAAAATCTGATCACCACCTTGTGATCATTGGTTCTACATGGAACTGCTTCTACCCATTTTGATACATAGTCAACAGCTACCAATATGTATTGATGGCCAAAAGAAGGAGGAAAGGGTCCCATGAAGTTGATACCCCATACATAAAAAATCTCAACTACTAAAATTGGGTTTAGTGGCATCATGTTCCTTTGCGTAATGCTCCCCATTCGTTGACACCTATCACATGAAGAACAAAAAATGTAAGCATCTCGAAATATAGTTGGCCAATAGAAACCGCATTGTAATATTTTTATAGCTGTTTTCTTAGCGTTGAAATGGCCTCCACAAGCTTGTTCATGGCAGAATGAAAGGATATTTTGAAATGCATTTTCTAGGACACATCATCTGACAATTTGATTTGCACAATACTTAAACAGATAAGGGTCATCCCAGAAAAAATTCTTTATTTCTACGAAAAATTTGGCCTTGTTTTGCTTAGTCCAATGCTCCGGAAGTTTACCTGTAACAAGATAGTTAACTGTATCAGCATACCATGGTAATACTTCCACATTCATCGATTGTTCATCTGGAAATGATTCATTTAATGGTAATGGTTCTGTAATTGTATCAAAATTGAGATGAGAGAGATGGTCTGCCACAACATTTTCTGTGGCCTTCTTATCCTTGATTTCAAAGTCAAATTCCTACAAAAGTAACACCCAACGAATTAGTCTAGCTTTTGTATCTTTCTTTGTAAGAAGATATTTAAGAGCAGCATGATCTGTGAAAACAATTATTTTACAACCAATGAGATAAGATCAAAATTTCTCTAATGCAAACACTACTGCTAGCATTTCTTTTTCAGTGGTTGAATAGTTCAACTATGCATCATTCAATGTCATACTAGTATAGTAAATGACATGGGGAATTCGATCAACTCTTTGTCCTAATACTGCTCCTATTGCATAATCAAATGTGTGAACATGAGATCAAATGGTAAGTTCCAGTTTGGGGGTTGAATGATGGGTGATGATGTTAACAACTGCTTTAGTTTCTTAAACGTCACAAGACATGAATCATTAAAGACAAAAGGTACATCCTTAGCAAGTAAATTGCATAAGAGTCTAGAAACTTTGCTAAAATCTTTAATGAAACGTCTGTAAAAACCTGCATGCCCAAGGAAAGATCTTACTTCTCTGATTGTTTTAGGTGGAGGAAGATTGGAAATGAGATCCACCTTGGCCTTATCAACCTCAATACCTTCGCTCGAAATGATATGACTGAGAACAATACCTTGTTTTACCATAAAATGACATTTCTCCCAATTTAGGACCAAATTCTTCTCTATGCATCTCTGCAGAGCTAGTGTTAGATGATGTAAACATTAATCAAATGAATCACCAAAAACAAAAAAATCATCCATAAAGACTTCAAGGAATCGTTTAACCATATCAGAAAAAATGCTTAACATGCATCGTTGAAATGTGGCAGGTGCATTACATAATCCAAATGGCATTCTTCTATATGCAAAAGTGCCAAAAGGGCAAGTGAAAGTGGTTTTCTCTTGATCTTTTGATGCTATGGGAATCTAATTATATCCTGAGTAGTCATCTAGAAAGCAATAAAATTCTTGACCGGCTAATCTATCAAGCATTTGATCGATAAATGGTAAAGGAAAATGGTCTTTACGTGTGACAGAATTCAACTTCCTATAATCAATACATACATGCCATCTTGTAGTCACTTTAATAGGTATTAATTCATTATCAGCATTGGTAACTACTATGACTTTTTGGGGACAACTTGCACAGAACTGATCCATGAACTATCAGAAATTGGGTAAATGATACCTGCGTCTAATAGTTTAAGGACTTCAGTTCTAACAACTTCTTTCATGTTAGAGTTCAACCGACGTTGCATTTCCTTGGTAGGTTTAGCATTTTCATCAAGGTAAATGTAATACATACAGTCCACTGGGTTTATACCTTTTATGTCGGTTATGGTCCATCCTAATGCTCCTTTGTGCACTTTCAAAACTTTCAACAACTTACCTTTTTGTTCGTCATTCAGGGATGATGAAATGATTACTGGCAGAATGCTTTCTTCTCCCAAGAATGCATATTCCAAAGTGTCAGGTAATGGTTTGAGTTCGAGTTTTGGTGGTGATTCTGATGATGGATTCAATTTCTTCTTTGATGGTGCTAGTTGTTCCACTCTTGACTTCCATTTGTTAGTGTCCATGGATGGTGTTGAATTGAGTAAGGCGTTAACCTCATCTACTGATCTGTCAATATCAAAATCTAAACCAAAGTGAGTTAAACATGTTTGTAAAAGGTCATCACTGAGGTTTGAAAGAAAGGCATTATCAACTAATTCTTCTATCCAATCCACATCAACAATTTCATCATCTGCATTGTGAGGTTGTTTGGCAATGTTAAAGATATTTAGTTCTATCGTCATATTGCCAAAAGACAACTGCATATTTTCAGTCCTGCATTGAATGTGAGCATCAACAGTTGTTAAGAAAGGTCGTCCTAGGATAATGGGGATGTGCTTCCTTGAATCCTCGACTGGTTGAGTGTCAATTACAATGAAATCAACAGGAAAATAAAACTTATTTACCTGTATAAGCACGTCCTCCACAATACCACGAGATTTTTTCATGGACCGATCTGCAAGTTGTAACACCACTGGAGTTGGGTGTAATTCTCTCAGTCCAAGTTTCACAAATACTGAGTAAGGCAACAGATTTACACTAGCTCCTAAGTCCAACAAAGCATTCTCAATTGTGTGGTTCCCTATACTACATGAGATAGTGGGGGAGCCTGGATCTTTGTATTTTAGAGAAATTTTGTGTTGGAGTATAGAGTAGGGGAGCCTGGATCTTTGTATTTTAAAGGAATTTTGTGTTGGAGTATAGAGCTCACGTTTTCTATTAAAAATGCTTTTTTTTGAACATGAATGTCTCTCTTTTTAATACAAAGGTCTTTAAGAAACTTGGCATAAGATGACACTTGTTTTATAGCGTCAAGCAAAGGGATGTTAACACTTACCTATTTAAAGATTTCAAAAATCTCACTTGTGGATTTTCCATTCTTCGCTTTAGCTAACCTTTGGGGAAATGGAGCTTTTGGAACGTATTCTTGTGGGTTGGTTTCTTCTTTCTTCTCTGATGATGAGTCTTCTGCATTCACCGGCACAATTTGAGTTGTTTTTATCACCGGCATCTCCACTTTATTGTCGACTTCTTTTCCTTTTAGCAAGGTCATGACGGCTTTAACCTCCCCATACTGCTGAGGTGAACTGGTGCTTACTTCATGCTCTCCTTTAAGATTAGGCACCGGTTGACTTGGGAATTTTCCTTTCTCAACAGTCATTGCCAAGGTTTGAATTGATGAAGCAAGTTGTCCAACCATTTTTTCAAGGTTTGAAACTGATTGGGTTTGTGAGTTGAAGCCCGCTCTAATCTCATTTCGCAGTTCATCAATGGTGCGGTTTTATTGCTCGATTTTGGAGTAAGTAAGATTCTTGAAATTCTTAAATGCATCCTCCCATGGTCTAGGTTGAGAATAGTTTGGGTTCTGATTGTATGGTCTAAATGGTGGCTGAGAGACTTGAGGATTTTGAGGAATTGGTTGCATTGGTGGAGCTAAAGCTGCTGGTCCATTCTGTTGGAATCCTTGAGACCATGAAAAATTGGGGTGGTCTCTCCATCCAGGATTATATGTGTTGGAGTAAGGTTGTAGTTTGATGGCTTTCTCATTACATCTATGGCATTGGCTTGATCTAAGTATGAGTCCTGGTCATGTGGCTCCGTCAATTTAGCAGCTGTTAATGATGCTATTTGTCGGGAAAGACCTTTAACTATGTCTTTGACTTCTTTAATTTCTGAACTGGACTCGCCAATGTGAACCTCATTCACTCCCTTAACTCTTCTAGTATTCCTGAGTGAACGACTCTGCTGTTGGGAATTATCCACTTGTTGCTGGAAGAAATCCCAAATTTCTGATGCACTTTTTGACATTAGCTCTTCTTCACTTGTTGCCATTAGCCATTCTTGCACATTCGGCAATAATCCCTCCAAAAAGTATTGGCATTGGTGCCATTTCTCGTACCCATGATGTGGACACTTTAGAAGTAGCCCATTGAATCGCTCCCATGCTTCGAAAAACTGCTCGTCTTCTCTTTGTGTAAACTCTGAAATTTCCCTACGAATAGCATTGGTTTTATGTACTGAGAAATATTTATTCAAAAATTTTATTACCATTTGTTCCCATGATGTAATGCTATTAGCAGGCAATGTATTAAACCATGAACAAGCTCTATCCTTTAAAGAAAATGGAAATAATCTAAGTTTAACATCATCATCTGAAAAATTCTCATATTTAAAAGTTTGACAAATAGCATGGAATTCATTCAGATGATTATATGGACCTTCATTTTCTAGGCCATAGAATGTTGGGAGATAATTTAACACACTAGGTTTTAACTCAAAACTCCTAACAGCTACATTTGGGTATCGTATGCATGATGTGCGCTAAGGGACTGAAGTAGTCCTTAAATGACCTCTCCTGTGGTGCTGGTTGCAAATCCATTTTAATTTTATTTTTAATTGCAACGTGTTTGTGTGTGCGAAGTGTTTTTTCTATTTCAAAGTCTATAGACTCAAGATTAGGTAATTGTGACCTACGACCATGCATGCAAAGAAAAAAAAATGGTAACAAAATTAATAAAAATAAAGAAGAAGGAGAAATTATGATACTAACCTTATTACGCTATTTCAATTTTCCTATGAAAACAACTCAAGTGCTATATATAGAAAAGAAAATACGTGAAACAAATTAAAATAAATTAATAGGAGGTTGAACTTGCCGATTTAACAAAAAAAATAACATAAAAATTAAATTACGGAAATTTAAAGAAGAGAAGAAAAGAAAACAAAATAATACATACTTCAAAATGCATATTCACTTCTTTTTTTTCTTTTTTTTTAATAGTAATAAAAAAAATATTACAAGGAAACAACTAATCAAAATAAAAAAAGAAATAAAGAAATAAAAAAATTCTACGAATTAAAATACTTACCTCCCCGGTAACGGCGCCAAAAACTTGTTGTGCAAATTTTATTGAACTCGCAAGTGCACGAATCTATTGTAGAATAGATCAATGGTGACGAGTGTCGATCCCACGAGGAGGTGGATTTTAATTACTTGTAGAATTAATTTTCTAAGTGGATGATTGGATTTATAATGACAGTGATGTAGGCAATGTATTAATTTAAATTAAAGCTGTAGGAATAAACTATTAAAATAAAGTGCTTGGATCTCCAGATCTGTACTCAACATGCACCATCGGCTTAACATTCATTATTAGTACCAATTAAATCATGAAGGGGGGTTTTCCACTCTTCATGAACCACACTCTAATAGATATGGTGCTAAGGACTTCCCGTGCCAAATAGTAATAACCTTGCCTAGGGAGCGGTTATTCCAGCCGATATCCAGACAAGATTATTACTATCTGTCTACGAAAAGTCAAAACATCCACATAAATTAAAGGGGAAGGAAAAGTAAATTTACCAAATTAAGCCCATGGAGCATGTTGAGACTTCACCTTCAACCCAAGCTTGAAAGAAAATTAGCCACTCATATTTGAATTAGGGGTAAAATGGAAATATTATTAAAATACGTAGAAAATATAAGATGGAGATGGAATTATAGAAAATGGAGCTAAAAAATGGATTCAAGGGTGTCAAATTAAGGGGGGAGCCCCCTTTTTATAGATACACTTAGTAAATCATGGCCATCGGATTAAAACAATTTGGACGCTCAGGATTGCGCCACGTGGCAAGTTCCTATTAGATGGAACACATCATCAGGGCTGTCATTCCGTGTATATGCATGTACCGTATGCACATTTTTTTCAGTCCACTAACATTCTGCCACGTCACTGGTCAATATTTTTGGTCCAATAGGATCGTGACACGTCATCAGTCAATGCCACATCATCAGTCAATGCCACATAAGCGGTCAATGCCACATCATTCGTCCAATAAAATACCGCCACATCATCGTATAGTGCCACATCATCGTACAGTACATGTGAACAGTGCCGTGAACAGTGTCATTTACAGTACCATATATATCAACCATACCGTATATGTGAACAGTACCATTTATTTTTTTTGCTCCTCTTAAGGTTTTTAACTGTCCTGAGTTCAAAATTACTGTCCGTTTTTCTATCTGATCTCTCGTTCATTGTCAAATAACCTTGATGTCCCCTAAAATACATGAAATACTTAATTAAAATAAAACATACATAATTGAATCATAAGGGACTTTAAGACATAAAAATAGGGATATTAGTGAGATTTGGAATGTAAAATGATGATTTTCTCCATTATAAATACACACTTTCTAGTACTCAACAGCTTCCAGCTGACAGAGGTGTTGACTGAGAGGAGAAAATCATCATATGGATCTTGAGTGTCCTTGTATAGAATCTGAGGAGGAGTGTTTGGACGTTCTTCTTTTATGATAATACCTTTGTTGGAATTGGACGGATTTGGAACCATGAGAATTTCATGCTTTGGACCAATAGAAGAGGACATGATATCCTGAAGTGGTGGTGAAACATGGTTAAGACTGAGAAGAAAATTGGTTAAGGTTTTCTTGAACATAGGGTCTGTTCAAGAGTACTAGGATGTGGAGTGGTGTGATAATGGTATTGCTGATCTTGTGTGAAGAAGATATTGGTTTCAGGGTGTTTGAAATAAGGATGATGGACAATGAACACCGAAGTGAACATTTCTCCTTCATCATAAGGAATGGAGCCACGATGTCTGTCATGGGAGAGCTGTTGAAGGGTTTGTCTCCACCAAGGGATAGGAGAAAACCATTCAAGTAAGGTCCAAATCAAAGAGGTTGCTTTGGACGGAGTCATCAAATTCTTGATGGTTGCTTTTAGATGGAGAATAAGCTTGGTGGCATGAAGAGCAGTGAGACACCAAAAATACCATAATTCATCATTGGTGAGATCTCTGGTACTGGGAAGGTATAAACCTGTCAAGAAGAGGTTTTCTAGGTGAAATGTGGTAAAGATGCTAGGATTGTCTTCAAGGAGATAGGCTCGCATGTAATATCGAAATAAAAACTGTTTAGCAAATTGCTGGAGCTGGAAAACACTGGTGAAATTTTTTTCATTGAGAAAAGTTTTTTGGTTAAGGCTTGCTGAGGAAGGGAAGTGGCAGTAGATCGAGTAGCCATGAAAATGATAGGAAAGGAAACTGAAGAGAGAATGCAAGTGGGTTTTAGTTGATGGATTATGGATAAGAAATAAGGGATGAGGTTTTGGTTTCCTTTTATATGCTTGACTTAGAAATCATATTTGGAAAACCAGTCTTTGAGACGGAGTAATTGCTTATCAGGAACTGTTTTACCTTTAAAATTCAACACGTTGGGAAAAGCAGAGTTGTCCAATCTGACTGTGAAATGATGTCCAATGAGATGATATTCAAACTTTTGGATACCATACTTGACAGCAAGAATCTCTTTAAAGATTGTATGATAATGTTGTTAGGCAGGTGTAAAGTGTCCATTGGCATATCAAATAAAGTGTTCTTTATCATCACATTTTTCAAGAAGTACGGCACCCCATGAGGTGTCAAATGCATCAGTCTGAAGTATTCTGGATCCATCAGTAATGATTCGTAAGGAAGGTGGATTTTAGGAGATTTGTTTTAATTGTTGGACTGCAAAGGTGTGGTTGCCATTCCATGAAGGAGGGGTCCTTTTCAAAAGAGTGGATAATACATTGGTGTGGCGATCAACATGTGGCAAGAAATCCCTGATATAGTTAATAATACCAAGGAATTGTTGGATTTGTTTTCTGCTCAGGTTTGTATCTGGAAAATGAAGAAGTTCCTGTGCGATGTAGGGTCTAGGCTGATATTGGCCATTGTGAATGTTCATGCCAAGATACTCGATAGTATCCGTAGCGATGGTACTTTTTTTATCAGATAACATGATACCGTATCTTTGGACAATATCATAGAATTGCTAGAGTAGATGCTGATGTTCTTCATGAGTACCTGAAAATAATAACAAATCATCAATGTAAATCAGGGTATGATGAAGAATAGGTTGGAAGATCTGGGTCATGGTTTTTTGGAAAATGGAATGAGCATTTTTCAGACCAAAAGGTAGAATAGTCCATTGATAGTGAGCAATGGGGATACAAAAAGCTGTTTTGTACCGTTCGGAGGGAAGAATTCCTAATTGCCAAAAACCAGATTTTAAGTCAAATTTGGAGAAGATTTTGGCATTTTGGAGATAAGTAAAAAGACTGTGACGTCGAGGTAAAGGAAACTTATCATCCTGTAGGAATTGGTTCAAAGGTTGGTAATCAATGACCAAACATTTTTTTCCCCGAAGGGTTTCACTACGTTTTTCAACTTAGAAAGCTTGACAAGCCCACTAAGAAGAGGTGGGCTCAATAAGACCTTGGGCCATAAGCTGTGCACATTCGGTCTGGGCCAAAAGAAGGTCAGATGGACTTATTCCTGGGTGAGTGGCCTTAGTAGGATTAATGTCCTCATTAAGCTTAAAAGGAAGCGTAATGAAAAAGGCTGAGTTTTTCCATAATGGACTTGGGTGGTCAAATACAAGATGGTTTTCAGGACAAAATCTGAGAAGTTTGGTAGTAATAGATTGATAATATGAAGGAGAATTTGCCAAGGAGTACATTTTAAGCACATTTGTGTAAGGCTGAAAGAAAGATTTAAATCGTAAACTAGTAGGAAGAATCTGGATACGTTCAGCTTTCCAAAGAAGATCAAACCCAATAAGAAGATCTTTATCAAGTAGATCTGAGCCAATGACATTTAACCAAATGGTGTATTTGGGAAATAATTGAATTCCAATGGGTTTACGAGTACGAAGCTTAGTGGAAAAGATTTTACCACTAGCAGCTTTGAAATACTCTTCAGCTGTTACCCATGCTTCAGGAGGTAAAAGAGCAGGATTAAGAATACTACGCTGAGCGCCAGTATCAATAAATCCAATGAGAGGAATGGGACGAGCATATTTGGATGGAAGTATTTGGATCTTTACGGAAGGAATCAGAATTTGTGGGTGAAAGGATAAGGAGGAAGAAGTATCAAAATGATATATGAGATGGAGACTCTATTCAGAGTCAGAAATGTCTGAAGCGGATGAGTCAAAGTTAGAGTCATCAGAGGACTCTAAGGCAAAAATAGTATGCTCATCAAGTGTGTCTTGTTCAGAGTAAAGATACTCTATCTGATCATGCTCAGGGGAGGATTCTGCAACAGATTGCAAATGTTGAACCAACCAAATGGCTCTTTTGGGATTTTTTGGGCAATCTTTAGCAAAATGGCCTTTTTTCTTGCAAATAAAACATCGACTGTGTTTTTTCTGTTTGGTAAGAATATTTGAGGAATCACGGCGTCTATAATACCGTAGATGTCTTTTCTGACGTTTCCTGTGTGGCCTTGGATTAAAGGATGGTTGAACACGATGGTGCCATTTCTTTGGTGGACAATCACAAGACCTTGTATCTTTGCATTGAATTTCTAGATAATGCTTTTGCAGGCAGATTTGAAAGGCTCTTTGTGTTTGATAATTTCCCTAAAGAATTGCTTCTGGTCACAGAGATGTTCGAGACAAGCCATGGCTAACTGAAAGAGTTTGCCAAGAGATGTTTCATCAATGTTGAGTTTAGTGGCTGTGATTTGTCTTTGAATCTCAGGTTGTAATTCAACAGGAAGAGAGGAAAGGAAAACATGTTTAAGGGTAGGATCATTATATCCAACCAATTTGTGGAATAAAATGTTCATCCTCTTGAAATGATATTGGAGATCAGAGTGTTTAAGAGAACAACATTTCATTTGGAGATAATCCTTTCTGGCCGCGGTGAAAATAGCAGCAGGTTGTCCAAGAAATTGATCATGGATATATGCAAGAGCTGTAGAAACATCAGGAAGCTGGATGTAAGTCAGCTATCTATACTCACCGAGACTGTCAAACCAGTCTCTTAATAAACCGGTAAACCGAGAGACAAATTCTTTAAGCACAGTTAACAGCTCAGCTCCTGGGCGCACCATTTGCAAGTCTAACCAGGCAGATAATTCCTAGAGACGTTCACGCCATCGGGATGGTGGTTGATCATCAAAAGTGAACCATGGACCATTACCAGTAGTAGTTGGTTTGGCTCTGGTTCGTAATGGTGGATGGGTACTTTCTCCTTCTTCTTCAAGATTAGAAGGAACATCCACATAGGGGGAGGTGTCTCTAGGTCGAGATGTAGAGGGTCTTTTAGTTGAAGTACCAGATGCAGCTGGTTGTTCAGTTTCATCAGGACCAGCCATAAGCAAATGTGAAACGTCTGCTAAGTAAGTATCAGAATCTAAAGAGGTATCATCTGACTCAGATTCATAAGAAGAATTAGGTTCAGAAGAAGGGTCATCTGAAAGGTCAGAGATATGATCTCTAGAATGGGGTTCAGTTTCTTATTGCGGTTGCATCATGCTGATCATAGGTTTTTTCTGTTCAGCTTTGGATGGTTAAGAAGTAAAATGAGGAGAAAACTGAGATGAGGGGACAAGTTCATGAATTTGAAGGGGAGTTTGTTGTGGTTCAGAATAAATTGGTGGAGGTCTGGATGGAGGTTTAGGCTGAAACTTTGGTTTAAGAGGAAACAAAGTATGGGTCATAGAAAACAGTTTAGAAGGGTTGTAAGGGCGAGGTGGTTGTAACATAGTACCAAAAGGATGATAAGGTTCTGGAGAAAGAACAGGTAAAGAAGGTGAGGTTGTGAACAAGGCTTGTTTGTGTTTATCAGCATCAATCCGAGCTATCTCAGCTTTCAGTCATCGGATCTCTTTTTCTTTTTTATTGAACTCAAGAGTAAAAACTCCTTGTTGGATCATAGCCCTAAGGTCAAAATCTAATTGAGCAAGTCTGGCTTGGAAACCATGATAAAGTTCATCAAGGCGATCTGAGATAGTATCAACCTTCTTTTCAAGGACTATGGAATGCTGATGTATTTTTTCCACCTTGAGTGGAGAGAGCAAAGAGAATGGTTCTGAGCTCTGGCATTTTGAGTTTGCCAGTTGAGCATAGCCTCAAAAGGTTTTGGATCCTCTAGATGGCCGGTGGAGGTAATGGGAGAATTAACAAAAGGTTTAGAAATGACATTTTGTTGAGGGTCAGAGGTTTTTTCCAAATGAGGAAATTGTTGTTGGTATTCAGAGGAAGTGGGATTGGAGAACATCATACAAGCAGAAGGAAGAGGAGTAGCAGGAATAACAAACGGGACATGTTGTCTGTAAGATTTTGGTTCATGCGTCTGGATCCATTTGAGACCTTTGTTATACAAAAGCAAAGGAGGAGGATAATCTGCATCAGGTTCATCATACTCATCAAGGAGTTTGCAACCAGGATAAATAATCTTTTTCTTTTTCTTCTGGGTAAAATAAGGATTTTCATCCTCATGATCATCAATATAAGAATAGTCAGGATCACAAAGACCTGAGCCAGGAGCATCCCAGAGAAAATGACCATGAATATGGGAGGGATAAATGGGGGCGGCCATCGGTAGAAAAAGATTGAATTGGTATAAGTTTACCACTCGGGAGTTTTTCAAGTGGGTTTCGAATTGGTTGAATCATAGAGCAAGTGAAAGAGAATCTTGGTGGTTCTATGGATGAAGTGGGAGGTGGTTGAAAGTTTACACGAATAGTGCCATCACGGCGTTGTTCATATGTAGCTTCAGAAGTCTGGAGAGGAGTAGAGTTTTGGTGAAAGTGTTCATAATTGGTGGGCATAAGTTTAAGGAAGTCTTCTTGAGGAATTTGTCAAGGAATCTGAATGATGGTAAGAGCTTCTGGAGTTTCGGCAAGAATCATCAAAGTTTCTGGGTGTGCACTGTTTTCATATGGTGTGGGTAGATCAGGAGAGTGATTTTGAAGGCAGTACACCAATTGATGGTGTAGAGTGGCAACTTTAGAAGAGGCAACTTGGTCAACACCTTGTATTTGGACTTGAACTTTCAAGGCAGTGGCAAGATTGGGATCATCTAGGGAAAAATTGTAGTTGGGATAAAAGGTAAGGATAATACTTCCGGCATGGAGAGTGGTTAAAACAGTACCAATAGTGGCTTGTTGGTAGGATTTGAAGCGGGTATCAAAGAGAGTAACACGAGTAGTGGTTGCTAGCCCTTTGCAGGCAGTGATTAGTTCATGAGAAATTTCAAGGGTAACATATTGCTCAACAGAAGTAGCTTGCAAGGAACATTTATCAAGAGAAGAGGATTGGATATATTCTTTTGGGGAAGGACGATTGGTGCGGATAAGAGTGCGAATAGATCTAGTAAAAAGAGAAGGGCATTTATACAACTGATAAGGATTAACTAAAGGGAAAATAGATTCAGTAATCTGGGCATAATCAGGAATATAAGAATATTCGACAAGGCTTTCGATCTTATTAGTAGTATGTTTAGTAACATTTTTAGGAAGAGAAACTGCAGAGGTGAGTTGAAGTGATTGTGAAGAAGGAGTTGAAGAAGAAGAAGACATGTTGAGCAAGATCTCAAGTTCATTGAAGATAATTTAATAAAAAAAGGTAGATTAAAATCATAAAATCATTCCAAAAACTAAACAATTTTGGCTCTGATACCACACGGGGTATGGTATGGTATGTGGCTCATTTAATCAACAGTGCGGACCAGACTAGTCCCCATTCGGGATGACCTCTAGAACTTACGTCGTTGGTACGTGGCTCATTTAACCAACAATGCGGACCATACTAGTCCCCATTCGGGATGACCTCTGGAACTTACGTCATTGGATTCCCGCCGATATACCTCATACCAAAAAAACAGGAAAACTTTCTTTTATTTTCTTCAAGGTTATACAACCCTAAAACAGCTTTTCTTTAGCTTAAAAACGAGTACCAAACCTGATAAGAAAACAACTAAAAAGTCTCAAGTTTTCTAATACACAGGATCCTTATAAAGGAAAGTGTAGAGCATACGACTTGGTTTTAGAATTTGAACAGATTTAATTTCTATTTAACCTTTTCTTTTAAACTAGAGCTTCATTGAACTTGAGAAAGAGAGAACAGGGTATGGTATGGTACGTGGCTCGTTTAACCAACAGTGCGGACCAGACTAGTCCCCATTCGGGATGACCTCTGGAACTTACATCGTTGGATTTCCGCCGATATACCTCATACCAAAAAAACAAGAAAACTTTCTTTTATTTTCTTCAAGGTTATGCAACCCTAAAACAGCTTTTATTTAGCTTAAAAACGGGTACTAAACCATTCTAGCCACCTCATAAGTAACTGAAGGTTCTCTTATGAATTGTTCATGAATTATGGCTAGGGCTGTAGAAACCTCTGGGATTTGAATGAACTGTAATTGTCTGTATGTTCCCAAACTGTAAAACCAATCTCTTAAGGAACCCGTAAAACGGGTTGAGAATTCTTTAAGGACCATCTGGGTTGTGACACCTGGTCTGATCATTTGTAAATCTATCCAGGCAAAAAACTCCTAGAGTCTTTCTCTCCATTTATGAGGAGGGAGATCATCAAAAGTGAACCAAAGACCATTGGATGGTTTTGATTGGTGAGATCCTTATTGTGCATTAGAAGTTGAACCAGTAGGTTGATCAACAGGTGGATCATCATTATCACCTACTTCTTCTGTAACAACGGGTTCACTTGGCTGGGGATCAGCCATCAATAATCTAGAAATATCAGCGAACTCAGATTCTGAATCTGTAGTTTCATCAGAGTTGTCAGAATCCTCAAAAGATTCTGATGAGGAATTTTGAATATCATTATTACTGGCTGAAAAGTCTGATTTAACAAAAATTCCATACTAGAACATAGGGCCTTTTCCAGTAGTAGAAGAAGAAGGAATATCTGTTGATTGTTGTTGTGGTTTATCTGAAGGAACTGGTGGTTTGGATTGTGGTTTGGACTGTGGTGGTGGAGTTAATGCTGGTTCTGGTTTTGTGAAAAGGGTATGGGTCATACCAAATAATTTGGCTGGATCATAAGTCTTGTCTGAAAAAAAAGTGGGCCAAAAGGATGGTATGTTTGAGATAAGGTTGGAATTGACTGTGATCTTCTAAAAAGTGAAGGCTGTTGTTTTTCCGAGTCAATTCTGGCTAATTCAACTTTTAGCCGTTTAATCTCAGCTTCTTTTTGGTTAAACTCTAGACCCCAGTACCTTTTGTTAATCATATCTCGAAGATCGTTATCCAATTAGACAATCCTATCTTTGAGATCTTCATACATCTGTTAAAGTCTAAGACTGATGTCATCAACTTTTTTCTCAACTTGAACAATCTTGGTAGAAATGGTATCTACCTTTTGTCGAAGAGTATTCAGGGCTTGATTTTGTGCTTTGACATTTTGTGTTTGCCAGTTTAAAACTGCTTCAAATAATTTTGGTTCTTCCATATGTCCAGATGGAGTAATTGGGGACTGGATAAATGGTTTTGAGATAACATGTTGTTGGACATTAGTTTGTTTTTCAAGAGGAGGGAACTGGGAAAGGTAATCTTGAGTAGAAGATGAGGAAGAGGAAAACATCATACGTGGAGAAACCAAAGGTGGTGAGGACAAAGAACTTTACTAGACTTGTATATGAGAAGACAACAATTCAGGTTCATTTTTCTGAATCCATTTTAAACCTTAGTTCATATGTCTTAACTCCTAATACGAGGAAACACCCCTTTTATAGTGTGATTCGAGACAAATCGAAGCAAAGACAAGCAAGGTTCCAGCCATTACATACAAAAATTTAAGTCCTCATAAATATGATAGTTCAAGCTATGAGGAAAGAAATCCAAAATTCCGCTCTCTTCTCTAGCTGTGGCCTCTAGGAATTACTTTCGCACTTGCTCTTCACTAGGGTGCTGGTGGTCTGGCTAAATATTTGGTTGGCAACCTCACTCTCATCAATTTAGTTTTCAAAGGAAACCATAAAGAGAGAGACTTTTCGAACAACAATGTAGCAAATTAATGTAGGGTTTTTTCAATTGGATATAGTGTGAATGATTAGGCTTGAGTAATGGGTTTCATCAATTGAGTGAAAAAAAGTGGTGTCATTGTTTTTTTCAATTTAAATAATTAACAATGTCAATCTTGCAAATAAATTAAGTTATTTTTTAAAATATTTTTAAGTAATTAACAACTGTAATTTTGTAATAAACTAATTTGAAACAATTTAAAATTTTATAAATAAATCAATTATATGCTTAAAATAAATAATTTTTGAATATTCTATTTCACTCCATTATAGTTTCTATCATGCAAATTAAACACATTTCAATGGCATGCCTTTTTTAATTTTTAAAAATTCAAATTATTCAACCATGATATTTATCTATCACTAATTTATGTCCATTCTTTTCAGTCACAAATATATCACAAAGGCATGACATCTACTACATATCACAAAAAATGCATGATAGACTCATCACATATCATTATCTATAAGAAAAATTATATCACAGCTCAATAATTTTTTAGTAATGTATTTTTTTTAGTTTTAATAATTATTATGGACCTAAATTGCTCATACATGATGTTTTCTAATTTTGTAGATATCTATCAAATGAATTTAATAATGTATCATATGCATTTCAATTTTACTCTTTCTTTTTATATATATTTTCACTCTGTAATTTCTTTAGTACCTTTAGCTAAAGTCACTTATTTTTAACATTTCATAAAAATATCTACGCTGAACTTTTCGTTATATTTTTTTCTTGAGGATTAATGGACTATTGTTTTAATCTTAGTTGCTTCAAAACTTAATAAAATTATTTTCAATTGGCTTGAAACTTTAAGAAACTAAAGTTGAATTTATATGTTCTAGTTTTGGGAATTTTGGGATGAATTGCATTTACAATCAATTTTTAAAAGATTTTTCAAAATGGCTGGTTGCTGTGCAGTTTTGTCATAAATTACTCATGTATCATGTTTGGTGGTGCAAATGAATGTTCTAATAGTTTTAGAATGAGCTAAAATGCAGGAAACCTAAACTTTTTTATATATATTCGAAATTTGGAAAATTTCATATATGATTAAACTTGTAGTTTATTTTTAATAATTTTTCAAACTATGCTAACTCAGCAGCAAGTTCTTTCAACAAGGCTGTTTACTAACTTTTGATAAAACACCAATTTAATGATATCGGAATGACCTCAAATTTTAATATTTTGTTCATTCATATGTGTAATTAAAATCTAGAACATATTATTCCAATATGTTAAGCATTTTAAATTTTATTAATATTCAAGTACCTATTGCTGCTATAGTGTTTCATAGATAGTTTTGACTTAGATATGACTAACCTTCTTGCATTGTCCTAATCATCTTCCATCAGTGGCCTTACCCTATTTTTTTCATTAATGAACATAATGCCTATCTTTATCTTTCGATCTATCAACTGCTTTTTCAAATTTCAACGTGGATCTCAACATAAAAAATGTTGAATTCCACTTACTCGAACACATCTAACACCATAAACCCATTGTATGAAATTTTTTTTCATCAAGACAAGCATTGATTTTTTTAAGCTCAATAGAGAAGATCTAACATATTTCACTGCATCATGAACACTATCTATTGTCTTCACCACATCTAGCCCATCTTTCACAACCATATTTGTTATTATGCCGAACATCTCACGTGAAAATACGAACCATAAAACCAAAGAATCCCAACTCCAATTTCCTAACTTTTTCAAATAATTGACTGCTTTTTTATTTGCACTAGCTTTGTCCATAATAATTGTAAACAAGCTTTCAATACCTCAATCAATCATACATTTCTCAATAAGCTTCCCAATGCCCTCTCTTTATAATTAGAAATAAGTGCAAAACTAAATATTCTCTTATGCAACTTCCATTTTTTGTCAATAAAATGGGTTGTTATCACCATGTAATTGCACATCTGAATTGAAGTCCAAGTATCGATAATGGTACATATCGTTTAATGATTTGCACTGAACATGCTTTTTAACATCTTCTTATTCTCATATAATTGAAGAATATGCGTTATAATTGTCCTCTATGACTGCACATCAAACATTGGACAACAAGTAGACATAAACTCTAAAAATCCTTCAGTCTTTATAAGCCTAAAGGGAAACTTATCTTTGTAAGTGCCTTCCTACAAGCCTTTTTATTAAAACCAAGCTTAGCATTGACAACACCCTTTTCACAAGCTAAAGTACATTGATTTTCATCTATTTCAAGCTTTAATTTTTATACGTAGGACATTTCATCTTTTCAAATGAGTTCTAAATCCAGAAGTTCCATTAATACTTTCACATATATACTACTTACTACAATAGTTACACTTTACTTTATTTTTTCCTCCAGGTAGCTTTGAAAATGATTCCAAAATGTCTAACCGTAAATACCTATCTTTTTCTTGTTTTTGCTCTAAACACCTTCCTCAAAATCATCTTTCCTAATCTCCTCTACATGATTTTTATTTTCTTTCATCCTGTACACAGAGCCTACTATAATCAATGTATAATTAAGAAAAATAAAATAATTTACGAAGTGTGTATACAAATGAAAATATTCAAATTTCATAGTGCAACAACATAATCATACTAAGCAAATTATTTAAATAGTCAAAAAGGAAAATGACCTAATGATTGTAGAAATGCTTGAGTCTCTAGATTCACACTCAACATTTACCACGGGCTTAATATTTTCATTTTAGTCCCAATTAATTCATGAGAGGGTATTTCTACTCATAATCCTCACTCAAATAAATATGATATGAAGTGCTCAATGTGCTAGAGGGTAATATTCTTCCACTAAGTGTAGTGTTAAGAACACGCTGTGTCGACGATAATAATTCTTTTGTTGACAACGTGGTAAGACCATCCATTAAATAACTTAGATACACTCTTTATCGACACTGAGTCAAGACGACTCACAAAATACTAGAGGGAAAATTTCTTACTAATTAATATGGTACTAAGTGCTTATTGTGCCATACAGTAACGATCTTTCACTATGAAGCCAGTATACTGTGCAAAATTTGGACAAGATGCATTATCTGTCGACAATGAGTTAAAACAACCATATAAATCATAGAGGAAAAAAATAAACTTATCTAATTGAGCCTATAATCAACCTAAGCTTAAAACTTAACTAACCACTCATAATTGAACTAGGGGTAAAATTATAGTTTTATTAAAATAAGTAGAAAATACAAGATGAATAGAGAATTACAAAAAATGAAGCTCAAAAATGAATTTAGGGGTGTCAAATTATAAGAGCGAGCCCTCTATTTATAGATATAGCAAATAAATCATGGTCATTTAATGAAAACAATTCAAATACTCAACATTGCACCACATGGCAAGTTTTAATTGGTTGGAACGCATCATCAATCAACATTACATTAGTTTTTCGGTCCAATAAAATGTTGCCACGTCATTGCCAAATTCCACATTAGTATTTCCATCCAATAACATATTGCCACATCATAGGTCAATGTCACATTATTAGTCAACGCCACATCTTTGATCGAATAGAATGCTACCACGTTATTAGTCAATGCCATGTCAGCGTATTATATAGGTAAACAGTGATGTACTTGAGAATAGTACCATATATGTGAACCATACAGTATACGTGAACAATGCCGAATAGCCCTTTATGCTCCTTTTAAGGTTTTCAATTGTTTTGAGTTAAAAAATATCATTTGTTTTGCTGTCTAACTTCTCCTTAGTTATGAAATGGCCAAAATATCCTTAAAATACATAAAATACTTAAATTATAACAAAACCCACATAATAAAAACTTACAGGATTTAAACACATAAAAGTAGAAATGTTAGTGAGACTTAAAACATGAAATAACAATTTTACTCTTCTCTAGTACTCAACGAGCATCATCCCAAAAGCCTTAAAATCATTGGGATACTTGCCTCACCCACTAATTAGAGAGGAATTAGTTGTCTCAGGTATACTAGAAAGAATAATCGAAATACTAAAATTTGTTGATGCTTTCATTTTCTTACTAGGGAATTTTGCAACTTTAAAGGCACTAATTATATTTACTTCTTGGGCCCATTTAAACATTTGCAAAAAATCCATTTGTTTGTTAAATATCAATAGCTTTTATGATGGCTTTACAACATTTATTAAACATGCAATTAAAAATCATTTCATTTCATTCACAGTGAAAAAACTCTTTATTTGTGCTCCTACTACTAATGAGTTACTTGATCTTTTAGAAACTTATGGACTAAAGCCAAATCCCAAGACTGTTATGTTGGATTGGTCGATTGATGATGGCAGCGGTAGCAGTAACAATCACAAATTAGATTTAACTCTTCGTTTGTGAATATTTTTTAGGAAAATTATCTTTTGACCACTATTTTTTTGGACTTTTTAAAAAATATACAATTCTTTTTTTTTGCCAAATTTCACATGAAGTTGTATTACTTTGCACTTTTCCACTTCTGTTTGGAGATTGTTAAGCGAACTAATGGAATCTTAACAAAATGATTGTTTTGCCTCATAGGTTGACTCATAGGTCATAAGTGGCATTAACGTGTGAGGAACTTAAGTGTTAATGATCACATAACTTTGCAGCAAACACAAAATAAGATTCTATTTTGAGGGATTCAAATAATCAAGTCTTGAATAACTTTATTAGAAAATTCTAAAAAAAAATTGTTATTAGTAAAGAGATTAAAATAAGGGCAATTTAAATATAAAGTATGTGTTTATTAATATATTAGAATCTAGATAAATTAATAGCCTTGGAACAATGAAAAATTCTATTAATTTAACTAATATTAACATATCGATACATTAATGATTATTAATTGATAAAGATAATTTTGCATTCATAATAGGAATTTTTATAAAGGTAGTATGTAGTAAGTTTGGCAAGCTATATGATACGATTATGATTTAATCGTAATTGAGTAAATCAGTTACATGATAATCTTTTGGTTAGATTGTGTGGCCGAATCATAATTATATGTAACTCATCAAAAAAGACCTTTTGGAGGCATGTGTTAAGCCGATCTCTCTCTTATTTCTCTTAACATAGCAAATACAATGCAACAATGGCTTCCCAATTAAAAGGTACAAAAAAGAAATAATGATAAATGAAATGCATCAAGCATTATATGAATACAACAAATATAATAGTATAAATTTCATATATATTTAGTTTCAAATTAGTTAATCATTAATTTATGTATTAAATTAGATCATGTAGAAAAATAAGATGTTTGTAAAAACTTATTATCTAATAAATTTATCTAATTATTAATTTATCCTGTTGGCCTCAAGTCAGTAGGGTTGGCAAATTAAGGGCTTGGGCCGGGCTTTTTTAAGCCAAGGCCCAAGCCCATTACAGTAAAAGTGGAAGGCCTAGGCATTGGTTGGGCCCATTACGGGCCTAGGCTGGGCTTTGATTAGGCTTGGGCTTTTACTTATTTTTTCAAATTTTTCTAAAATTGTTGTAAACTTGAAATGAGTTAATAATAATTAAGTTATTATAATCAACAATGAATTTAAAAAATAAATATTTCAAAATAGAATAATAAATAAAGAAAATGAAACGAATAAAAGTTTAAAAATTTAATACTTTAATATTAGATTCTCTAATTCAAGCACTCTCTTAATTAATTAACATTTAAAAGAGAGTTTCATATTATAATTTTAAGTTTTTTGATTTATTGTTGATATATAAATTAGGGATTTCATCTTTTTTTTCTATTGCTTTTAAATTTGAATTTATTATCCTAATTTTAAAAATTATTTTTTTAAAAATAATTTTTTTCCTAAGCCTTTGTCTGGGTCCTCAAGTGGAAGGCTCGGGCCAAAACCCTTCGAAATGCACTAGGCGACTCAAGTTTGGGCCGACCAGAGCTTTTTTGCCATCCCTACAATTTAGGATCGACAAAAATTATTATTTAAATAGGTGGGGCTATTTGAACCCCCAAATTCTCTCTATACTTTTTTAAAATTTAAAGATCTCAAAATTATCCTTCACTAATCTCTTTATCTCTCTACTTTACAAATACATATTCTCTCTCTATTCTCACATTGTGTAAAATAAACACTCAGTTTCACTCTCTTTCAAATTTATTGTTTTATTTATCTTTCTTAATAGATCATGATCTCTAATCCATGCTTTCGCATATATGAATACTTTTTTTTTTGGTATTAATTAACTTTTGTGTTTGGTAAAAATTAATTTCTTAATATTTATTAACTTTCATAGTTGATTAAATTTTTTTTATGTTCAATTTTAAATACTGGGTTTTGTTCTTCTTAGTTTGTGATATCAATTATTTGTAGTTAAAAGAATATATCTAAATAAATTGATGAGAATTTGTGAAATTGGGATAAGAAAGAGAAGAAAGAGTTAATTAAGCAATTTTTTAAATTTTGTTTAGATAACAAATTTTTTAATTAGAAAGAGGGTGTAAAAAGGAAATTGATGGATTTAAATAGCCGCATCCTTCAAACAATGTTATTAATTCATCAAGTATTAATTTAATAAGGTTATACTATATAGTAAATCATTCTAATTATTTAATAACGTATTCTTAGAGAAGGATTGTTAAAAAAAAATTGGAGAGTTGCCAATATTCCAACTCAAAGTTTAGGGGTTAAATATCATTATTTTTTAAATATCATTTACATTGGGCTTTAAAATTTTAGATATAAATGAATTCATTAAAAATTAAAATGGGTGTTTATAAAACAAAAAAAAATTAAAGATTAATTATTGGGCCTCGGCTTTTTCAGGGACAGTTGGACAATTAGTACCCCATAAATCTCCTCATAAAATTCGATTATCAATTATTTTTATCTTAATTCCAAAAATGTCCTTTTTTTAATAGGCTCTTCTATTTTTTAATTTAATTTTTTTTCTTAAAACTCAAAGTAGTATTCTTTTATTTTTTATCTTTTGCAATTTTATTGTTACCTACACATAAATTCAAAGGTTTTTTAGGCGATGGATGTTTAAAAGTCAGTCATTAAGTTAAATTACACATATTTTTAATTATAATTTGAAACAAATCTTAGGCTTAAAAATTCTTAATCAATGACAAATAGGAAAAGAACAATAGATTTTTGTAAATTTTTGTAGTTTATTTTGGTTATATGGAACTGGAAGTGACTGATAGAAAAGATTAAAAAAATAGACTAATTATGAATACAAGTAATTTTCTAAAAAAATTCTCAAGTACGTTTAATTGTTATTTGTTTTTAATCATAATTTTGTAATGAAGTGGGGTTTTGTAAGGATAATAAAGGATGCCGATAGCTTTACCCTTCCAATGAAGCTCAGCCTAGAATTCAAAATTTGAACCCAACTCAAGTCTTTTTGCAATCTTCATTGGCTTCTAACAACATATTAGAAATGATTAAAGTGAAATAATCAACACATTTGTATAGGGTGGTGGCTAGACGTGTTTATCATATACATATATATCCAATTTTATATTTTAACCAAACTATTGTTTATTGCATTCAACTCTAATTCATTACAAACTAGGAGGCTCTATTTATAGTCTCTAGGAAATATTATTACAAGGGACAGCTATTACGACAGCTGTCCTATAATCATTACACACACACAGCTGTATCTAGTTATATCACACTATACATAATATGTGGCTCAGGTAATGCCACGTGTCCAAATATTGCCATCGCTTCTGCTGGGTCCACTAAGCTTCCGCATCATCTGAACTTGGAGGAGACGGGGCATTCATGGCCCATCCGACTGGAGGAGGAAGAGCATCTGGAATAGCATCAAAGTAGTCAGTGATGTTTGATTCAACAGATGGTTCATCTTCCTCTTCTTCATCCTGTGGGGGTTCTTCAGGGAGACCGAAATTTTGGTTGACATCTTCCCAATTCTCATCCTCCCAATTAGCCACAGGCTAGAGCTGATAGTCCATTGGAACGAAATCATCAAGTTCCAACGGAAGACTGGAGTAGACTCCTGTGTGACGCATGTACTCATGGTATTGGTCTATCAGCTCAATGGTTCCCTCATCATCATCTTCAAGTCGCTTCTGCTGCAGGTTTTCCCTGAAATGGACATCTGGTGTAGTCATGACTTGAGGTAAAATCGGGCTATGAGTATTGTAACAAGGATCTACGTCATAGATTTCCCCAAGCATCTATCGGGCAGAAAGACAGGTTTCCCACATAGAGTTGTCACCAAAAAAGTTGTGGTGGTGCTCAACTACTCAAACAATGGGAGGTATTGTTCTTCCCCATATGTCTGCAAGTCGAATAATGACAATAACATTTTCTCGGATTTGATATTCGTTGATGAGGGTGAGAGTGAGAGGATCACTAAAGATAGGAGCAAACATCTTACCAAACCATCTTCCACAATTATAGAGTCGGCTAGTATGGATAAGGTTTGGTTCGAAAAGTATGGCTACAGGAAAAAGGTTCAGCCAATACCAGAAGATGTAATATGCTTAAGGTGTACACTCACAGAGGGTGTAGTGTCCAAAATTAGTGTTTTCATCTACAGTGTAGATGAACTGGCATCCCAATTTGAAGACGGTCTCGTGTGTTTGGTCTTCGTTTGGATGGGGCAGGAATAGACTCTGGTGCTGTCTTCCAACATTGGGTCGGAACTCTTGTGCAGCCATGAGATTCCAGATCCCATATTGCAATTCTTCATCGTGTCGTCCTACTCGGAAATTAATTACCTTTTTAAAAATCATTTCCTGGATTTCAGGAGGTAACCAGGCGATGAAGGTAGATAAGTCTTTCAAAAAGAAAGACCTTTCCATTGAGAGATCTGGTTGAGGTGTCCAGTTGGGTAGGATTCTTTTAATCATCTTGATTTGTCGAGAGAGGTAATCTGCCACCACGTTGGTTTCTCCTTTGATATGCCTGATCTGAAATTTGAATCTTGATAACGATTCTGTCCACTGAGCAATCTGGGGATCAGGTATTTCTCCTTCTCTTCTGGTTAATAGTCCATTCAAGTACTTGTAGTCTGTTTCGATTATGAAGGGGGAGAAAGCAAGGAAGAACTAGAATTTCTTCACACCTTTAACAACTGCTAAAACCTCTCGTTTTGAAGATGGATAGATGCTCTGAGCATGAGTGAATTGTCCGCTTTTATAGCCACAGACTCTCTTCTGTTCATTTTCTTCCTCGATAAGTAAAGCACCCCAATAATGCTCGCTAGCATTAGTTTGTAGGATTAAAGTTCCTTTATCAAGAATCTTTAGAGCTGATAGGCACTGACACTTTTCCTTTAGCTGCTTTACTGCATGTGATGCCTCGTCAGACCACATATCACTTCCCTTTTTAAGATGCTTTGAGATTTGGCTAGTCAGACGTGATAGATTCTCCACGTGATCTATAGGACAATTAATAATGCCAAGGAACTGTTGAATCTGCTTACGTGTTGATAACTTATTAGGGAATTCCTTGATTTTTTCGGCAATGTGGGGCTGAGGTGTGACAAATCCATCTTTTATGTGGAGCCCTAGAAAATCCACTTCACTTAGTCCTATTTGCATCTTGGATTCGGATAATGCTAATCCATGCTGGAAAGTCAGCCTTTTGAATTCTTCAAGATGCTTTTCGTGGGTCACTTCATCTTTGCTAAAGATTAAAGCATCGTCTATGTAAATTAGACAAAAATCCACGATAGGGCGATAAACTTCATCCATACGATTCTGGAACTCAGATGGTGCATTCTTTAATCCAAAGGACATCACGTTCCACTCATAATGTCCATGTGGGACCACGAAAGCTGTTTTGTGCCTATCCCCTTTCTTAATCCCAATTTGCCAAAACCCTGACTTCATATCAAACTTTGAAAATACAGTGGCTCCTGCCATTCGTTTTAGCAGGTGGGTCCGACGTAGGATAGGATACCGAATATCCTTGAGACAGTCATTCAGTTTTCTGTAGTCAATTACCAACCTCTTCTTTCCTCGCTTTTGCTCAGAGTGTTTGTTAACATAAAAGGCTGGGCTGGCCCAAGTAGACTTACTGGGCTGGATGAGCTTGAGATCCAATAGTGTTTGAATCTCAGTTCTGCATAACTCCTCATCATGTGGCATGCCAGGATGAGAGGCAGTCTGGTGTGGCTATTTCCAATCATCTTTGTAAGGTAGCTCCACAAAGTATTTTTCTCTTAACCAGAACTGGTGAGGATGCTCGGCACAGCATTCGAGCAAACTCTTGGTTTGGGCCTCAAACTTTTGGATTGGATTTGGTTTAGGTCTAGAACTAGAGTCACCCCTCCCCAAAGAGGAGAAAATCCAAGGAAGTAAAAACGTATGAGGCTGTTGTAAAGGATCAGTAACAGTATACTGGAAACCTTTAGGGAGAAAAGCAAAAGGACTAATATATTCAAGAAAATCAGTGCCAAGAAGGAGATCTTCCCGGGCTTCAGGATAGACAAAAAAGGGATGTCAGATATTGAAGGGAAGAATGGTTAAGGGTTTGGTGATGGAATTGATATGAAAGGATTTGGAATTAACAGAAGTAAAAGCCACCCTAGTAGGTAGAACAAAACTGGCAGGATAACATCCTTCGCCAATGAGTGAGGTAACAGCACCAGTATCAATTAAAGCCTTCACAACATATTGGTGTTGTTCGAAAGCTTTCACAATGGCTTTGACGTACGGTCTGAACGGTGGAATTTCTTGAACCCTCATGATAGGAGCTGGAGGTTGTAAAACTATAATGGGTTCAGTTGGTGTTGTCTAAAATGTAGCCACCGGACCACTATTGTTCTCAGGATTGCTATCGTCTGATTCAGATGAGCTGGAGTCTGTAGTAGTGTCATCATCCTGATCAAACGTCATGATAGCTCCACCAGGTTTTGTACTCCACTCATACCATTTATCATCAAAGTCCTGATCTTCAATCAGCTGTAGTAGCTTAATAGGTGCTTTATATTTCTTCTTGCATTCCTTTGCATAGTGTCCCTTCTTTCTGTAGATAAAACAGCGTGCTGTTTCCTTTCCTTGTCTGCATTTCTTCACATATTTGTACCGTTTTCCTTTATAAGGCTTCCATGCCTTTTTCTTCTTCTTTTGAAAATGGTTTGTCTTGGAGTGAGAGCAGTGGCAATTATTTGTGGAACATCTAAATTTTTTATGCTGGCTGTCACAGTATCTCTCTAGTGTAGTTCGTTCTGAACTCTTCAACTTCTTTCTCATTTCTTGCGCCAAGCAGTGCTTGGTGATGACTTCCTGTGCCATTTGGTGCATAAATGGGCCAGACTGTAGTTCCTCCATTGCCACGTAGGATTGGCCATAAACCTTTGCTTCATGAGCTCAACCACAGGATATGGCATATTCAGAACAAAAGTTCAATGTATGGTGTCTGTATGCTGTTGGAATATATAATACAACCTTTCTTGTTCAAGAAAGTAGTCTTCTAATTTGCTCATATCACAGCATTTGTTTTTTAAGAACTGGCGTTCAACCTGTTCTTCTTTCTTTTCAACAGGACCAAAAAATGCTCCACATAAGTAGTCTAGCATGGTCTTGCAAGGCGATTCACTAGCCAATATAATCTCTTGTTGTTCTTCTGTAAGGGTCCCTGTCCACCATTTTCGTAAAGACCCTGTAAATCCTGCTAACAATCTTGCCGTACAAGCTCTAGGCATTAGGTGAGGAGCCTTCTGTAATTCTCCTTCGTACCAGGAGATCATTTCATCTAATATCAAGACTCTGTCTTTAGGCTTCCTTCCATCTATGTTCCATGTAGCTTTCCCTCATGTGGAATGTTGTACCTGGATCTGTTTTTCCCAGGTTCTGGCCTGTTGGCGAGCTCCCTCAGCAGAGGTTCCAATATGTTCCGTCACTAAGGGGGCTGTAGAAGTTGTATCCATAGGAGGAGGAGGAGCCTGCATATAGATTGGTAATGGCTCAGCTCCTGTACTGATAATACTATCACCAGTATTGCTACTATTATCATCATCAACATCATCCTAACCAGTGGGAATGATAGGTTCAGTCACTGGTGGTGGTGGAGAGTAACTTCTCCAGAAAGCCTTCTTGCAATTTCCAGAAGCACTTTCTTCCCATATGTGCCATGGCTTGGTTGGTTTATCTATTCCCCAGAAAGTCGTAGGGTAACATTTCTCCAATTCTTTTTTGTCAGCCACTCATGTAAACGTCAGCATCTTGATGGGTCTTTCGTGCATAGCAGAAAATTGTTCGGTGGTCACAATATTCTTCTTGATCATTCTCTTCTCTATATTATCAAGCCTGTTTATGATCTCTTGCTGTCCTTGCAACAAATCTCCAACTACAAAGCATACTCCTCTGGACAAACTTTCTTCCTTTTGGGAAGGCTGGCTCTGATACCAATTTTATATTTTAGCCAAACTATTGTTTATTGCATTCAACTCTGATTCATTACAAACTAGGAGGCTCTATTTATAGCCTCTAGGAAATACTATTACAAGGGACAACTGTTACGATAGCTGTCCTATAATCATTACACACACACAACTGTATCCAGTTGTATCACACTATACATAATATGTGGCTCAGCTGTATATATATATATAACCCTCGTTCTTCTTTTACTCCACAACCCAATCCAATCCAGAAGTTTGAGGCCCAAACACAAAGCCTGCTCGAATGCTGTGCTGAGCATCCACACCAGTTTTGGGCACGAGAAAAGTATTTTGTAGATCTACCTTATAAGGATGATTGGAAGCAGCCTCACCAAACAGCGTCTCATCTTGGTATGCCACATGATGAGGAATTATGCAGAACTGAGATTCAAACACTGTTGGATCTTAAGCTCATCCGGCCCAATAAGTCTACTTGGGCCAGCCCAGCCTTTTATGTTAACAAACACTCTGAGCAAAAGAGGGGAAAGAAGCGATTGGTAATTGACTATAGAAAGCTGAATGATTGCCTCAAAGATATCTGGTATCCTATCCCTCGAAGGACCCACCTACTAAAGCGAATGGCAGAAGCCACTGTCTTTTCAAAATTTGATATGAAGTCTGGGTTCAGGCAGATTGGGATAAAAGACTAGGATAGGCACAAGACAGTTTTTGTGGTCCCACATGGACATTATGAGTGGAACGTAATGCCCTTTGGATTAAAGAATACACCATCAGAATTCTAGAACCGTATGGATGAAGTTTATCGTCCTATTGTAGATTTTTGTCTAATCTACATAGATGATGCTTTAATCTTTAGCAAAGATGATGTGACTCATGAAAAGCATCTCGAGGAATTCAAAAGGCTGACTTTCTAGCACGGATTAGCACTTTCCAGCACAGATTAGCACTTTCCAGCACGGATTATTAACTATGCTGCGGATCACGTGGAGAATCTATCACGTCTGACCAGTCAAATCTCAAAACATCTCAAAAAGGGAAACAACAAGTGGTCTGACGAAGCATCACATATAGTAAAACAGTTAAAAGAAAAGTGTCAGTGCTTGCCAGCTCTAAAGATTCCCGACAAAGGAACTTTAATCCTGCAAACTGATGCTAGTGAGCATTATTGGGGGGCTTTACTTATTGAAGAAGAAAATGAACAGAGAAGAGTTTGTGGCTATAAAAGTGGCCAGTTCACTCATGCACAAAGCATCTACCCATCTTCAAAGCGAGAGGTATTAGCAGTTCTTAAAGGAGTAAAGAAATTCCAGTTCTTCCTTGCTCTTTCCCCATTCATAATCGAAACAGATTACAAGTATCTGAGTGGATTATTAACAAGGAAAGAAGGAGAAATACCTAATCCTCAGATTGCAAGGTGGGCAGAATCATTATCTCGATTTAAATTCCAGATCATGCATATCAAAGGAGAAACCAACGTTGTGGCTGATTATCTCTCAAGACCAATCAAGATGATAAGGAGAATCTTACCAAGCTAGACACCCCAACCAGATCTATCTTTAGAAAGATCTTTCTTTCTAAAAGACTTGTCTACTTTCATTGCTTGGCTACCTCCTGAAATTCAAGAAATAATTTTAAAAAAGGTGATTGATTTAAGGGTCGGACGACATGATGAAGAACTGCAGTATCGAATGTGGAATCTTATGGCTGCACAAGAATTCAGACCTAAAAGTTGGCAGACAGTGTCAAAGCCTTTTCCTGCCTCATCCCACTGAGGATCAGATGTATAAAACTGTCTTAAAGATTTGTTGCCAGTTTGTCTACACTGTTGATGAAAATACCAATTTTGGGCATTACATTATCTGTAAGTGTACCCCACAAGCGTATTACATCTTTTGGTACTGGCTAAACCTATTCCCAGTTGCCATACTCTTTGAACCAAACCTTATCCACACAAGCCGACAATAATGCTACGGAGGATGGTTTGATAGGATATTTGCCCCCATTTTCAGTGATCCTCTTACTCTTACCCTTCTCAATGGATACCAGATCCGTGAGAATGTGATTGTCATTGTTCGGCTTGCAGACATATGGGGAAGAAGCATACCACCCATTATTAGAGTTGTTGAACACCACTACACCCAGTTCGATGACAACTCCATGTGGGAAACATGTCTTTCTGCCCGACAGATGTTGGGAGAAATCTATGATGTAGATCCTTGCTACAATACTCATAGCCCAATTTCTCCCCAGGCATTGACTACTCCTAATGTCCACTTCAGGGAAAACTTACGGCAGAAACGCCTTGAAGATAATGACGAGGGGACGCCGAACTAATAGATCAATATCATGAGTTCATGAGACATACAGGAGTCTACTCCAGTCTTCCTATGGAACTAGATAATTTTGTTCCAATGGATTACATTTAGCCTGTGGTCGACTGGGGAGATGAGCAGTGGGAAGATAACAACCAGGATATTGGTCTCCCTGAAGAACCCCCACATGGTGACGAAGGATCTAATGAACCCTCGGTTGAATCCAACATCACTGATTACTTTGATGCTATTCCAGATGTACTCCCTCCACCAACAGGTTGGGTCATGAATGTCCCGTCTCCTCCGAGCTCGGATGATGCGGAAGCCTAGTGGACCCAGCGGTAGCGATGGCGATATTATGACACGTGGCAAGCTAGGAGCCACGTATTATATATAGTGTGCTACAGCTGGATACAGCTATATGAATGTAATAATTGTAAGACAGCTGTTATATATATATATTTGAAGATGATAGTCATGATACAACATAATTGATAGGTATTAACAACATTCACATAAAATTCTAAAAAGGAAAAAAAAGTTTAAGAATTTTAAATAGATACTATTCATCAGTTTGAGGGAAAAAATACTCCAGTGTAGCGATTTTCAAGAAAAATTGCATACTCTAAAAAGATAAGATTATATTACGGTAGTTTAAGAGTATTATATTGTTAAATAATTAAATTTTATTAATTTTTGTTAATTCTTTTATCTATTTCACGATGTTTGGACAATAGAATTTGGTACTCTAGATAGATTCAAAAAATAAAAATATATCAATTTTGAATAAATTGTATAGAAAATAAATTTTTAGACCAAGTTGGAAATGATTCTGATATTGGCTATCATCTATTTGGACCAATTAGGCCATTAATAGATAAACGAAAAATATGGAAACTACAGTAAAAAAAATTTTGTTTTTATATATTTGAATTCTCCTATTTATCTCTATTTATTTATAAAAGGAAAATTAAAGTACTAACTACCCCAATTAATAAGTGAAAAACTTAAGTTTTAGAAAAAAAAAATGAATTGGGTCAATTTTTCAGATGAAGGGTGGGGCCATTTTACACCACTATTTCGTAGAATAATCAAAAGCAATAATTTTTCATTTCTTGTTGAGACAAACCATCGACTTCTCTAATCTCTAAATCTATAAGTCACCACCAAAAACAACCAGACAGCCATTCTCCCTCTTTTGAAATTGATACAAAAACCCCAGCCTTTACACTTACAGGGTTTAAAGGGTACCGTTTCTCGCTCTTACTCTTCTTCGATTATGGCCTTTCAAGGGAAGAAACTTATCAGTGATCCCAATGGTTTGCATTTTTCGCCCTATTTATTTTTATTTCCTTTTGATCTAATTGGTCATTTTTTTTCTACTTTTGTTTCGGGTCTTTGCGCTCTCTCTGGTCGCCACGAAAAACAGCATATGAAAATTCGAGTGTTATATTTTTCTTTTTGGTTAATACATAAATTGGTTCTAATTTAAAGCTATTTTTGCCTTTACGAGTATTTTTATTTAATTTTCTTTTTGCATGTTATCAGAATGCGCATGATGACCTTGGTTTTTTTTTTCCCCTTAAATTTTTTCTTGGCGACAGAATTGAATGTAACAATTCATAAACTATGGGCTGTGTTTGTTTGTGTGAAAGTGAAAACTCCTAAGATATGAAATGAACATTTTTGACAACGCTGTTATTTTTTATTACATGTGATGGTTCTGTCTGTTTTGCTTCTTTGATTAACAAAAGAAAGTCTGTGCAATATTGTTTAAACTGGTATTAGGCATTGAAGTGATGACTTATAATGCAAAATGATGATAGAATCAAGTAGAAGAGTGGGTTTACTATCTTATTTGTGGAGAAGAAAAAAGAAATAGCTTAATTAATGGTTGCAGATGTGGTGACTGAGTTCATTGAGGGTCTTGTGGAAACTTATCCTGGTTTGCAGTTCTTGGACGGTTTTCCACAGGTGAATAAGTTTTCTATGTTCCACTTGTGCTGTCAAACATAGCTGTTATGCTGCTTATAGTTTGTCTCCTTTTTTGTTGTAATGCAGGTGAAGGTTGTATTACGTGCTGACGTTTCAAGTGCAGCATATAACAAGGTTGCAGTTATATCAGGTTTGATATCTTCGGGATGCAGTGTTTGATATTCTTCTGGTCATAAGCTTGAAACAATTGTGTGATTGCCTTTTCTCAAGCTCTTATAGTTTTAACCATGAATGATTGAATGTAATGAGTTTTGCACTTTTAGGGATGATAGACCACTAGTAGACCAGAGTTATAATTGGCATAAAAATGGACTAAAGGTTTTTTTTTTTTTTAACAATTGCATACATATTCTTAATCCATTTACTGCTGCGAAAGCATGACTTTATTAGAAATGGATCTCCTATATTTCTCACACCTAATACTGGTAAATTGTTCCTTTAATCTGAAAGCATAGAAACAGCAATATGTCAGATTGTTTGCCTCAAGGGGCTTCAGATTTTGACCTGTGGAAGCAATGAAAGATTAAGCACTTTAGTTAAAATGCAAAATATACTGCATTTCACCTTTTGTTTCAGAAAAATATGAGAAAATCTGAAACATTGTTTTTCTGATGGACAGTTTACCTGACACCTAGTCATCTGTTTCAAAGTTTGTCTCATGATGTCCAATTCAAAAGTTTTGTCATATGTGAAGGCTCAACCCCAACTTATATTTCATAGGCAATCTGTGAATCTTAATGCTAAAACAATTTTTCACTTGGAGATAAAGGGGCTAATAGATCTAGCTCTGAACCGTATTATACAAATCCAACCCAAAAGATTATCTAGTACATTGATGTCTAAACAATTCTGTATTTAGACATTGCCAATTTCAGTTTTTGGAGCACCATGGGGACTCTTGCTAATGGAAGGAAAAATCATTTGAAAATTAATCTAGTGTTAGAGAGTTGAATTATGTCTTTCGTGAGTAAATGGTTGGCATGGCCTGCTCAAACCATCAAGTTGTTCCATCCATCTTCTCTACACTCTTGTTGATTCAGTAGGAATGATTCCGTTATGCTTTGATATGAAAGATGTAGGAAACAATATTTCATGACGGTTATTTATTTATTTATTTTTTAAATTAAAATTTTAGTATGTTAATTAGAGGAGTAAGCAGCATTCCTTTCCAGGAATCTCACCTAGGAACCAATGGCATTACTTCAAAACAAATTCCCATCACAGTAGCTAAGAAATAATCTATTTTAACTTATTCATTCATGTTAAAGTACATATTATGACCCAACATGTAGATAATGTAGGGCTCAGGGCTGTATACTATCAAGAACCTCTTCAAAAACCTGGGAAATTTATGGTGACTCTCTAAACTCCCCATATAAAACTGTTAAAAAGTTAAAGACAGCTTTGAATTATTATCTTTTTCTTTACTTCTTAAATAAGACTTTAGGACTCGATTAATTGAACTCTTGTGACTCTCGGTTGTAAGAACACTCTTAGTTTGATGGGCTAAATTCTGGTCCATATCTGAATGAAGTTGGGCCATTTGGGTTGTAGACTTTTTGATATTCCTTCAATCAAGTGGTTGCAGCCACTTGTCTTTGTCAAACGCTGGATTCATCGTATTATGGGGATCTTTATTATCTTAATATTGTTTGTGATGCAGGTGGTGGAAGCGGACATGAGCCTGCTCATGCTGGATTTGTGGGAGAAGGGATGCTGACAGCTGCAATCTGTGGGGATGTTTTTGCATCTCCTCCAGTGGATTCAATTCTAGCTGTATGTTTTATTGCTTCTTATACGCTTATCTTGCTAGTAATTCTGTGAATTATGATATTGAATTGGTTTACTGCTCCTGTATCATTTAACTTCAGGGCATTCGTGCTGTAACCGGTCCTATGGGATGTCTTCTTATTGTTACGGTACTGTTATATCAAAAGCACTCATGTGGCAATTTAACAATTAATTGTCTTATTGCATTCTATAAGTTTCTTCTTTGGAGCTTTTTGATTGTATTACGGTGAGAATTGCTATTTAATTGGTCCCAATGGATACTTATTTGGCTTTTATTTCTTGATTTATATTTTTGCAATCTGGATGTTAACAGAATTATACTGGTGATCGTTTAAATTTTGGTTTGGCTGCCGAACAAGCAAAATCTGAAGGTTATAAAATAGAGGTATGTTCTTAAAATTTATACTCAAGTATAATGAAATATTAAAATGGTGTGATATTCTTTGCATTTGCAGATCGTTATTGTTGGAGATGATTGTGCATTGCCTCCACCTCGTGGCATTGCTGGGCGAAGAGGTTTAGCAGGGACTATTCTTGTGAACAAGGTTCTTTCTTCCCCCTCCCGACCGACAACACCCCCCACACACCCCTCCCCCAACCCATCACCCCCTTCCTCTTCACACATGCACAAAGTTTGTTTGCATGTTCATTCACTTGCACACACTATAGGCCTTTTCTTTTTATTTGTGTTTGCAAGAGTCATCCTTTCGTTAGTTTTTCTTCTCTCCTTTAATTTATCACGACATTACTTGACTTGTTTACTTTCATCTTCAACCATTGTTTTCAATTGCCATTTGTAATCCCAATCCATTTATGCTCAAAGTGTTTCTCATTATAATATGAAAAAATATAGTGCTGGTTTCTGCTGCAAAAGGCTTACCATGATGTCAATTTTTAGTAGTATCTAGCAGAAAGAAAGACAAAATAACTAATTTTGCCATCCTGTCATGGTTTTAGACTTATTTGCTTTCAGTTTGCAATTACTACTAGTGTTGTTGAGTTTTTAACTGGGTTGCGTATCACAAATTCATGGCTTTTTGAAAGACAACTGCTTTATCTGTTGTTTCATATGTATTTTTACCAAGTCTGGTGTGTTTTTAATAATTACTCTTTGCAAGAGACAGATTGCTGGCGCTGCTGCTGCTGCTGGCCTTTCTCTTGCTGATGTTGCTGCGGAAGCAAAACGTGCATCTGAAATGGTAGGAACAATGGGTGTTGCATTATCTGTTTGTACGCTGCCTGGGCAGGTTACGTCAGATCGTTTGGGCCCTGGAAAGATGGAACTTGGTCTCGGAATTGTGAGTTACTTTCAATGTAGTAACTTATTTTTAAAGTAATTGGTGTAGCATATATATCTATATACTTAAAAAAAAAAATTAATTTCTTGTTTTAATTTGTACTGGATTGAGCAAATTCCCTATGTCCAGATTTTTTGAGTTCTATCTTGAATTGGCTGTTTATGATGACATGCCTTTTATTTAGTAGCTGGTTATTTTGGTGGAACTCTTTACCGAGGCTGTGGCTTTTATTTAGCCATCAGACCCAAATTTCGCCTCCACATTTACATTGACTTATAATAAGATAAATTTCGTTTCAGCATGGTGAACCTGGTGCTGCAGTGGCTGATCTTCAGCCGGTAGACGTGGTTGTTTCTCACGTTCTTAAGCAAATATTGTCGACGGTATGCTGCAATATCTAAGCAGATATCTTCTTTTTTGTATAATGACTTTGCTGCCTTATAAAAAGAAGAAATAATATATGTGTGTGTGTGTGTCTGTCATTATCTAGTAAGGGTTTCCTTTAATGTGATAAGAAACAAGTTAAAAGAAAAAAGAAACACAAATTTGGCTAAGTATTTTTTCCGAGCAAATATAGAATTGGAGTGGATGGTTTTATGTCTATTACCTGTTCTTCGTCCTGAATTGAGACCTATCATTCAGATAGATGGTGATATATCCCTTCAGGATTTGTATGGAAGGCTTGAGAAACTATAATGTCTAAACTCTTACTGCATTAACTTTTCTTATGACATTTACTTCTTTTTCCTCCATGCATATGACGAAATGTCTTAATGACAGAGCATGGTGAATTTGCTGTTCTTTTATCCTGATTGATTAATGCATGAACCATTTGATGCAATATTTTACTCCAGAGCTTACTTAATTTGATGTTCTACTGTTCTTGCTGTTCGATCTTTGCAGGAAACTAATTATGTTCCAATAACCCGAGGTAATAGAGTGGTGCTCATGATCAATGGGTAGGTCATTGACCCTCTTCTATGTTGGGGATATAAATTTCCCTGTGATTTTACTGTAAATTTATATAGTTTTGGTAGAATGTGCAACCTTATATTATATTTTTTATGGGAACTAATAGGCTTATACTATTTTTGTGGCGGATGTACTGGAGTGTAAAAACTTTTGATAGAAACCAGGATCATCATGGGAGACATCTGGATTTTTACATACAACCTGTAAGCCCGGGATATCTGAAAATTAAAAAGCCAATACAAAGAGCTCTGCAAAGAAAAGATATACCACAATTGGGAAAAAATTCAGTAGTTATGAAAATGAACGAGGGTCTTGAAACTCTAATTTGACACAAAAGCCCGAAAGAAGCTTGAAAGTGGACTCTGTTGAACATAAAATTAGTTTCTCCCTCATTTTTCAATTGGCCTTTGTATTTTTCTCTTTTTAGAATTGATAGAAAAGTGCCTATATATGTTCAGGAAGCTTATGCTTAATCGCTTGTGGAGCTGAACTTCTTGTTTTTCATGTTGAGGCTGTAAAGATGTTAACAATAAGTCAGCTTGAAGTTAAATACAAGTTAATATTTTTCTCAATTTTTATTTGATTAGTTATTTTCTTTTTTGTTGTACGTTGTGCTTCTTAATACTTTTTTGATTTTATACAATTAACCTTATACAAGTCAATTATCTTGCCCAATGATTTTGAAATCTGTTATTTAGATTGGTAGTCAGTGAAACCTTGGATCAGATTTTGAATACTTTCCTGTTTTGCAATATTCCCTTATTTGAACATTATCTCCATATTTTCATAGGTAATTCTTTGACTTAGCATGGCTTTAAGAGGTTAAACAATGGTCCTGGAAGTCAGTTTAATCAACAGAGAGCAAGATAGTTGATCTACTTTGCCAAGCCATATGCTTGCATTTCAAAGAACCCACCTATAAATTATATATATTTGCACGGTTAGTCTGGAAAGAAGTGTTCTTCTGATCTTCTTAATGACTAACTTTTAGCATAGAATAGGGATCTCGGAAAAATCATCTGTTTTGAATGTAATATTCACATTTCATGCCATTTAACGGTGCTGTTTTTGCTTTGAAGGATGATTTTAACTGTTAGAAATCGTTCACGTCGTACACAAAATTTTTTTGTAATGATCAATTTTTTGATTGCATTTTGTACTCGTGAAGGCAGCACTCTTGGTATGAGGGAAGGTTTTACAATATTTTACTCCGTTGCCTGCAGCTTAGGTGCCACTCCTGTGATGGAACTGATGATTGCAGCAGGAAAAGCAGTCCCAAATTTGCAACTGGAACATGGACTGGCTGTTGAAAGAGTGTACACAGGATCTTTCATGACTTCTCTTGACATGGCAGGTTTGTTTATGGTGCTTACAACATCAGGTTGAAGTGATGAAACAAGGAATCTGAGTGCTGGTTTCTTTCAGGGTTCTCAATTTCCATCATGAAGGCAGATGAAGTAATTTTGAAGCATCTTGATGCTACAACTAAGGCTCCTCATTGGCCAGTTGGTGTTGACGGTCAGTTATATGTGATGATAGTTTATTCTTTCTGTGTTCTTGTATTCATTTCTGTTAATAAATATATCATGTGTGAAACTTCCCCAACGGCCAAACTGAATTATTTGTTTCAATGTTATAAAGTTCATATATCAGGTACGCTAGGGGAAAAAAAGGTTCATTTATTGTGTAGCTCCAGATAAAAAGAAAAAGTAACTTCTTACAGTAATTTTACTTTTGTTGATCTCAGGAGTTCTTTACTTGTAGGTAATCGTCCACCGGCCAAGATTCCTGTTCCAATGCCACCTTCTCATTCAATGAAGAGTGACGAGGTTAGTTTGCTATATTCAAATGCTTTTCTTATGAATAAAAAATGGCAATCTCCGTAGTGTTCTCTGCAAGATATTTCCTCCTCACAGGCTACCGTTTGCATCTGTTGATACATTAATCACATTTATGTGGCAGTGTATCAGTTAATACAAGTAGACTTGATTAGGAACTGTATAAGTAGTTGCTAATTGCTCCCTTGGTTGTCTCTTGCAATGGAGCTTCACATTCGCAGTAGGTTCCTCTTATCCAAAAAAGAGGGATGTAGATTAGTCAGAGTTGAGATCGGATTCCATTCTAAAAGTTTATAGGCATGTGTAGTCATAAATTTTCATTTTGGTTGTAGGAATTTAATAAAATCTCGAGCTCTGTGAGTCAAGGTTATCAGTGCCGGAACAGAGTCTGCACCTAACCTACTTGCTGGAGTTTTTCTTTTTTTTTTTTGGTCATTTTAAGCTTCTAGCAACAAAATTTTGTTTGATTCCACCCTCTTTTCATTTTAAAAATTTGGAAAATCTAGTAATTCTACACTTGTAACGAGTTTATCCTCTTGTCTTTAGGAAAGAAAAATAGGTTTTGTACAACAACTATCAAATGATCCAAATTATGTTTGTTAAATGATGGACAATACTTTTTAATGTTCCTTCATTTCCTGTGCATTTGATTCTGTATTGAGATAGAAAAGTAACAGGTTACTAAAGGACTTGTTTCGGATGTAAATACATAGTGATCAATTGAAGAATGAATTGATGAATTTTCAGACTTAAAGAGCATTGGAAACAGTTTAAAATAAAAGGAAAAAAAGTAATAGACAGTGGATAAAAAGCACGAAATGCTGCTTCTCAGTGTCCTAGATCTGTTTTGGTCAAGAAATTTCAATACCAAATAGAATGAATGGCTTTGCATTTTGTTTGAAATAAGGAGAGTTGTGCTTATGTGTTTAGAAAATAGGCTGGTGCATAATAAAATTAAGATGTTTCAAATTAACTCTGAAATTTTTTTAATTTCTTTTGACGTATCAATGTGTTCGGTTGATTCACTCTTAAAACAATTGTATCATTTCCATTTCGTATTCCGTAGTTTTACTCAGTTTACAATTTTATATGTCAAATTTGATTCTACTTTATGATGATATAAGCAATATTAACATGTTTATTGTTGGTTTCATAATTGCTTAATCGCTGGTAAGTACAATTTGTTTGTGCAGTCTCACATCAGCACTAACTGACCATGCTTGGTTTTGGTTAGTCATTAGGTCGGCCACTACAGCTAAGTCAACAAGGCCATGTACTTGAGGTGACTATTGAAGCAGCAGCAGAAGCAGTTGTCAATCTTAGGGACAGATTAAATGAATGGGATAGCAAAGTTGGTGATGGCGACTGCGGGTCAACAGTGAGTCCAGTCGAACTCCAATAGTATCTTTGATTTAGTGCTTGGTTTTCTCCATCCTATGTCAATTTTTATTTATTTTTGCAGATGTATAGAGGTGCAACAGCAATTCTAGAGGACAAGAAAAAGTAGTAAGTATCTAATTCCAGCTATTTAGGAAACACTGAGGACATTAACCTACCCTAGGCACATCTGTGGCAAATTTTGGACCAAAAATCATTTATTATCTTATCCCTCCATTTTTTTCTGAGCTTTTGCACATTATTTATGCACACTATGTCCACCATTGCTTCATAGTCTTCAAAGAGGAGACTTCTATAGTGTTGTGGAATAGAATCTGAATTTGCCATGGGTCATTCTCTAGAAAAAAAGAAAATTGCAACAGAATTGGAGTTCCCAAATTTTGACTTAAAATTTGCTTTTATAGGCCACGCTATTTATATTCATATATTTTAATGCTTGCTGTTAATCCTTATCTACATGTACGGTACTCTACTCTCGAAATTACAAAAAAACTTTGTTAGACTGACTAGTTTGTTTTCGGGCTTCTTTTGTTGCTCTGATCCAGAATGGCTGATTTCAGGTTTTAGCATCTCGGTTGAATTTCGTATATGAACAAACAAGATGGATTTTTTTTTTTTTCAATCCAATATTTCTTTTCCTGTTTTATCCCATAGTTCTTTCCCGATGGTTTATCTGAGTTTTCTCTTTTGATTTTCTTCTTGTTTGGTTGATATGTGCACAACTCAGAAGTGTTTATGTTTAATTTTTAATTTACTTGCATTGTAGAATATACTCACTGTCTCGCATGATGAAGTAAGGATATTTATCCTTGAGGTTTAGTGGTCAAGTTTGGTGGTAATTTGAAAAACCACTATGTTCGAGTTGTCAAGAAGTTTTTGGGGTTGAGAATATTTTATTGAGAACAGTTTTTTAAGATAAGGGAGGAGATAATAATGGTAATCAGGGAGTAATTTTGTTTCAATGGAAGTGGGTGTTGTAAGTTCTGATGAGTTATAGAAGATTTTCTCGAGGATGAGTGTTAAAAAGATTTAGGAGATAGCCAATAACATTTATGCTGCAATAGAATCTAATAACTCGGATTTGAAGCCACGGGCTGCAAAATGGGCCCGAACAACAAGCATGAGTGGGTAGTTGCTGGTGCAACTAGTGGGAGACATGGCCTTGGAATGCGGGAATAATGAAAGTGGGCAGCGGCAGTTACGCCCCACAACTTCCTCACTTTTGGGCTAGTGGGCGCGGTTGCCTTTTTCCTTGGGGTAGTGGAGATGAACTCCCTAGATCATGTCTAGTGGTGCCTAGTTTTGTTGGAAACGAATAGAGGTGGCACGTTAGGGGTGTCATTTGCAATCTGTACATATAGTGAAGGTGAGTGTGTGTTTTGGGATCAAAATTTTGGGTAGAGAGTGAGATCCTCTAAGTACACAACCTCTCGCTAGGTTGTAAACTTCTCTTATCGAGGGAAATAGAAAAGTTGGAGGTCGGTGCCTCAGTGAAAACAACATTGTGTGTGTTTGTTTCTTTTTTGTTGAAGCGAAAAATCTTGGGGTGTGCATTAGCACATAACCTCCGCTGAGCATTGTTGAGTGGCTGGTCAAGCGAGGCTTGACGCCATCATAGGCTTGCCGCATCTTAAGAAAAGCCGTGTGACAACCAGTGTTTAAGATGTATATTATTCAGTCCCACATTTAAGAGATCTTATAATATCAAATTCGATTTCATACTTTTCCTTGATGTTAAAGAAGATGCTTATTGAAAGATTTTATTCTTATAGAATCGTAACGAAGCAATCTGTTGTCATTAATTGCTTTGAAGATTTGCAAGGATGTTCACAATTACCTTATTAAAAAGTTGATAATTGATGAGTTTACTTTAACTCATTGGAGTGGACTGTGAGATTCTATGTTATCAAAGTTTGTAGTCAAAGAGGAATTATTCAGCTTATGGAATTTTTGTTTTTGTTTGTTGTCTAGAAAATTGTTGTTTAATTTATTTTCCATTTTTAGAGGTTTATTATTTAGTAAGTCTTGTTTCATTCATATTCCTAGTTAGGGAGTGAGCTTCCTTTGAGTAATTCTCCTATATAGCAAGTGATATCTACATTGAAGTAAGTGGTAACATAGCTAGTCTTTCTATCCTCTGAAGGCAAGAGTTGTGGTGGTTACTATCTCATTTGGTATGGAATAAACTCTTAGTTGAGTTTTTTCGTGTTATCGTGTGGTGTTTAGTTGAATCAACAATATTTAACTTCCTATTTCATGAATCCAAACTTGTTTGCAGCATTGTGCGTGTTCATTTTTATGTAGAAGAGCAAGAGCCCTCTGGAATTTTCCTGATTTGTCGGAGAGGCATATCTAATGAATTTTCTTATTTCAAAGTCGATTAGTTTTTCCTATTCAATTTGTTTTGGGCTGAATTTTCAGCTCCAAAGATTTATTCATAGCACACTACTTCATTCATGGTAGATAGTGGTTAAGTTTCTACAGCAGATCTTCAATGTGAATTCATTAGGTACCATAGCGTTTATTTAAAACTATCGTTCAGGTAAGCTGTGTTCTGTCTAGGAAACTGAAGAACTAGGGATGTAATTTGAAGACTTTCCCTGTCATCATCGCAAGGCTCAGAAAATGTCCATGAGGTAGACTATTTAGAAGTCATCTGGATCAAATGAATGGAATCGCAAGGAAAAGATAAATACCTAGAAGAATATTGATGGAGATACTGGAAAACATAAGGTTATACTAGACAGACATTGTAATGAAGAAGGTTCTACGGCTAATGTCAAGTAGTTGTTTTAGATTTTACTCAAGTTTTGTCTTTTATTTTGTATATTTATCTATGGGTTGGCTGTGCTGCCTTTGATGTTATGGATTTGCTATGTTGTAACTTCTATGATGGTACAATATTTGTCTATGACACGTGAATTTTCAGTCTATAATACTGGCTTGCCAAAGGTGGCTCTTGGATCACAATGTTTTCATGCAAATTAATGTTTAAATCCTTTTCCCCTTAATAGCTTACTTGATGAATTATCCTTTTCTATTTCCAGTTATCCTTTGAACGATGCTGCAGAAACAGTGAATGAAATTGGAACTTCTATTAGGAGAGTTATGGGTGGAACAAGTGGAATCTTGTAATTTTCTTTCCTTTCTGTCTACCGTTTGTACTTGGAGCTGCATGTGTTTGATATTTACTTTTTACTGTATACCTTAACCATTGATATTTAGGGTTTTACATGTGAAACAGGTACGATATATTTTGTAAGGCAGCATATGCGAAACTTAAAGCAAGTTCGAAGTCAGGCATAACATCCAAACAATGTGAGATGATTTTCCTCATCAAGATTGTTTCATGTTAGTCTACCATGACTAATGACTCTTTGGATTCAGGGGCTGAAGCACTTGAAGCTTCCATTGCTGCAGTCAGTAAATATGGTGGAGCCACTGCTGGCTACCGCACAATGTTAGACTCCCTGATTCCAGCAGCTGCAGTTCTTCAGGAGGTGTGTAGCTGTAATAAATATTATTATGATTATCCTATGCTGTATCTGCTATGCTATCATTTTGTGTTGATATTTTATGTTGCAAGCAGAGGTTAGGTGCCGGGATTGATCCTTCCACTGCCTTCATTTTATCGTCTGAAGCAGCAATAGCCGGAGCTGAATCTACAAAACACATGCAGGCACAGGTATGTTCATTGTTGATTTCTCTGAACATGCCAATTAGCGGCCAGAGCTTCAGTGATCCACATTGTTATGGTATAATGCTAAATGTATCTTCTGAAGAAATCTTCACTGTGTCCCGTGTCCTGATGACACAAAATCATCTCAAAGAAAGCTTTTATGAAAATTCTAAGAATGATGGAAAATAAGAAAGGTAATTGTATAATTAAGCTATTGTTAATGTAATGAAGGTTGTAAGTAAGCTTTAAATTTGAAGAGGAGGGGGGGCAGGAACAAAAAAAAGCAAAGTTAGGTGAGTCAGCCAAGTAAGATTAGTTATATTATCAATTTATTCACGCTAAATAGAAACAACAGGATTCTTCTCCTATTGAGTGGGACATTAGCTCATAAGCATGTTAAGCCTCATTTTGCTTTTGCCTTTTGGGAAGCTGCCTAAGTGTTTGGTAGACATTTGCAGCATTGCTTTCACAGCACAGCTGATTATGGAAAAAATGATAACTAAACTAATTAACTTAACAGTTAGTGGTGTTTACGAACTCCCATCAAACTTTCCCTTGACAAGTAGAGTATCCATTCCACAGCTGCTGTGGCTTAAAAGCAATGGTACTGCAAGACCAAATGGAGCTTAAGGCTTAAGTTTCCCAAAAATGCTGGAGGCTTACATGTTATAGTTGTATTCAATCCACTATTAAATAATTCAGAGTTGGACTTGGGCAAAGCCAATGTTTTATATATGATTGATGATGAAAGAGTGAATAATCCCTTTCGTACTTTCATGTATTATCCTTTTCGTGTTTTGATTTCTGACATGTAGCTGATACAGGCTGGCCGTTCCACCTATATCTCCCCAGAGATCCTTGCATCAGTTCCTGACCCTGGTGCAATGGCCGCAGCTGCGTGGTACAGAGCAGCTGCCTTAGCTGTCAAGGATATGTACCAAGGTTCATGACCTGACTTGTTGGCCTCTTTCTGCCATTCATGCTGGCTTTGGCTATCCATTTAACCCAGTAAATTTTTATCCATGGGTTTATACCATCATCTAACTAATTAGGCAATCCGCTTATGCACTTTGTGTGCATAATGCTGAGATAGCGAGTTTTCTGCACACATGTTCCCCAAAATATTGGAGAAATGTAACGTTGAAAGGCCGATTAACTTTGAGTATTATATACATTGAAAGCACATTGTTGTAACTTAAATATCTCAAACAGCAATATTGTGTGTGTGTGTGAAAGCCAACAGCATATAGCCTGCCCGTTGTGGTAGCTCGGTTTATTGTAGGTGCTATTTATGCTCGTGGCCATCCAACTTTCAGTAATCATAGTAGGTGAGTTTCATTCTCATCTAAACCTTAAATGATGTTATAGAAAAAAACAGACACGGCCTGATTTTGCTTTCTGGATGCCTAATCCTGAAACAAAATATAGCCTGATTTCCCTATCTTCTTCTGGTACAGCTATGGCAAATATGTTCTCCAAGGCATTTTTTACGTATGTTTGTTGATCTGTCATTTATCACCGATGATATTTATATTTAATTTGACTATTTTATCCTTTAACAAAAATTATCAAATTGTCCAAAACATTGTTTTTGTGACATAAGTTTAAATAACTAATGAAGATTTTATTGGCTAATTATTCAAATTTGTTCTTTATTTATTTATAATTTTTTTTTGTTGATTGATTTACAAAAATTGAGATGTGGAAATATCACCGCTCCGTTCTCCCCCCCAAAAAAAGAAAAAATCATGCTTTGGCTGTAGGCCTATTTCAACTTGATATTATCTTCAAGTAATCATCAAATGCAATCTCCTATTGTGAGAGGTGGTGATTTTTACATTTTTTTTACATTACTCATCAATTTGAAGGATATAAATGAGTTTAGGTTGATCAAAATAAATACATTTATTAAATAGGTTGGGCTCGAGTTATATGTCTAATAATTGTGTTATGCTCGAGCGTAGAGTTTTGGACAGGATAATTTGTTTATGACAAGATTAACAATTTGATTGCTTATATTACAAAGACTTTTTTAATTCAATCAAATTGCGTTATACTTTTCACATTTTAAAAATCTTTTTTTTATATTTTAAAAATTTTTATTAGAGTTTAAATAGGTAGTAATACACGTTTCTTAGAAAAATATTAAAAGGTAATCTGGAAAAAAATATTAAAATTATAGTAAATGGGTGATACGATTATGATATGATAACAAACGGGTTCGATTATGATTTGAAATTCTTGATACAATTATTTAGTTAAAATGGAGCAAGGGCAGATTATTAAATTAAAAATAATAAATTCGGTGAACTTGGAGGTATTAACGTAGGTGGAATTTGCTGAATCATGTAAAAATCTCATATTTGACTCTCTTTCCCTTCTCTCTTTACATTTTGATTATTTATATTTTATTTCTTTGTTATTTGCTTAATTGTATAAGATATTTGTATTGAATTTTGATTTAAATACTTCATAATTTTTAGAAACCCAATTCAATCTCCCTCTTGGGTTGCTTAGCTAGTATTTCACTTTGTTCTATAATTCTATTATTGAAAATCTTTGTTTAATTGACTCTCAAATAATTCAAATGAAATAAATTTTCTTTAAAAGAGAAATTTCTCTTAACTTTACTAGAGAGATATAGATAAGAGTCCAATTTGTAATTCTAACCAATAATATATGCAACTAATTTCTTTTATGTTTTTCCTTTTTGGAACTTCACGGTTTTATTTTCTTTTTTTTGTTTTAAAAATAATGTTACTTCTTGTTTTAGCATAAATTGTTGGATCTTTAATCCAACATTGTTGGAATCTTAATTCAATATTGGGCTTAATTAAAAGTGATCTATTAATATTTTTGGTAATTTGGGCTTTAACGTACCTAATAGGAGATGAGCCTTTAATTTGTAGATACTTAATGATAATTTCTATTTCTATGATGGCCTAAAATAGGAATATTAAAAGGCAATAGGAAAAGTTGTCTATATAAGTGATTATAGTCCGTGGGTGAAACGTATCATTTTATTCTCCACTGACATCCTATCATTAGAGAGAATACAGAAAGAAGTTCAAAGGATTCTCTTGGAGAACATGTTCATTTGGAAGACACTCCACACCTAGAGAGCAACATTACGGATTTAGGAATGTTTTGACATATTCATTTATTGATTCTTGGTAATATAAAACATGAATGTTCTGGATTATAACTGGTGGTTTTCACCAAAGGATTATTTTTCTAACAAGTGCTATCAGAGCCTCTTCATGTTAAATCATTGAATTTGTTTTTTTCTTTAAAAAAAAAAAAACCAAGAGGTGGAGGGTTAGGTTAGGACCTCTACCTGTAATACAAATTAGAAATGAAGCAATTACATAAGAAGGGAGACATAAACTAAAACCTCCTAAAGTAAATGTAAATGCAAAATAATAAAAAGAGGAGTAAAATCATCAAAAGAAATAAAAAGCCATTAATGCTAACATCTGACATAAGGAATAGCCTGTGCATCTAGATGGAAAATACCAGATAAGCTTGTAGGAAGCTCCTGAGAACATAAGAAATGCTGACTAACCTTATGAGTATAGGCCCAATTGGCCAAAAAATCAGTAGTAAAAGTAGCCTCCCAAAGAGCATGTCTAACCAAAATAGAAGGAAGATGTCGAAATGCAGACTTATTGCAAGGAATAATCCCAATGAATGAGACCCTATGAATGAATCCAAGAAACCATCGTGGTCGTATCCGACTTCACCTTAAGCACAGAGTAACCAAGCTGAGCAACAAGCTCAAACCCCTCATAGACAACCATAAGCTTAGCATAATGTATCGACTAGAGGCCAAGAAAAGATCCAAAAGCAACCAAATCCGCACCTTGATGATCTCAAACAATACCACCCAAAGCAGCCATTCTAAGATTACGCCTAAAGCAACCATCCACTATAAGCTTTACAACCCTAGGAGGCAGTCTCATCAAAGAAACTAATCGAATCGGCCTCCCAAAACTCCCTTCAGCTAGGAAAGCTTAAAGCTAAAAATGGAATTAGCAAGCCTAAGATCGGATACCACCTAATAGATAATCGCATTGACAAAGAAAGACTACGAGTCAAACCTTAAAGCATTACAGTCCTTCTAAAAGATAAAATAAAGCAAAGATCACTCTAAGAAGGGGCACATAGCCACCAATAAAAATGCAAAGCATGGAAGGTCAAAAAATAACATCTCTCATACCCAAAATCCATTGAAAATGAACTCAAACTTAGTTAACCTATGAGCAATCAATAAATAAATGTTGAGAAGTCTTAGTAGCTTGACCACAAATACACCAAGAGACCATGGAAAAACCCCTTGAGTATAAGGCATCATTAAACTCATGCAAGAATCTTTAGAGAAAAAAGAGAAACCCAAGACGGGATATGCCATTGCCAGATAACTGAAGAAACCTCATCCTTTGCTTAAAACAACGCACAAGCTCCCAAGTCGTCTGCAAGTAAAAAAAATCCATCAGGAGCAAGATCCCACAGAATCAAATCTGACTCATTAGAAATAGAAACCAATAAAATCATGTTGGAGCTTACTCTTATAAGAAATTTTACCTCATCAATAAAAGGAAATCAACACCATAAAAGACCTTGTAAGATTATAAATGACCAAAGGACAAGAGTGAGCCAAGCCAACAATCATACCGAAACCTACACTTCCTATAACAAACCATCCAACCACATATGGTGCAACAATACATCGAATAGAGCAGAGGCATCTTTAGAGAGGAGAGGCACGATATCAAAACTGAATTGGACTCCGATGTGTAGCTCTATAATACTTAAACTTCATACAAAAAGTCCATAACGAACTCATTGGTGCTTAGTTGAAAAGCCACCAAAGCTTGAGTTGAAAAGCCTTTGCTATATTATTAAAAGACCAGATACCTAGGCCATACTTCTTTACTAGATAAAAAACTTTTGACTATTTACACCACTGAATATATCACCTCATCTCAGAATCACCTTAAAAAAATTAGGTGAATAGTCTCTCCAAGTGCTAAACGACAACCATAGGAGTGCAAAAAATATGAAATAGATGGATTGACATATAAGACAGAAAGAGAACAACCAATTAGCCCAATTTAAAATCCCAAGTTGCTTGTGTTGCGATTCGTGCTTCTGTTGCCTCGTATTATTTCTCCTTCTCAGAGTGGTTTTGTCCCTAGCAGAATGATTTATGATAATTTACTTTTGGTTTAGGAGTTGGTACATGATCTCAATCGTCGTACTTGGAGGAACAATATAGTGCGGAAGCTTGATATAGACAAGGCTTATGACTGGGTGCCTTGGTCTTTCATTATTAAGATGCTAAGGTGGTTTGGGTTTTAGGAGCTATGAGTTTTTTTGATTCGGTAAGCTATCTTTGCTCATTGGTGCTTAGTTTTGGTGGATAGGGTCAGCCATGGATATTTCCAGTCTTAGGGAGGTTTTAGGTAAGGTGATCCTCTTGGCCCGAGTTTCTTTATCAATGTTTCTAAATTTCTATCTCGGTGATTAGATCGCTTGTACTCTCAGCATCCATTGGTGCAGTATTGTTCTGTTGCATCTATTACAATCTCTTATTTGAGCTTTGTGGATGATGTTGTTATTTTTGCAAATGAGAGTTGATCGAGCCTTTAGTGGCTTATAGATTTTTTGAATCATTATGAGGCAATGCCAAGAGTAGTTTTAACATTGGGGCTTAACTTCTACTTCGCACTAAGCTATTATCTATTTTGTCACTAGTTTTTAGCACTGTTAACTTTCATTCATTTATTTTGGGTGCCTATTCTTTACGGGGTGTCCTAGGGTTTCTCATTTTGATGACATGGACCAAAAGGTAAATAGGATTACATAGACTGATTGGTCTAAAATCTACTTAAGAAGTTGAGGAGGCTTTCTTGGGAAGAAGATCCTACAATGTACTCTGAAAATCCCTAGGCATAGTCGAACCTCTGAAATAATCAATGATAACTTTCAATAAGTCCCTGCTAATAATATCCTAATAAGACTGGTAAAATTTACTATAGAACCCATTCAGACCTAGAGCACTATTAAAATCAATAAAGAAAATCACCCACGTAATAGTACACATCATCCTTTTAGTCACTAGAAACATTATAGATCAAAGTCAAACTACTGAAACTATCTAACATCACCTACCAAAAACCCCTGAAAAGAATCAATTATAAAAGCAACAACAACAGTTGGCTTAGAAATCCACTTAGAAGAAGCATTTTAAATCCGATGGACATGAAAAAGTAAGTGCTTCTTTTGAATAATCACATGTAACATCCTTCTCTCAGACCCAACGAACATTGGATTGCTGAGATAGCTCTATCCTTAACAGAGCCATAAAGGTCATATTGTCTCTTCTTGTGAGTGACCACTGCTATGGCAACTTCTCTTCCAAAACATGCCCTTACTAAGAAGTTTACCCCAGACAACAGACCTTTCAAATCTCCTTTCCATATCCAAGAATATGCTAAGTAGTACCTTATGCGATTCTTTATCGCTGCCTGTACTGAATTTCCTGCTTCTCTTACCTTCCAAAACTATCACCCAGAATCTATGTTTCTTACTGGGTTTATCCTTGATACCTCTCATCCTCTCATAGAGCATGAGTTATGGTACATTTGGTGCCTTTCTCTGTTATATGCCACAACACTGGTTTTCCCAGTTGTTCCAATTCTGAACATTCTCCATGATCCTGCTTAAGCTACTTCGTTGACCTGGACACTCTTAGAGTGGTTTGCCCCTCTCCCTGCTTGGCGTCACAAACTCAACCAAATCCAGCTCACTCATAACCTAGACAAAATCCCTTTCCCTGAAGCACAACAGTTCACCTCTGTGTTCATTATACATCGTCCTTATTTCCAGCATCCTTAGCATCAATCGTTTTGGACCCAGGATCAGATGTATGAATGGATTACCATTCCTCATCCAGCCCTACTACAACAGGATTATGCCACAAAAACTAATCTCAAAGAGTACCTGTTGTATACCAACCATGTTAACCTTTTATCACCAGACATTAAGCACACTTCTCTTGGACCACACCATGATATCCTTATGGTTCCAATGCCTTCGTCCATTTCCAAACCCAATACCAGAGGAATAATCATCAAAGAAGAAAGACATGACTATACGGATTTTCTTTTTCAAGATTCCCAAGACCCATGGGAAGAGTTTCTTCCTCTTGACACCTTCAACCAACCACAACCTGGCCAGCGCAGTAACCCTCCTAAGCCTACTACCTTTCTTTCAACCTCATGCCCAATGGTTACCCATCCACCTAATCCTCATTTGGACCCTTCAACCTATCTCAGCATAATGCAACCATGGTCCAAGGATACTTGCCCTAAACATCTACCTAGCTAGGCCCAATACTATACTTGGCCCCATCCACCTTGTGGAACAAAGCCCCAAGATGCTATCGACTCTTCGTCAGATGACGACATCATATCTTATAGATAAGGATTCCAGCTGTACTTTAATAATGATCATGAAAGTGTGTTGTCATGATCTTTGTACTGTTTACTTTATACTGTTTGTACTATTTACTTTTAGAAACCTTGTCTGCCACTCACAATAAAATGGCTTTAATTACTTTATGTATGTCACGAGATGAATGGAAGACTTGTTTCCTTCTCTCTCTCTTCTCCTCTTATAAAAGGAGAACTCTTATGTATCAAAGAACAAGGAATGAAAAATATTCCATTGCAAGAAAAATCTTAAGCACCATGATTAGCTAAACTTCTTTCTTTCTCTTAGTTCAAAAGAAAATGAATTAAAAGGAAGAAAAAGATTAAAGGATAAAGAATTTGTTCATAAATTTTGAGGAAGTATGCTCTGCACTTGCCTTCCATGAAGGATCCTGTGTACCATAAAACTCATTGGAAGTTCTAGTTTCCTATTTTGACTAAAGTCATTTGTTTAAGGAATTAATGAAAAAAAGATGAGTTTTAGGTACTTGGTATATCGGCTGGAAACCCGAGCATGCGGACTACTGGTCTAAAGGAAGATTAAGTTCTTCATTGCTGTGGTGTAACAATGCCACGTATAGAAAACAGGGTCAATTCTCTATCAGACCAACTTGAACAAATTCATTTCAGTCTCCAAAATGGGATTAACCAGCTTGATGTTGATCTTAGATCCATGATCAACAACATTTAGGGACCAAAATTTAACCAAAAAGAGGCAGAAATCAAACGTCTTAAAGCTGAGTTAGCTAGAATCGAAGCAGATAACAGACAACCACAAACTTCCTTGTTTACCCAAACCCAGTCTTTACCTGTCTCTCCTCCACTTTTCTCCACATATCAACCATTCTACACTCCTACAACTACCCCTATTGACTACACCAAATTCTTTGGTCTTTCCCAAGCCACTCGATTAAGTCAAGAAAGAATGAAACCCAAACCTCAAAAACAATACAAACCCAAAGTCCAACCTCAACCTGTTTCACAGCCAAGCCCAAACACTAGCTCTTCTATTGTTCCTACCATACCAATAGTTTCCCCTATCACACAGACTTTTCCAACCACATCAGAATCCCCTCAGTTCACAACATATATACAATTACCAAAAGAAAAAGCTCCATTGCATCAATACTCAGCTACTCCATTATCTGAATCATCCAGTGAGCTATCAGAATCATCTTCACAGTTAGCGATAGACAATGAAGAATCATCTTCAGATTTTGAATCTCAAATGGCTGATATTACTGGTTTGCTTATGGTTCAACCCACTGGTGAAACACCAGATCCCTCTTCCTCAGCTCCTCTTTTTGTTGAGGAAATAGAAGATGAAACAGAACAACAAGCAAGCTCTGCAACCCCTACAGAACCTTCATTTCATTCTGAAGCCCATTCCAAAACTTCATCAAACTCTTGGTTTACTTTTGACGACATACCCCGCCACAAATGGACCGTCAGATTCCATGAATTTGCGGCCTGGGTAGATGTCTAGACAACTTGACCAAATGCTAATACTCAAGCCATTCTTAGAGACTTTAGTTCAAGATTCACAGGATCTTTGCGTGAATGGTATGAAACTCTTGGTGAATACAAACAACTTCAGTTCATCTAAACTCTACCATCAGTAGCTTTTGCAGCCATCTACGAACAATTCATTGGTGAACCAGCCTCAGTGATTGATACAGCCAAAAAAGAGTATCACCAAATGAAATGTTGTTCCCTTCAAAAGCATCATTTAGACATTCATTACAAACGCATGAGTATGCTTTTCTACAAGCTGAATGGATTTAATGATCCTACGCTCAAGCATGTCTTCATTGCTTCTTTACCAAAAGAGCTTCAACCGAAAATACAAAGACAGATTGCAGCCAACAACTTACAGGTTGCAAACATTTCCTTAGGGAAAATATTCCAACTTGCGATTCAGTGTCTAGACAAGTTGTGTGAACAGAAGCAATTCTTTCGAGATCTCATGGAAAATAAACCACCTTTTACCACAGCCTGTAAAAGTCTCCCTTCCTTGAGATTCAATGCAAAGATGAGAAAAAATGCACATGTCCAAGCAAAAAGAAAAAACATTTCCAGAAACAGCCTTACCCTCGCAAAACCAAAAAAGAGAAAAAACATTTTCGTTTTTTCAGAAAGAAAGATCCTTCAAAACCAACCTCTTCCAAGAAAAAATGTACGTTGTTACATTTGCAAGAAAAAAGGCCACTTTGCCAGAAATTGCCCAAATAAACCCACCAAGGCAATTTGACTTGGCCATCATCTTCAAGATATAGAAATGCTCTCTGAAGAAGATGACATTGAGTTCAATTTCTCAAAATTGTTAGAACAAGACGATGCAACTGCTTTCATCATAGCAGATTCCACGGATGAATCTGAATCAAATTCAGAAAATGCATCAATGGTCTTTACCATCCAGCCCACTGTTCCATCACCAACCATCCCTTCAGTAAAAATCTCTCTCCTTTCATCCAAGTTTGATAAACCTATTCCAATCATTGGGTTTATTGATACTGGAGCACAAAAGAGCATGATAAATCCTAGCATTCTTCCTTAATCTTGTTGGGAAAAACACCATGAATTCTTCAAAGCAGCCAATGGTGAAATATTCAAAACCTCCCTTATCACCAAAAAGCCTATTAGAATCCAGTTCTTTCCAAACTGTATTATATGGCAGAAAGTTATAGGTTCCAATCTTCCAGATAAGGATTTTCTCATAGGCTTTGACCTTCTTTATTTAGTGAAAAGACTTCATATTACAGCCACAGGAATTAGGTTCAAATAAATGTTCCTTACATTAGAATATGAGTCACTCACTAAACCTTTCCTCAAATATTGCCCTGAGAATCACTCCATGTTCAAACACCCACTCCACTTTGGGATCTTAACCCAACAAAAGCAACCCATCCAGGCATGACACCAAGTGATTTAGAGTTAGCACAACAAGAATGTAGCCAACTCTTGAGTCAATGCCTCATTAAGCCCACATCTTCAGATTGGACCTGTCAAGCATTCTATGTTGAGAAAAGGTCTGAATTGGTTCGTGGCAAAAAGAGATTAGTAATTGATTACCAGCCTCTCAATGCTTTCTTTAGAGATGTTTCCTTTACCAAAAATTCAGTCCATGTTCATTCACCTTCATAATACCAAAGTGTTTTCTAAGATCGATCTTAAATCAGGTTTTTGGCAAATAGGTGTCCATCTTTCTGATCATCACAAAACAGCGTTTTGTATTCCAAATGCCCACTATCAATGGACAGTTTTACCTTTTGGTCTAAAAGTAGCGCCATCTTTGTTCCAGAAAGCAATGATAAAAATATTCTCTCCTATTTTCCATCATGCATTGATTTATATTGATGATATTTTGCTGTTTTCCATAGATGTTCAATCTCACCAAAAATTACTCAGTGAGTTCTTAGACATTGTGCAAACTTATGGCATAATGCTCTCAGAAAAGAAAAGCAACATTGGACAAACGTCAATCAACTTTCTTGGCATAGAGATAAAAGACAGATATTACCAGCCTAGACCACACATTGCACAAGAATTAATAAAGCTTTCAGATTTAGATCTCACAAAAAGACAAATTCAGTAATTTCTCGGGATCTTCAATTATCTGCGTGACTTTATTCCAAAGGTGTCACTTCACACCAGCCACTTGTCAAAAATGGTCAAGAAAATTGCCCCACCATGGGGTCCTGATCAGACAGAAGCTATCAAAGCACTCAAGCTTATTTCACAGTCTCTTCCTCCACTAAAAATCCCAGCTAGTGGACAAAGGATTTTGCAGACAGATGCCAGTGATGAATATTGGGCAACTGTCCTCCTTGAAAAAGTTAGAGAAAAAGAATTCTACTGTGCTCATGCAAGTGGACAATTCACAACAGCAGAAAAGAATTATCACATCATCTATAAGGAAATAATTACAGTAAAGTATAGGATCAAAAAGTTTGAGTTCCATCTCCTCAGCCACAATTTCCTTATCAGAATGGATAACTCTTCATTTCCCAAGATTCTTGACTTTAAAAAAACAAGCTGGTTCCGGACAAACAATTGCTAAATCTAAAAGCATGGTTCACTAAGTATGATTTCAAGGTCCAACACATAAAGGGTGATAAGAGCCTTATCCTTGATTTCTTTACTCGATCAACTATAAAAGCCCCAGCTTTGGTCACTACCATACACACTATCCCTCTCATAGCAATGGCTTTCTCCTCATTATCATCATCTGCTAAAGCTTCTTCGTTATCATCTTCCTACAAAAGGTCCTTACCATTTAAAGCCCTCACCTAGAAAATGTTTCCTCTTGGCCTAACCTTCAGCTCAGCCTTTTAAATCCAGGATTTTACAAGAAAGTTCCTGTTCCAATACTTATGAAAATCTATTGGGCACAACCTCTCAACTTTCGAAGCTTCTATCCAGAGTACTTGTTTTTAACAGGTCTTACTCTTGATCCTCTTTGAGAAATCATAGACGATGAACTTTGGTACATGTGGTATCTTACCATCCTTTACACAACAAAGCTTGTCTTCCCTATTCTACCAACTCTCAGACATATTACTACTCCAGAAAATGTGTCCTCCCTCCTTTAGACAATTTTGTCACTAATTCCGGGCTTCATAAACCCTAACAGCCTATTAAAGAGCCTTTGGGTAGAGTAAGAGGCAAAGACAAATTACTAATATTTGATGTTGATGTTCAACCTCAAGTGAAAAATTTGGCTCGATATGTTGTTATTATCGATCATCGGCCTAAGAATGGGTTTTAGTTCTGCCCCACCTACTAATTTTCAGCTCTTGGGGCCTATATTTCTTTGGCTCTTAATGCTTTGGTTCGTGTGAGCCAAGACCTTGGGGCTATTTTGGTTTATTGACCTCAATTCTCTCCAATTGTTGATGACATTCCTGAGTTTACTGGTATGGATGGTAATGCCTGGTTGGGCTTGTCTCGCTTAACTAGGAATGTAGTTTCTAATAAGGGTTCGAATTCTAGTGATAAGGGACGAGTTTCGATTGATCCTAAGAAGGCTTATGAGGTAATTCCTTGGCCCCAAATGAGGTAATTAATAGCTTTAATGGGCAAAGGGTTACCAGTTAATCTCAAGATTTTTCTTTTGTTACGACTTAGAAGTACTGTAACACTTGTAAGTGGATGCGATGTTACTTCTCCTTCCCCTCATGATTAATTCACTCATTTGGATTATTTGGGGGATTAGTAAGGGCTTCACAGTCCGTAGATTACGAAAGTTGGTTCAATTGCATCATTTGTCTCTAATTTGTATTTTGAAGCCTTTTGTTTCGAGTGATCAGTTGAAGGTTATTTAGATTTTCTTTCAAATGAATTATGCTATGTCTTCTCAGTCTAGGAAGATATGGGTATTTTTGTCTACACTTTTCTCAATACAGCCTCTTTAAGATATGGGCCAGATGATTCACTATCAGGTTAGCAATTCCTTATTCTATAACCCATTTTTTATCTCTTATATGTATGCTAGTTGCTTTATACCTATGTGGGAGGATTTATGGGATGCTCTCGTGTTTTTTGCTGATAGTCATGATCGACCTTGGATTGTAATGGGGGATTTTAATGTTGTACAGCTACTTTTTGAGATTTTTGGCGGGCTTGCCAAACCTCAGGAAGCGATTAATGCTTTTAATTTAGCATTACTGGACTATGGTTTAAAGGATGCAAGGTTTGTTGGCAGTTCGTTTACTTGGACTAATGGGCACACTTAGAGGCGACTTGATACTATGATCAGTAATGTCCAACGGTGTTTTTCTCTATTTTTCGGGTTACCCACCTAAATCATATTACTTTGGACCATTCTTCTTTGCTTTTTTCTTGTGACAAGGATGCAACTAGAGGGCCTTCCAAGTTTAAGTCTTTACATGTTTAGCTTAAGCATTCTGGCTTTATTGATGTTGTACTATAATCTTGGGTTGCTCCAGTGTTTGGTTGCAGGATGAGAGCATTTCAAGACACATTTGGTCAGCTGAAGCTTTATTTGAAAGCTTGGAATCAAGATGTGGGCATTTCACCGAGTTAGGAGGTAAAAGAGGATAATTGAGAAGTTTGGAAGGCTTAGGGTTTTGTGGTTTTCTTGAGAGGTAATCAGGAATCACGTTATGGTCTCATTTTATATGCTGGACTTGAAAATCATATCTTGAGAACCAGTCTTTTAACCTTAGCAAAGTTTTTTCCGGAACTAAATGGTTCTTAAAATTCAGCATATTGGGAAAAGCAGAGTTGTCCATTCTGACTAGGAAGTGATGTCCTATCAGATGAAACTCAAATTTCTTGATTCCGTTTCTGACAGCAAGGATTTCCTTGTAGACAATATGATAATTCATTTGTGCAGGAGAGAACTGTCCACTAGCATGCGCGACATAATGCTCTGTCTTGTCAACTTTTTCTATGAGCACGGCTCCCCAGGCCTCATCAGAGGCATCAGTTTGGAGGATGCGCTGGCCGTCAGTAATAATCCGTAAAGGTGGAGGATTATTGGCATATCTTTTCAAGTGGGAAACACACTGAGTGTGGTGTGGAGTCCATGGTGAGGGATTTTTCTTTAAAAGTGCTGATAAAGGAGAGGTATAGGAATTTACACGTGGTATGAATTCCCGAATATAGTTAACAATTCCAAGAAACGGTTGGACTTGTTTTCTTGTGAAGTTGTCATCAGGGAAATACATCAATTCCTGTGCAATGTGGGGACTTGGTTGGTAACAACCATGCCAAGAAAAGTAACTTGATCTGTGGCAAGGGTACTTTTTGTTGCCGAAAGCATGATTCTATAATCTTGAACAATTTTGAAAAACTGGTCCAAAAGATTACAATGCTGTGAATGATTTTCTGAGAAAAGCAACAAATCATCAATGTATACCAAGGTGTGATGGAGGATAGGTTGGAAAATGATTGTCATGGCCTTTTGGAAAAGAGAAGGGGCAGTTTTAAGGCCAAAGGGCAATACTGTCCATTGGTAATGAGCATTGGGTATGCAGAAAGCAGTTTTGTGTCTATCTGAAGGATGAATACCTAATTGCCAAAACCTAGCTTTCAAATCAAACTTTGAAAAAATCTTTGCATGTTTGAGCTGGATGAATAAAGACTGTCGACGAGGTAAAGGGAATTTAATATCTTGGAGAAAGATATTAAGTGGTTGGTAATCAATGACAAGTCTTTTCTTTCCTCAAACCTTTTCTGAGTGCTTCTCAACATAAAAGGCTTGGCAAGCCCATTGAGAAGAGGTTGGTTCAATTAGGCCTTGGGCCAATAACTGTTGGCATTCAAGTTGGGCCAAATGTTGGTCTTCTAGTATCATATCAGGATGAGTAGCCTTTGTTGGGTTATGGTCCTCATTGAGCTTGAAAGTTAATTTGAGAAAGAATTTCTCATTTTTCCAAAGAGGGTGAGGATGATTAAACTGACAATGAGATTCTGGGCAAAACGGAAGGAGTTTTGTGTGAAAGTCAGAATAAGAAGGAGGTGTATCAGCCAAAGAATATATCTTTAAGGCATTGGAGTAAGGCTTAAACTCTTGTTTGAAACGTATGCCTGTGGATAAGATTTGAATATTTTTGGCTTGATGCAATAGGTCAAAACCTATTAACAAATCCTTATGACTTTTGTCTAGATAACATAATTGGGGAAAAGCCGTATACTAATGGGATTTTTGGTAATAAGCTTAGTGGAGAAGATTTGTCCATTAGCTGCCTTAAAAAACTCTTCATGAGATTTCCAACATGAGGGAGGTAAAATGGAAGGATTCATCATGCTCCTTTGAGCACCAGTATCAAGAAATCCAATGATATTTATTGGTTGGTGGTATTTTGAAGGTAAGATATGGAGGTTAATGGAAGGAATAGGAAGAGTACGATCACGATGATAAACAGAATGGAGGGTAAAAATCTCATGATCAGAAGAGGAAAGTGAACTTTCTTCAAATGTATTTGGAAGGGCAAAGATGGTATTGTCATTAGGGTTTTCCTGTTCAGAAAAACAGAATTCAATTTGATCAGTGAGTGAGAAATCCGTATTTTGTTGAAGATGTTGTAACAATTTTATTGCATGAGCAGGTTTGTTTGGACAATTCTTAGCAAAATGTCCTTTATTGTGGTAGATAAAACATCTGGATTTCTTCTCTCGAAGAGGTTCTGATGAAGTTGTTTTCCAAAAGAATCGGACAGGCCGATATCTTTGAAATCTCCGTTTGGATTGGAATTTTTTGTAGAAATCATTTTGGTGAGAATGGGCTTTGAAATGATGTTTCGTTTTTGTAGGACAGTGGCATTGGGCTTTATCTTTGCACTTGATTTTCAAATAAGGTTTTTTGCAGGCTGAACGGAATGGTTCCTTGTCTTTTATGAGCTCTTTGAAGAATTTCTTTTGTTCACATAATTTATCAAGACATCCCATGGCTAATTGGAATATCTTACCCAATGATAAATTATCAATGACAAGGTTATGGGCTGTGATTTGTCTTTGAAGCTCAGGTTGTAATTCTTCGGGTAATGAGGCAATGAAGACATGCCTTAAGGTAGCATCATTGAAGCCATTGAGTTTGTAGTAGAGGATGGACATTCGTTTGTAGTGGAAATGGAGGTCTTTGGGATTTAAAGAGCAACATTTCATGTTGAGAAATTCCCTTTTGGCTACCTCATATGTGACAGCATGTTCTCCAATAAATTGTTCATGGAGCAGAGCTAGAGCTGCTGAAACTTCAGTAATTTGGATGAATTGAAGTTGGCGATAAGTGCCAAGACTATCAAACCAGTCTCTTAAGGAACCAATAAATTTGGTTGAAAATTCTTTTAGCACTGACTGAGTAGTAGCTCCTGGTCTTAGCATTTGAAGATCAATCCATGCGGATGACTCCTGTAATCTTTCTCTCTAATGATGTGGAGGTAAGTCATCAAAAGTGAACCAAGGACCATTTGATGGTTTTGATTCAGGATGTCGGGACTATGGTTGAGACTGTACAGTAGGTTCATCATCATTATCACCTACTTCTTCAATGACAATGGGTTCACTAGGTTGAGGATCAATGGGATCAGCCATTAACAGTCTTGAAATATCTATATAGTTTTCTTCAAAATCCTGAGAAGGGTCTGAATCTTGAAGTTCAGTGGTATTAGGAGAACTATTTGAAGATTCAAGATCTGAGGATGATTCAGAATGAGGAGTCTGATAGGCAGAGATTCCATATTGTTGTGCTGGAGCTTTTCCTGACGTGGATGGTTTTGATGTTGATGGTGGTGGTGATGGTTTAGATGGAGATTTTGGTGGAAATAGTGTGTGGGTCATACCAAAAAGTTTTGATGGATCATATGACCTAGCAGGTGTCATGAAAGGTCCAAAAGGATGATAAGTTTGGGACAAGGTAGGAATGGTTTGACTTTTGCCAAAAAGAGAAGGTTGCTTTTTTTGAGATTCTATTCGGGAAAGCTCAATTTTAAGCTTTCTGATTTCAGCTTCCTTTTCATCAAATTCAAGACCCTAATATCTTTGCTCAATCATTCTTCTAAGATCAAGATCAAGTTGGTTGATGCGATCTTGAAGATCTTGGTAAATCTTCTGTAATTGCAAAGTAATTTGATCAACTTGCCTTTCAACTTAAACTGTCTTGGTAGAAATATGATCTACCTTTTGATGTAACGAATGGAAGGTCTGATTTTGAACTCTGGCATTCTGAGATTGCCAATTAAGAACAGCCTCAAAAGATTTAGGCTCTTCCATATGTCTTGAGGGAGTAATGGGGGATTGGATGAAAGGTTTGGAGATCACGTGTCTTTGAACATTTGTTTGTTTTTCCAAAGGAGGAAATTGTTCCTGATATTCTGGAGTTCCAGAAATCATCATGCATGAAGTAACCAAAGGTAAGGGTGATGGTTGAGTTAATTCTTGTTTGCAGGATTGAAAAAGGCGAGGTTCATATTGACGGATCCAGGTTAAACCCTTTTGATAGGCAAGTAAAGGGAGACAAGCAACTGACGGATCAGGATCATCAGGTTTGGATGGTTTGTATGTCTGACAAGGGGAACGAATGGATCTTTTTGGGTTCTTTTTCCTTTTGAGTGGATCAAATTCTTCCGCATCATCCCAACAAGGACAGTTAGGATCACACATACCAGATCCGGGTACATCCCATAGAAAATGACCATTAATTTTATTTGGGTAAACAGGATAACCATTTGCATTAAAGGACAAAATTGGTAAATCTTCTTGGTTGGTGGATACAGGTTGAATCATAGCTGAGTGTGTGTAGGACAATCTATGTGGAGCCTTAGAGGGTGGAGGTGTTGACTGTAAACTAGGAGTTGGTGAAGTAATGATAATCTCAGGCAAAAGAGGTACAGTGGGATTGGTAGGAATAGGTCTAGAGACATTTTGATAGTACCATCAGATCGTCTTTCAAACGAAGTTTTGGAAGTTTGGATAGGTTCAGTATTTTTATGGAACTTTTCATAATTAGACAACCATTCAAGGGGCATCAACTGTAAAAGTTCATCTCTTAGAATTTGTCGGGGTATTTGGATGATGGTAGGTATCTCTTCAGATTCGGCAAGAATCATAAGAGCATCAAAAGTGGTTTGGGTAATTGGGAGGTCCAAAGCATGGTTTTGAAGGCGATAAACAATTTGGTGATGCAAAGTAGCCATTTTTGCAGTGGCCACCTGATCTGCTCCTTGGAGCTGGATCTGTACCTTGAGGGCAGTTGAGAGATTGGGATCATCTAATGAAAGATTGAAATTTGGGTAAAAGGTTAATAACACATTATCGGCATGCAAAGTGGTAAGAACAGTACCAATAATTGCATGTTCATAATGTTTAAACCTGGTGTCAAGTAACGCCAGTCTTGCAGATACTGGTAAGCCTTTTCTCCCATGGTGAGTGAGGACTAGTCGGATTCCACCTAAATGAAGGTGGGTGTATCCTTCCTGTTTCCAGGAATTGATCAGATCTTGGGATATCTCCAAAGTAACATATTGTTCAGAGGAGGTGGATTGTAAAGCACATCTGTCAAATCGTGAGGATTAGACATATTCTTTGGGTAAAGGTCTATTGGTAGAAATCAAAGTACGAATACTTCTTGTGAGAGACCTAGTTTTCTTATAAAGCTGGTAAGGGTTGACAAGAGGCATGTATGACTCATCTATTTGTACAGACTCTGGAACATAAGAAAATTCAACAAGACTCTCAATTTTCTTAGTAGTTTGCTTAGAACATGAAGTAGAAAGAGTTAAGGTAGAAGTAAGAGAGGTAGTACTAGAATTTGAAGAAGAAGCCATGATTTGAGAAGATCTCTTAGTTTGCCAGAAAATGAATTAACTATCGAGCAAGATTAAAGGACTCAAAATTATACCATAAAATTATTTTTGAACACAAGTTGTTGTGGCTCTGATACCATAGGGGCAGAGTACGCAGTACGTGGCGTTGTTACACCAGAGCAATGAAGAACAGCATAATGCAACCATGGTCCACCCAGCCAAGCCCAATACTATACTTGGCCCCATCCACCTTGTGGAACCAAGCCCCAAGATGCTACCGACTCTTTGTTAGATGATGACACCATATCTTTATAGATAAGGATTCCAGCTGTACTTTAATAATGATCATGAAAGTGTGTTGTCATGATCTTTGTACTGTTTACTTTATATTGTTTGTACTATTTACTTTTAGAAAGCTTGTCGGCCACTCACAATAAAGTGGCTTTAATTACTTTATGTGTGTCACGAGATGAATGGAAGACTTGTTTCCTTCTCTCTCTCTTCTCCTCTTATAAAAAGAGAACTCTTATGTATCAAAGAACAAGGAATGAAAAATATTCCATTACAAGAAAAATCTTAAGCACCATGATTAGCTAAACTTCTCTCTTTCTCTTAGTTCAAAAGAAAATGAATTAAAAGGAAGAAAAGGATTAAAGGATAAAGAATTTGTTCATAAATTTTGAGGAAGTATGCTCTGCACTTGCCTTCCATGAAGGATCCTGTGTACCAGAAAACTTATTGGAAGTTCTAGTTTCCTATTTTAACTAAAGTCGTCTGTTGACCAAGATTTTGGAGGACTGTGTTTTGAGTTTTTGCATTGTTGGTTTGCCAATTGAGAACTAACTCAAAAGGTCTTGGAGCTTCAGGCTGTTCTGAAGATGAGATAAGAGACTGGACATATGGCTGGGAAACAATCTTTGACTGAGAATCAGTCTATTTTTCGAGAGGGGGGAAAAACATCCTGATAGGTTTGAGAATGGGATGAGAACATCATACAGCTTTGTATGGGTAAAGAAGATTCTAGAGGATTTGTTGACAAGTGTTTGACTTGTACAAGACTTGTACGATTGTTCTTCTTTTTTCAGCCATTTGAGAATTTTTCTGTAGATTGGCAACGGTTGACAGCTTCCTGGATCATCTGGGGGGATTGGGGGAATGAGATCTACACTTTGTATTGGGAAATTTTTTTTTTCTACGCCTTCTTCTCATGATTTTGAAATCTTCGTCATCAGAGAAGTTGTCATCTATGCATGGGCAGTCGGTATCACACATGTGGACTTCAAGAACATCCCACAAGAAATGACCATTGATTTTATCAGGATAGATCGGATATCCTTCTGAAGAAAATCCTTGGATAGGAATATCTTCTTCCGGACCAGTTTGTACAGCAGTGATCATTGCTGAGTAGGAGAAAGAAATTCTAGGTTCTTCTGGTTTAGGAGCTCTGAAAATAGTCTTAACCGTGCCATTCACACATCTTTCAAAAAGGGCTTGGGAAGTCTACACTGGTTTAGAGTTTTGGTGATACTACTCATAATTCGAAATCCACTCAAGGGGTATGAGCTGTAAAAGTTCTTGTTTAGAGATCTGTTTTGGGATCTGAATGATGGTTGGAGTGGTTTCTGTGTCTGCCAGTATCATTAAAGTATCAGAGGATGCTTGAGGGGATGGAAGGTTTAATGCATGATTTTGAAGTTGATACACTAGTTGATGGTGGAGGGTGGCTATTTTGGAGGTTACTGTTTGTTCAGCACCTTAGATCTGGATCTGAACTTTGAGGGTGTGGGAAGGTTTGGATCATCAAGGAGGTCAAAAGTACACTGCCAGCATGGAGTGTAGTGAGAACAGTGCCTATTATGGCATGTTGACATTATTTGAAATGAGTATCCAGTAGAGCTACTCTAACTGTCACTGGAAGGCCTTTTCTACCATGTGCAGTGAGAATCAACCTTATTCCTCCAAGATGAAGGTGAATGTAACCTTCTCTTTTCCATTGAACCACCAGTTCAGGGGGAATCTCAAGAGTAACATATTGTTCAACTTATGTTGTTTGGAGAGCATATTGATCCAGTTGAGAAGACTAAATATACTCTTTTGGCAAAGATCTTTTTGTGGAGATAAAGGACTTAATACTATGGATAATAGGACTCTTTTGTTTGTACAAGTGATAAGAAAAAGTTGAGACTCAGAGATTTATGCAAAATCTGGGACATAAGAGTAGAGTACTCTATAAGCTGTTCTATTTTAGACGCTAGATGTTTTTGACACGACTTTGGAATACTAAGAGTAGATGAAAGAGAGATAGGAGATAGATCTGAACTAGATGCTATTGAAGTTGTTGAAGTAGATGCTAAAGAAGTTGAAGATGATGCCATATTGAGAGAAATCTTTCTAGAATTTTAGAAAATCTAACAATCCTAATCCTTTGATATCACCTCTAAGAATTTGAGTCTTACGGATAAGGAAGCTACAGACACAACACCTCAAACGAAACAACAAAAGAAATCAAATGATCTAAAAGGTACTCTTTAATCCTTCAAGGAGCTAAAGGCCATAAGAAGAAGCATTGCACCAACTATCCGGCATGGTATGATAAGAATGATTTTGTTTTTTAATTTGGTTTGTTTTGAGGTTAATTTAACTTAATTGTCTATTTGTGATTACCTTGATTGTCGATCTCAAGTGTTTCCCACACTCTCAATCACTCAATTTGATGTTTAAGAATGAAAATTACACAAATTTCTTTCACATGAAAGCTCAAAGTGTATTTGATGATTGAATAATCAACTTTTAAGCACAAGAAAGACTTGTGCAACTTTGATTTGAATTTGTTTGAGCCTTTTATAGTTAGAGAAGAAAACTAACTATTGTTGATTTTCTATAAATTATCGGATCGCTGTCTACTACTATCATATCACACTATTTTGACTTTGTGCAAGTTAGTCAGTTTACAGTTTGGAGTTGTCAGTTTGAGGTTTAATTCCAGAGACTTGAAAGATATTTATCATATAGCTATTTGTGTTAAATGGTTTACTAGTTGCAAACTAATTTCGCCCTGGAATTTATCGATTAGCTGTCATTAGTAAATGCTTTACCAATTCCAAAGAATTTACATTTTGAAATTTGTTGGTTAACCGTTTTCTTATATATGGTTCACCATTATCTTCCATAATCAAATTTATAAAGCTTCCATTAGAAAATAGTTAGCCAATTTAAAATTAATGATTATCCGTTTATTTCCATAATCTTATTTATGTCTAAGACACTTCATACGGCCTAACAATTTGATAATTTAAAGACTCCAACTTTATTATACAAATATGTATGTTACCAGTCTCTCTCTTTTTGATGATGACAAACTTTACATGTTTTAAAAAATTTTCAAAAATTGCTCCCACTACACATAAGCTCCTACAATATTTTTCACATTGAAAACAATTTCTAATGTAACAAATTTGTAACAAGAAATATGAAAATATAATTCCTCTCTTATTATCTCCTCCATCAGCAAAAAGAAAAATATGGAAGTAAAAATAGTAAGAAACCAAGTTGTTACCCATGCTATCTAAGTAGAAATTTCGACAAAACCTCCACGTGTCTCCTTAACAAATGTTAGCAAGTTTTACACCCAAATGAAACCTATAAAACCACTCAAGGCAATCATGAAAACTAACATTTAAAAATCGAACCAATATGCAAAGCAACCATAATCATCCATGTAACCATAAAAACATCATCTAAAAAATGTAACATAAACTATCATTCAAAATGTAATCATGTTTGCGTGAAATCAAAATATAGAAACTAATAATAAACTACTTCAAGGGGATATGAAGAAGATGAAGGTGGAATGCCAATAGCAGGCGGCAGAGTACGCAGTACGTGGCTTGTTTACCATCAGTACAGACTAGACTAGTCCTCGCCGATATACCATGTACAAAAACTCAAAACACTTTCTTTAGATTGATAATCCCAAAACACAGGTAACTCATGGCCAAAACAAGGAACTTTAATCTTAAAAATGTCAACGAGTTTCTTATACACAGGATCCTTCAAAGAAGACAAGTGTAGAGAGCAGACTACCTCGAAGTTTTATGAAAAAATTCTTTTTCCTTAATCCTTTTCTATTTTTAATTCATAATTCCTTGAACTAAGAGAAAGAGAGAATTTAGCTATGCATGATGAGAGCTAATAGCAAAGATATCATATATTTCATCCTTGATTTGTTTACAAAAGGCTTCTCCTTTTATAAGAGGAGAAGAGGAGGTAGTGGACGACAGGTGTCCATTATCCTTTTTAAAAGATAAAAGCAAACTTTATCACGTAACCACTTTATGAGAGTGGAAAGCATGATATGACAAAAGTCAATAGTAGACAACAATAATTTAACATCCACTTCTTGGAGTGGGGACACAATATATTTTACAAAGTCAAATAAAATATACTTGGTTGATCATGAGAGCACACTATTCATGACCATTATTACAAAAGACAAAAACTTTATTAAAGTAGCTACCAACTGTGGATTAGGATGCTTTGCTTTAAAGTGATATAGTATCCTCAGAGGATGATTCGGTACTGTCTCCATCGGTCTTTCGGGTTCCACATGGGGGAAAAGGATAGGTGCATGATTTACTGGTGGAGCTATGCCAAGGGCATGGATTTTCTTTGTCTGTTTGTCCAAAAGTTGAATGAGGGTGATTAAGGGCATGAATGACAGTTGGATTTGTAGTGGAGACAATGGTAGGAGGATGACTTGTTTCACCAGGACATGGAGTATTTTGACTATTGAGAGGAAGAAATTCTTCCCATGGATCTTGTGAATCTTGGAAAAGAAAATCAGTATAGTCAGGTCTTTCTTCTTTGATTATTATTCCTCTGGATGGAGGTTTGGAAATAATGGACAGAGTACGGACCATATAAATGTCATGATGAGGACCGAGTGACGTGTGTTTAATGTATGGAGAGGGTAAAGGAAGTCTTTGAGATTAGTCTTGATTGCATAATCCTGTTGGAGGATAGCTGGGTGAGGCACCGTTATCCATTCATACATTTGATCTTGGGTCCAAAAAGACTTGTGATCAGGATGTTGAAAATACAGATGGTGGATGATGAACACAGTAGTGAACATTCTTGGTTCTAGAACTAGAATTTTTCCCAAGTTGTGGGTAAGCTTGATTTGGTTGAGCTTATGACGCCAAACTGGGAAAAGAGCGAACCATTCAAATAATGTCCATATGAGAGAGGTAGCTTGATCAGGGTTGTTTAAGATATCCTGCAAAACAGTAACTGGAGAAACAAGTTTGGTAGCATATAATAAAGATAAAGATAAACACCATATATACTATAATTCATTCTCAGAAAGAGAACGAGAAGGATCAATAGTAAGACACATGCATTCCAGATGATAATCCTAGAATGTGGAAGACTCGGGATATTCAGAGTATGCTGCGATAAGAAATCGCGTGAGAAAAGCTTTGGCAAATTCTTGAACTTGAAGAGGAGATCGAAAAGCTTTATTATCAGGAGTATATTTCTTGATGAGAGCATGTTTGGGAAGCGAAGAAGCCATGGAAATCACAGAGAAAGTGAAAGCTTTTTTAGAAGGTTTCTGGAAAGGTAGTCTGCGATGGTGTTTAGTTCCCCTTTTATAAGGTTGACTTCAAAATCATATTGAGAGAACCAGTCCTTAAGACAAAGGTTTGAAATTAAGCATATTGGGAAAAGCAGAATTATCCATTCTGACATAAAAGTGAACTTCGATAAGATGGAATTCAAACTTCTTTATGCCATATTTGAGGGCAAGGATTTCCTTGTAGATTGTGTGGTAATGCTTTTGAGCATTATTGAACTGTCCGCTGGCATGCCCGTGTGGTATCAGAGCCACACCCATCTTGTTCTCTAAACTCTTTTATGGTATTATTATGATGTCCTGAATCCTAATTGAAAGTTAATTCATCTTCGGCTAACTAAGAGATCTTCCACTTTATGGCTTCTTCTTCATCATCAGACCCTGTTTCCTTTACATCTGCCCTTGATATTCCTTCTTCCTGCTCTCAGCGTTCCACTAAAAAGATTGAAAGTTTAGTTGAATTTTCTTATGTTCCTGAATCCGCTCAAGTAGATGAATCCTATATTCCTCTTGTCAACCCTTATTAGCTGTACAAACGTCCTCGTTCTTTTACTCGCAGTATTCGCACCTTAATTAGTACCAAAAGCCCTCTTCCCAAAGAATATGTTCAGTCCTCTAGCCTAGACCGTTGTTCTCTTCAATCAACCTCTGCTGAACAATACGTTACCCTTGAGATCTCCCCAGATCTCATCACTTCCTGGAAACGGGAAGGTTATACACACCTCCATCTTGGGGTTATCCCGCCTTGCCCTCACCCATCATGGTCGCAAAGGGTTACCGGTTTCTGCTTGTCTTGCTTTACTTAACTCCCGGTTTAAACAATATGAACATGCCATTATTGGCACTGTTCTCACCACCCTTCATGCTGGCACTGTCCTTCTTACTTTTTATCCAAATTTTAATCTTTCTTTGGATGATCCCACTCTCTCTACTGCTGTTAAAGTCCAAATGTAGATTCAAGGTGTTGATCAAGTTACATTGGCTAAACCAGCCACTTTACACCACCAATTGGTGTACCGGCTCTAGAACCATGCTTTGGATCTTCCTACTCCTCAAGTCACCTCTGATGCCCTCATGATTCTTGCTGAGTCTCCAGAAATTCCTACTATTATTCAGATTCCTAGGAATGAACTCCTCTAACTCCTGCCTCTTGAGTGGTTATCAAATTATGAAAAATTCCACCAAAACACTGAACCTATCCAGACCTCTGAAAGTTCATTTGACCGATGTCCTGATGGCACTGTCAAAATGACTTTCTAGCCTCCTCAAATATCCACCTTGCCTTCCTCATCTGCTCTACCTTTGCCTGAAATCATCATTACCTCACCAACTCCCAGCCTCCACCCACCCACCCCCTCCTTCGAGGCTCCACACCGATTGTCCTACACTTATTCTGCCATGATTCAACCTATCCAAACTAACTAAGAGGATTTACCGATTTTGTCCTTTACCTCTGATGGTTTTCCTGTTTACCCAGCCAAACATAATGGTCACTTTTTGTGGGATGTTCCAGGCTCTGGTCAGTGTGATCTCGGCTGTCCTTGTTGGGATGATATTGAGTTTATTGATCCACCAAAGAAACAGAAAAATAACAAATATGCAAAGACTCCTTGTTCTTATCATAAACTAACTCCACCAGATGATCCTAATCCATCAGTTGCCTTTCTGCCCTTACCTGCTTACCGTAAAGGTTTGAATGGCTTCAAGAAAATGAGCCAAACTTGTTATCTTGTCATACCCAAGCCCAACAGGCTAGTTCCCCTTCCATTCCTCCATTGGTCTCATCTTGTATGATGTTTACTCCCACTGATTTCCCTCATCTGGAAAAACAAGCTGATGTCCAGAGACATGTCATTTCTAAACCCTTTGTTCAGTCACCCATTACTTCCACTGGACAGATGGAAGAACCCAAATCCTTTGAAGTAGTCCTCAACTGGCAAACTCAAAATGCCAGAGTCCAAAACCAGTCTTTAAATTCCTTACATCAAAAGGTAGCTCACATCTCTACTAGGGCTGTTCATGTTGAAGAATAGGTTGATGCCATAATCTTCCAACTCCAGAAAATCTATCAAGATCTCAAAGATCGATTTGTCCAACTTGATATTGATCTAAGAGATATGATTGCCAAAAGATACTGGGGTCCCGAATTTAACCAAAAAGAAGCTGAAATTCGAGCTCTTAAAGCTGAACTTGCTAGAATTGAAGCTAATAAACAACAGCTATCACTTTTCAGCAAAAGTCAACCCATTCCAACCTTATGTCAAACTTATCACCCTTTTGCCTCGTTTATGGCCCCATCAAAGCCATATGATCCCACTAAATTATTTGGGATGGCTCATACCCTTTTCAAAGACACCTCTCCTCCAAAGCCTAAACGGCTTTCCAAATCTCCAGTCTCCACCAAGCCTACTGTTCGTCTTACCAAACCTACTACTTCAGCTCCACCTACCCAGCCTTCTACTCCCACAGGAAAAGCACCTATCAATCCCTATGAAATCTCCACCATTCAAACCAAAACCTTTTCAGATGACTCTTCTCACTCATCCACCAATGACTCTTCTTCTGAAGACTCTCCTGTTTCTTCCGACTCTGAGAATCTTTCATCTTCTACTGATGACTCTAAAGCTGAATAATGCTGATATTTCCAAACTTCTAATGGTTGACCCTGCTGATCCTCAACCCAGTGAACTTGTTGTCACTGAAGAAGTTTCTGATAATGAAAATGAAGCTACAAGTCATTCTCAACCTCCACCCAGAATCTCAGAATCCAAACCCTCTAATGGCCCATGGTTTACCTTTGATGATTTGCCACCACATCGTTGGAGAGAAAGGCTCCAGGAACTCTCTACCTGGATTGACCTTCACATGCTTCGCCCCGGAGCAACCACCCAATCTGTTCTTAAAGAATTCTCTACCCGTTTTACGAGTTCTCTTCATGATTGGTTTGATAGTCTTGGCACTTACAGACAACTGCAGTTCATTCAACTCCCTGATGTATCTACTGCTTTGGCTTTCATCCATGAGCAGTTTATTGGTGAACCAGCAGTTACATATGAAGTTGCCCGAAAAGACTTTCTCAATATGAAGTGTTGTTCTTTACACCCCAAGGACCTTCACTTCCATTATAAACGCATGTCCATTCTGTATTACAAGCTCAATGGTTTCAATGATGATATTCAAAATGATTTTCAGCCAATAATGATGATATTCAAAATTCCTCATTAGAATCCTTCGATGATTCTGACAACTCTGATGAAACTACAGATTCAGAATCTGAGTTGGCTGATATTTCTAGATTATTGATGGCTAATCCCCATCCAAATGAACCCGTTGTTATAGAAGAAGTAGGCGATAATGATGATCTACCTATTGATCAACCTACTGGTTCAACTTCTAATGCACAACAAGGATCTCATCAATCAAAACTGTCCAATATTCCTTGGTTTACTTTTGATGATCTCCTTCCTCATAAATGGAGAGAAAGACTCCAGGAGTTTTCTGCCTGGATAGATTTACAAATGATCAGACTAGGTGTCACAACCCAATTTTACGGGTTCCTTAAGGAATTCTCAACCAATTTTACGGGTTCCTTAAGAGATTGGTTTGACAGTTTGGGAACATACAGACAATTACAGTTCATTCAAATCCCAGAGGTTTCTACAGCCCTAGCCATCATTCATGAACAATTCATAGGAGAACCTTCGGTTACCTATGAGGTGGCTAGAAAAGAGTTTTTGAACATGAAGTGTTGTTCTTTAAACCCAAAAGATCTCCACTTTCACTACAAAAGAATGATTGTCCTGTATTACAAACTCAATGGGTTTAATGATGCCACTCTTTGGCATGTATTTATGGCCTCTTTACCTGAGGAACTCCAGCCAGAGTTACATAGACAGATTACAGCTCACAATCTTCTGATTGATAATCTCACCTTGGGAAAAATCTTTCAAATGGCAATGGATTGCCTTGATAAATTGTGTGAACAAAAGCAGTTCTTCAAAGAACTCATCAAAGACAAAGAACCTTTCAGATCCACTTGTAAAAAACCCAATGTCACTGTCTTACAAAAAAGAAATCCCATTTTAAAAAATATGACCAAAACCCATATCCCTTCTACAGAAAAAAGAAGAGAAAATCCAGATATCTACGATTCTTTCGCTGTAGATCTTCCTCATCCAAAGATTAGTATAGGAAAAAGAAATCCCGATGTTTCATTTGCCATAAAAAAAGGCCATTTTGCTAAAGATTGTACTAATAAGCCAGCCAAAGCTGTTAGACTTTTACAACATCTTCAGCAAAATACTGATTTTTGTCCTGATACTGATCAGATCGAGTATCTGTTCTCTGAACAAGAAAAAGTAGATGACTCAACGATCTTTGCTCTGGATAACACTGATGAATCATCCTTTTCTGATTCTGACCAATCTGATCCATCTGTCTACACAATCCATCAAATACAAAATTCCAATCTTGTCCATGATTTGAAAATCAAGATCCCATCTATCAAAGTCCAAATCTTACCATCCAAATACCACCGACCTATCTCTGTTATAGGTTTTATAGATACTGGTGCTAAAAAAAGGATGATCAATCCCAGTATACTCCCTCCTGATTGTTGGAAAAAACATGAAGAATTCTTCAAAGCTGCTAATGGAGAATTGTTTTCAACAAAATTGTTTACCAAAACTGCCATTGGTATTCAGCTCTTTCCCAGTTGTGTTCTTTGGACAAAAATAATTGGGTCTTATCTCCCTAAAAAAAATCTTCTTATTGGCTTTGATTTGTTTAGCCAAGCCAAGAATGTCTAGATTACTCCCACCAGTATTAAGTTTAAAAACATGTTTGCCCTTAACCTATACTCTCTTTCCAATGTTCCTCAGTCATATGAGAGTATCACAAACTGTCTTCTCCAATATTGTCCTGAGTCTCATACCCAGTTTGTTCATCCTAATACATTGTGGAAAAACCCACAATTCTTTGTTAAATTGCCTTTCAAGCTAAATGAGGACTATAATCCTACAAAGGCCACCCATCCGGGAATGACACTTGAAGACCTTATTTTGGCCCAAACTGAATGTCAATAGTTATTGGGCCAAGGTCTTATCGAGCCCACAACATCTCAATGGGCTTGTCAAGCATTCTATGTGGAAAAACACTATGACTATTAATATCTTGACTATCAGCCTCTTAATATCTTTCTTCAAGACAACAAGTTTCCACTTCCTCAAAGATAATCTTTGTTTGTCCAGCTACAAAATGCCAAGATCTTTTCAAAATTTGGTCTTAAATCCGGTTTTTGGCAACTGGGTATTTACCCAGATGATCGACCCAAGACTGCATTTTGTATCCCAAATGCCCACTTTCAGTAGACTGTGTTGCCTTTTGGGCTTAAACCAGCCCCATCTATTTTCCAAAAAGCCATGACCACCATTTTCCAGCCCATACTCCATCATACCCTGATCTATATTCATGACTTGCTTCTCTTTTTAGAAACACATGATCAGCATTATAATATGCTTAAACAATTCTTTAATATTATTCAATCTTATGGATTTATGTTATCAGAAAAGAAAACTATCATTGCAACTGATACCATCACCTTTCTTGGAATGATAATCAAAAATGGGTTTTATCACCCCAGTCCTCATATTGCACAAGAATTGACTTATTTCCCTGATTCCATTTTTACTAGAAAACAAATTCAATAGTTTCTAGGGATTGTCAATTATGTCAGAGATTTCATTCCACGAGTCAATACCTATACCACTCCTTTATCATCTCTTTTGAAAAAGGATCCACCACCTTGGTCTGACATCAACACAAAGCTGTTTCCCACTTAAAGCAGATTGCCCAGAATCCTCCACCTTTAAGAATCTTGACACATGGCAAAAGGATACTCCAAACAGATGCTTCTGACGAAGCATAGGGTGCAGTACTCATTGAACAGATTGATGGAAAAGAACATTATGTCGCGAATGCCAGCGGATAGTTCAATAATGCTCAAAAGCATTACCACATAATCTATAAGGAAATCCTTGTAGTCAAATATGGTATAAAGAAGTTTGAATACCATCTTATCGGAGTTCACTTTTATGTCAGAATGGATAATTCTGCTTTTCCGAATATGCTTAATTTCAAAAGTCATACTGTTCTTGAAAAAACTCTCTTTCGTCTTAAGGACTGGTTCTCTCGATATGATTTTGAAGTCAACCATATAAAAGGGGAACTGAACACCATCGTAGACTACCTTTGCAGAAAACCTTCTAAAAAAGCTTTCACTTTCTTTGTGATTTCCATGGCTTCTTCGCTTCCCAAACATGCTCTCATCAAGAAATATACTCCTGATAATAAAGCTTTTAGATCTCCTCTTCAAGTTCAAGAATATGCCAAGCTTTTCTCACGCGATTCTTTATCGCAGCATACTCTGAATATCCCGAGTCTTCCACATTCCAGGATTATCATCTGAAAATGCATGTGTCTTACTGGTCTTACTTTGATCCTTCTCGTTCTCTTTCTGAGAATGAGTTATGGTATGTATGGTGTTTATCTTTATCTTTATTATATGCTACCAAACTTGTTTCTCCAGTTACTGTTTTGCAGGATATCTTGAACAACCCTGATCAAGCTACCTTTCTCATATGGACATTGTTTGAATGGTTCGCTCCTCTCCCAGTTTGGCATCATAAGCTCAACCAAATCAAGCTTACCCACAACTTGGGAAAAATTCCAGTTCCAAAAGCAAGAATGTTCACTACTGTGTTCATCATCCACCGTCCGTATTTTCAACATCCTGATCACCAGTCTTTTTGGACCCAAGATCAAATGTATGAATGGATGACGGTGCCTCACCTGGCTATCCTCCAACAGGATTATGCAATCAAGACTAATCTCAAAGACTTCCTTCTCCAAACAAACCATATCACCCTACCCTCTCCAGACATTAAACACAGATCACTCAGTCCTCATCATGACATTTACATGGTCCCTACTCCGTCCATTATTTCCAAACCTCCATCTAGAGGAATAATAATCAAAGAAGAAAGACCAGACTATACTGATTTTCTTTTCCAAGATTCACAAGATCCATGGGAAGAATTTCTTCCTCTCAATAGTCAAAATACTCTATGTCCTGTCATATCATGCTTTCCACTCTCATAAAGTGGTACGTGATAAAGTTTGCTTTTATCTTTTAAAAAGGATAATGGACACCTGTCATCCACTATGAATTATGAATTAAAAATAGAAAAGGATTAAGGAAAAAGAATTTGTTCATAAAACTTCGAGGTAGTATGCTCTACACTTGCCTTCTTTGAAGGATCTTGTGTATCAGAAACTCGTTGACATTTTTAAGATTAAAGTTCCCTGTTTTGGCCATGAATTGCCTGTGTTTTGGGATTATCAATCTAAAGAAAGTGTTTTGAGTTTTTGTACATGGTATATCGACGGGAATCCATCGACTTAAATTCCAGAGGTCATCCCGAATGGGGACTAGTCTGGTCTGCATTGATGGTAAACAAGCCACGTCATCGCGCGTCTCCGCCCCTATGGTAAAGGTAGCAAATTGAGTCTGAAGTTGCTGTTGCTCAAAGAGTGATCGAACCTCACCTAACAACCGCTGCACCAGACCATCAAGCACAAATAGATCCTCTGGAGCTTAAGGCTAATCAGTATCCATCTCATGCTCCTCGGAATTAGACTTTGCTTAAGGTTGTGCTACTGCTCTTTGACATGGTACTGAAGGTCTAGCTCCTAGTCAAAAATTAGGGTAGTTGATTAGTAGGATAGATGTTTTGTAAGTACAAGATCATCTTCTAGGGCCACAAGAGTGTCCTGGTTCTCAAACATGGTCATTTAACCCACTTTCTGTTCCTCCTATGAAAGTCTCCTCGTAGACCGACTTACTCAAGGGCACTCTAAAATGTCGCAAAATCTAAGTGACGACAATGCCATATCGGAGCAACTAGTTATTAACCCTATAAGTACTAAATGTATGCCTTAGAATAACATAGCCAAGGAGTGATAACATGTTGTAATATAGTATGGAGGATTCTATTCTATAGTGGTAACAACGAAGCAAAAAAGCAGAGAGCATACATCATCATAAAGGTCTCTACACCTGTATATGTTCTGAACAGCAAGTGAATGAATAAAATCAACAAATGAGATGGCCTTCCAAGATGTATATATCTTGAAATTTGTATTTTAAGTCCTTAACATCAAATTCTATAAGAACCTTTTCTACATTAGTAATTATCCTTTCTAGCCTATTTGTGGAAATTTACATACTGTAGTAAACCCGCTCGTTAATACTCAAAACCACCTCTTAAGGTTCTAACATCGCCTTTGACACTTCTATTACACACAACCTACTCTTCAAAATCATCCAATTATCTGGCCAATAGAACAGTGGAGAAATGGATTATCTCAAACTTAAAAGTCTCCCTAGGAGGTATTGGGTTCCTTCTTGGGGCAATTTTCACTTCCAATTCTTGATGTTTAATCGATGAGTATAGATGCTATAATGGGAATTTTGGATAAGGATGAAGTAGGAGGTCTATTTGGTCAAAAATTGATGAAAACCCGGCCAAATTTGAAGAAAACGGATCAATGTACCATCAGGATTTCAAATAGGGATTTTAAGATTTAGGGCTTGAAATTGTGTTTTAATCGAAAAATGTTCTAAAAGTTTGTATACTGATGGTAAGGGGGCAAATGGATAATAACTAGGAAAACATAGGAACAATGTTTTATTGGACGAAAATGGGTAGCTATTTTTTGCAATCGACTAACCATTAATTTTCAAAAACCACTTAACGTGAAAATGGTTAAATCAGTATGCCATTATTATTAAACGGTTAATCGATAACTTGTAATTTTATTTCCTGGGTTTTTGTTTTTAAATCAATTAGCTGTTTATTTACAAATGGTCATTCATTTATTTTAACTATGATTTTGCACATTTGTTTTAAACTTTGGCTTTAATTAATCCAAAATGTCTTAAAGACCATTTTAATGCATGATTCATGAATGCAAACCATTCAAATATATCTACCAATCTAACTCATTCTTAAGCCAATAATCATATCTACTGTGCTCAATGTTCAACCTTCATCATCCGAAGCTCATGTCTAATTTTAATAAATTGTTCCTCACTAATGGGTTTTGTGAAAATATCCACAAGTTTTTCGGTTGTTTTTCTTAAGAAATGATGCCTTATCTCAATGTGCTTGGTTGTAGAATGTTGAATAGGATTATTTGGCAGATTTATTGTGCTAGTATTGTCACACATGATAGGTATATGATCAAGATTAATATCACAGTCTCTAAAGTTTGTTCATCCAAAGGACTTGTGCACAACTACTGGTGGTAATATATTTAGCCTCAGTGGTTGAGAGTGCAACCAACTATTGTTTCTTACTAAACCAAGAGACAAGTGGGTGACCTAGAAAGTGACGTGTTCCCCTATACAACCAACAAGGTCAACATCTAAATAACAAGTTAGATCTATGTGAGTGCCTCTAGGATACCAAAGACTAAGATCAATTGTCCCATTCAAATAATGAAAAATTCTTTTGACAGCAAGCAAATGAGATTCCTTATTGAAATCTTGCACACAAAGCACACACTAAACATGATATCAAGCCTACTAGCAATTAAATAGAGTAAAAATCTAATCATATCTCGATAAGTTTTGACATCAACTTCTTTACCTTTTTCATCTTTGTCAAGTTTGATTGTTGAGCTCATTGGAGTATTTTTAACCTTTTCATCTTCAAATTTGAATCTTTTGAGTAAATCTCTCAAATATTTGGCTTGATTGATAAAAATTCCTTCCTCATTTTGTTTTATTTGCAGTCCAAGGAAGTACTTCAATTCTCCTATCATGCTCATCTAAAACTCATTACTCATACAAGTTGAAACTTCCTTACACATAGACTTTTTAGTAAAACTAAAGATAATATCATCATCATAATTTTGGACAATGAGTATGTCTTTATTCTTATATTTTTAATAAAAAGTGTAGCATCTGCTTTTTCCATTGAAAAACCATTTTCCAAAAAAAAAATTATTAAGTCTCTCATACCATACTCTAGGTGTTTGTTTTAATTCATATAATGCTTTAGACAACTTGTAAACATGATTTGGAAATTTTTCATTTTCAAAACCAGGGGGTTGTTTCACATAAACTTCATCTATAATATAACTATTTAAAAATGCACTTTGACATCCATTTCATATAAAATAAAACTTTGGTAAAAGTTTCACCAAAATCAATTCCTTCTTGGTTGTATCCCTGAGCTACTAATCTAACTTTATTTCTCCTAAATACCTATTTTAGTTTAGGAACTAGTTTCCACACATTGTTTTTCTCAAATTGATTTAACTTCTCTTGCATTGCCATAATCCAAGATTCATCATTTTCTACATCTAAAAAGGATTTAAGTTCAATTTGAGATATGAATACAATATGTTGACAAGTATTTCTAAATGATGATCTAGTGGTTACACCTCATCAAGGATCATCTAAATTAATTCTTTATGGTAAGAAGAAACATACCTCCACTCCTTGGGAAGTGTTTGAGAATTACCTTTATTTTGCTCTATATTTGTTTGCTCTTCTTGTCACCTCCTTAATTCTCATATGGTATATTTTCTTGTTTGTCATTTGAAAGCTCTTTTTTTTTTTTAATAATTCTTCATCTACATCATTATTAACAACTTTCTCTATAGAAGAAGAGTTAGACTCATCAAATGTGACATGCATAGATTCTTCAACAACCAAGGTTCTTTTATTGTAAACTTTCTCCATAAGTGTTGCTTGTGTTTGAGTATCCAAGAAAGATATCGACATCAGATTTTGAATCAAATTTACCAAGATTATCCTTAGTATTTAATATAAAACGTTTACATCCAAAAGCTTTGAAATAGCCAATTTGGATTTTCTATCTTTCCAAAGGTTTTTAACAGTTTCAGCCCAAAAATATTTTAGCAATGCATTTTCATTCAACTTGTTCCTAGCCATTTCTTTGAGTAGATCTACTCTTTCTCTCAACTACTCATTTTGTTGTGGAGTAAAAACTTTCAAATGCATGATTTTCAAATTCTCCACCCTAATCACTTCTAATGCATGAAATTGCATAACCCTTTTCATTTTGAACCTTTTTACAAAAGATTTTGAAAGCATCAAAGGCATAATTTTGAAACTTTTTACAAATTCTCCATCCTTATTAGCTAATCTAGAACAATCATCAACAATTACAAGTGCATAATACTTACCACTTAGACTTGCATATCCAAAAGGTCCAAATAAATCCACGTGAAGAAGCTGAAGTGGTTTTGAAGTAGAAACATAATTTTTGTTTCTGAATGATGTTTTAATTTGTTTTCCAAATTGGCAAGCTTAACTAAGTCATTCTTTGAAATTGTTGAAATTAAATCCATGCTTGCATGACCTAGTCTTTTATGCCATAATCAACTATCACCATGTAATGCGGGAAAACATTTATATCAATAGTGTATACATTAATACATCTTCTTCCAACAAACAAAACTTTGCCATCATATACATTCTCAATAACATATTTTGTTTTGTCAAAAATAACTCTATAACTTTTATCACATAATTGAAGCAAGTTGTGTTTCAAAATTTTCAACTAAACACACTTTTCAATAAAGGTAGAAGAATCTTTACTGACATTATTTCTCCACCATTTTTTATTTGGGTAAAACTTGAAAACCAAGAATAATTTTATGTCACATGTCTCGAGCATTTGCTGTCGAAGTACCATTTATTTTTCTTCTTCTTTGATCCCTGTAGAAGAAATCTCAAGTATTAGGTACCCAAAACATTTTGGGTACTTGAGTGTTAGCAATGGTTCCTTTTGGAATCCAAACAGTTTTGATTCCAACATATGCATTTTTCTTAACTCATGTGACAATTTCTATTACAATAATGCAAAACAAGTTGACGATCATTAATGGAGGTAGCCTTAACAAAGTAATTCTTGTAATATTTTTGTTTCAAGTTAGCTTATATACCAAAATTCCTTTGACCATTAGTGAATTTTGCTGTTCTTCTTTAAATCTTCATTTTCCTTAATACAATCATTTACACATAACTTTTCATGTTCATATGAAGTATTATGTTTTTCTTTTAATGATGCTAGCATTTTCTTTTTATGACATTTTTCATACCAATTTTTTTCTCCTATTACCATAAGCACCAGATTTGACATTTCATATGATTCCTCATCCAAGGTCTTCTCATCATTGTCATTCCATGTTGCCACCATAGCTTTCTTTTTCGTTTTGTTGAGGAAAGGACACTCCAATCTCACATGGTCAAGCTTTTTGCATTTATAGCAAGTGATTGCTTCCTTCTTCTCCTTTTGGTTCTTAAAGTTTCTGAACTTTGTTCGCTCATTTGATTTCTTGAAGAATTTTCTGAATTTTCTTGCAATCATGGCCACATCTTCATCTTAGAATTTGATTTCTTCATAGCTTTCCAATCTCGAAGCTTTCAAGACAATGCTCTTCTTCATTTTATCCTTGTCACTTCTTTCCATTGCCAAATTTTCCTCATATGAAATAAGTGAGCCAATTAAATCATCAATAGATAAAGTTTTCAAATCTTTAGCTTCCTCAATGTCAATTCTCTTAGGTCTCCACTCTTTTGGTAAAGACCTAATGATTTTCTTTACTTTCTTGCTTTTAGAAAAGGCTTTTCCTAGAGCTCCTAAAGTGTTCATAGTATGCACATTCTAATTTTGTTCCAAATGGAACAATTTATATTGCCAATATATCTAATAATTTTAGACTCCTTGACTTGATTTGTACCTTCATAAACTACTTTAAGTTTCTTCCAAATCTCATATGCATTAGAATAGCTTGAGGCTCTATAGAATTCTTTCTTATCTAAGACACAAAACAAAGCATTCATGGCTTTAGAGTTTAAAGAGGCCTTCTTTTTTTCTGCCTCACTCCATTCACATGAAGGTTTTGGAATTTCCTCCCCTTTCTTCATTTTTAGTAGTTTGAATGAAAGGACCGTCATTAACAATTTCCCAAATCTCATAATCTAAAGCTTGCGAGTAACTTCTCATCCTAGTTTTCTAATATAGATAATCATTTCTATCAAAATATGGTAGTCTAGTATGGACTGACCTTCCCTAATGGTAGTCTAGTATGGTTTCCATAGATCTTTTACACTAGACAATTAAGTCCTACCAACAGTACCTTACTCTAATACAAAATGAAACACTAGCTATGCAACTCAAAGGAAGGGTAAGTTGGGTTTCTAAAACTTGTTTAAATTAATGCAAATTAATATCAACAATTAAAATATAAAGAGAGTAGAAAGCAAGAGAATCAAACATGAGATTTTTACGTGGACTGACCTTCCCTAATGGTAGTCTAGTATGGTTTCCATAGATCTTTTACACTAGACAATTAAGTCCTACCAACAGTACCTTACTCTAATACAAAATGAAACACTAGCTATGCAACTCAAAGGAAGGGTAAGTTGGGTTTCTAAAACTTGTTTAAATTAATGCAAATTAATATCAACAATTAAAATATAAAGAGAGTAGAAAGCAAGAGAATCAAACATGAGATTTTTACGTGGTTCGGGAAACTCCGCATACGTCCACACGTTTAAGCCATTGGATTTTGAGGACTTCACTATCTATGCCTTACACTCTAAGGCTTTACAATCTTCACAATTGACTTCCAAGGTTATCCCAACCTCTTATCCGAAGTGTTTTCCACGCTCTCAATCACTCAATTTGATGTTTAAGATTGAAAATTACACAAATTTCTTTTACACTCTATATGTGTTTACAAATGAAAGCTCAAAGTGTGTTTTGATGATCGAATAATCAACTTTTAAGCTTAATGATAATTGTTGAATCACTTTGATTTGAATTTGATTGAGCCATTTATAGTTGGAGAAGCTATTGACCACAATAACAAGCTCACAGAGCCAACTAGGCTATTGACCAATAACTATGCAATGCTTTCTTATTTATCTTGTAGTGGTTTAGAAGAGCTTAGAGTGCGTTTAAGACTCAGATGCCGTGGCTTTCAATCCTTAGTTACTCTGGGGTGTTCGCTATATGTGGGTGAATAGGTTGTAAATTTTAGAATTTTCAATGTTTAACCGGGTAACTAATATACCATAAATCTTCCATCTTGTCTTGAAACTATTTCTTCTAATTGCATTGATAATTGAGCCATCTAGCTTAAACCTTATATAATTATCATAATCTACTTAGCATGTCAATGATAACTTGATTGTAGCACACTTTCACTTTCGTCAATTGCTCTTCATAACTGATTAAAGCAATATGATTTGTAAGCTTGGCTGTATAAATGATTTCTAAGTGTTTTGCTCTTGAATGTTTCTTGCATGCTGGCCTTATAATAATTGTAACTTGTAATGTATTTACACTATTGAAAATGCTGTAAATATTCACTCTACTTGTTAAAACTTGTCCTATATAATTATTGCCTGAGGTTGCACGTTATTATTTATCATCCAGCTCTTTCAATGTAATTACAGGGCTTATCATGCAGAATAAAGTACACGAATGTGCACACTTGATCATTCTTACACACACAAACACTAATGGGAAAAAAAAAAAAGAACACAATTCTCAATATGTTAAAATCCTTCTCAAATTAGTTTCTGCAATTTCAAGAGTTTGTTTTGTTATTTTGTATTTTAGTGATATACTCACTTTCAACTTAAACCATTAAGATCCATTTGGGATTATTTTTAGGAGGCTCAAAAGTGATTTTGAAAAGTAAAAGTTAATTTTAAGAGATTTTGAAAAGTAGGGGGGAAGTTCAAAATCTGGCTTTGAGTATCAACTTTATCCTTAACACAATTCCATACATATTCTCATATATATTGTAAAAATTCAAAATTATCCTTATTAATTAAGAAATAAAATCTGACTTTGAGAACCAATTTTACACTAATACAATTTCATATATATTCTTATATATATTGTAAAAACTCAAAATTATCTTTATTAATTACGAAATAAAATCTTTAATATTACAGAGATTATTACTATTACCAATTATATTGAGATTACAAAATAAAAAATAAAGATTAATAATATAGAATATTTATTTTGGTTATCAATTAATATATATACATAACAAAAAAATATTTATATAGATGTTTACAAGTGTGAAAATAAATTTTATTTAATATTATATCTCATTCAGTCATTTATAAAATTTATCAAACACATATAACTGCTTTTAAAACTAGAACTTTTAAAAATGAATTTTACCATATGTTTAATTGATTTTTTCTACAATTGATTATTTCTACAATACAATTAACTATAATTATTTTAAAAGTTATAGCATTACTAAACTGTCCTAAATTAATTAACACAGATTTAATTGAAGAGATTAGAACTTAACATGAATAGTCGATCAAGATCCTAAAGCATCACTTATGTCAAAATTAATTAACATAAAAATGGGGTGCAAATGCCATTTATATATGCCCATTTCATGAATATGATTTCTAAACTAAGAATGCATTTAATTATCTCACAAATTGGATTAAGTAAAAATAAGTCAATCAAAGAAAGTTCATGAATGCCACTTTCACCAAGTGGTCAGGGTTGCTACCCTCACAATTTCAAACCCTATTATAATGAGGATAATTCCTTCATCAATTGTATTGTGTAATTGAGTGAATGAATATGAAATATGTCTAATTGTAAATATCATTAGTTATATTTCATTAGTACCTAGAAGAAAAAAAAAAGATCATGAATGAATATACACATTGACAAACCAAATGGAAGAACATGGATAACAATTAATTGCTAGTACTAGTAATACTCCTGAGTAGTAAGAGAAGATGCATTTCCATTAGAGAGTACTAATAATCCTACTCTTGAGAAGTAAGAGAAGATGCATTTCCATTTCCATTAGAGGCAGAGGCAGAAGCAGAAGATCCTGTCTACTCACACCAACTCCTTTGCAAAATCTCTCAACTTCATCTTCAACATCTTTCCTTTATAACTTCCACCGCAACTTCCTTGCAAATTCCAGCATCTTCTCCTTGCTCTGATGTGAACTTTGTCTTGAACCTCTTCTTATTTCCTTCACCGCTGTGATCAGCAGCATAGTCATTAACTCTGTGGACATGGTTATTTCGATGTTGCGACCACCCTCAACTACTAATGGTCACTTTGAGTTGGAAGTTGCGGTGGCAACCACATGCAGCACATTGAAGAGAAGCATTTCCATGGGGACGTGTCTTGACATAAAAAAAAAAAATAAGTAAGTGAAGCTCCACAGCCATAAGGAGATTTGAATGTCAAATTCAAGGTTGAGGCGCGAAGATTGTTAACACAATATGAACTAATTATAGCATAACAGTATTAATAAATTTCAAATGTAATAAAATTTAACTAGCGTAACTTTAACATATGCACCATGATTTCTTTATTTGAGTGTATTATCTATTTTTAAGTTTGACATTAGTTTTAAAGTTTTCAGATTTATTACAAATTGTTATAGTAAAAATGACGCGGTTATTAAATTGATCATTTTTGAATAATTAAAATTGTTCATGGCATAAAATCGAGACAATTCAGACGTGATTTATTAGCCAGGTAATCAGATTTTATTTCAGCACTCAGGTCTAGCTATTGCCTAATTTGTATTAAGCTTAAAAAAAAAAAGGGAGGGAACCGTTCCTATAAATGAAAAAGGAGAGAGTGTTTCATTTCTAAAAATAGCAAGAGAGAGAGCTAGCAACCCGACCCAGTTCAACTCGAACCTGCATAACCCAACCTGGTTGGAACTTGAGATTTCAACCACCACATCGACCAAGCAAGTTACCGATCGAAACCCCGCTAGACGCTGGTCATACCTAGCCATTCATGTTGCTTGAAACCGATTGGAACACCGCCGTTTGAAGCTTGAAATCACCGTCGGTACCATTCGACTCATCGAGGTCAAAACTATTAGTCCTGAGCTTTCTGTCGCCGTTGATTGAGCTCCAGTCATCATTGACAGGTAGGGGCAATTTAGTAATTTCAAAAAATTTTGGGATAATTTTGTAATTTTAGAATTAGTGGATATTTTAGTAATTTTATATTAGGGCAGTTAGGTAATTTGAGATTTCAGAGGTAATTCAATAATTTACGTTGTTAGCGGCATTGTGGTAATTTTACATTATAGGGGTAATTTCATAAATTCAAAACTCATGGTTATTTTTGTAATCTGATTTGAGGGCAGTTTGATAATTTGGGATTCTGAAGATAATTTGATAAATTTTGACGTCAAGGGCATTTTAGTAATTTTATAGATTTGAGAGTAATTTATTGCAGATAAACGTCGTTTCGAGTTTGTTATTTATAATTCACATTTACAGAAGTTAATTATGTTATTTCCTTGAATTAGGAGGATCCACAAACGAGAACCAATTCACGGACGTTGTCGATACTGAGTTAGAACATCATCACTGTGAGTGGAATATATAAAACCTATTTCTTTATAGTTATAATGATTTTAAATATGGTAAAGCATATTTACGCGATAAGTTTTAAACGCTCTAAAAATATTTTATTTGCGAATTGGTATTTATTACTAAAAATGTGTATGATTAATGATTTTATTACCGATTTTGAATATATGCATGATAATATTTTAAAGAAAAGGAAATAGATTTATTTAAAGTATTTTAAATGAAAAAGGAAATGAGATTTCATATGTGATTATATGTTTATGTATATGTGTATAAAAGGTTGTTTACAAAATCATTAGACAGTACCCTTCCCCTCCAAATACAATGATACAGATGAGTTGAGAAGGCCTTTGGGGGCCTGTTTGAACACACATAGAGGATTTGAGCCGTGTGTTTGGGCGATTTTGCCTTTTGGGGGCTTATGCATGCGGTATGATGATTATAGAGATGCAGATGATACAAATGAGATATAGGCCTTTGGGGGTCATTTGAGTACATACAGAGGCTTTGGGTCATGTACTCAGGCACCTTTGTCCTTTAGGAACTAGATTATGCATGCACAAATATGATGAGATATGAGACGACACTTCCCCTGTGTATCTATGTAGCTCTGCGGCATAATGGTACCTAGATAGTATTTCATTTCCTATCTGTCGAGGCTTGGGTATGATGAGACTGATTCCCCTAAGTACTTGTTTGGTGATAGTTTTCAATATTCAGTATTGATATTATAAGTGTTATGATTTCATTGATTTTATACAATATTATGTGATATTATTATTTCAGTGCATGATTTAAATTAAACAAGTTTATTTAAGTCCTTGTGATATTTTGATGAAATTGTGTTTAGAAATGATATAATTATTTTTAGAGTAAAGTTATTTTCAAAAACTACTATCCACTCAATGAGCTTACTGAGTTTTATGCTCACCCCATTTTATTATATTTCCTCCCTCCTCTTCCCCACAGGAGATTTGCAGGTGCAACAGTTGACCCAGCAATGATACTTATTTTAAAATTATGACCACGTGATGATGTTAGGAGTCGTAGATGTATTTATTGAGATTTTTGGATTGTATAATTTATTACATTTCGGTGATTGTGAATAACATATGCATTTTCTTTGATATTGGATGAGCTATTTGATATTTTGTTGAGGAGATTAATTGATGAAGTTGGTTGTATTATTAATTTGCAGCTTTGGGTATGATAAATTATAGGGGAGACTTTGTCAAATTTTCAGTAGAATTCTTATTAATTAGATTATGTCAGGTTTAGATAGACTCACCTTAGGGTTCGAGGTAGGTTGTGTCAGTTGCAAAATTTATATCCCAACTTTTGCAATTACCTATTAAAATAACCAATGAAGCATATAAATGTTAATGGAATATTGTAATATATGGAATGGTGTTAGCTATCCCATAAGTTTCGATAGGAGAGTATACCCTGGTCTATCATTTTATGATATATATATTACTAAACCATTATTAATACTAATTTTTTTATAAATTTAGATGTTAGTAAATAAAAATAAAAATAGTACAATAAATAATTATCGCCAAGGTGAAGACAGGTCACATTATTATTGAAATGTGTGCGCATAGATTAATAACAGTAGAATGCCGAGTGAATACTACGTACAATAATAAGTGTGATCAATGCCTAATCTAAGAATTAAAATATTAGCTTTGTATGAACGAAATATGAGTGTTACCTTTGTTATTATTGCATTCCATAAGCTGGGTGCAACTTTGCTTAGATATAAGGACTAATTTGTGGTGGACTGAAGTTGGAGGATATAAAACTCTCTTCAAAATGGTTGTTTTGATGATAATGGGAGGAAGTCTAGAGTACTTCAACAATATTACACAATACTTGACATCGAAGAAGAGAAAATTTCTTAAAGTAAAAAAAGAAGAATAAAATAATAAGTTTCAAATTGATTTTTATTCATAAAAGAGATTTTTGGTAAGAACTTTGAGAACAATACTTGGATTATTTTCAGCCATTCTTAACCAAACAAATAATTTTAGTTTCCATAATCTAGAAATCAATATCCATAGAATCTTCAAAAGTATTTTGCATTTTTTTTTTTACTATAAGCTAATGAAACTTATAAATCTAAATATAAAATAACAGAACTCTCTAAAGTATCATAAACATGATGCATTTGATTGTCCTATTAAATAAATCATTTAAACAATATAGGGCCTGTGAACAGTATGGGGCTATCAAATAATTGATGTTGGGAATGGAGAAAAAATGTTGTCAGGAATTTTATAATTAATGAGAAATTTTTACAATGCACTCTTCTATATAATTAGTTGGTACTGCATCTGTATACATGCATTTAGAACTCACAGTACTTCTCATTTAAATCAACACTCTGTGAAAACATAAGAAGTGATATTTGTTCAACCTACGTTAGTGATGCAGATACTTATTCTAACACCTAGTTAAATTAGAATGGGAGATGAGCCCCAATAATTATGGAGAGATGGTAAACGGCCAAAAGCAAGAGAGAATGACTACAAAAATGACAATATGTGCCCTTGATTTTGTCTTGTCTTCATTTTCTTTATATTTTTTTATTAAAAAGAAATAAAAATAATAAAATGTTTGTGAAAATCCTTATCCCCCTTTCACCTTGTCCTCTTTTACAAACCAGTCTCATGATCTGGGCCAAGGATGACCATGCCAATGACAAAGGTAGTTTAATTGATGAAATTGTTGTTGGCTAATTGGTAAATTTATCTCTCCCTTTGAATTTAAAAAATTAGCTTCTCGATGTGTTTTTTTAATTTAAATTGTTAGAATTTTTTAATTTAAGCTGTCAGAAAGCCAACAGATTAAATTTTTACTTAATTAGCAATTATTGATTGCTAATGCAAATGTTAATTATTTTGTAGAAATAGAGAATTTAGAAAATAAGCAAGCATTTGAAAGTTAGAAGAAATAGGAGCCAACATTGTAGTTGAAAATGTGCAGCCAAAAAAAATATGAGCCAACTCTTGGAATGTTGTTGATCGTCTTGAGGAAATGTTGGATTATTACGAATCCTATGGTATAAGAAATGGAGTGATGGGTTTAAAAATTATGCGACATTTGGTGTGGCCGTGGCAACAAGTCCAAAAGTAAATCTAGTAATATGTTGAACCTGTAACCTAATGTGAAAATGGTTGTGATGCTAATTTGGAGGTTGTCTAAAATAAGATGAAAAATTAGTCCTTTAAATTTTAAACCTTCAACACAACTATGGATTGAGTCTGAACAAAGCTAGAAAATTCCCTTACAATTGTAAAATTAGCACAAGTGTGAAAAAATATATTGATATGAATGGTTGTGCAGGAATTAAATTTGTCAAGAATTTCAATATATTATTGTTGAAGCTAGTGCGCATCAAAATTTCTCATTCTTGGAAAAAGATTATGGAAATATTGTTCACAAAGCAAGGCAATTATAGGTTAGAGAAGATGTTATCGCAATTCTAAAGAATGTAGAATGCAAGTGGTTCTTTTTCTTAAGCATTGATTTGAATGAATATGATCAATTAAAGAATGTATTTTGGGCAAATATGAGTAGGGCATTGTACAAATAGTTTGGAGATATCATCACAATTAACACCACGTATTTGACAAACAAGACTGACATGCCATTTGGAGTTAAATCATCATGGCCAATCTATTTTATTAAGATAAGGATTAATTTCACACGAGGACATAGAGACATTTACATGGTTATTTGAGGCATGGCTATCTGATACCATAAGGGCAGAGTACGCAGTACGTGGCATTGTTACACCAGAGCAATGATGAACTTAATCGTCCTTTGGACCAGTAGCCCGAATGCTCGGGTTTCCAGCCGATATACCAGAGACTTAAAGTTTTCTTTTATTTCCTTAACATAGGCGCTCATGGCCAAAACAGGAAAACTTAAAACTTAAGAGTTTTATAATACACAGGATCCTTCGAAGAAGGCAAGTGTAGAGCATACTTCCTCATGTTTTATGAACAGTTCCATTACTCCTTAATTCCTTAATTTAATTCATTATTCCTTTAGACTAAGAAAAGAGAAGTTAGTTAGACAGGGAGAGAATTCTGAAAGAGAAGTCATTTTCTTGTTTTTTTTCTTTTACAAGAGTTTGCTCCTTTTATAGGGAAGGAGAGAGAGTGGATAAGGATAAGTCCTTATCAGCTTTTACAAACGTAACGTTTACAAAGCATAAGAAAACAAACAACATTTACAAAGGTGCTGTTATAAAGATTATGATAGGACACCAACTTTGATAGCACACGATGTTGACAACACGCCAATGTTGACAGCACACCGATATTGACATAAACAATAAAGGAAAAGCAAGCGGTGATCATGACAACACACCATTCATGATCATTATTATGACAAAATATTTTAATAAAGTGCTTGCTAGCTGGTGGATAGACTTTACAGGGAGATGGTATCCTTTGAGGAGGATTCAGTTGCATCAGGTGATTTGGTCCCACAAGGTCGAAAGGGCCAGGTGCAGTCTTGAGCTTGGTCAGGATGATGTGCAAGGCAGGTTTTTCCTTTCCCGGGCCAGTTAACCATAAAACGGTCATTTTCAATAAAAGGCTGGACTATTGGTGGAGGAGTGAGCAAAGTAATGGGCCTGATGTGTTGAGGCCAAGGTGCTGCAGTAGGAGGGTTGCTGCTTTGACCAGGCTGTGGTTGATTCTGACTGTCAAGAGGAAGGAATTCTTCCCATGGATCTTGAGAGTCTTGAAATAAGAAGTCCATATAATCAGGACGTTCTTCCTTAATGATAATCCCACGAGATTTTGGTTTAGAGACTAGGGATGGTGTAGGGATCATAAAAATATCATGTTGGGGACCAATGGAGGTATGTTTAATGTCAGTAGATAGGGGTGTGACATGGTTAATCTGAAAAAGATAGGTTTTTAGATTTGTCTTGGTGGCATAGTCTTGCTGTAACAAAGCAGGATGAGGGATTGTGATCCACTCATACATTTGATCTTGAGTCCAGAAGATAAATGTCCAGAGTGCTGGAAGTATGGACGGTGGACTATAAAGACGGAGGTAAACATCTGGGCTTCTTGGTAAGGAATTCCACCGAAATTATGGGTGGTTTTGAGCTGTTGAAGTTTATGGCGCCAAACAGGTAAGGGCGCAAACCATTCAAAAAGGGTCCAAGTGAGAGAGGTGGCTTGTTCTGGATTGTTTAAAAGGTCAAGAGTAGCAAATAGAGGGAAAACCACTCTGGTGGCATACAGTAGTGAGAGACACCACATATACCATAACTCATTTTCTGAAAGTGGTCTGGACAGATGTAAAGTAAGACCTGTAAGAAACATATATTCCGGATGATAATCCTGGAATGTAGGTGAATCAGGGTATTAAGAGCATTCAAGTATATAATACCGTATGAGAAAAGATTTAGCATATTCCTGAAGATGGAAAGGAGTGCTGAAAGCATGGTTTCCAAGGGTAAACTTTTTGGTGAGGGCTGTCTTAGGGAGTGAAGAAGCCATAGAGATTACTGGAAAATGGAACTGTATCTGCTTTGAGATTTTGGGAGAAGGTTTTCTGGAGAGGTAATTTGGAATGACATTGTGTTCCCCTTTTATATGTGAAACTTTGAAGTCATATCGGGAAAACCAATCTTTTAGTCGAAGTAACGTCTTTTGCGAAACTGAATGATTTTTGAAATTCAGCATATTTGGAAAAGCTGAATTATCCATTCTGACAAGGAATTGGAATCCGATGAGGTGGAATTCAAACTTTTTAATGTCATTTTTTACCACTAAGATTTCTTTGCAGATAGTGTGGTAAAGCTTTTGAGCTGGAGAGAACTGTCCACTAGCATGCGCGACATAATGTTCTTTGTCATTAATCTTTTCAATCAAAATGGCTCCCCACGCCTCGTCAGAGGCATCAGTCTACAAGATGCGTTGTCCATTAGTAATGATTCGCAATGGTGGGGGACTCTGTGCATACTATTTTTAGGTAGGAGACACATGTGGTGTGATGGTCAGTCCATGATGGAGGATTCTTTTTCAAAAGTGAGGATAAAGGAGAGGTGTAGTTATTGACACGTGGAATGAAGTCACGGATATAGTTAACTATTCCCAAAAACTGTTGAATTTGTTTTCTGGAAAAGTTACTATCAAGAAAGTATTGTAACTCTTGGGCTATGTGTGGACTGGGCTGGTAGGATCCATTTTGGATTTCCATACCAAGGAAAGTGATGTGGTCTGTGGCTATAGTCTTTTAGTGGCTGAAAGCATTATGCCATGGTGTTGAACAATCTATAGAAATTGATTCAGCAAATTATGATGTTGGTTATGGGTTTCGGAGAATAACAACAAGTCATCAATGTAGACTAGTGTATGATGGAGAATTGGCTGGAAAATAGTAGTCATGGCCTTTTGGAACAGTGATGGAGCTGTTTTAAGCCCAAATGGCAAAACAGTCCATTGATAATGGGCATTAGGAGTGCAAAAGGCAGTTTTGGGTCTGTCATCAGGATGGACCCCAAGTTGCCAAAAGCCTGATTTTAAATCAAACTTAGAAAAAAATCTTGGCATTTTTTAGTTGGGTAAACAAGGCTTGTCTTCTGGGTAAAGGAAGTTTAATATCTTGTAAAAAGATATTCAAAGGTTGGTAATCAATGACGAGCCTTTTCTTTCCTCGGACCTTCTCAGAATGTTTTTCAACATAAAAGGCTTGGTAAGCCCATTGAGAAGAAGTGGGTTCAATGAGACCTTGGGCCAACAGTTGCTGGCATTCAAATTGAGCTAAGGTGAGGTCTTCTGGCGTCATGCCAGGGTGAGTAGCTTTGGTAGGGTTATGGTCTTCATTAAGCTTGAAAGGTAGCTTAATAAAGAACTGGCTATTTTTCCACAGAGAATGGGGATGTTGGAATTTACTGTGATCATCAGGACATAATATGAGAAATTGGTCATTGATCTGAGCATAAGAAGAAGGTGTTTGGGCCAAAGAGTAAAGTTTCAAGGCATTGGTATATGTTTTGAACATATTTTTGAACCGAATGCCGATTGCAGAAATGTGCAATTGTTTGGCTTGGTGTTGGACATCAAAACCTATCAAGGGGTCTTTATTGGGCAGATTGGAACCAATGACTTTGGTCCAAATGATATAGTTGGGAAAAAGATGGATACCAATGGGTTTTTTGGTAATGAGCTTTGTGGAGAACAGTTCACCAATTGCAGCCTTAAAGTATTCTTGGTGTTGTTGCCAACACTCAGATGGTAGAATGGCTGGATTCATCGTGGATCTTTGGGCTCCGGTGTCAATAAACCCAATAATAGAAATGGGCCTATGATATTTGGATGGAAGGACTTGGACTTTGATCGAGGGAATAGGGATTGTAAGATCATGAACAGGTTGGGCTTTGTTTATGGATTGGGTCTGAATGATAGCAATAGTGAGAATGGATCAGTCAAGGATTCTTCATCCGAAGAATTTTCAAGGGCAAAGATTGTAGACTCATCTGGACTTTCTTGTTCAGAAAACAAGAATTCAATCTGATCATCAAGAGTGAAGTCTGTATTATTCTGAAGATGTTGTATTAATCTAACTGCTTTAGCGGGTTTGTTAGGGCAGTTCTTTGCAAAATGACATCTCTTATGACAGATAAAACATATGGATTTCTTTTCTTTGAGAGAGTCGTGAGAGGAGGTTTTCTTACGGAAAAACCGTAGAGGTTTAAATCGTTTATTAGATCTTTTTCTAGAATGGTGATTAGGGTTGGAGGAGTATTTCTGAAAATGGTGTTTTTTCTTAGAAGGACAGTGACACTGGTTTTTATCTTTACACTTGATTTTCAGATAGGGTTTTTTACAGGCAGATCTGAATGGTTCTTTGTCTCGAAGAAGTTCTTTGAAAAACTTCTTCTGTTCACAGTTTATCTAGACATCCCATAGCAAGTTGGAAAATCTTACCAAGGGAAAGATTGTCTATAACCAGGTTATGAGCTGTGATCTGTCGCTATAACTCAGGTTGTAATTCCTTTGGCAAAGATGCCATGAACACATGTCTCAGGGTTGAGTCATTGTAACCGTTCAACTTGTAGTACAAGATAGACATGCGCTTGTAATGGAAGTGGAGGTCTTTAGGTTGTAAAGAACAACACTTCATGTTGAGGAATTCTCGTCTAGCAACGTCATAGGTAATAGAGGGTTCTCCTATGAATTGCTCATGAATTAAAGCCAAAGCAGTAGAGACTTCAGGAAGTTGAATGAACTGGAGTTGTCTGTAAGTACCCAAGCTATCAAACCAATCTCTAAGTGATCTTGTAAAACGGGTATCATTATGGAATAGGACAAAATAATGAAAAAGGCATCTATGGTGTTTTGTCATATAATGAAAGAGGTGCCTGAGAAGTTAGGGCATTTAAGGAACGAAAATGTATTATTCCTTCATTGCTTGGCATGACATGATTATAAAATATGATTTATAAGATAATGATTGATTTATGAGAAAGTGTGAATGTGTTTTCGATGGGATTGTTAACTCGAAAACAAATTTGAAGTAGTTTGTGAAGCAATCTAAACATGCATTGAGAATGAAAGCTAAATTAGAATGGCAAGCATATACCTAGTGTTTTAGCAAAAGGACTTCATATGTAACAAGATATAAGATGGAGAAGGAAGTTAAAAAGTGTACACCATTTCCAAGTTTCCACTAACTGATGTATAGTGATATACTAGATTCTATGGGATCAATACGTGAAATCAATGAATCATGGGCAAGGTAGTGGAAACAATTGTTACTAGTGAAGTAAACTATGAGAGCAACAAGGTTGCCCACCTTGTGTAAGGAAACAATCTTTAATTCATAAGAAACTTGTACAAAAGAACAAGGTTAATCAAAAGAAAAAGATTTTTTCAAATAAAAATATATCCTTTTAATTTCGTTTGGTCGTAGTTTAATTGTCTTTTATAATTTTATAGGATTCTCGAGAAAATGTTCCACTGTTTTATGAGCCCAATGAAATCTCCATATAGGAGAGCAATATGGCCACTGCAAGTTTTGTGAATTTCTATTTTAATCTTTTCTTTTATTTTGAGGACATGTAACTAAGTATAATGTTGAGCATATGTAGACATTACAAGAAGGAAGTGTTATTTATTTAAATCTCCAATATGGGACTTTAGGCTACCATAATATAGATTTTACATATATTTTATTATTTGCTTAGGTACCTATGTACCTATCCTAAGCTGGTTGAAAATATTCACCAATCAGTTTTTTATAATTGGTATGCAAATAGATAGTTGTCTTAAAATCACAATTTCTTAAAGTATACTTATATTTTAATATTTTAAAAATATAATATGATGTTTATTATTGTGTATTATAGCAACCAGCCCCATCATATGCTTTGCAGTCGCATTATTCTTCTTGTTCGATTACTTATGATGAATCTTAAAAATGTAATTTCCAACTATTATTACATCAACAATGTAATGATGATAACAATCACTGTGACTGATGTTTGACTCGTATTTTGTTTAGTTTTTTTCTTTTTTTCTCTACCTTTTTTGCTAGATTTGGCTTAAAACAAAAAATTATAGTGATGGATTAATGATGAAGATTATGTTTTAATAATATTTGTTGGTGTGAGGGGTTACAAATACAATTACGATTCTAAATAAAGAATACATAACACAAATCACAATGAAAATAACATTCATTTTATTTAAACCTCAATCTCTTCATTTACGGAAAATACATACTACAATAAGCAAAATACTACAATCATTTCTGGCTTCATTTGTCACCTGTAGACACTTTAGTTTGCACCCCCGTGTCACATGTTTCAATAATAGATTTTGTACGTTCTAACATATGAGATCTCTTTGGCAATTTTTCATGCATTTGCTTGTACTCATTGTATGCTATTTTAGTATCCAATAAATATTTAAAAGATTTATAAACATTACCTTTGAATCCATTTACCTGCTTCTGGCATTCAGGCCAAGAATCATATATGCCTAGTAGGCATTTGATTTCTACATTAAAAAAAAAATCAAATAAAATATTATGCAAAAAGCCAAACTAGATATGTTAATTATTATTTTTAATAATCATGAAATGGATCTGAATAATTGTAATCCACTATATCAAATCAAATCTTAAATTGGTAAATAAAGCCAAAGCATTACAAAGAAAATAGAAAAGTCAATACCAAATCTAAGCACAGTAAAACCGACTCAAACAATAAATTGAATAGAGGGTTATTATCTTGACACTGATTTTTTTAAAAAAAAAATTATAATTTTATGAAAAATTGCATAAAATCTCTTTGGCTGATTGTGAAAAGCCCTATAAAGCCAATGAATTCACAATCTTCATATCTAATTAATTAATTAGCAAGCTTTTATGATTTGCTTTGTTAGGCACAAATGCAATATTTTAATTGTGTAATTTTTCTAAATCAAGTGAAAAGAGTGCTATATATTAGAGCTATTTAACCATTTATACCACAATGGTTTAAAGAATTATCATAGATTAATTAATTGAAATACAAAAAATTGATCAAGAACAAATGAGAGAGAGAGAGAGTTAAATGGAACTTACGGCGATGACAGCACAAATGTGGTGGCGATGGCTTCTTGGCTCTGTTATGCATTAGCATGGTGGCGGTGGTTCTATTGGCTCCTTTATGTATCAATGTGGCAGTAGCAGCTTTGTTATCACTATTAAGTGGCTCTATTTTTATCACTATAAGTGATCATGTGGCCGGTTGGCTACTTATAAAAGGGAATGACAAATCTATTGTCATCACTAAGTGCAATTTTTTTTTTTGGAGAGATCATGGCACTGGTTTGTGAAGGAGGATAAAGTGAAAAACACAATAAGGCTAGATTTCACTGTCATTTTATTATTTTTCAATTTTTTTAAATAAAAAATCATTCTTTCTTACTTCAACCATTTAGCACGTCACATAATTACAAAGACTCAAATTAGGAGCATCAATATTCCCAATAAGACTAAGACTATTGAGTAAAGGTAGTAATTTAAGTTGTATTATAATAAACTTAAATTAGGCTTCTACGAGATTTATAAATATCACTAAATTTGTTATTGTAAGTGTTTTTTTTTTTAATAATGTCGTCTTACTTTTTTTGCCCATAAATTCAATTAGAATCGCAGTAGTCAATTTTGGGTTTTATTTGTATGTCTTCAGGAAAATTGTCTATAGACACATGTATATACAAAGTCATTATCTTTTTAAAATTATTTAGCCAAAGGACAACCTGTCCCCTACCCACCCTAAGTCATTACTTAGTAAGAGTTCTCCTCGTTTAATATGGTAAAAGATAAACTAAAAGACAAAAAAGATAAATTTCAACACACTACAAAAAAAATATATATATAATGCATTAGGGTGTGTGTCATGCTTGTCTTTTAACTTATCTCTTACTTTAGTAAAATAAGAGACCCCTTATACTTTAGACTTTTTCTCTAATAAGAACATCCTCACTTTAAAAACAGTGAAGCTATTATTAAAATACCAAAAAAAATATTTCTATATATTGAAGACTATTTTTTTATTTGAAGTATATTAAAATCTGTTTTTTTTTTATATTTGAGTATTTTTTTAATCTTTGAGTGTATTAAAATTCATATTTTTTTTTTTGTATTTGACTGGCAGCCTCACTTTAATTCCTTTCAAATATAAAAAAAAAATACAAATTTCAATACATATTAAGTTGGCTCTTTATTTTGTTAGAAACATATTGCACAAAAGTAGCTCCAATTGATCATGTTTCCAATTTTGAGCAATTAGCAAACATCCTCACCAAACTTCTCTCATTTGATCATTTTGGTTACATTCGTAGCAAGCTTAATGTCCTTCCCAAACCTTAAGCTTGAGGGGGGGATGCTAAGTATATAATATGTTAGTTAAGTTAACTGACTAACATTGATAGCTTTTTTATTTGGTATTTTTTTTCATTTTCTATCTTTCATTTTGTTTTTTATTTCATGTAATTTTCTTTGGCTTTTCTCTCTTTTTTTCATTTTGATTGCATTTTCTTTTTTTGGATTTGTTTGTATTTTTAAGGCTGGATGTTGTATATCTTCTGCTCTTGAGGTTCTTTTGTAGCTAAAGATGATATTGGTTCATGCATTTTATCAGGATGGTGTTAGTGTGATGATATCCCTGTATTGGAGCTGTTGAAGGGCTCTAGTAGTTGGTGCAATGAGATTTCGATGCCTTGGGACAAGGGTCCATGATCAAGATGCCTTTGAGGATTACTCAAAGAGAGGCAGTTTTATTAGTTGTTTGTGTTTTGTTTTAATATTGTGTATTATCATATTGAAAGAGGTTTTACCTAATGAGATTGAGGATAGCACTGTTACAAGCACGTGGTATGAGGCATATTAAGATCTTATTCAAGTTCCCATTGGACCCGTCACAAGAGCTCGAGCAAAGAAATTCAAAGAAGCGCTTAATGGTTTATTCAAGCAACTTGGGCTCAATCAAATACATGGAATCCAAATAATCACTTCCATGAGATCGGCAAGTGGCTTGCACATTATGGAAGGAAGATATGTTATTTCCCTTTCCAGATACTTTCCTATTTGGAAAATATATTATTTTCCTTTGTTGGATACTTTCCCATTTTTTGAGGAGGCTAAGAGAGAAAGAAATCAATTATTTCTCTTTTAGTTGTCCAATTTCCATTTTAATTAATGTAAGGCATTTAAACAAATTAGGATTTTGATTTGATTTAGATTCTTTTTAATTTGCTTAGATTAGGATTCCGATTTGATTTATATTCTTTCCTTATTTGCTTTAGATTAAGATTCTAATTTGATTTTGGTTTAGGAATTATTTTCCAAAATTCTTGTAACCAATCCTATATAATATACTGACATCCAATAACAGAGAGAGAGATCAGTTTTGATGCAATTGGTGTAACTTTGTGAATTGCTACAAGAATCTTGATAGTAGTTTGATTAGTTTGATAAGAATCGAGTGAGAATTACTACGAGTGAAGAAAGGCAAGAGAGTGTGAGCATATTAAAGGGTGAAAAAAAATAAATTTGAGTGAAACACGAGCGGAATTGGGTGAATTATTTTTCTTGAGTGAAAGACGTAAGGGAATGTGGTGAGGTCCTTTCCCCATTATTTTTAATTTGTTTTTTTGCAAATGTCAGCCATGTCTTACAACTTAGAGTGAAACACAAATGAAGATGATCAATCTACAATTACTCAAAATTTGCAAATTCAAGCATTGATGGGAGAGATGAGAAGGATGATAAGGGTTGACTTAGAGCATATACATGAGTGTTTGGATCAAGTAGAGAACACACGTGCAGGGCAGCCGCAACATGTTCCCCAAGCACGCAGGAGAGAGAGAGCTCTGGGTAGAGGGGAGATTGATGAATATTATAGGGATGAGTATGATGAAGAGAAGGACTCAGTGGGTAGCTATAGGTGAGAAGGATTGGGGATGATGGATTGAGTGGCATAAAGATCAAGATCCCATCTTTTCAAGGTAACCCAAAAGCATATCTTGAATGGGAGAAGAAAATGGAGTTCATGTTTGATTGCCACAACTATTCAGAGGCACAAAAGGTAAAATTAGCTGTGATTGAGTTTTCTGACTATGTAGGCGGAATATGGAATGTTTAGTTGAGACATAGGATGAAATGAAAACGTTGATGATAAGGTGTTTTGTACCTAACCACTACTACTAAGACTTGTAATAAAAATTACAAAGTCTTACATAGAGTAGCCGGGAGGAATATTAAAAAAAAATGGAGATGGCCATGATTAGAGCAAATGTGGAGGAAGACAGAGAAGCCACCATGGCATGATTCTTGAATGGCCTCAATTAGGGGATTGCAAATATGGTTGAGTTGCAACATTATGTGGAGATTAAGGAGATGGTCCGCAAGCCCATCAAGATTGAGTAACAACTCAAAAGGAAGGGTAACAACCATACAGTCCTAAGCTCGAGTTTCACTCCTTCGAAGCCGAGCTATGTGAAGTGAGATGAAAGGCCACAAGCAATCTACTCCACCTAAGCCAAGATTTGAGCCCTCCAAGCACAACTCACAAGGTAACATCATGACTACAACTATTAGGAATTATGACATTAAGTGTTTTAAATGTCAAGGCAAAGGACAAATAATAAGTGAATGTGTGAACAAAAGAGTTATGGTGTTGCGGGACAATGGTGAGATCATAACTGAAGATGAAACAGAAGATAATGACATGCCACCATTAGAGGACATAGAAGATAAAGAGTATACAGTCCCAGGGGAATTGACTTTAGGAGCTAGGAGAGCTTTGAGTGTGCAAGTAAAGGAAGATAAAGCAGAGCAACGGGGAAATATCTTCCATACTAAGTGCTATGTTCAAGACGCAGTATCCAATATGGTTATTGATAGAAGAAGTTGTACTAATGTTGCTAGTACTATCATGATGGAGAAGTTAGGGCTTTCGACGCTTAAACACCCATGACCATACAAACTACAACAGTGGTTAAATGATAGTGGTGAGGTGAAAGTTAACAATAAGGTACTAGTGACTTTTTGAATTGGCAAGTATAAAGATAAGGCTGGACACTTGTTACTTGGGCGGCCTTGGCAATTCAACAAACGTGTGAAGCATGATGGCTTTATTAACAAATATTCATTTGTGTTTAATTAACGCAACATCACCCTTGACCAAGTGAGCCTACAAAATGAAAGTGAGCAAAAGAAAAATAGAGAAAAAAAAAGAGTGAAAATCAAGAAGAGGTTGAGAAAAATGTGAGAGAAAAACCAAAGAAAAATATGACCATTGAAAGAAAATCATAGGGAAAATAAAAGAATTTCTGTACAAGAGTGAGTGAGATTAAAAAAAGCATTGTTTTCACATCAACCAATGATTATACTTTTGTACAAAGAGGCGTTTTTAAACACTAATGAACTCTTGACTTATCAATCAAATCCTCCATAACTGATTGTGACATCTTCTCATACCAAGTTTTGTGCTTTCATTAAGCATTGGGCTGCAGTTCCATTCAATTATAGGTTTAGATTCGATCTTGTAGACTAAATTGATTAGGATCGCGTCAGCTCTTGGCATGGTTCGTATCATTACTTAATTTGTTAAGATGGGCTAGGCCAATCTCGTAAAATTCCTTTACTTAAGTAGTTTTAATAGGTGAATTTTTTCTTGCAATTAGTTGGATGTGGTTTTAAGTAGTTTTATTCTATATATTGTATTTAAGCTGGATGTGGTCATTCATTTATGCCTTTTGTGGTGTTTTATGGTTGCCATCATTGGTCTTTGAATGAAATTCATTCCTTCCAAAAAAAAAAAACTATTGATTGCTAAAATTGCTTTTGAGTCAGCAAAGTTGTTATAGTTAGTATATTAGAATCTACTATTAAGTTAAAAAGTTTGTTAGTTTTTAGCTTAGTCTTTGCACATTTATTGGATGTGTAGAATGCTTTGGATATTAGTATATTAGTACTTTGTAATCAAATTCAAGGTTAATACAATACAATGATTTGCCTTTAGATTTCTCTTCATTTTTTAAGTAGCTAAATAACATCAAACTGTCAAATAAACTTTGATCAGGATGAGAGTCTTAATAGATTTCATACAGCTGTATTGTCATTAATTGAAAAAATAAAACGTTCAATGTTCTGCTGGTTATTAAATGCATAATAGTCTAAGTACAAATTAGTAATAAAAGAATTATACAAAAAATATACTATATGATTCAACTTTGCAAATACCAAGATTTGTCAATGAAATGTCCTATAATAACCATATAAGCTTTATTTTGATTAGTAACAATCTACATGTCCATAGTAATTGCCACCCTACTATCGTTAATCTCCAACAAATTCATTACCTTCGCCTTTTCAACATTATATAGCTTATAGATATCATTCTTTAAAGTGTTTCTGGGCATAGGCTTCACCAATGGGTTACAATAATCAACAACATCTCTAAATGCCATCTCTAAATGCCTTAAACTCCACAAACCTAAGAGGAAGCTTAGGCTTTACAACCACTGTGGTAAGTTTTCTACGAGCAGCCAATGGATCAAATTTCTGAATTCAAAGTCACCACTTTCTGTCTTCACCAAGTGTTGCTTATTCTCAAGAACCTATTCATTTGTCATTGATTAAAACTGTGAATGTGTCTAGTGTGTCCATTCGAGTGTCCAGCTCTTAATTGTTGTGCAACTTTTATTGTACTCACAAGTGCACAAATCTATTTGATGGTTGCTTGCTACTATGTGTGTCAATGTGCAATTGTACAAAACAAGTAATATAATGATGAGTATTCTTATCGTTTCCACAGGGATTGATGTTATAGGACTTGTTACAATCTTATCAATGCAATTTTAATCTAAGTGAAATAAAATAATTAATGAAATTAATGAACTACTAAATTTAAAAATGCACTAAACGAAATGTAATAAGGAAAATATTAAATCTAACTTAAAGATGCACTTAATAGGAAAAGAGTAATTGAGTGTTTAAATCACTTAATGGTATTGACTATTTTTCAATTACAATACCGTTGTTACAACATCTACTACAACACTGGGCATAATCTCTCGTGCATCCTCAACTATTGCCTATTGAATATCTTATATCTATATGCAACTTAACAGTGACCAGATGTTATGCTAACATAAGATATAGAATTATGTGCTATAGATTCCAATTGCCCTACAAGGTGAATCTCTATGTCTAGTTCTTTACTAATCTTACATTAAGCATGTCCTTATTCAAATTGAGATTAACTAAATTTGGGAAACTCAATCTAAAAGTATGTATTGTCTTAATTTGTTCTACTAAGTCAGAGCATTTTAAGGCTCATTAGTTAGTATCTATAAAATGGGTACTCAGCAAGTAAAATCAAGACAAAATGCTATGAGTCAAATAACCATTAAGCTTGTTTAACACTAAACTACATCAAAGTTTAGTTCATGATGTGCAATAAAACAGGTAACGAAACTCGTTTTTGCCAAAAGCATATAGCCACGTGCTTCTTTTTGTCAACCTTGGATCACATATCTTTTTATGCCATCTGTTGCTAATTTTTTATTTGCACTATCATGCCGTAACAAGCTTTGTCAATTAACATGTAGGTAGTCTTTTTTATGTCTGCTCCTAAATTGCTTTAGAAATTGGTACAACATCTTCAACTAGTTCTTTGTCATCTTTGCAGGTTTGCTGCTGTAGCATCCATTCATAAGGCTTGAGCTCTTTGGTCACCTACAATCAGGCACAAAATCAAAGTGCAAAGTGATCTAAAAGAAAATCAATTTATTAAAATTAAACTTAATTAATGTTCATGCAATGCAATAAAAGCACTCCATTTACTCTCTAAGCAATTTTGGTTTAAGTCTAAAAATGCCATGATAACTCTCATTTCATAGACTTATCACACCCCTAAACTTAAACCATTACTTATCCTCAAGTAATGAGAACAATGCTAACACTTCAATCACACAATCATGTAGCGTGCAACTTACCTTTGTCATCTAGCTTGGTCGAATCCATCAACCCTCAAATCTCATTTTTAGGAATGCAAAATATCCATCAACAGTTCCAGTTTTAGAATTAGGTCTTATTTTGTCCAAAGTGTGTGCATGTGGCACTTTAATCAAGTTTCCAAGTTTCTGTAGCATCATTGAAGCATCAGATATAACTTAAAGATAAAAGAATAGAGATATTTCCATTTATATGGGAACAAGGATCATCAATGGCTTCAAACTGTGTTACGGCAATCATCTTTCTCTTTCCATGGTTTTTTTTTTCAGTCACATACCTGTTAATGTAACATTAATTTTTCATGTGAATGCCATCTAGAATGCTATAACTTAGTCTTATCTTTAAACACCTTTAAATCAAGGCTGAACATAGGGTCCATGAACAAACCTAGCCACTTAGTATCATAAACAGAGGACCTATCTCGCTTTTATAACTTTTTCTGCCTTTTTATTCAAGTCTGTATATGGGGTACATACTCAGCCCTGTTTACTTAGCAACTGAGTCATTGGAGCAAAATTTTATTTTTTCATATCTAACACTTTTTGTGATAATTGTGAAAACATTTATAGGTTTCCCCCCAAACTTGAGATATTTTTAACCTTGTTGATGTTTTCCACATTACTCTACTTGGATTTGCTCAAGCATACTTACAAAACTCAACCGAAGCCTAAGTGTTAAGACAGAGTTTCAACCTTTATCTATAAACTGTCTCTACTTGGCAATCATTCACCTAACATTTCATCATTCAATTCATCCTCATTGGGTTTTCTAATTCAAATAAAAATGATGGATAAATAGAGCTACACACACAACAGAAACACATACATTCCTAAACATATTACACAATACTATAACTCCCCTAAACTTGAGAGGTGTTGTGTCCTCACATGCAATCAAAATAATTTAAAAGCAAACATGCATACACTTAACAAAAAGAAATGCAATAAGAAAAGTTTCAGAAATTTAAAAATATTAAACTAGGTTGGCAGGGGATACTCCTCTATTATTGGAAGCTATGCAAATCACTCTCAAACACTCCTTTGGTTAATCTAGTGGTGTACTATCTGGTTATTTCTTTTTTTGGCTTTCGGTTGGACTAGTTGGAGGGGTTCAAGCAACGTCTGTAACTTTGGGCAGAGTTGGCTTTGTTTTCTTGGGTTCTAATTCTTCTGGTGCTTGCAATGCTGTAACACATTCAAAAGGTTGTGCCCTTTTTCTTTTGCCAAACGTCTTTGGAGTTAGAACAGGAGATTTTTTGGGAGTTTGCTTTATAGAAAACTAGTGAAGGTGTTGTTGCCACCTGTTGTTTAGTAATGATGCTCGTAATGAGCTTCTTTAGGATCCTCGTTGCTTCTTTTGTCCTTTCATCAATATTTTCTTCCCACTTTGTCTAGGATTCCCCCTCTATCAAAATTTTCTCTTTTGCCTTGCTCTTGGAAGTCATAATTAGAGGCTCCTCTTCTTCCTCCTTTTCACTTTCTGCTTCCTTTTCTTCTTCAACATCATATGCTTCCCCTTTTTCTTATTGCTGCTCTTCTTTTAACTCTCCTTCAATCTCCACTTGTTCACTTTTTTTTTGTTGGAGTAGTCTCCTCAGCTCTTTATATATATCTTTATGGTTGGACACATGCATTCAAGCTTTCACTTAGTTCCTGTAGCATCTTTTTAATCTCTATAGCTTGCTTAGTTTTAGCTGCAATAGGGTGTTCTAGGGTTACTACAGTAGTAGATTCCCAACAATCCTTTCGACTATCCTTATTGTGATAGCCCCTTCATTCTTCACTCTCTCATCACTTACCTCAAATTTTACCCCCGAGGCCCCAACAAGTGATAAGTGAAGGAAAAAGCAATGCAACAGACTTTTGCTTCTTTGTTGCACACTCTTTAATTTCTTGTTCAATGATCTTTCCAACATCAATGGCTAAACCATTTATTGTAGCATACAGAAGTATAAGTCAATCTTAGGACACAATGGTTGTGTGTGTGTGGTTGACATCAGTCTAGATTTTAAGAATTTCTCCCCAACCTTAGCAATAGGCTTCAAGTCTATCCTATTAATCACTCTACCCTCCTTACTCATCCATTCATTGTCTGCTATAGTTAGGGTTTTAAAAACTTCCCCTCATTTCTTTACAATCATATTTTTAGCAAACTTTGTATACACACAATCAATAACAGCAAGCAAGTCATAAAAAGCATTGATAATTCAAGAATCTAAAGGTACTTGAACTTGCCTCGCAAAGACATTGTGTTGGTCTTGCTGTAACATGTTTGAATAGAACTCCTTAACAACCGAGAGGACTAAGTCTTGGGAGTGAGCACAAAACTTGTTACAGTAGTGTAGATGTTGTTCATCATCCTAGTTGGCTGTTTTGGAAATTGGAAACCCTTTTTTTCTAAAAGTTTCCAAAGCTCAATAATTTCTTTATATTTTTCCTCGTCTTTAAAGCTATAGAAATGCTCAGGGTTCTTCAATCTACCAGCATGTGCTTTAATTTTTGGCATTGCTACAACAATTCAAACTGAATTATGTTGTGTTGAAAAGATAAGAACGTGAAAAAGAAATGTATAGATGTGGAGAGAAAATGATAATGAAATAAAAATGGTGAAAGTAAACCCCTAATTTATTATAAAAATAGAGAGAGAGGCAATTAAAATAATAATTATGGAAAAATTTTGAATTTTAAAAACAAATTTTTAAATGGAAAAGAAGGGATATACGTCACGGTAAATTCTCACAAATTACGATCTACCGATATAAGCATATCAGTCACCAATGGTAAAAGTCCTAGGCTGACAGTGCAACGGTAAAAATAGTTGCTATATCAACTAATTCATTGTTGCAGCAATGACGGTAAATGCATATGTTGTTTGAGAACCATCTTCTGTATGTCATGCTGTAAGTGATGCTACAGCAATTCCTTTCTGTTTTTTTCTCCATAATTTTTTACATAATAAGTCCACATCTGCTTAATGCAATTTAAAATAAGAAAATAAAAGAAGTTGGACACACAATTTAAAATAACAAAAAGGAAAATTAAACCATATTCAAGACTAAATTTAACACTTTAAAAATCTAAAACAACTTTCCTCATTGGATTGCCTCTCAATCAGTGCTTGTTTTAGGTCCTTCAAGAATAGGTCCTCCCTTGGGTTGTTTACAGCAACTCTTATATACTACTTCACCCTATACCCATTCACCTTAAATTCTTGACCCGTCCTTTCATCCTGAGGTTTAACAGCCCCATGTGGATAAACTTTGATAAGTTTGAAGGGTTTTGACCATCTAGCCATTAATTTACTAGGGAAGAGTTTTAATCACAAGTTGTAAAGTAAGACTCATTTGCCTGGAATGAGCTCTCTCTATTGGATTTGCTTGTCATGCTATTGCTTGGTCTTCTCCTTAGGAGAATGACTGTAGTTCTTCTAACTTACAAAGCTATAGCTTCCTCTACTCTGCTGCAACTGTGATGTCCATGTTTAGTTGTTTAACTGCCCAATATGCCCTTGGGTATGGAGACATGCCAAGTGGAGTTTTGTAAGCTATTTAGGTAAGCCAATAAAGAGTCATTTAGTCTAAAAGACCAATCGTTTCTATTGGGATTTCACCACTTTCTCCAAAATGTTCTTTATCTCCTTGTTAAACACCTTTGCAACAAACATCCAGCTGTCAAAATAGGTTTCTTCATCGCTAACAATGCTCTAGCAGTGCTAAATCTTGAGTAGATGACCATTGCCTTAGCATCATTTATTGGTAATGTTATAGCCTCCACCAACTTGGATATATAATCTATCGCAATTAAAGTGTATAAATTGCCAAAAGAGGGTGGGAATGAGTCCCATAAAGTCTAGTCCCCATACATCAAAGAGTTCCACTTCTAAAATGTTGGTGAGTGGTATTTCATACTTTTGAGAAATGTTTCCTGCTCTTTGACACCTCTCACAGTATTTAACAATCTATAGAAAGCCAATAATAACTTGATTGCAAGACTTTTGCTGCTATTCTATGTCCTCTAAAGCGTCCACCATATGCTGTAGCATGACAAGATTATAGAATATTTGAAATTTCTTCATCAAGAACACATCTTCTGATCACATGATCTAAACACATCTTATACAAGTAGGGCTCATTCCACTGATAGCCTTTGACATCATGAAGAAACCTCTTTTTTTGCTAATAGCTCAAATCAGGTGGTAGTAACCCACTCACTAAGTAATTAGCAAAATTTGCATCCCATGAAATCCTAGATTGTTGCAGCATCTATGCATGTTTTAATTCTCTATTTTGGTTGACCACCGATTTAATAAATACTAGCTAAGAAAGAACCTAAAAAAGGTCTGACTTAGTGGAACTAATTAAGACAATACTTAGTTTTAGATTAGATTTCCCAAATTGGGTAAATCTTAATTTGAATAAGGTCATACTTGATCTAAAACTAGTGAAGAACTAGACATAAAGATTCACCTTGTATGGTAAATAGAACCTAAAATGGTAATGTTATATCTAATGTTGGCACAACAATTGGTCGTTGTATTAAGTATAAGATATCCAACAGGTAATAATTGAGGGTGCATGAGGGATTTTACCCAGTGCTGTAGTGAATACTGTAGGAGTAGTATTATAAATGAGAAATTAGTCAATGCCGTTAAGAGAGTTTATTCACTTAGCTACTCTATTACCATTGATTTTCTTCTTGTGTTTGAGATGACAATTTTTTTTACTACATTTTATTTACTGCCATTTTAGTTTATTTAGTTCATTTGTTTTATTAAGGTTATTGTATCACGTCTAGTAACATTAATCCCTGTGGAGACGATTTGAATACTCATCATTATATTACTTGTTGTGCACACTTGCGCATTTACATTTATAGCAGTAGAGTTAATTCACAAACAAGTTTTTGACGCCGTTGCTGGGAATTGATTGTTCATTGAGATTTATTAAATAAATCTTAAACGGTGATAATTTTTATTTTATTGATTTTGTTGACAACAATGATCTAACAACCCTTGCATGCGTACAAATAAACCTGTTGTATTCCCATTTAATCCAGAAATTGAAAGAACTGTAAGAAGATTGAGAAAAGAGCAAAGAAATCAAAAGCTGTTGTAGTAATGGATGATTCGTAAGATATAGGAATTTCAGCCCCTAAGGAAAAATACAACCAATCAATGCACAAGAAGGTCAGAATGGACAGCATGTTTATGGGCAGCCAAGGAACAACAATATTATCCACATGGTAGATGATAGAGATAGAGCCATTTGAGACTATGCAGTATTGACTCCTCAAGCCATACATCCGAGCATAGTTAGACATGAAGTTCTAGCTGAAAATTTTGAGCTCAAACCAGTGATGTTTCATATGTTGCAAATAGTACGACAATTTAATGGATTACCATCAAAAGACCTTGACCTTCACCTTAAGTTGTTTTTGGAAGTGAGTGATACTTTCAAGATTGTTGGAACATCATATAAAGCATTGAGGTGAATGGGCATGGCTGAATTCTTTACCACTAGACTCCATCACTACATGAAACGATTTAGTTGATAAATATTTTATGAAATATTTTCCACCCATTAAGAATGCAAAATTAAGGAATGAGATCGTATCTTTCTATCAATTGGAATATGAGAGCTTATATGATGCTAAAGACATGTCCTTATCATGGTATTCATTATTGTATACAATTGGAAACTTTTTACAATATTCTTAACCCGAGCACTAGATTGATGGTAGATGCCTCAGCAAATAGAGCCTTGCTATGTAAGTCTTATAATGATAGATAAAATTTTGAAGCGAAGAGCTAATAACAACTATCAATGGCAATCAATTAGATAAGTTACAGTAAGAGATGCAGCTGGAGCTCACAATGTAGATGCTTTGATAGCTTTATCAGCCCAAGTAACTCATTAACAAACATAGTGAAACCTCTAACTACTACTCCAACGACAATTAACTAAGTTGCTAAGATAAATGCTCTAGGAATCCAGCTTCAGTCAATTATATGGGCAACTTCAATAGGTAAAGTTAGAGCCATCCATATTCAAACACATACAACCCAGGATGGAGACAACATCCAAATTTTTTATAGAGCAACCAAAATATCAGCATCCTGTAGCAACCAGTGCGCAAAATAGACCACCTCAACCACCTAGATTTCACCAACAAAATCAAGGGTTCTCTTAAGGCACTGATTAAGAAACTTAGAGAATTAAGTTGGACAGCTTGCTACAGCATTAAGCAATAGACCTTGTAAGAGTTTACCCAACAACACAGAGGACCCTAGAAGAGACGGAAAAGAACAGTGTAAGGTGATTAATCTGAGATTAGGAAAAGATGTTCATATCCTAGTTGGTGTACTAAAAAGAGGAGTTGAATCCACTTCAACTTAAGAAGAAACTTAAATTAAAGAACAGCCACAACACACTAGTGAGAACAGCCGAGCTATAGCACATGCAAAAAATAATGAACCATAATATGTTAGGGGAAGAGAAGCAATTTGAACAGCCGGCCACAACACACCAATTTAGACATCTATTACCTTTCCCACAAAGATTTCAGAAGCAAAAGCAAGACAAGCAATTCAATAAATTCCTCAAAGTATTAAAGTAGCTACATATCAACATTTTGTTCATGGAAGCTTTGGAACAAATGCCAAATTATGTGAAATTTTTTAAAGACATCTTCGCAAGAAAAAGAAGGCTTTGAGAATTCGAAACAGTTGCTCTAACATAAGAATACAACCATATGCTTCAAAATAAAATCCCTTAGAAGTTGAAAGATCCAAGGAGCTTTATAAATCCATGTTCCATTAGAACTAAATACAATGGTAAAGTACTTTGTGATTTGGGAGCTAGCATCAATCTCATGCCTTCATAAGTTTTCAAGCAATTGAGAGTTGGAGAAGTGAGGCTAACAACAACAACCATGACATTACAACTTGCTGACAGATCTCATGCTTATCCAAAAGGGAAGATTGAGGACATGTTGGTGAAGCTAGATAAATTTATCTTTCTAGTGGATTTCATCATATTGGACTTTGAGGCCAACAAAGAAGCACCAATCATTCTGGGAAGACCTTTCTTACCTACAGAAAAGACTTTAATTGATGTGCAAAAAAAGGAATTAACTATGTGAGTGAATGACCAATAAGTTACATTCAATGTGCTTGATGCAATGAAGAGCCCTGATGAGATTGAAGATTGCAACTTTATAAGTGTTGTGGATCTTGCTGTAGTAGAAAAAGTGAATAGTTGTTACAGTAATGCAAAACTCGAAATTGAAACAGTTGAAGAACTTGAAGATGAAGATTGTTCTACGGCTGATATAGCATGGTTGGGAGAGAATCAACCTTTTAGACTAAACACACATTTTGAACCTCTTGATCTTTTAAATAAAGAAGTAAAACCTTTTGTCCCTTTTATTGAGTCACCACCTATTCTAGAATTGAAACTTTTATCTTCACATTTGAAATAAGTGTACCTTGGTGACATGACACGTTTCCTGTAATTATTTCATCTTCTTTGAATGCAGTCAAGAGAAGAGTTTAGCAAATGTATTAAAGAGGCACAAGAAGGCCATTGGATAGACTATAGCAGATATCAAAAGAATTAGCCCTTCCGTATTCATGCACAAGATTTTGTTGGAAGATTGCTACAGCAACTCAGTAGAGCAACAACGAAAACTAAATCCCTTCATAATAGAAGTTGTGAGAAAGGAGATCATTAAATTCCTAGACGTAAGAACGTTTTAGACATAATACCTAATATCATATAGCTCATAAGTATCCTAGTACAGTGTGTTCCAAAGAAAAGGGAAGTGACTGTTGTAGCAAATGAAAAGAATAAGCTGATTCCCACAAGAATAGTCACGGGTTGGAGAGTTTGTATGGACTGCAAAATTGTTTACAAATCTGTTTTATGGTATAATTTGCAAACCTTAATCCTGATTGAAAGTTAATTCATTAATTCTAAGAACTAAGAGAGCTTTAAACAATATGTCATTTTCATCATCTTCAAGCTCTACTCCAGTTTCTATTACCTCTTCTCTTAATCTTCCTTCTTCCTATTCTAAAAGAACCACAAATAAAATCGAAAGTCTTGTTGAATTTTCTTATGTCCCTGACTCTGTAAAAATAGATGAATCCTATATGCCCTTGGTCAATCCTTATCAGTTGTATAAAAAAAATAACTTCTTTACCAAAAGTATTCATACCCTCATCAGTACAAAGCGTCCTCTTCCTAAAGAATGTGTTCAATCTTCCAGGTTTGATCAGTGTGCTCTCCAATCTACTACTGTTGAGCAGTATGTCACCCTTGAGATTTCTCCGGGACTCATAGCCTCATGGAAAAGAGAAGGCTATACACATCTCCATCTTGGAGGTGTTTATCTTGTTCTTACTCTCCATGGCCGTAAAGGCTTACCTGTCACTGCTAGACTTGCTTTGCTTGACACCCATTTTAAACAATATGAACATGCCATTATTGGTACTGTTCTCACCACCTTACATGTAGGGAGTGTTTTGCTCACTTTCTACCCCAACTTCAATCTCTCCCTTGCTGATCTTAACCTTCCCACAGCTTTAAAAGTCTAGATCCAGCGCTAAGGAGCAGATCAAATAGCCACTAAAAAAATGGCTACCTTGCACCATCAGTTGGTTTACCGTCTTCAAAATCATGCCTTAGATCTTCCTACTCCACAAACTTCATCAGATGCCCTTATGATTCTTGCAGAATTAGAGGAAATCCCAACCATCATCCATATCCCCAGAAAAATTCCTCGATCTGAACTTCTCAAGTTGATGCCCTTAGAATGGTTATCAAACTATGAGAAATTTCATCAAAATTCTGAACCTATACAGACCTCTAAGAGTCTATTTGAAAGAAAGAATGATGGAACTGTAAAATTGACCTTCAAATCTCCACCTATCCCTACTACAACATCTGCTCCTCCACTTCTTGAAATAATAATTACCTCACCAACTCCCAGTCTACTTTCTACACCACCTCCATCTGAAGCTCTTCACAGATTATCCTATACCCATTCAGCTATGATTCAACTAGTTCAAACTAACCAAGAAGAATTTCCCATCTTATCCTTTAACTCTGATGGCTACCCTATATACCCAGCCAAACAAAATGGTCATTTCATGTGGGATATCCCCGGCTCTGGACTGTGTGATCCAGATTGCCCATGTTGGGAAGATGTGGAAGAAATTGATATTCCTAAGAAAAAGAAAAATAAGAAACGTCCCCACTCTCCTTGTCATTACCATCCACCCTCCAAGCCCGATGATCCAGATCCATCTGTCAGTTTCTTACCTTTAGCTATGTATCAACAAGGTTTAAAATGGATTCAGAAAAATGAACTTGAATTGTTGTCTTGTCATAACCAAGTCCAAGAAAATTCTTTGTCCTCACCACCTTTGGTTTCTCCATGTATGATGTTTTCCTCTTCCTCGTCTCCTACTCAAGATTACCTTTCCCAGTTGCCTCTTGAAAAACAAACTGATGTCCAATAGTATGTTATCTCAAAACCATTTGTCCAGTCCCCAATTACTCCATCCGGACAGTAAGAACCAAAATCATTTGAAGCAGTCTTAAACTAGTAAACACAGAATGCCAGAGCACAAAATCAAGCCCTGAATACTTTTCAACAAAAGGTAGATACCATTTCTACCAAGACTGTTCAAAAGATGTACAAAGATCTCGAAGATAGGATTGTCCAATTGGATAAAGATCTTCGAGATATGATTAACAAAAGGTACTAGGGTCCAGAGTTTAACCAAAAAGAAGCTGAGATCAGGCGGCTAAAAGCTGAATTAGCTAGGATTGATTCAGAAAAATAGCAGCCCTCACTTTTTAGCAAATCCCAGTCAATTCCAACCTTATCTCAAACATACCATCCTTTTGGCTGACTTTTGTCTCAGACAAGACCTTATGATCCAGCCAAATTATTTGGTATGACCCACACTCTTTTCACAAAACCAAAACTTGTATCATCACAACCTAAACCAAAACCAAGACCCCCTGTTCAACTAGAAAAACCCGTTCAACCAAAAACATCAAAACCACCAACAAATATTCCTTCTTCTTCTACTACTAGAAAAGATCCTATGTTCCAGTATGGAATTTCTGTTACATCAGACTTTTCAGCCAGTAATGATGATATTCAAAGTTCCTCATCAGAATCCTTTAATGATTCCGACAACCCTGATGAAACTATAGATTCAGAATCTGAGTTGGCTGATATTTCTAGATTATTGATGGCTGATCCCCAGCCAAGTGAACCCGTTGTTACAGAAGAAGTAGGTGATAATGATGATCCACCTGTTGATCAACCTACTGGTTTAACTTTTAATACCCAACAAAGATCTCACCAATCAAAACCATCCAATGGTCCTTGGTTCACTCTTGATGATCTCCCTCCTCATAGATGGAGAGAAAGACTCCAAGAGTTTTCTGCCTTGATAGATTTGCAAATGATTAGACCAGGTATCACAACCCAGATAGTCCTTAAAGAATTCTCAACTTGTTTTACAGGTTCCTTAAGAGATTGGTTTGACAGTTTGGGAACATACAGACAGTTACAGTTCATTCAAATCCTAGAAGTTTCCACTGCTCTAGCAATTATCCATGAACAATTCATATGAGAACCTTCGGTTACCTATGAGGTGGCTAGAAAAGAGTTTTTGAACATGAAGTGTTGATCTCCACTTTCATTACAAAAGAATGATTATCCTGTATTACAAACTTAATGGGTTTAATGATGCCACTCTTCGGCATGTTTTTATGGCCTCTTTTCCCGAGGAACTCCAGCCAGAGTTACATAGACAGATTACAGCTCACAATCTTGTGATTGATAATCTAACCTTGGGGAAAATCTTTCAGTTGCCAATGGGTTGCGGGAGATAAATTGTGTGAACAAAAGAAGTTCTTTAAAGAACTCATCAACGACAAAGAAACTTTCAAATCCGCTTGTAAAAAACCTTATCTCAAAATCAAGTGTTTTGACAAAACCCAATGTCACTGTCCTACGAAAAAGAAATCCCATTTCAAAATGTATGCCCAAAATCCAGATCCCTTTTACAGAAAAAAGAAAAGGAAATCCAGACATCTATAATTCTTTCGACGTAGGTCATCCTCATCCAAAGATCAGTATAGGAAAAAGAAATCTCGTTGTTTTATTTGCCATAAAAAATGTCATTTTCCTAAAGATTGCCCTAACAAGCTAGCCAAAGCTGTTAGATTGCTCCAACATCTTCAGCAAAATACTGATTTTTGTCCTGATACAGATCAAATTGAGTATTTATTCTCTGAACAGGAAAAAGCAGATGACTCAACCATCTTTGCTCTGGATAACACTGATGAATCATCATTTTCTGATTTTGACCAATCTGATCCATTTGTCTACACAATCCACCAGATCCAAAATTCCAATCTTGTCCATGATTTGAAAATCAAGATCCCATCTATCAAAGTTCAAATCTTACCATCCAAATACCACCGACCTATCTCTGTTATAGGTTTCATAAATACTGGTGCTCAAAAAAGTATGATCAATCCCAATATACTCCCTCCTGATTGTTAAAAAAAACATGAAGAATTCTTCAAAGCTGCTAATGGAGAATTCTTTTCAACTAAACTGATTACCAAAATTGCCATTGGTATTCAACTATTTCTCAATTGTGTTCTTTGGACCAAAATGATTGGATCTCATCTCCCTGACAAAGATCTTCTTATTGGCTTTGATTTGTTTAGCCAAGCCAAGAATGTCAAGATTACTCCCATCGGTATTAGGTTTAAAAACATGTTTAAAACCTATACCGATGCCCTTAAACTATACTCTCTTTCCAATGTTCCTCAGTCATATGAGAGTATCAAAAACGGTCTTCTCCAACATTGTCCTGAGTCTCATACCCAGTTTGTTCATCCCAATCCATTGTGGAAAAACCCATAATTCTTTGTTAAATTGCCTTTCAAGCTAAATGAATGTCAACAATTATTGGCCCAAGGTCTTATCGAGCCCACAACATCTCAATGGGCTTGTCAAGCATTCTATGTGGAAAAACACTCTGAAAAAGTCCGAGGAAAAAAGAGACTAGTTATTATTGACTATCAACCTCTTAATATCTTTCTTCAAGACAACAAGTTTCCACTTCCTCAAAGACAATCTTTGTTTGTCCAGCTAGTTTTTGGCAACTGGGTATTTACCCATTGATCGACCCAAGACCGCATTTTGTATCCCAAATGCCCATTTTTAATAGACCGTGTTGCCTTTTGGGCTTAAAACAGCCCCATCTATTTTCCAAAAAGCCATGACCACCATTTTCCAGCCCATACTCCATTATACCCTGATCTATATTGAAGACTTGCTTCTCTTTTAAAAAACAAATGATCAGCATCATAATCTGCTTGAACAATTCTTTAAGATTATTCAATCTTATGGAATTATGTTATCAGAAAAGAAAAGTACCATTGCAACTGATACCATCACCTTTCTTGGAATGATAATCAAAAATGGGTTTTATCACCCTAGTCCTCATATTGCACAAGAATTGACTTATTTCCCTGATTCCAATTTTATTAGAAAACAAATTCAATAGTTTCTAGGGATTTTCAATTATGTCATAGACTTCATTCCACGAGTCAATACCTATACCACTCCTTTATCATCTCTTTTGAAAAATGATCCACCACCTTGGTCTGACATCCACACCAAAGATGTTTCCCACTTAAAGCAGATTGCTTAGAATCCTCCACCTTTAAGAATCTTGACACATGGCAAAAGGATACTCCAAATAGATTCTTCTGATGAAGCATGGGGTGCAGTACTCATTGAACAGATTGATGGAAAAGAACATTATGTCACGTATGCCCCTTGAATGGACAGTTCAATAATGCTTAAAAGCATTACCACATAATCTATAAAGAGATTCTTGCAATCAAATATGGCATAAAGAAATTTGAATTCCATCTTATGGATAATTCTACTTTTCCCAATATGCTTAATTTCAAAAGTCATACTGTTCCTGAAAAACCCTCATTCGTCTTAAAGATTGGTTCTCTCGATATGATTTTGAAGTTAACTATATAAAAGGGGAACTAAACACCATCCCAGACTACCTTTCCAGAAAACCTTCTCAAAAAGCATTCACTTTCTCTGTTATATCCATGGCTTCCTCACTTCCCAAACATGCTTTTATCAAGAAATACGCTCCTGACAATAAAGCTTTTCGATCTCCTTTCCAAGTTCAAGAATATGCCAAAGCTTTTCTCATGCGATTCTTTATCGCACCATACTCTGAATATCCTGAGTCTTCCACATTCCAGGATTATCATTCGGAATGCATGTGTTTTACTGGTCTTACTATTGATCCTTCTCGTTCTCTTTCTGAGAATGAATTATGGTATATATGGTGTTTATCTTTATTATATGCCACCAAACTTGTTTTTCCAGTTACTATTTTACAGGATATCTTGAACAACCCTGATCAAGCTGCCTCACTCATATGGACATTATTTGAATGGTTCGCTCCTCTCCCAGTTTGGCGTCATAAACTCAACCAAATCAAGCTTACCCATAACTTCGGAAAAATTCTAGTTCCAGAAGCCCAAATGTTCACCACTGTCTTCATCATCCACCGTCCGTATTTTCAATATCCTAATCACCAATCTTTTTGGACCCAAGATCAAATGTATGAATCGATAACGGTGCCTCACCCTGCTATCCTCCAACAGGATTATGCAATCAAGACTAATCTCAAAGACTTCCTTCTCCAAACAAACCATATCACCCTACCCTCTCCAGACATTAAACACACGTCACTTGGTCCTCATCATGACATTGACATGGTCCCTACTCTGTCAATTATTTCCAAACCTCCATCCAGAGGAATAATAATCAAAGAAGAAAGACCAGACTATACTGATTTTCTTTTCCAAGATTCACAATCAGAATCATCCAGAACCAGGACAAAGCAGTCATTTTCCTACTATCTTGTCAACCACCAGCCCAACAGTTATCCATCCTTATCTTTGCCCAGGCCATCCTGCTTCTCAAAGCAAGAACTGCACTTATCCCTTTCCTCCATGTGGCACCAAAGAAAAGAAATGAGACAGTACTTACTCTTCATCTGAAGATACTATCTCCCTTTAAAGCTTATCCGCCAGCTGGAAGCTACTTTAATAAAGTTTTTGTCTTTTGTAATAATGGTCATGAATAGTGTGCTCTCATGATCAACCAAGTATGTTTTATTTGACTTTGTAAAATATATTGTGTCCCCACTCCAAAAAAGTGGATGTTAAATTATTGTTGTCTACTGTTGACTTTTGTCATATCATGCTATCCGCAAACATAAAGTGGTTTCATGATAAGCTTGCTTTTAAATTATTTGTTTTGCTTTTAAAAGTTGATGGACACCTGTCATCCACCAACTCCTTTTCTCGTCTTATATAAGGAGAAGCCCTTTGTAATCAAATCAAGGATGAAATATATGAAATATTTGCTATCAACTCTCATCATGCGTAGCTAAATTCTCTCTTTCTCTTAGTTCAAGGAATTATGAATTAACAATAGAAAAGGATTAAGGAAAAAGAATTTGTTCATAAAACTTCGAGGTAGTATGCTCTATATTGTGCAAATTTTGTTGAACTCGCAAGCGCACGAATCTATTGTAGAATAGATCAACGGTGACGAGTGTCGATCCCACAAGGAGGTGAATTTTAATTGTATGTAGAATTAATTTTCTGAGTTGGTGGTTGGATTTATAATAAAAAAATGACGTAAGCTATCTATCAATTTAAATTAAAACTGTGGGAATAAACTATTAAAATGAAGTGCTTGGATCTCCGGATCTGTACTCAACATGCACTATCGGCTTAACATTCATTATTAGTATAAATTAAATCATGAAGGGAAATTTTCCACTCCTCATGAACCACACTCTAATAGATATGGTGCTAAGGGCTTCCCATGCCAAATAGTAATAACTTTGCCTAGGTAAACGGTAATACTAGCCGATATCTAGACAAGATTATTACTATCTGTCAACAAAAAGTCAAAACATCCACATAAATTAGAGGGGAAGAAAAAGTAAATTTACCAAATTAAGCCCATAGAGCATGTTGAGACATCACCTTCAACCCAAGCTTGGAAGGAAATTAGCTATTCATAATTGAACTAGGGGTAAAATGGGAATTTTATTAAAATACATAGAAAATACAAGATAGAGATGGAATTACAGAAAATGGAGCTCAAAAATAGATTCAGGGGTGTCAAATTAGGGGGGGAGCCCTCTTTTTATAGATACACTGAGTAAATCATGGCCATCGGATTAAAACAATTTGGACGCTCAGGATTGCGCCACATGGCAAGCTCTTATTGGATGGAACACATCATCAGGGCTGTCATTATGTGTATATGCATGTACCGTACACACATTTTTTTTTGTCTACTAACATTCTGCCACGTCGTTGGTCAACATTTTAGTCCAATAGGATCGTGACACATCATCAGTCAATGCGACATAAGCAGTCAATGCCATATCATTCGTCCAATCAAATGCCGCCACATCATCGTATAGTGCCGTATATGTGAACAGTATCGTTTATCGTTTTATGCTCCTCCTAAGGTTTTCGACTGTCCTAAGTTCAAAATTATTGTCCGTTTTTCCATATGATCTCTCGTTCATTGTGAAATGACCATGATATCCCCTAAAATACATAAAATACTTAATTAAAATAAAACATACATAATTAAATTACAAGGGACTTAAAGACATAAAAGTAGGGATGTTAGTGAGACTTGGAGTGTAAAATGATGATTTTCTCCATTATAAATACACACTTTTTAGTACTCAACACTCTACACTTGCCTTCTTTGAAGGATCCTGTGTATCAGAAACTCGTTGACATTTTGAAAGATTAAAGTTCCCAGTTTTGGCCTTGAGTTGCCTGTGTTTTGAGTTTCATGGTATATCGGCTGGAAACCCAAGCATGCTAGCTACTGGTCCAAAGGAAGATTAAGTTCTTCATTACTCTGGTGTAACAACATCACGTACTGCGTATTCTGCCCCCTGTGGTACAGAGCTACCTTTCATAGATCAAATGCTAGATAGATTTGCTGGAAATGAGTATTATTGCTTCGTGAACGGATACTAAGGTTATAATCAGATTACTATAGCACCAGAGGATCAGGAGAAGATAACATTCACTTGTCCTCATGTAACCTTTGCCTTCAGAAAAATGCCATTTGGCTTGTGTAGTACTCCAGCAATGTTCCAGAGGTGTATGATGGCAATTTTCTCATATATAATTGAGCAAACATTAGAGGTATTCATGGATAATTTTTTAGTTTTTGGAGAATCATATGATGATTTTTTACATAATTTAGAAAATGTGCTCAAGAGATGTAAGGAGACAAATCCATAAATGTGCAAGCCACTTGCCAATCTCATGGAAGTGATTATTTGGAAACTTTAAGAGCCTGAATTACACATTTAGTGGTCAAAATATCATGTGTGATTCCTTCAATGGGCTTCCACGAATTTGATTGAGCCCAAGTTGCTTAAATCAACCCATTAAGTGCTTCTTTGAATTTATTTACTTGAGCTCTTGTGACGGGTCCAACAAGAACTTGAATATGATCTAAATATGCCTCATACCACGTGCCTGTGTTAGTGTTGTCCTCAATGTCATCATTCCCCTCCTCTTGAAGAGGGTTTGTCCTCAAATCATCACCTATATCAAAAGGACTCAAATCAAAAACATTAAAAGTAGCACTTATGTTGTCCTCACTGGGCAAATCCAGCTTGTATTCATTGTCATTAATTTATTTCATGACTTGGAAAGGACCATCCCCTCAACATAATAACTTACATTTCTTTTGTTCCAAAAATTGTTCCTTGCACCCAATCACTGGGTTCAAAGACTAGCTTATGTCGCCTTTTGTTGGCTGTTTGGCATATTGCTCAGTTCTCCACTCGATGTTGAACTTGGCCATCTCATGTATATGTTTATCAATTTCAGTCTTTTTCTTGCCATCTAACTTAACACGCTCAGAAACAGGTAATGGAGTTAAATCTAATAGAATCAAAGGATTATAACCATAAACAATTTCAAACGGTGAATACTTAGTAGCAGAATGATTATAGACAAACTAAACATATGGCGAACAATCTTCTCAAGTTTTAATATTCTTTTTAATAATAGCCCGCAACATAGTAGATAAAGTTCTATTCACAACTTCTATTTGACTATCAGTTTGAGGGTGACAAGTAGTTGAAAACAACAAATTAGTCCCTAACTTAGCCCAAAATGTTTAAAACTTAGCATCCCTATCAGAAACAATTGTCCTAGGTATACCATGCAACCTCACAATCTCCTAAACAACAAGTCAGTGACATTAGAAGCATCATCTGTTTTGTGACATGGAATAAAATGTACCATCTTTGAAAATCTATCTACAACCATAAAAATTAAATCTCTCCCCCTCGTTTTAACCTAGGTAACCTTAGTACAAAATCCAATGAAACATCAGTCCAAGGCACACTAGGTATTGGCAATGAGGGTGTATAAGCCAAGTGATACATCTACCACAATGGTCTCTCAACATCTCATTTCATATGTGGCCAATAGAAGTGTTCCTACAAAATTGCTAAAGTCTTTACAACTCCAAAATGCCCAATTAACCCTCCTCTATAGGATTCTCTCACTAACAACTCTCTCAAAGAACAATTAGGCATACACAATTTATTTTCCTGAAATAAGTAACCATTATGCCTAAAGTACTTACCAACTAGTCTTTCCACAAGATTGGTATTCAATACTAAAATCTTGGTCATCAGCATACAATTCCTTAATATGTTCAAAACCAAGCAGCTTAGCATTCAGTGCAACAACAGTTTCCTTACCTTAATTATAATGAATAACATATGGAAACATCTTTATAAATTCTACCCATCTAGCATGCCTCTTGTTCAGTTTGTGTTGGCATTTAAGGTGTTTTAAGGTAGTGCTGCCATGTCTTTAATGTCCAAACCAATGCATACAACTCCTTATCATAAGTAGGGTAGTTTAGGGCTACCTCACTTAGTTTCTCACTGAAGTAAGTAATTGGTCGTCCCTCCTACATTAGGACTACACCTATACCAATCGTGGACTGGTATGGTACGTGGCTTATTAACCAACAGTGCGGACCAGACTAGTCCTCATTCAAGATGACCTCTGGAACTTACGTCGTTGGATTCTCGCCGATATACCTCATACCAGAAAACTCAAAACATTTTCTTTGAAGGTTTTACAACCCAAAACAGGCATTTCTTGGCCAAAGCAGGGTACCAAACCAGATAAGAAAACTACAAAGAGTTTCTGATGCGTACGATCCTTCAAGGAAGGCAAGTGCAAAGCATACTTCCTCAGGGTTTTATGAACTGATTTTATTTTACTTTCTCTTTTCTTTATAAATCCAAGGCTAGACATGGTTGAGAGAACTCAAGAGTTTTTCTTAGAATTTTCTTCCTTATTGTCATTTATAATATCCTTCCCTTATATAGAGAAATGAGAAGCTTACGACCAAGCAAAGGATAAGACAGGACCCTTATCCAAAGCAAAAACAAAAGTAAAAGCAAGCACACTCATCCACTTTATGTGGCCGATAACATAAAGCACTCTAAGCACACCTTACAAAAATAAAAGCCTAAAATTATGGAGAGGATAAGTTCATGATGTCATCGTCAAAGTCACTTTCAGACTCATTTGGATGTTTGGCGTCATTCATTTCTATTTTTGGCACGTGCAGAGGACATCCTTTGGTGTGAACAACGTTTGGAACACATTGCCAGGTGCAAGTTGGTTTGGGAGTGGCCATAGGAGGATTGGAGGTTTGGCCTGGTTCAAAGATTAATGGGTTGAAGATGGGGTCATTGAGGTGATTTTCAAGTTGTTGGAGATGTTGAGATAAAGATATAAAATCTTCTTCTGGGTTTTGTGCATCCTGATACTAGAGATCTGTGAAATCTGGTCTTCCTTCTTTAATCAAGACTCCTTTTAACCTTTCATGTTTGGGACCAAGGGAAGTATGGACAATGTTTGTATCTAATGGTGGAACATGGTTAAGACTCAGGAGGAAGTTCTGGAGATTGTTTTAAATGAGTGGATCTTATTCTAAGGTTGCAGGGTGAGGAATTGTAATCTACTCATATGCTTGATCTTGAGTAAAAAATAGTTTTATTTATGGGTGTTAAAAGTAGGGTCGATGAATAATAAAAACTGAGGTAAACATTGCTGCTTCTTTTGGGGGAATGATGTCAAGGCTATAAGTTTGAAAAAGATTTTTGAGTTTGCGTCTCCACCATGGTTGCAGAGAGAACCATTCAAGTAGGGTTCAAGTAAGGGAAGTGGCCTTTGAGGGATTCAGGAGCATCTGCCGAATGTGTTTGACTGGAAGGATCAGCTTGGTAGCATGTAAAACCGTTAGACACTAAAAATACCAAAGCTCATTTTCAGTAATGTCTCTAGTAGAGGAGAGTTCAACCTGTAAGAAACAGGTGTTCTGGATGGAATGTGGTCATGGATGTGGAGTGGTCTTGGAGTGTGTAAACTCCCATTTAGTACCTAAAGAGAAACTTGGTAGCATATTCTTAGATTTGATATGGGCTGGTGAAGGTTCGATAAAGAGGGAAGGTTTTTCTAGTCAAAGCCATTTGTGGGAGAGATGATGCTGTAGATCGGGTTGCCATGAAGTTGACTAGGAATGAGAAATTTGAGAGAATGCAAGTAGCTGTTGTCTGCTTATTGATTCGAGAAAGCATGTCAGGGATTAAGTTCTTATCCCCTTTTTTGAGCAAAGCTGATATGACACTCGTATCTTTATCCACATGGGGAATGAAGTCACGGATGTAGTTGATGATGCCAAGGAATTGTTGAATCTGTTTCCTTGTGAAATTACTATCTGGAAAGTGCAGTAATTCATGTGCAATATGACCACCGGGTTGATAATGACCATCTTTTATTACCATCCCAAGATATTCAATAGAATCAATGGCGATTGTACTTTTCTTCTTGGATAACATTATCCCATAAGCTTGTACAATCTCAAAGAACTGTTGGAGTTGCTGGTGTTCTTGGTGAGTACTTGAAAACAAGAGCAAATCGTCAATGTAAATGAGGGTATGGTGAAGGATGGGCTGGAAGATCTGGGTCATGGCCTTTTGGAATATTGATGGGGCTGTTTTTAGTCCAAAAGGAAGAACTGTCCATTGGTAATAGGCGTTGGGTATACAAAAAGCTGTTTTATACCTCTCTGCTGGTAGGATACCAAGCTGCCAAAAACCTGACTTTAAGTCAAATTTAGAAAATATTTTAGCATTTTTGAGGTATGTGAAAATACTGTGTCTGAGAGGTAAAGGAAATTTATCATCTTGTAAAAACTGATTTAACGGCTGATAATCAATCAGTAGCCGTTTTTTCCCACGAAGAGTTTCAGCTCTTTTTTCAACATAAAAGGCTTGGCAAGCCCACTGGGAGGATGTGGGCTCAATGAGGCCTTGGGCCAATAATTGAGCACATTCATTTTGGGCCAAGACAAGGTCGGATGGGCTCATGCCGGGGTGAGTGGCCTTAGTAGGATTAATGTCTTCATTAAGCTTGAAGGGGAGCTTAATGAAATGGGCTTTATTTTTCCATAATGGCTGAGGGTGTTCAAACTTGAGGTGGTTTTCTAGACAGAACTGGAGCAATCTAGTGGTGATGGCTTGGCAGTCTTGAGGTGGGTTGGTCAATGAGTAGAGTTTGAGGACATCTGTAAATAAAGACTTGTACCGAATTCCTAAAGGAAGAATTTGGATATGTTCTACTTTGTGAAGAATGTCAAAGCCAATGAGAAGATCCTTGTCTGGAAGACTGGATCCAATTAACTTTGTCCACACAACACAATTTGGGAATAGTTGAACCCCAATAGAATGTTTGGTGACTAAGTCTGTGGAGAAAATCTTTCCGTCTGCAGCACGAAAATATTCTTTATGGTGACTCCAAAATTTTGAGGGCAATATAGAAGGGTTAATCATACTGCGCTGGACTCCTGTGTCAATAAACCCAATTACAGTAATGGGCCAATGGTATTTGGTTAATAGGAGCGGAATCTTTACTGAAGGAATGGGAATTTGGGTTTGGGCTAGAACCATTGGTTTTGATTTTGGGCTTGTATTTGTGGGCTGAGAAAGAGGACCAATAGTGTAGACCAAATTTGATAGGTCATCACTATCATTGTCTGAAGTAGAGTCATCATCACACGAGGCTTCAAGAGCAAACACTGTATTTTCGTCTGCTTTCTCTTGTTCTAAGAAGAGGAATTCAATCTGGTCAGTTGCAGGAGAGAATTCTGAGACAGATTGCAAATGTTGAACAAAACGAATTGCTCTTTTGGGATTCTTAGGACAGTTTTTTGCAAAATGACCTTTTTTCTTACATATAAAACACCGACTGTTTCTGAGACGTCAGAAATCCTCGAAACGAACATTTCTCCGTCGAAAGAATTGGAGATTATTTCAGTTTCTGTGTCTTGAGGATATGTAATGCCGGGTCCTAGTCTTTCTATCATAAGTCTTGAGCTTTCTAAAATGATGCCACTTTTGGGTAGGACAATCACTTTAGTCTTATCTTTACATTTGATCTAAAGATAAGGCTTTTTACATGCTGATTTGAACGGCTCTTTATCCTAAGCAATCTCTTTGAAAAATTTCATCTATTCACATAAATGTTCAAGACACGTCATAGCAAGTTGGAACAATGATTAGGTTGTTAGCAGTGATTTGTCTCTAGATTTTAGGCTGAAGTTCTTCTAGAAGAGAGGCTAAGAACACATGCTTCAATGTTGGATCATTGAATCCACCAAGTTTGTAAAACAAGATGGACATCCTCTTGAAATGATAATTCAAATCCTTAAAGTTCATTGAACAACATTTCATTTTAAGATAATCCTTCCTTGCAGCTGCAAAAATTGCGGCTGGCTCACTAATGAACTACTCATAGAGAACAGCTAAGGCGGATGAAACATTTGGAAGTTAAATAAACTGGAGTTGCTAGTATTCCCCAAGACTATCGAACCAGTCTCTAAGGGAGCCTGTGAATCTCGAACTGAATTCTCTTAAAATGGCCTGGATTTCTGCATTGGGCTTTAGCATTTGAACATCTAACCATGCAGATAATTCTTGTAATCTTTCACACCATTTTTCTGGTGGCAAATCATCAAACATAAACCATGGACCATTTCTTGTTGTTTTAGCAAAAGATCCTGGTCTGGTTCGAGCACATGGTCTTTAAGAACTTTCTGCTTCCGCTTCAACATCAGAAGGAATGTCGAAGTAGGGCTCTTGCTCTGGTGCGTGTTGCTCTATAGTCCCTGAAGCTTCTGTTGGACCAGCCATCAATAGTTTTGAAATATCAGCTAGATCTGAATCAGAAGCATTTGAAGATAAGGACTCAGAAGATTCAGAATCTGTTTGGATCTCAGATTCTAATGGAGGATCAACTATAGAAGAATACAGCTGAAACATAGGTTGCTTTTCTTGGGCAACTATTTTTGGTGCAAGAGGTTCTGGACTTGAAGTGGAAGGCTTCTGGGTGAGATTATGTTTGAGCCAAAGGTGTTTAGTTTAAAGGAGGTATTTGGGTATGGGAAGTGTCTAAAGGTTTAGGTTTGGACCTGAATAAAAGTGATGAAGGCTTTGGTTTTGGAGGATTTGGGAATAAAGTGTGGGTCATCCCAAATAACTTAGATGGATCATAAGATCTTGGTGGTGCAAGTAAAGTTTCAAATGGATGGTAGGGCTGGGGAGCATTGGTTAGCTTTTACTTGATCATTTGAAACGCTTTCTCTTGTTCTTCTCCCCACTTGAATCCAACATCTTTTTTTATTACTTTGGTAAGCGATGCCGCCAATGTGCTAAAGTATTTCACAAACCATTGGTAAAAAATGGCAAGCCCATGAAAGCTTCTCACATTACTTACATTTATGGGACTCGTCCACTCTTGGACTGCACTGCCTTCTCCTCATCAACCTGTATACCCTGTGTACTCACAACAAATCCTAGAAACACAAGTTTTCCAATGCAAAAGGTACACTTCTTTAGATTAGCAAACAACTTTTCTTTTTTAAGCATATCTAAAATAGATTACATGTTCGTCCAAGTTTTTGCTATATATAAGGATATCATCAAACTAAACAACAACAAACTTGCAATAAAAGCTCTCAAAACATGATTCATATGTCTCATAAAAGTGCTCGGGGGCATTAGTCAAACCAAAAGACATGACTAACAATTCATACAAACCATATTTTATTTTAAAAGTAGTTTTCCATTCATCTCCTTCTTTCATTCGAATTTGATGTATCCACCTTTTATATCAATTTTAGAAAATACACAAGACCCATGTAATTCATTAAGCATATCATCTAGCCTAGGAATGGGATGTTAATACTTTAGCATTATGTTGTTGATGGCATGACAGTCAATACACATCCTCTATATTCCATCCTTCTTAGGAACTAATAAAACTAGAACTGCATATAGGCTCTTGCTTTCTCTCATGTACCCTTTTTCCATCAATTCAAGTTACACCTATAGGCTAGTCAATTTGGAATGGTTGCATTAGATACAAAATCAATATGATGTTCAATCCCTCGAATTGGAAGTAAATCATGTGGTGCTTCCTTGGGAAAGACATCCTCATATTCTTGCAAGAGAGAAGTAATGGAACTAGGCAAAGTAAGGTTAAGTTCATTAGTGTTTAAAAATGCCTTTTTGTATAAAAGTACAATCATTGGCTGATGTGAAAACAATGTTTTTTTTTTTCATCTTAGTCACTCTTGTATAGTAATTCTTTTGTTTTCTCTCTAATTTTCTTTCCATGGTCGTATTTTTCCTTGGTTTTTCTCTCACATTTTTCTTGGCCTCTTCTTGATTTGCACTCTCTTTTTTTCTCTTTTTACCTACTTTGGCATCAATGGAACAAGGGTGATGTTGTGTTGGATTAAACACAAATGAATATTTGTTAGTGATGCCATAATGCTTCACACGTCTGTCAAATTGCCAAGGCCACCCAAATAACAAGTGTCCAATCTACATTGGTACTAACTACATCACATGACACCTTATCCTCATACCTTATCTTCATACTTGCCAATCCGAAAAGTCACTAGTACCTACGTGTTCACTTTTACCTCACCACTGTAGTTTGTATGGCCATGGGTGTTTAAGTGTCAAAAGCCCTACCTTCTCCGCCATGATATTACTAGCAATATTGGTACTACATACTTTGTCTTGAACATAGCACCTAGTATGGAAAATGTTTTCCCATTGCACAACTTCATCTTCCTTTACTTACACACTCGAAGCTCCTATAGCTACTAAAGTCAATTCTCCAAGGGCTGTATACTCTTCATCTTTGATATCCTCTAATGGTGGCATGTCATTATCTTCTATTTCATCTTCAGTTACAATCTCACCATATCCCGTAACACTATAACTTTTTATTCACACATTCACTTGCTATGTGTCCTCTATCTTGACATTTAAAACACTTGATGTTACAATTCCTAATAATGGTTGTCACGGTGTTACCTTGTGAGTTGTACTTAGAGGGCTCGAATCTCGACTTAGGTGCAGTATAGCTCGGCTTTGAAACTCGAGCTTGGGATTGTACGAGTGTTTCCCCTCCTTTTGAGTTGTTGCTCAATCTTGATGGCTTTGTGGACCATCTCCTCAATCTCTATATAATGTTGCAACTCAACCATATTTGCAATCTCCCAATTAAAGCCATTCAGGAATCGTGCCATGGTGGCTTCTCTATCTTCCTTTACATTTGCTATAATCATGGCCATTTCTATTTCTTTGTAATAATCCTCCACGCTTCAGCTACCCTGTGTAAGACTTTGTAATTTTTGGTACAAGTCTCGATAGTAGTGGTTAGGTACAAAATGCCTTCTTATCAACATTTTCATTTCATTGCATGTCTCAACTGGACGTTCCCTATTCCCCCTCCTTTTTGTAACAAGCTGGTCCTACTGAGTAATAGCAAAGTCAGAAAACTCAATCATAGCTAATTTTACCTTTTATGCCTCTGAATAGTTGTGGCACTCAAACACAAACTCTATTTTCTTCTCCCTTTCAAGGTATGCTTCTGGGTTAGATTTACCTTGAAAAGATGGAATCTTCATCTTCATGCCACTGAATCCATTATTCCTATTCCTAACTCTTCTTCTACCTCATCGTTTTCTCCCATAACTACTCACTGAGTCTTCCTTTTCATCGTACTCATCCCTATAATATTTATCAATCTCTCCTCTACCCAGAGCTCTCTCCCTCCTGTGTGCTTGAGGAACAGGTTGTGGCTGCCCTGCACTTGTGTTCTCTACTTGATCCAAACGCTCATGTATGTGCTCTAATTCATCCGTAATCATCCTTCTCATCTCCCCCATTAATGCTTGAATTTGTAAATTTTGAGTAATTGTAGGTTGATCCTCTTTATTTGTGTTTTGTTCTGAGTTGTAAGACATGGCTGACATCTGTATAAAAAAAAATAAAAAATAACGAGGAAAGGACCTCACCACACTTCTTTACGTGTTTTACTCAAGAAGAAAAATGATTCACTCAGTTCCACTCGTGTTTCACTCATATTTATTGGCTTTTACCCTCTAATATGCTCACACTCTCTTGCGTTTTTCCACTCATAATAATTCTTACTCATTTCTTATCAAACAAATCAATCCAATATCAAGATTCTAGCAATAATTCACAAAGATTACACTAAGAAGACTTGGATTTCAAAAGCAAGAATGCAATGTGTACGTACAATTGGGTTTCAAAAGAACAAATTAGGTGAAATTTCAGAGAAAACAGAAATTTCACCTATGGGGTAAAACAATTTTGGACTTTCTAAGTTGCTAATAATGGAAAATGAACAAGAGATTTTTTTAAGCAGAGGTTAGGGACTCCTTTTTTTTCTAAATCCTAAATAATTGAAATTTGAATAAATTTAAGAAAAGGAATAAGTGAAATTTTTAGATTTAAGAAGAATAAACCACATGGATGTAGAATTGATAAAAAAAAAGAAATACTATTCAAGTGATACTGTTCACGCATCACTATTTATGATTTTTTTTTGGTTTTTTTTCTTGAATACTAGAACAAGAATGAAAAGCAATAAAGATAGATGAATCTGACCTTGGTGCCTAGGCTCTAATACCAAATGATATGAACCACTCCAAGAACTGACGCGATTGTAATCAATTTAATGTCCAAGATTGAATCTAAACCTATAATTGAATGGAACCTCAACCCAATGCTTAATGAAAGCATGAACCTTGGTATGAGAAGATGCCACAATTAGTTATGGATGATCTAATTGATAAGTCAAGAGTTCGAACACCACAGAAATCCGATAAACTCAAAGAGTTAGTTTAAGAACCAAAGAGAATTAACTCTCTGACCAATTGCATCAAAACTTATCCGCCCTTGTTATTGGATGTGAGTATATTATATAGGATTGGTTATAAGAATTTTTGAAAATAAATCCTTAACCAAAATCAAATCAGAATCTTAATCTAAAGCAAATAAGGAAAGAATCTAAATCAAATCAAAATCCTAATTCGCTTAAATGCTTTACATCAATTAAAATGGAAACTAGGCAATTAAAAGAGAAATAACTAGTTTGTTTCTCTACTAGCCTTCTCAAGAAATGGGAAAGCATCCAGAAAAGGAAAATAACATATCTTCTTGCCCTAATGTGTAAGCCACTTGCCAATCTCATGGAAATGATTATTTGGAAACTTTAAGAGCCTGAATCAGGCATTTAGTGGTATGAATATCATGTGCGATTCCTTGAATAGGCTTCCATGAATTTGATTGAGACCAAGGTGCTTGAATCAACCTATTAAGCACTTCTTTGAATTTTTTTGTTCGAGCTCTTATAACAAGTCCAATGGGAACTTAAATAAGATCTAAATATGCCTCATACCATGTGCTTGTGCTAGTGTTGTCCTCAATGTCATCACTACAAGCCTTGGCACTATACTGCAAGAACTAAGTATGATTGTTAAGAAATGTGTTCAAGCACAAATGAATGAAGATAAAAGATTCTGGGCCTACTTACAGCTTTTTCGAAGAAGTAAAGATGACAATTTCCCTAAGTCATTACTGCAATAGTTCAACTTTAACACTATTGAGGAAACTGCTTTAATTGAAGGAAGAGAAGAGACAGAAGCTGAAGAAGAATAGCCTAAGCAGAAAAAAGCAGAAGAAGAGGACAAGGATGAGGAACCACTAAAAGTAACTCCAGTAAACAAAGGCAAAAAGGAGATGGTAATTGAAGAAAAATCTGAGGCCAAATGGAAAGAGGATGTAGATGCAGCAATTGAGGAAGCCATTAGGAAAGTGGCTACAATAGAGAAAGCAAGACACAGTTTAAGAGAAATTATTACAAGTATCATTGTTGAAGAACCAGCGGCAAAACTTGCACCACCTGCTCCACAGCCAACACCAACTAAAACTCCAGCCCCCAGAGCCTTCAACAAACAAAAAAGGGCATAATTAGTTAAAGGTCCTACAGTACTAGAAAGCCAGGCCAAAAGAAACTAAGACAAATTCAACCCAAAGTAGTTGAACCTGCTGGAACCCCTCCCATCAGTCCAACATCTAGAAAGAAGAAGAAGCAACTAGCTGCTACCCCAATTAGTTCATCGAAGGAACGTCTAAGTAATGACTTTGAAGAGAAGTGAGCCCTTTCAGTTTATGCTACAACAGCAAGACCAACAACAAGGGAGTACCCTACGAGCTAATTAGAAAGTTTTTAGACATTTCTAAAAACTTTTCTTTTATTTATTATTATTATTATTATTATTATTATTATTATTATTATTATTATTATTATTATTATTATTATTATTATTATTATTATTATTATTATTTAGTTCATTTTGTATGTTTTTTAATATATGCAAGCTTATTGTTAAGTCATTTTGTCTGCATGTGAAAACAAAACACCTCTCAAGTTTAGGGGGTTTGTGGCATGGTTTTAGGTTTGTGATTGAATGTGTGTATTATGTGTATAAGCTATGACTATCAAGTGTTTGTATTAAGATTAGAAAACCCAATGAGGATGAATTGAGTGTGGAAATGGAGAATGAATAAATGTTAAGTAGAACAAGAATATAGATAAGGGTTGAACATCTGCTTTGACACTTAGGGTTTGATTGAGTGTCATGAGTATGCTGGAGCAAAACCTAGTGGAATAATGAGGGGACTAGTAACACTTTTTCAATAGAACGTTTGATATAGCATTGGCCAAATATAGGATTAGGTACAAAGTTGCTACAACATATCATCCACAAACAAGTGGACCAGCAGAGGTATCCAATAGGGAGATACAGAAGATTTTAGAGAAGGTTGTGAGTCATAAGAGAAAAGATTGGTCAGTTAGATTACATGATTCTTTATGGGCATGTCTTCATACGGAATTGTTTATTATAAAGCTTGTCATTTGCCATTAGAGCTAAAACAGAAATCACATTGGGCAATCAAGCAATTGAATATGGATATGACTACCATAACAGAGTAAAGAAAGTTACAACGTTGTGAGCTATAGAAATTTTGGTTATTCTTCTATGAAAATGTAAGAATTTATAAAGAGAAGACAAAGTAATGGCACAACCAAAGAACCTAGCAAAGAAAACTCATTCCAGGCAATCAAGTTTTACTTTATAACAAGATGGTTAGGACCTTTCAAGCTTGTTAAAGTGTACCCTCATGAGACTATTAAACTCATAGATGAAATAACAGGCCAAGTATTCAAGGACAATGAGCACAGAGTGAAGCATTATATGGGAGCTATTGTGTCTCACCCAAGGGAGGACGTATTCCTAAAGGATCCAACATGAGCAATCAAGGATGGTTGTTGTGCAAATTTTATTGAACTCACAAGCGTACGAATCTATTATAGAATAGATTAATGGTGACGAGTGTCAATCTCACGAAGAGGTGAATTTTAATTGTATGTAGAATTAATTTTTTGAGTTGGTGGTTGGATTTATAATGAAAATAATGTAGGCAATCTATTAATTTAAATTAAAGCGGCGGGAATAAACTATTAAAATGAAGTGCTTGGATCTCCGGATCTGTACTCAACATGCACTATCAGCTTAACATTCATTATTAATACCAATTACATCATGAAGGGGGATTTTCCACTCCTCATGAACCTCACTCTAATAGACATGGTGCTAAGTGCTTCTCGTGTCAAATAGTAATAACCTTGCCTAGGGAGACGGTAATACCAGTCGATATCTAGACAAGATTATTACTAACTGTCCATGAAAAGTCAAAACATCCACATAAATTAGAGGGGAAGAAAAAGTAAATTTACCAAATTAAGCCCATGGAGCATGTTGAGACTTCACTTTCAACCCAAGCTTGAAAGAAAATTAGCTACTCATAATTGAACTAGGAGTAAAATAGGAATTTTATTAAAATACATAGAAAATACAAGATGGAGATGGAATTACAGAAAATGTTCAAAAATAGATTCAGCGGTGTCAAATTAGGGGGGGACCCCCATTTTATAAATACAATGAGTAAATCACGGCCATCGGATTAAAACAATTTGGACGCTCAGGATTGCACCACGTAGTAAGTTCTTATTGGATGGAACACATCATCAGGACTGTCATTCTGTGTATATGCATGTCCTATACACACATTTTTTTGGGTCCATTAACAGACTGCCACGTCACCGGTCAACCCCACATCAGCATTTTAGTCCAATCAACACCACATCATCAGTTAATGCCACATAAGCGATCAATGCCACATCATTCGTTCAATCAAATGCCGCCACGTCATCGTATAGTGCCACATCATCGTACAGTACAAGTGAACAGTGTTGAATACAGTACCATATATGTGAACAGTACCATTTATCTTTTTAGGCTCCTCATAAGGTTTTTGACTGTCCTGAGTTCAAAATTGCTTTCCGTTTTTCTATCTGATCTCTCGTTCATTGTGAAATAACCATGATGTCCCCTAGAATACATAAAATACTTAATTAAAATAAAACATACAACATAAAAGTAAGGATGTTAGTGAGACTTGGAGTATAAAATGATGATTTTCTCCAATATAAATACACACTTTCTAGCACTCAACACACCCCCCAATCAGCTTGTTGCTAGTCCCTGGCAAATTAAGCGAAAACAAAATCCAAACAAAAGTAATGATGATTTTAAAAAAAAAAACAGTCGTATTTATTCAATTAGACTAATGATAACAATCAAATAAAAGTATAAGCATTATCTCCAGTCTAAAGAAATATCATCCCCATATCAACTCTCCACATGAATCAGTCCAGAAAACTTTCTCACAACTACAGTAATCGAGTCACTTTCAAGAATGACATGTCAAACCCCAAAATCTCACTGGTACTAGTGATACTCTCACAAAGAAATTAAACCCAAAAATAATCACTCCAGTGAATGGTAAATTGAGTGAAAATAATAAAGAAGTAATATCACACACTCTCACCAAGGTGACAGAAATATGCCCTCAGCTTAGAAATAGTACAATTTTAATTCAAACAAAATGCTAATCAAACCAATGTATTCATCATTCTTTTTTAATATGCACTACCACATCTTTTCAGCTCATATAACTAGTTTCTATTTCAAACTATGGTTCCCTAAAATTAAGGACTTTTATTAGGACGTAACGTAGGCTTGAGACGTGGTTAACAAAGAAGGGATAATAGGAAAAACAAAATATATATTTGAAAAATAGAGGACTTTAGAGATTGTTAGGTGCTTTTCACTTGAATTTTCTTTCCTTTTTTTTTCTCTTCTTTTTATTTTATTTTATTTATTTATATACATATTTTTTTTTTGTTTTTTTTATAGCACCTTTTTCATGAATGCAAAATTATCTCTATTTTTAAACATAAATGGGTGGTGGAAAATACAAAATACACGGTGATACTCCACATTGGAGTGGGATAAGATAATAGGTTACCAAAGAAAAAAGTCTTTTTTTTTTTTTAAGGCTCAAAGGGGTTAACTATGGATACATATTAATAGGGTTGGCTAGAAAGGCTCAAACGGACCAAATATGGCATCTCTGTCATCTTTGGGCTCTAAATAATCTTCCATATCTACTAGTTAGATGGACCTTTAGATGTAGCAACGCATACTTTTTTTTTTTTTAGAGAATGTTAACTCCAAGAAAATCTAAAGATAATGTATAAAATAATAAACTGCTAAGCTAAATGAAGAATGGGCAAAAAGGCTTACTCTCTAAGAAAAATGACAGGCTCAAAAACTTACTTGGAATTTATTATGACATGTGCATTCTTTCAAGCAACTTATATTTATCTCCAACATGAACATGTAGAGTAACAAACATGGTGTAACATAACTCAAGACCAAAGATAATATAAATACTAAAATTTGAAAGTTATCATGTCATCTAATGTGAAAAGATCACACGATTTTTTTTTTTTTTTTAAATCTACCCCAAACCAATTCTATTCATGAAAATTATGCATGCAAAATGGTGAAAATGACATAGAAAAACTAATTGGTAAAAGAAGTTAGAAAGATCACACTTAAAATGACTGTCAAAACTTAAAAGAAATGTTTGGAATTTTTTTTTAACAAGAAGATGTGTTTCTTGAGTCACTACACTCCATATTTAGCCATCTTCAACTCAAAAATTTAGCCACAGTTAGTTTCTACAACAAAAATTAGTAAAAACTACACCAAGATTGAGATATTCCACAATTATCAACTATTCCCTCCCCCCAACCAGAATAAAACATTGTCCTTAATATTTGAAAGAAAATAGGATTTAGAAGACATCACCTGAGTGATGCATCACAGAAGAAAATATTTAAAAGTAGAGAGTTAAATCTAATTTGGACTTCTTACTACAGCTATTGTTACCATCATTAGTTGGCCATTCCAACACAAGGGTCTTAGGATCTGGCTCTGGTCTACAAACTTGTAACAGACCAAGTAACTCATAGTAGTATGAGCACAAATAAAGATTTTTTTCGTTGTGAAAGGGATGAAATGGTTTTTTATTGCATAGTTAAAAAATGCGATAAAGCCATCATAAAAATTATTGACATTTAACAAACCGATGGGTTTCTGATGAATGTTCAGATGGGCCCAAGATGCTAATATGATTAGTGCCTCTAGAGTTGCAAGATCTCCTGGTAGGAAAATAAAAGCATCAGCATGATTTAGCATTAGCATTTCAGTTATTCTCTATTACATACTTGAGACGACTAACTCTTCTCCAGTTGGTGAGTCAGACACACAGCCCAATGGTTTTAGGCTTCTTGGGATAATGCCTAACACTTGGCTCCCTCTGAGATAAGCAGCTTCTGAGACCAATTTTGATAACCCTCGGTCACCTCCTCCATATACCAAATGTAAATTTCTTTCTGCTATGCATTGACCAAGATCTATGACTGCCTCAACGAACTCTTTATGTTTGCCATAGTTAAACCCAGAGAGCACACAAATGTTTTTAAATTGTTTATTAGGAGTAGCTACCATTGGAATGCTTTTCAAAAATAATTTGTGAGTGCTAAAAAAATCATATTTAAGGATCTTGGTGACAATGGTTCACAGCTGTATATGAGGTAGCATGTATGTGTCAATTAACGCATAATGCATGGCTTGAGAGTCAAAAAGGAAATAGTAAAAAGAAAAAGCAAATAATTATTAAAGACAAGAATGCAATTGACAAAACAACAGTGAAATAAAACAACAGTAAAAGGATATTTACAAGTAATTGTGATTGTGGTTCACATCTTTCTCTAGTTTTATGTCCAGAAATGGCTTGAACACCCTCTATGGGTCGAGGATAGGCTTCCCATCCAGTTTTCTTATAAACTGGCAAACAGAGACGTTTGTAGTTAGATTCCCGAGACTATATCGTACATGCTTTTCTGAAATAATGGTTATAACTGGAGAATTGCTCTTTGTACATATCCACTGGAATGCGTTTCAAGAGACAAAATGACATCATCCAATGACTCTTTATTCAAGCCATCCCTAATGAATTGAATCTTATCTTCTCTGTTATCAGACATCATTCCTAAGAACAAGGATTTTTATCGCATTTCATCCTAGCACACTTATGACAATCAACATGAAGTTTTTGAGCTCTTCGTTTTCTTGAGTAATTTCCTTTACCACATCCAAGCATGTATGCAATAAATTTGGGAGGCAACTCACTTGCCAAACGTACTTTGGCCTCGATTAACCAATGGATGTCAGCAAGGACGTTATTTCTCATAAGCAATCGCATGCGTTTGAACCAAGCTTTATAGATTGTAAGGAGGGCATTCTGAGGAAGTGAAGGAAATTGCTTGTGAAGCTTTGCTAAATCGTATTTTTGTCTATACTTTCTTCTCAGAACATCAGTTATTATTGGAAACTGAAGTAACCAACTTTGATTGTCATGGAGTACCGTTATCCGCCACTTAACCGGGGTAACAAACTAAAGAACAAAAAGAAGAAAAGAAAATAATAATTTCACAATCGTACTCTTATTGAATTTACTTCAAGCTCTATTTAGGTGTCGTTGATACCTCCCTCAATTTCTCTTAGTTGTCTTTCTAAATCTTCAACGTAGGATACCAACTCTGGAGGTTGTAGCTTCCAAATGCGATGTGTTTTACAAAATCATATCTGGCTTCTTAGATGAGATTGTACACGTTGAAGTTGTCTGAGAAGGTTCAAGAGAATCTGTCTAGTTGAGGCACACATGATTAAAAGTGATAAAAGAAAACTGAATGATTAAATAAACACACTTTCACAAAAATTTAAATTACTAAAAAGAAGAAAGAAATAAGAAAAAAAAATCTCAGTTCAAGTTTGGCGGGTCACTCAAATCAATTTCAGTGTCCTTTTCATGTGGTTGGTACTCTATATATGGCTTTAATCTTTGACCATTAACTTTAAAAGTTACACCGTTCTTTGGATCCTTAATTTCAATTGCTCTATGTGGAAAAACAGTGTGAACTATAAAGGACTAGTCCATCGAGTGCGTAACTTATTTGGGAATAGGTGCAAGTGAGAATTGAATAAAAGCACTTTCTGACCTGGGGTGAAAGATTTTCTCATAATTTACTTGTCATGAAAGACTTTCATTCACTACTTGTAAATCTTGGCATTTACGTATGCATCATTACGAATTTCTTCAAGTTCTATCAGCTGTAATCTTCTTTCTGAGCTAGCTTGCTGCATGTCAAAGTTAAATTTCTTGATGGCCCAGTATGCACGATACTCGAGTTCCACAAGTAGGTGGCAAGCTTTTCCATATATTAGCCTATAGGGTGACATTCCAATTGGGGTCTTGAAAGCTGTTGTATATGCCCATAATGCATCATCCAGTCTTAATGACCAATCTTTTCTGTCTGGTCACACCGTCTTTTCTAATATGTGCTTTATTTCTCGATTGGAGATCTCAATGTGGCCACTGGTTTGCGGATAATATGGGATCGCCACTTTATAAGTAATGGAATACTTTATCAAAAGAGTTTTGAATGATTTGTTACAAATGTGGGCTCTACCATCACTGATTATTGCTCGAGGGAATCCAAAGTGTGAAACAATGTTGCTTTTCAAAAATCCAATCACCACCTTATGATCATTGGTTCTACATAGAACTAATTCTACCTATTTTGATACATAACCAACAACAACTAATATGTATTGATGGCCAAAATAAAGGGGAAAGGGTCCCATGAAATTGATACCCCATACATAAAAAATCTCAACCACTAAAATTGCGTTTAGTGGCACCATGTTCCTTCGTGTAATGCTCCCCATTCATTGACACCTATCACATGAAGAGCAAAAAATGTAAGCATCTCGAAATATAGTTGGCCAATAGAAACCACATTGTAAAATTTTAGTAGTTGTTTTCTTAACGCGGAAATGGCCTCCACAAGCTTGTTCATGGTAGAATGACAGGATATTTTGAAATTCACTTTCTGAAACACATCATCTGACAATTTGATCTGCACAATTCTTGAACAGATAAGAGTCATCCTAGAAGAAATTCTTTATTTCCACAAAAAATTTAGCCTTGTCTTGCTTAGTCCAATGCTCCAGAAGTTTACCTGTAATAAGATAATTAACTATATCAGCATACCATGGTAATACTTCCACACTCATCAATTGTTCATCTAGAAATGATTCATTCAATTGTAATGGTTCTGTAATTGTATCAAAATTGAGACGAGAGAGATGGTCTGCCACAACATTTTCTGTGTCTTTCTTATCTTTGATTTCATAGTCAAATTCCTGCAAAAGTAACACCCAAAGAATTAGTCTAGCTTTTGTATCTTTCTTTGTGAGAAGATATTTAGGAACAATATGATCTGTGAAAACAATTATTTTACAACCAATGAAATAAGATTGAAATTTCTCTAATGCAAAACACTACTACTAGCATTTCTTTTTCAGTGGTTGAATAGTTCAACTGTGCATCATTCAATGTCATACTAGCATAGTAAATGACATGGGGAATTCGATCAACTCTTTGTTCTAATATTACTCCTACTGCATAATCAGATGCATCACACATGAGTAACATGAATGATGGGTGATGATGTCAACAACATGAATCATCAAAGACAAATGGTACATCCTTAGCAAGTAAATTGCATAAGGGTCTAGAAACTTTTCTAAAATATTTAATAAAACGTCTATAAAACCCCACATGCCCAAGGAAAGATCTTACTTTGACTGTTTTAGGTGGAGGAAGATTGGAAATGAGATCCACCTTGGCTTTATCAACCTCAATTCCTTTGCTCAAAATGATATGACTGAGAACAATACCTTATTTTACCATAAAATGGCATTTCTCCCAATTTAAGACCAAATTCTTCTTTATGCACTCTGCAGAACTAGTGTTAGATGATGTAAGTATTGATCAAATGAATCACCAAAAATAAAAAAATCATCCATAAAGACTTCAAGGAATCGTTCAACCATATCAGAAAAAATACTTAACATGCATCGTTGAAATGTAGCAGGTGTATTACATAATCCAAATGGCATTCTCCTATATGCAAAAGTGCCAAAAGGGCAAGTGAAAGTGATTTTCTCTTGATCTTTTGGTGCTATGGGAATCTGATTATATCCTGAGTAGCCGTCTAGAAAGCAATAAAATTCATGACCTGCTAATTTATGAAGCATTTGATCAATAAATGGTAAAGGAAAATGGTCTTTACGTGTGACAAAATTCAACTTTCTATAATCAATACATATGCGCTATCTTATAGTTACTCTAGTGGGTATTAATTCATTTCCAGCATTAGTAAGTACTGTGACTCCTGACTTTTTGGGAACAACTTGCACATGACTAACCTATGAACTATCAGAAATAGGGTAAATGATATCTACATCTAATAGTTTAAGGACTTTAGTTCTAACAATTTCTTTCATGTTAGGGTTCAACCGACATTGCATTTCCCTGGTAGGTCTAGCATTTTCATCAAGGTGAATGTAATGCATACAATCCACTGGGTTTATACCTTTTATGTCGGCTATGATCCATCATAATGCTCCTTTGTGCACTTTTAAAACTTCCAACAACTTACCTTTTTGTTCATTATTTAGGGATGATGAAATGATTACTGGCAAAGTGCTTTCTTCTTCCAAAAACGCATATTCTAAAGTGTCAAGTAATGGTTTGAGCTTGAGTTTTGGTGGTGATTCTGATGACAGGCTGAGTTTCTTCTCTGATGGTGCTAGTTGTTCCACTCTTAACTTCTATTTGTTAGTGTCCATGGATGGTGCTAAATCAAGTAAGGCGTTAACCTCATCTACTGATTTTTCAATATCAAAATCCAAACCAAAGTGAGTTAAACATGTTTCTAAAGGGTTATCACTAAGGTTTGAAAGAAAAGAATTATCAACTAATTCTTTTATTAAATCCACATCAACAATTCCATCATCTGCATTGTGAGGTTGTTTGGCAATGTTGAAGATATTTAGTTCCATCGTCATATTGCCAAAGGACAACTGCATATTTCCAGTCCAACATTGAATGTGAGCATCAGCAGTTACCAAGAAAGGTCGTCCTAGGATAATGGGGATGTGCTTCCTTGAATCCTGGATTGGTTGAGTGTCAATTATAATGAAATCAACAGGAAAATAAAACTTATCTACCTGTATAAGCACGTTCTTCACAATACCATGAGATTTTTTCATCGACCGATCTGCAAGCTGTAACACCACTAGAGTTGGGTGTAATTCTCCCAATCCAAGTTTCACAAATAATAAGTAAGGAAACAAATTTACACTAGCTCCTAAGTCCAATAAAGCATTTTCAATTGTATGGTTCTCTATACTACATGAGATAGTGGGGGAGCCTGGGTCTTTGTATTTTAGAGGAATTTATGTTGGAGTATAGAGCTCATGTTTTCTGTTAAAAATGCCTTCTTTTAAACATGAATGTTTCTCTTTTTAGTACAAAGGTCTTTAAAAAACTTGGCATAAGATGGCACTTGTTTTATAGCATCAAGCAAAGGGAAGTTAACACTTACCTGTTTAAAGATTTCAAAAATCTCACATGTGGATTTTCCCTTTTTTGCTTTAGCTAACCTTTGGGGAAATGGAGCTTTGGGAATGTATTCTCATGGGTTAGTTTCTTCTTTCTCCCCTGATGCTGGGTCTTCTACATTTACCGATACAATTTGAGTTGTTTTAGTCACCGACATCTCCACTTTGTTATCGACTTCTTTTTCTTTTCGCAAGGTCATGACGGCTTTGACCTCCCCATGTTGCTGAGGTGAACTAGTATTGCTTCATGCACTCTGTTAGAATTAGGCACTGGTTGACTTGGGAATTTGCCTTTCTCAATAGTCATTGCCAAAGTTTGAACTAAAGAAGCAAGTTGTCCCACCATTTTTTCCAGGTTTGAAACTGATTGGGTTTGTGAGTTGAAGCCTGCTCTCATCTCATTTCGCAGTTCATTAATGGTGTAGTTTTGTTGCTCGAAATGCATCTTCCCATGGTCTAGGTTGAGAATAGTTTTGGTTATGATTGTATGGTCGAAATAGTGGCTGAGAGGCTTGAGGATTTTGAGGAATTGGTTGCATTGGTGGAGCTAGAGCTGCTGGTCTATTATGTTGGAATCTTTGAGACCATGAAAAATTGGGATGGTCTCTGTATCCAGGATTGTATGTGTTGGAGTAAGGGTTGTAGTTTGATGGCTTTCTCATTACACCTATGGCATTGGCTTAATCTAGATATGAGTCCTGGTCATGTGGCTCTGTCAATTTAGTAGTAACTCTTCTAGTATTCCTGAGTGAACGACTCAATTGTTGAGAAATATCCGCTTGTCGTTGGAAGAAATCCCAAATCTCTGATGCACTTTTTGACATTAGCTCTCCTCCACTTGTTTCCATTAGCCATTCTTGCACACGCAGCAATAATCCCTCCAAAAAGTATTGGTATTGGTGCCATTTCTCGTACCCATGATGTGGACACTTTAGGAGTAGCCCATTGAATCACTCCCATGCTTCAAAAAACTGATCATCTTCCCTTTGGGTAAACTCTAAAATTTCATTGCGAATAGCATTGGTTTTATGCACTGGAAAGTATTTATTCAAAAATTTTGTTATCATTTGTTCCCATGCTGTAATGCTATTAGCAGGCAATGCATTAAACCATGAACAAGTTCTATCTTTTAAAGAAAATAAGAATAATCTAAGTTTAACACCATCATCTGAAAAATTTCATATTTAAAAGTTTGACATATAGCATGGAAATCATTCAGGTGATTATATGGATCTTCATTTTATAGGCCATAAAATGTTGGGAGACAATTTATCACACTAAGTTTTAATTCAAAACTCCTAGCAACTACATTTGGGTATCTTATGCATGATGTGCTCAAGTTAGCTAAAGGACTGAAGTAGTCCTTAAATGGCCTTTCCTCTGGTGCTGGTTGCTCTGATACCACAAGGGCAGAGTACGCAGTACGTGGCTTATTTACCATCGGTGCAGACCAGACTAGTCCCCATTCGGGATGACCTCTGGAATTTACGTCAATGGATTCCCACCGATATACCATGTACAAAAACTCAAAACACTTTCTTTAGATTGATAATCCCAAAACACAGGTAACTCATGGCCAAAAATAGGGAACTTTAATCTTAAAAAATGTCAACAAGTTTCTGATACACAGGATCCTTCAAAGAAGGCAAGTGTAGAGAATACTACCTCGAAGTTTTATGAACAAATTCTTTTTCCTTAAGAGAGAATTTAGCTATGCATGATGAGCTCTAATAGCAAAGATATCATATATTTCAACCTTAATTTGATTACAAAAGACTTCTCCAGGTGTCTATAAACTTTTAAAAGCAAAACAAATAATTTAAAAGCAAGCTTATCATGAAACCACTTTGTGAGAGTGGATAGCATGATATGACAAAAGTCAACAGTTGACAACAATAATTATATGTCTACTTTTCTAAAAGCAAATACATATATGATACACATTGTCGGCTATTATTGACTAGCCTTTATTTAAAGTAAAAGAACAACAAAAAGTGGGGCGGTACAAAAGAGTTCAATCATCGGAGTTTCCTGAGGTATCAGTACTATCTCCAGGACGTGACTTGTTACCACAAGGACGATAAGGATAAGTACATGATGTGCTGGCGGAGGTATGCCATGGACAGCGATTGCTGAGCTGTAAGGAGAATGGATCAGTACCAATGGTTACTGGTGGATGTATGAGGGTAGGATTGGTTGTAGAGATAATGGTAGGAAAATGACTAGTTTCTCTTGGTCTAAAGGTGGGTGTAGGAATGAAGTCTTCCCATGGGTCTTGGGAGTCTTGGAAGATAAAGTCTGTGCAATTAGGGTGTTCTTCCTTAATTATGATACCTCTGTTAGGAGGTTTGGAAATGGCAGATGGTGTAGGAACCATGTATATGTCTTGATGAGGACCAAGTGACATGTGTTTAATGTCTAGAGAGGGTAGGGTGATATGGTTTATCTAAAGCTAGAAGTCTTTGAGATTAGTCTTGATCGCATAATCCTGTTGGAGGATAGCAGGGTGAGGCACCGTTATCCATTCATACATTTGATCTTGGGTCCAAAAAGATTGGTGATCAGGATGTTGAAAATACGGACGGTGGATGATGAACACAGTGGTGAACATTCTTGCTTTTGGAATTAGAATTTTTCCCAAGTTATGGGTAAGCTTGATTTGGTTGAGCTTATGACGCCAAACTGGGAGAGGAGCGAACCATTCAAACAATGTCCATATGAGAGAGGTAGCTTGATCAGGGTTGTTCAAGATATCCTGTAAAACAGTAACTGGAAAAACAAGTTTAGTAGCATATAACAAAGATAAACATCATATATACCATAATTCATTCTCAGAAAGAGAACATGAAGGATCAATAGTAAGACCAGTAAGACACATGCATTCCGGATGATAATCCTGGAATGTGGAAGACTCGTGATATTCAGAATACGCAGCGATAAAGAATCGCATGAGAAAAGCTTTGGTATATTCTTGAACTTGGAAAGGAGATCGATAAGCTTTATTGTCAGGAGTGTATTTCTTTATAAGAGCATGTTTGGGAAGTGAAGAAGCCATGGAAATCACAGAGAAAGTGAAAGCTTTTTGAGAAGGTTTTCTGGAATGGTAGTCTGGGATGGTGTTTAGTTCTCCTTTTATATGGTTAACCTCAAAATCATATCGAGAGAACCAATCCTTAAGACGAAGGAGGATATTTTCAGGAACAGTATGACTTTTGAAATTTAACATATTAGGAAAAGCAGAGTTATCCATTCTGACATAAAAGTGAACTCCGATAAGATGGAATTCAAACTTCTTTATGCCATATTTGACTGCAAGGATTTCTTTGTAGATTGTGTGGTAATGCTTTTGAGCATTATTGAACTGTCCTCTGGCATGCGCAACATAATGTTCTTTTTCATCAATCTGATCAATGAGTACTGCACCCCATGCTTCGTCAGAAGCATCTGTTCGGAGTATCCTTTTGCCATGTGTCAAGATTCTTAAAGGAGGAGGATTCTGGGCAATCTGCTTTAAGTGGGAAACAGCTTTGGTGTGGATGTCAGACCAAGGTGGTGGATCCTTTTTCAAAAGAGATGATAAAGGAGTGGTATAGGTATTGACTTGTGGAATGAAATCTCTGACATAATTGACAATCCCTAGAAACTATTGAATTTATTTTCTAGTAAAATTGGAATCAGGGAAATAAGTCAATTCTTGTGCAATATGAGGACTAGGGTGATAAAACCTATTTTTTATTATCATTCCAAGAAAAGTGATGGTATCAGTTACAATGGTACTTTTCTTTTCTGATAACATAATTCCATAAGATTGAATTATCTTAAAGAATTGTTCAAGCAGATCATGATGTTGATCATGTGTTTATGAAAAGAGAAGTAAGTCATCAATATAGATCAAGGTATGACGGAGAATGGGTTGGAAAATGGTGGTCATGGCCTTTTGAAAAATAGATGGAGTTGTTTCAAGCCCAAAAGGCAACACGGTCCACTGAAAGTGGGCATTTGGGATACAAAATGCAGTCTTGGGTCGATCATCTAGGTAAATACCTAGTTACCAAAACCCGGATTTAAGATCAAATTTTAAAAAGATCTTGGCATTTTGTATTTGGACAAACAAAGATTGTCTTTGAGGAAGTGGAGACTTGTTATCTTGAAGAAAGATATTAAGAGGCTGATAGTCAATAACCAGTCTCTTTTTTCCTCGGACTTTCTCAGAGTGTTTTTCCACATAGAATGTTTGACAAGCCCATGGAGATGTTGTGGGCTCAATAAGACCTTGGGCCAAAATAAGGTCTTCAGGTGTCATTCCCAGTTGCTCTGATCGGATCAGTTGTGGGTCGCAGAGCAGATCCGGTCACAGCAGTCTGGTCGTGGGTCAACGAGCAGATCCGGTCAAGGAGCAGATCCGACCGCAACAGTCCAGTCGTGGGTCAAGGAGCAAATCAGGTTGCAGCAGATTCAATCATGGGTCGTGGAGCAGCAGATTTGATCGAAGGTGGATGCGTGTGCAAGCTGCGCTGCGTTTGTCTCTTCTCTGCGTTTCCGTCGATGTGTTGTCGGCTGCCAACTGCAGCTTTGCTTTTGCGATTTGTTTGTGTGTATGTGTGAAATCATGAAGTTGTGATTTGTGAAACATAAGGCTGCAGTTGTGAAGATGGTGGATCCGTGTGTTTGTGTTTGTGGATGTGTGTTTGTTGCTGTGTGTTTCCGTCGATGTGTTGCCGGCTGCCAACTGCAGCTTTGCTTTTGCAATTTGTTTGTGTGTATGTTTGAAATCATGAAGTTGTGATTTGTGAAACATAAGGCTGCAATTGTGAAGATGGTGGATCCGTGTGTTTGTGCTTGTGGCTGTGTGTTTGTGGTTGTGTGAGTGTGTTCTTCATTTTGTTTTTTATTTATTTAATTTTTTTAAAATTTTTTATTTTTTCAGCCCATCCGATCTGATTTTCGGATCAGATCGGGTTTCATCCAATCCGATGATGATCCGATCGGGTTTCATTAACAATCCGATCCGATCCGAACCCGATATTTTTCGAATCGGATCGGGTCGGTTGTTTTGCCCACCCCTAGTTTAAGGGCATCAGTATAGGTTTTAAACATGTTTTTATCTGGACATTCTTTGCTTGGCTCAACAAATCAAAGCCAATAAGAAGATCTTTGTCAGGGAGATAAGATCCAATCATTTTTGTCCAAAGCTGAATACCAATAGAGTGTTTGGTAATCAATTTTGTTGAAAACAATTCTCTATTTGCAGCTTTGAAGAATTCTTCATGTTTTTTCCAATAATCAGGAGGGACTATACTGGGATTAATCATACTTTTTTTAGCACCAGTATCTATAAAACCTATAACAGAGATAGGTCGATGGTATTTGGATGGTAAGATTTGGACTTTGATAGATGGGATTTTGATTTTCAAATCATGGACAAGATTGGAATTTTGGATCTGATGGATTGTGTAGACAAATGGATCAGATTGGTCAGATCAGAAAAGGATGATTCATCAGTGTTATCCAGAGCAAAGATGGTTGAGTCATCTCCTTTTTCCTGTTCAAAAAACAGATACTCAATTTGATCTGTATCAGGGCAAAAATCAGTATTTTGCTGAAGATGTTGGAGTAGGCGCACATCTTTGGCTGGCTTGTTTGGACAATCTTTATCAAAATGGCCTTTCTTAAGGCAAATGAAACAACGTGATTTCTTTTTCATGTACTGATCTTTGGATGAGGAAGATTTACGTCGAAAGAATCATAGATGTCTGGATTTTCTTTTCTTTTTCCTGTAAAAGGGGTCTGGGTTTTGGACATACTTTTTGAAATGGGATTTCTTTTTTTGTAGGACAGTGACATTGGGTTTTGTCAGAACACTTGATTTTGAGATAAGGTTTTTTACAAGCAGATCTAAAAGGTTCTTTGTCCTTGATAAGTTCTTTGAAGAACTTCTTTTGTTCACATAATTTATCAAGGCAACCCATTGCCAATTGAAAGATTTTTCCCAAGGTCAGATTATCAATTACAAGATTGTGAGCTGTAATCTGTCTATGTAACTCTGGCTGTAGTTCCAAGGGTAAAGGGGCCATAAAAACATGCTGAAGAGTGGCATCATTGAACCCATTGAGTTTGTAATACAGGACAATCATTCTTTTGTAGTGAAAGTGGAGATCTTTTGGGTTTAAAGAACAACACTTCATGTTTAAAAACTCTTTTCTAGCCACCTCATAGGTAACCAAAGGTTCTCCTATGAATTGTTCATGAATGATGGCTAGGGCTGTAGAAACCTCTGGGATTTGAATGAATTGTAATTGTCTGTATATTCCCAAACTGTCAAACTAATCTCTTAAGGAACTCGTAAATCGAGTTGAGAATTCCTTAAGGACTATCTGGGTTATGACACCTGGTCTGATCATTTGTAAATCTATCCAGGCAGAAAACTCCTAGAGTCTTTCTCTCCATTTATGAGGAGGGAGATCATCAAAAGTGAACCAAGGACCATTGGATGGTTTTGATTGGTGAGATCCTTGTTGTGCATTAGAAGTTGAACCAGTAGGTTGATCAACAGGTGGATCATCATAATCACCTACTTCTTTTGTAACGACGGGTTCACTTGATTGAGGATCAGCCATCAATAATCTATAAATATCAGCCAACTCAGATTTTGAATCTGTAGTTTCATCAGAGTTGTCAAAAGCATAAAAGGATTCTAATGAAGAACTTTGAATTTCATCATTACTGGCTGAAAAGTCTGATTTAACAGAAATTCCATACTAGAACATAGGGTCTTTTCCAATAGTAAAAGAAGAAGGAATATCTATTGGTGGTTTTGATTTTTCTGGTTGACCAGGGGGCTTTTGTTTTGGTTTAGGTGATGGTGATACAAGTTCTGGTTTTGTAAAAAGAGTATGGGTCATACCAAATAATTTGGCTGGATCATAAGGTCTTGTCTAAGACAAAAAAGACCCAAAAGGATGGTATGTTTGAGATAAGGTTGGAATTGACTGTGATCTTCCAAAAAGTGAAGGCTGTTGTTTTTCCGAGTCAATTCTGGCTAATTCAGCTTTTAGCCGTATGGTTAAACTGTGGACCTCAGTACCTTTTGTTAATCATATCTCAAAGATCTTTATCCAATTAGACAATCCTATCTTTGAGATCTTGGTACATCTGTTGAAGTCTGAGAGTGATGTCATCAACTTTTTTCTCAACTTGAACAGTCTTGGTAGAAATGGTATCTACCTTTTGTTGAAGAGTATTCAGGGCTTGATTTTGTGCTCGCATTCATTACATGTTTGCGCTTTAAGATCGCTTTCAAATGATTTTGGTTCTTCCATGTGTTCGGATGGAGTAATTGGGGACTGGACAAATGGTTTTGAGATAACATGTTGTTGGACATCAGTTTGATTTTCAAGAGTGGGGAACTGGGAAAGGTAATCTTGAGTAGGAGATCAGGAAGGGGAAAACATCATACATAGAGAAACCAAAGGTGGTGAGGATAAAGGGCTTTCCTGGACTTGTTTATGACAAGACAAGAATTTAGGTTCATGTTTTCGGATCCATTGCAGACCTTTACGATACGTGGGTAAAGGTAAGAAATTGATAGATAGATCTGGATCATCAGGCTTGGATGGTTTATGGTGATGACAAGGAGAGTGGGGGCGTTTCTTATTTTTCTTTTTCTTTGGAATGTCAATTTCTTCCACATCTTCCCAACATGGTTAATCAGAATCACACATTCCAGAGCCTGGGACATCCCATATAAAATGACCATTTTGTTTGGCTGGATATATAGGGTAGCCATTAGAGTTAAAGGATAAGATGGGTATTCTTCTTGGTTAGTTTGAACTAGTTGAATCATAGCTGAATGGGCATAGGATAATCTGTGAGGAGCTTCAAATGGAGGTGGTGTAGAAAGTAGATTAGGAGTTGGTGAGGTAATTATTATTTTAGGAAATGGAGGAGCGGATGCTGTAGTAGGGATAGGTGGTGATTTGAAGGTCAATTTTACAGTTCCATTAGACCTTCGTTCAAACAGACTCTCAAAGGTCTATATAGGTTTAGAATTTTGATGAAATTTCTCATAGTTTGACAACCATTCTAAAGGCATCAACTTGAGAAGTTCAGAACAGGGAATTTGTCTGGGGATCTGGATGATGGTTGGGAGTTCCTCTGATTCTGCAAGAATCATAAGGGCATCTGATGAAGTTTGTGGAGTAAGAAGATCTAAGGCATGATTTTGAATACAGTAGACCATCTGATGGTGCAAGGTAGCCATTTTGGCAGAGGCTATTTGATCTGCTCCTTGGAGCTGGATCTGGACTTTTAAGGATCTGGGCAATCTGCTTTAAGTGGGAAACAACTTTGGTGTGGATGTCAGACCAAGGTGGTGGATCCTTTTTCAAAAGAGATGATAAAGGAGTGGTATAGGTATTGACTCGTGGAATGAAATATCTGACATAATTGACAATCCCTGCAAAATTTGTTTTAAAATCTGTTTTATGGTATAATTTGGAAACCTTAGTCCTGATTGACAGTTAATTCATTAATTCCAAGAACTAAGAGAGTTTTAAACACTATGTCCTCTTCATCATCTTCAAGTTCTACTCTAGTTTCTCTTACCCCTTCTCTTAATCTTCCTTCTTCTCGTTCTAAAAGAACCACAAATAAAATAGAAAGTCTTGTTGAATTCTCTTATGTCCCTAAGTCTGTAAAAATAGATGAATCATATATGCCCTTGGTCAACCCTTATCAGTTGTATAAAAAGAATAACTCCTTCACTCGAAGTATTGGTACCCTCATCAGTACAAAACGTCCTCTTCTTAAAGAGTATGTTCAATCTTCTAGGTTTGATTAGTGTGCTTTACAGTCCACTACTGTTGAGCAGTATGTCACCCTAGAGATTTCTCCTGAACTCATAGCCTCATGGAAAAGAGAAGGCTATACACATCTCCATGTTGGATGTGTTCGTCTTGTTTTCACTCTCCATGGCCGTAAAGGCTTGCCTATCACTGCTAGACTTGCTTTGCTTGACAACCGTTTTAAACAATATGAACATGTCATTATTGGTACTGTTCTCACCACCTTGCATGCAGGGAGTGTTTTGCTTACTTTCTACCCTAACTTCAATCTCTCCCTTGATGACCTTAACCTTCCCACAACCTTAAAAGTCCAGATCTAGCTCCAAGGAGCAAATCAAATAGCCTCTGCCAAAATGGCTACCTTGCACCATTAGCTGGTCTACCGTCTTCAAAATCATGCCTTAAATCTTCCTACTCCACAAACTTCATCAGATGCCCTTATGATTCTTATTGAAATCCCAACCATCATCCAGATCCCCAGACAAATTCCCCGTTCTGAACTTCTCAAGTTGATGCCTTTAGAATGGTTGTCAAACTATGAGAAATTTCATCAAAATTCTGAACCTATACAGACCTCTGAGAGTTTGTTTGAACGAAGGTCTGATGGAACTGTAAAATTGACCTTCAAATCACCCCTTATCCTTACTGCAGCATCCGCTCCTTCACTTCCTAAAATAATAATTACCTCATCAACTCCCAGTCTACTTTCTACACCACTTCCATCTGAAGCTCCTCACAGATTATCCTATACCCATTCAGCTATGATTCAACTAGTTCAAACTAACCAAGAAGAATTACCCATCTTATCCTTCAACTCTAATGGCTACCCTGTGAACAATAACGTATATGTGAATAATAACATTTATCTTTTTATGCTCCTCCTAAGGTTTTCGACTGTCCTGAGTTCAAAATTGCTGTCCGTTTTTCCATCTGATCTTTCGTTCATTGTGAAATGACCATGATATCTCCTAAAATACATAAAATACTTAATTAAAATAAAACACACATAATTAAATTATAAGGGACTTAAAGACATAAAAGTAAGGATGTTAGTGAGACTTGGAGTGTAAAATTATGATTTTCTCTATTATAAATACACACTTTCTAGTACTCAACACCCTGTATACCCAGCCAAACAAAATGGTCATTTTATATGGGATGTCCCAGGCTCTGGAATGTGTGATTCTGATTGCCCATGTTGGGAAGATGTGGAAGAAATTGACATTCCAAAGAAAAAGAAAAATAAGAAACGCCCCCACTCTCCTTGTCATCACCATAAACCATCCAAGCCTGATGATCCAGATCCATCTGTCAATTTCTTACCTTTACCCACGTATCGTAAAGGTCTGCAATGGATCCGAAAACATGAACCTAAATTCTTGTCTTGTCATAAACAAGTCCAGGAAAGCCCTTTATCCTCACCACCTTTGGTTTCTCTATGTATGATGTTTTCCCCTTCCTGATCTCCTACTCAAGATTACCTTTCCCAGTTCCCCACTCTTGAAAATCAAACTGATGTCCAACAACATGTTATCTCAAAACCATTTGTCCAGTCCCCAATTACTCCATCCGAACACATGGAAGAACCAAAATCATTTGAAGCAGTCTTAAACTGGCAAACACAGAATGCCAGAGCACAAAATCAAGCCCTGAATACTCTTCAACAAAAGGTAGATACCATTTCTACCAAGACTGTTCAAGTTGAGAAAAAAGTTAATGACATCACTCTCAGACTTCAACAGATGTATCAAGATCTCAAAGATAGGATTGTCCAATTAGATAAAGATCTTTGAGATATGATTAACAAAAGGTACTGGGGTCTAGAGTTTAACCAAAAAGAAGCTGAGATCATATGACTAAAAGCTGAATTAGCCAGAATTGACTCAAAAAAACAACAGCCTTCACTTTTTGGAAGATCACAGTCAATTCCAACCTTATCTCAAACATACCATCCTTTTGGCTCTTTTTTGTCTCAGACAAGACCTTATGATCCAGCCAAATTATTTGGTATGACCCATACTCTTTTTACAAAACCAGAACCTGTATCACCATCACTTAAACGAAAACCAAAGCCCCCTGTTCAACCAGAAAAATCAAAACCACCAACAGATATTCCTTCTTCTTCTACTATTGGAAAAGACCCTATGTTCCAGTATGGAATTTCTGTTAAATCAGACTTTTCAGCCAGTAATAATGAAATTCAAAGTTTCTCGTCATAATCCTTTGATGCTTTTGACAACTCTGATGAAACTACAGATTCAGAATCTGAGTTGGCTGATATTTCTAGATTATTGATGGCTGATCCCCAATCAAGTGAACCCGTCGTTACAGAAGAAGTAGGTGATTATGATGATCCACCTGTTGATCAACCTACTGGTTCAACTTCTAATACACAATAAGGATCTCACCAATCAAAACCATTCAATGGTCCTTGGTTCACTTTTGATGATCTCCCTCCTCATAAATAGAGAGAAAGACTCCATGAGTTTTCTGTTTGGATAGATTTACAAATGATCAGACCAGGTGTCACAACCCAGATAGTCCTTAAGGAATTCTCAACTCGATTTACGGGTTCCTTAAGAGATTGGTTTGACAGTTTGGGAATATACAGACAGTTACAGTTCATTCAAATCCCAGAGGTTTCTACAGCCCTAGCCATCATTCATGAACAATTCATAGGAGAACCTTCGGCTACCTATGAGGTGGCTAGAAAAGAGTTTTTGAACATGAAGTGTTGTTCTTTAAACCCAAAAGATCTCCACTTTCACTACAAAAGAATGACTGTTAGATTAATACAACATCTTCAGAATAAAACAAATAACCTTTTGTTTGTTAGGGCAGTTCTTTGCAAAATGACCTCGTTTATGACAAATAAAACATCTGGATTTCTTTGCTCTCGTTGACTTTTTAAGGATCCCTGTTTTGGCCATGAGTTGCCTGTGCTTTGGGATTATCAAATGTTTTGAGTTTTGTACATGGTATATTGGCGGGAATCCATCGCTGAAAAATAGTAGTCATGGCCTTTTGGAACAGTGATGGAGCTAGGGGTAAACCTTTTGGTGAGGGCTGTCTTAGGGAGTGAAGAAGCCATGGAGATGACTGGAAAATGGGACTGTATCTGCTTTGAAGTTTTGGGAGAAGGTTTTCTTGAGAGGTAATCTGGAATGAGATTGTGTTCCCCTTTTATATGTGAAACTTTGAAGTCATATCGGGAAAACCAATCTTCTAGGCAGAGTAACGTCTTTTCTGGAACTGAATCCATAAACAAAGCCCAACCTGTTCATGATCTCACAATCCCTATTCCCTCGATCAAAGTCCAAGTCCTTCCCTCCAAATATCATAGGCCCATTTCTGTTATTAGGTTTATTGACACAAGAGCCCAAAGATCCATGATGAATCCAGCCATTTTACCATCTGAGTGTTGGCAACAACACCAAGAATACTTTAAGGCTGCAAATGGTGAACTGTTCTCCACAAAGCTCATTACCAAAAAACCAATTGGTATCCAGCTTTTTCCCAACTATATCATTTGGACCAAAGTCATTGGTTCCAATCTGCCCACTAAAGCCCTCTTGTTAGGTTTTGATGTCCTACACCGAGCCAAACAATTGCACATTTCGGCAATCGGCATTCGGTTCAAACATATGTTCAAAACATATACCAGTGCCTTGAAACTTTACTCTTTGGCCCAAACACCATCTTCTTATGCTCAGCATGTTTTTATGGCCTCTTTACCATAGGAATTGCAGCCAGAGTTATATAGACAGATTACAGCTCACAATCTTGTGATTGATAATCTAACCTTGGGAAAAATCTTTCAATTGGCAATGGGTTGCCTTGATAAATTGTGTGAACAAAAGAAGTTCTTCAAAGAACTTATCAAGGACAAAGAACCTTTCAGATCTGCTTGTAAAAAACCTTATCTCAAAATCAAGTGTTCTGACAAAACCCAATGTCACTGTCCTACAAAAAAAGAAATCTTATTTCAAAAAGTATGTCCAAAACCCAGACCCCTTTTACTGGAAAAAGAAAAGAAAATCCAGACATCTACGATTCTTTCGACGTAGATCTTCGTCATCCAAAGATCAGTACAGGAAAAAGAAATCACGTTGTTTCATTTGCCATAAGAAAGGCCATTTTGCTAAAGATTGTCCAAACAAGCCAGCCAAAGCTGTGCGCTTACTCCAACATCTTCAGCAAAATACTGATTTTTGTCCTGATACAGATCAAATTGAGTATCTGTTTTCTGAACAGGGAAAAGCAGATGACTCAACCATCTTTGCTCTAGATAACACTGATGAATCATCCTTTTTTTATTCTGACCAATCTGATCTATCTGTCTACACAATCCATCAGATCCAAAATTCCAATCTTGTCCATGATTTGAAAATCAAAATCCCATCTATCAAAGTCCAAATCTTACCATCCAAATACCACCGACCTATCTCTGTTATAGGTTTCATAGATACTGGTGCTAAAAAAAGTATGATTAATCCCAGTATACTCCTTCTTGATTGTTGGAAAAAACATGAAGAATTCTTTAAGGATGCAAATGGAGAATTGTTTTCAACAAAATTGATTACCAAACACTCTATTGGTATTCAGCTTTTCCTAAATTGTGTTCTTTGGACAAAAATGATTGGATCTCATCTCCTTGACAAAGATCTTCTTATTGTCTTTGATTTGTTCAGCCAAGCAAAGAATGTCCATATTACTCCCACCGGTATTAGGTTTAAAAACATGTTTAAAACCTATATTGATGCCCTTAAACTATACTCTCTTTCTAATATTCCTCAATCATATGAGAGTATCACAAACCGTCTTCTCTAATATTGTCCTGAGTCTCATACTCAGTTTGTTCATCCCAATCCATTGTGAAAAAACCCACAATTCTTTGTTAAATTGCCTTTCAAGCTAAACAAAGACCATAATCCTACAAAGGCCACCCATCCAGGAATGACACCTGAAGACCTTATTTTGGCCCAAACTGAATGTCAACAGTTATTGGCCCAAGGTCTTATTAAGCCCACAACATCTCAATGGGCTTGTCAAGCATTCTATGTGGAAAAACACTCTAAGAAAGTCCAAGGAAAAAAGAGACTGGTTATTAACTATCAGCCTCTTAATATCTTTCTTCAAGATAACAAGTTTCCACTTCCTCAAAGACAATCTTTGTTTGTCCAGATAAAAAATGCCAAGATCTTTTTAAAATTTGATCTTAAAACCGGGTTTTGGCAACTGGGTATTTACCTAGATGATCGACCCAAGACTGCATTTTGTATCCCAAATGCCCACTTTCAGTGGACCGTGTTGCCTTTTGGGCTTAAAACAACCCCATCTATTTTCCAAAAGGCCATGACCACCATTTTTCAGCCTATTCTCCATCATACCCTGATCTATATTGATGACTTCTCTTTTCAGAAACACATGATCAACATCATGATCTGCTTGAACAATTCTTTAAGATAATTCAATCTTATGGAATTATGTTATCAGAAAAGAAAAGTACCATTGCAACTGATATCATCACTTTTCTTGGAATGATAATCAAAAATGGGTTTTATCACCTTAGTCCTCATATTGCACAAGAATTGACTTATTTCCTTGATTCCAATTTTACTAGAAAACAAATTCAACAGTTTTTAGGGATTGTCAATTATGTCAGAGATTTCATTCCACGAGTCAATACCTATACCACTCCTTTATAATCTCTTTTGAAAAAGGATCCACCACCTTAGTTTGACATCCACACCAAAGTTATTTCCCACTTAAAGCAAATTGCCCAAACAGATGCTTCTGCCCTTGTGGTATCAGAGCCACAAAATTGTTTGCTCATAAAAATCTTGTTTTATGGTATTTTCTAACACTCCTTCATTTTGCAAGTTAATTCATTATTTCCTAAAGACTAAGATCTTCATCACACATGGCTTCTTCTTCAAATTCTAGTACTGTGTCTTTAACCTCTTCCTTGCATCTTCCTTCTTGTTCTAAAAGCACCACCAAAAAGATTGAAAGTCTTGTTGAGTTCTCCTATGTTCCTAAATCCGTTCAGATTGATGAATCCTACATGCCTCTTGTCAATCCTTACCAATTATACAAGAAAACCCGCTCTCTTACTCGCAGTATTCGAGCCCTTGTCAGTACCAAATGACCTTTACCCAAAGAGTATGTCCAATCTTCTCAGTTTGATCGTTGTGCTCTTCAATCCACCATATCAGAACAATATGTTACCCTCGAAATTTCCCCTGAGTTTATTACTTCCTGGAAACGTGAGGGCTATACTCACCTTCATCTTGGAGGAATCCGTCTTGTTCTTACTCTTCATGGTCGAAAAGGTTTACCAGCATCAGCTAGACTTGCTTTGCTTGATACCCGGTTTAAACACTATGAACATGCCATCATTGGCACTGTTCTCACTACCCTACATGCTGGTAGTGTTCTTTTAACCTTTTACCCAAACTTTAAACTTTCTCTTGATGATCCAAACCTCCCTACTGCTCTGAAAGTCCAGATCCAGCTCCAGGGAGCTGCTCAGGTAGCTACTTAAAAAATGGCTACTTTACACCATCAATTGGTGTACCGATTGCAAAATCATGCTTTGGACTTACCCACTTCGCAAGAAACCTCAGATGCCTTGATGATTCTTGTTGAATCTGAAGATATTCCTACTATCATTCAGATTCCCAGACAAATTCCCATACACGAGCTCTTACAGCTCATGCCCCTTGAGTGGTTGTCTAATTATGAAAAGTTCTATCAAAACACAGAGCCACTCTCGACTTTTGAAAGTTCTTTTGAAAAACGGCCAGATGGCACTGTTAAGATGACTTTTAAGCCACCACCACTTTCGGTTCCTACGATTTCCTCTGCTCCACCTTTACCAGATATTATCATCACCTCTCCTACACCCCGCCTTCAATCAACACCTCCACCATCAGAGGCCCCACACCGATTGTCCTGTACCCATTCTGCCATGATCTCGCCTGTCCAGACTCATCAAGAGGATTTACCCATTTTGTCCTTTGATTCCTATGGTTATCTGTTTATCCAGCCAAAATAAACGGTCATTTCATGTGGGATGCTCCCGCCTTGGGTATGTGTGACCCAGGTTGTTCTTGTTGGGAAGATGTTGAAATCCTTGAACTTCCCAAGAAAAAGAAAAAGAAAAATATTGTTTTCCCAGGTTGCAACTATCATAAGAAGGATCCACCATCTGATGATCCAGATCCCTCTGTCAGTTATTTACCCTCACCTATTTATCAAAAAGGTTTACAGTAGATTCAAACCCATGAACCTGAACTTTTGTCTTGCTCCCAACAGGCTCAACTCCAACAGCCTATTCCACCTTCTCCATTGATCTCCTCTTGTATGATGTTCTCTCCTACAGATTTTCCTCCTTTAGACAAACAAACAGATGTCTCTAGACATGTTATTTCTAAGCCATTTGTCCAGTCCCCTATTACTCCTACTGGCCATATGGAGGAACCCAAGTCTTTTGAAGCAGTTCTAAATTGGCAAACACAAAATGCCAGAGTCCATAATCAATCTTTGACCTCACTTCACCAAAAGGTTGATAACATCTCCTATCGAACTGTTTATGTTGAAAAACAAGTTGATCACATCAGCTTACAACTTCAAAAGATGTATCAGGACATGCAAGATCGAGTTGTTCAATTAGATCTTGATTTGCAAGAAATGATCTAGCAACGATATTGGGGTCCAGAATTCAATCAAAAGGAGGTTGAGATCAGACAACTAAAAGCTGAGTTGGCACGAATTGACTCAGACAAGCAACAACCCTCACTTTTTAGTAAACGCCAACCTCTCCCAACTTTATCTCAAACCTACCACCCTTTTGGCACCTTTATGGCTCCATCCGGGCCATATGATCCTACAAAATTATTTGGTATAACCCACACACGTTTTAAAGATGAACCAAAACCCCAAATCCGTCCAAAAGCTACCTCCTCACCAAAACCTCCAGTATCCCTTCGGGATACTCCATCTACCTCTACTGGCAAAACTCCTGCTCAGCAGATGGAAATTACCACTGCCACCATTGTTCCACAACCCACCGATACAGACGACCTGAACTCTTCTAGTTCTTTTGATTTTGATGAGACTTCCACTGATGATCAAACTTGTGATACTCCAACTAGTGACTCAGAAGCTGAATATATTGATATTTCCAGATTATTAATGGCTGATACTGCTGACCCATAGCCAAGTGAACCTGTAGTCACTGAACCTGAAGAAGTTGGAGACAATGAACCAGAGACCTCTAGCCAGCCTAGGCCTCAAAGGTCTTCATTAGAATCAAAGCCATCCAATGGTCCTTGGTTCACTTTTGATGACCTTCTACCTCATAGATGGCGTGAACGTCTCCAAGAACTATCTGCTTGGATTGATCTCCAGATGCTCCGCTCTGGAGCAACAACCCAATCTGTGCTAAAAGAATTCTCTACCCGTTTTACGGGATCACTTAGAGATTGGTTTGATAGGTTGGGTACTTATAGACAACTCCAGTTCTTTCAACTTCCTGAAGTCTCTACTGCTTTGGCTTTAATTCATGAGCAATTCATAGGGGAACCCTCTGTTACCTATGACGTTGCTAGACGAGAATTCCTCAACATGAAGTGTTGTTCTTTACAACCTAAAGACCTCCACTTCCATTACAAGCGCATGTCTATCTTGTACTACAAGTTGAACGGTTACAATGACTCAACCCTGAGACATGTGTTCATAAAGATCTTTGCCGAGGAATTACAACCTGACGAGTTCTGACTAATCACGTCACAGCTCATAACCTGGTTATAGACAATCTTTCCCTTGGTAAGATTTTCCAACTTGCTATGGGATGTCTAGATAAACTTTGTGAACAAAAGAAGTTCTTCAAAGAACTTCTCCGAGATAAAGAACAATTCAGATCTGCCTGTAAAAAACCCTATCTGAAAATTAAGTGTAAAGATAAAAAACAGTGTCACTGTCCTTCCAATAAAAAACACCATTTTCAGAAATACTCCTCCAACCCTACTCACCATTCCAGAAAAAGATCCAAGAAACGATTCAAACCTCTACGTTTTTCCATAAGAAAACCTCTTCTCACGACTCTTTCAGAGAAAAGAAATCCAGATGTTTTATTTGTCATAAGCGAGGTCATTTTGCAAAGAACTGCCCTAACAAACCAGCTAGAGCAGTTAGATTAATACAACATCTTCAGAATAATACAGACTTCACTCTTGATGATCAGATTGAATTCTTATTTTCTGAACAAGAAAGTCCAGATGAGTCTACAATCTTTGCCCTTGAAAATTCTTCTGATGAAGAATCCTTGACTGATTCTGAAGAACCCATTCTCACTATTGCTACCATTCAGACCCAATCCATAAACAAAGCCCAACCTGTTCATGATCTCACAATCTCTATTCCCTCGATCAAAGTCCAAGTCCTTCCCTCCAAATATCATAGGCCCATTTATGTTATTGGGTTTATTGACACAGGAGCCCAAAGATCCATGATGAATCCAGCCATTTTACCATCTGAGTGTTAGCAACAACACCAAGAATACTTTAAGGCTGCAAATGGTGAACTGTTCTCCACAAAGCTCATTACCAAAAAACCCATTGGTATCCAGCTTTTTCCCAACTATATCATTTGGACCAAAGTCATTGGTTCCAACCTGCCCAATAAAAACCTCTTGATAGGTTTTGATGTCCTACACCAAGCCAAATAATTGCACATTTCTGCAATCGGCATTCGGTTCAAACATATGTTCAAAACATATACCAGTGCCTTGAAACTTTACTCTTTGGCCCAAACACCATCCTTTTGTGCTGACATCAATGCCAAATTTCTCACATTATGTCCTGATGACCACAGTAAATTCCAACATCCCCATCCTCTGTGGAAAAATAGCCAGTTCTTCATTAAACTGCCCTTCAAGCTTAATGAAGACCATAACCCTACCAAAGCTACTAACCCTGGCATGACGCCAGAAGACCTCACCTTAGCTCAATTTGAGTGTCAACAGCTTTTGGCCCAAGGTCTCATTGAACCCACTTCTTCTCAATGGGCTTGCCAAGCCTTCTATGTTGAAAAACATTCTGAGAAGGTCCGAGGAAAGAAAAGGCTCGTCATTGATTACCAACCTTTGAATATCTTTTTACAAGATATTAAATTTCCTTTACCCAGAAGACAAGCCTTGTTTACCTAACTAAAAAATGCCAAGATTTTTTCTAAGTTTGATTTGAAATCAGGCTTTTGGCAACTTGGGGTCGATCCTGATGACAGACCCAAAACCGCCTTTTGCATTCCCAATGCCCATTATCAATGGACTGTTTTGTCATTTGGGCTTAAAACAGCTCCATCACTATTCCAAAAGGCTATGACTACTATTTTCCAGCCCATTCTCCATCATACACTGGTCTACATTGATGACTTGTTATTATTCTCCAAAACCCATGACCAACATCATAATTTGCTGCATCAATTTCTCCAGATTGTTCAACACCATGGCATAATGCTTTCAGCCATTAAAAGCACTATCGCCACATACCACATCACTTTCCTTGGTATGGAAATCCAAAATGGATCCTACCAGCCCAGTCCACACATAGCCCAAGAGCTCCAATACTTTCCTGATAGTAACTTTTCCAAAAAACAAATTCAACAGTTTTTGGGAATAGTTAACTATATCCGTGACTTCATTCCACGTGTCAATAACTACACCTCTCCTTTATCCTCACTTTTGAAAAAGAATCCTCCACCCTGGAATGACCACCACACCACATGTGTCTCATAACTAAAAAGATATGCCCAAAATCCCCCACCATTGCTAATCATTACTAATGGACAATGCATCCTGCAGACTGATACCTCTGACGAGGCGTGGGGAGCCATTTTGATTGAAAAGATTGATGACAAAGAACATTATGTCGCGCATGCTAGTGGACAGTTCTCTCCAGCTCAAAAGCATTACCATACTGCCTACAAAGAAATCTTAGCGGTCAAAAATGGCATTAAAAAGTTTGAATTCCACCTCATCGGATTCCAATTCCTTGTCATAATGGATAATTCAGCTTTTTCAAATATGATGAATTTCAAAAATCATTCAGTTCCAGAAAAGACGTTACTCCGCCTAAAAGATTGGTTTTCCCGCTATGACTTCAAAGTTTCACATATAAAAGGGGAACACAATGTCATTCCAGATTACCTCTCCAGAAAACCTTCTCCCAAAATCTCAAAGCAGCTGCAGTCCCATTTTCCAGTAATCTCCATAGCTTCTTCACTCCCTAAGACAGCCCTCACTAAAAAGTTTACCCCTGGAAACCGTGCTTTCAGCACTCCTTTCCATCTTCAGGAATATGCTAAATCTTTTCTCATGCGGTATTATATACTTGCATGCTCTGAATACCCTGATTCCCCTACATTTCAGGATTATCATCCGGAATATATGTTTCTTACAAGTCTTACGTTAGATCTGTCCAGACCACTTTTCGAGAATGAGTTATGGTATATGTGGTGTCTCTCACTACTGTATGCCACCAGACTGGTTTTCCCGCTATTTGCCACTCTTGACCTTTTAAACAATCCAGAACAAGCCACCTATCTCACCTGGATACTTTTTGAATGGTTTGCGCCCTTGCCTGTTTGGCGCCATAAACTTCAACAGCTCAAAACCACCCATAATCTTGGTAAAATCTCCTACCAAGAAGCCCAGCTGTTTACCTCCGTCTTCATAGTCTACCGACCATATTTCCAACACCCTGGTCATTTGTCTTTCATGTATTGGATTTCACTGAAACAAAATGACCCATTTACATTTAAAAAAATTTTTCTTTTCAAAAAAATCCTTATCACTTTTCGAAATGTATGAGTGGATCACAATCCCTCATCCTGCTTTGTTACAACAAGATTATGCCACCAAGACAAATTTGAAAAATTATCTTTTTCAGATTAACCATGTCACACCCCTATCTACTGACATTAAACACACCTCCATTGGTCCACAACATGATATTTTTATGATCCCTACACCATCCCTGGTCTCTAAACCAAAATCTTGTGGTATTATCATTAAGGAAGAACGCCCTGATTATACGGACTTTCTATTCCAAGACTCTCAAGATCCATGGGAAGAATTCTTTCCTCTTGACAGTCAGAATCAACCACAGCCTGGTCAAAGCAGCAACCCTCCTACTACAGCACCTTGGCCTCAACACACCAAGCCCATTACTTTGCTCACTCCTCCACCAGTAGTCTAGCCTCTTATTGAAAATGACACTTTTATGGCTGACTGGCCCAGAAAAGGAAAAACTTGCCCTGCACATCATCCTGACCAAGCTCAAGATTGCACCTAGCCCTTCCGACCTTGTGGGACCAAATCACCCGATGCAACTGAATCCTCCTCAGAGGATATCATCTCCCTATAAAGTCTATCCGCCAGCTGGAAAGCACTTTATTAAAAGTATTTTGTCCGTTTGTAATAATGATCATGAATGGTGTGTTGTCATGATCACTGCTTTCTTTTCCTTTATTATTTATGTCAATATCGGTGTGCTGTCAAAAATGGTGTGCTAATGTGCTGTCAAAATCGGCGTGCTAATGTGCTATCAACATCGGTGTGCTGTCTACATTAGTGTGCTGTCAAAGTTGGTGTCCTATCATAATCTTTATAACAGCACCTTTGTGAAAGTTGTTTGTTTTCTTATGCTTTGTAAATGTTACGTTTGTAACAGCTGATAAGGACTTATCCTTATCCACTCTCTCTCCTTCCCTATAAAAGGAGTAGACTCTTGTAAACGAAACCAACTAGAAAATGAAATATATGAATATTTTAGAATTCTCTCCCATGTCTAACTAACTTCTCTTTTCTTAGTCTAAAAGAATAATGAATTAAATTAAGGAATGAAGGAGTAATGGAACTGTTCATAAAACTTCGAGGTAGTATGCTCTACACTTGCCTTCTTTGAAGGATCCTGTGTATCAGAAACTCGTTGACATTTTAAAGATCCCTGTTTTGGCCATGAGTTGCCTGTGCTTTGGGATTATCAAATGTTTTGAGTTTTGTACATGGTATATCGGCGGGAATCCATCGACGTAAATTCCAGAGGTCATCCCGAATGGGGACTAGTCTGGTTTGCACTGATGGTAAACAAGCCACGTACTGCGTACTCTGCCCTTGTCGCGCATGCCAGCGGACAGTTCAATAATGCTCAAAAGCATTACCACACAATCTACAAAGAAATCCTTGCAGTCAAATATGGGATAAAGAAGTTTGAATTCCATCTTATCGGAGTTCACTTTTATGTCAGAATAGATAACTCTGCTTTTCCCAATATGTTAAATTTCAAAAGTCATACTGTTCTTGGAAAAACCCTCCTTTGTCTTAAGGACTGGTTCTCTCGATATGATTTTAAAGTTAACCATATAAAAGGAGAACTAAACACCATCTCAGACTACCTTTCCAGAAAACCTTCTCAAAAAGCTTTCACTTTCTCTGTGATTTCCATGGCTTGTTCACTTCCCAAACATGCTCTCATAAAGAAATACACTCCTGACAATAAAGCTTTTCGATCTCCTTTCCAAGTTCAAGAATATGCCAAAGCTTTTCTCATGCGATTCTTTATCGCAGCATATTCTGAATATCCCGAGTCTTCCACATTCTAGGATTATCATCTGGAATGCATGTGTCTTACTAGTCTTACTATTGATCCTTCACGTTCTCTTTTTGAGAATGAATTATGGTATATATGGTGTTTATCTTTGTTATATGCTACCAAACTTGTTTTTCCAGTTACTGTTTTACAGGATATCTTGAACAACCCTGATCAAGCTACCTCTCTCATATGGACATTTTTTTAATGGTTCGCTCCTCTCCCAGTTTGGCGTCATAAGCTCAACCAAATCAAGCTTACCCACAACTTGGGAAAAATTCCAGTTCCAGAAGCAAGAATATTCACCACTGTATTCATCATCCACCGTCTGTATTTTTAACATCTTGATCACCATTCTTTTTGGACCCAAGATCAAATGTATGAATGGATAACGGTGCCTCACCCTGCTATCCTCCGACAGGATTATACTATCAAGACTAATCTCAAAGACTTCCTACTTCAAACAAACCATATCACCCTACCCTTTCCAGACATTAAACACATGTCACTTGGTCCTCATCATGACATATAAATGGTCCCTACACCATTTGCCATTTCCAAACCTCCTAACAGAGGTATCATAATTAAGGAAGAACGCTCTGATTACACAGACTTTATATCTTCCAAGACTCCCAAGACCCATGGGAAGACTTCGTTCCTACACCTACCTTTACACCAGGAGAAACTAGTCATTTTCCTACCATTATCTCTACAACCAATCCTACCTTCACACATCCACTAGTAACCATTGGTACTGATCCATTCTCCGTACAACTCAGCAATTGCTGTCCATGGCACACCTCCGCCAGCACATCATGTACTTATCCTTATCGTCCTTGTGGTAACAAGTCACGTCCTGGAGATAGTACTGATACCTCGAGAAACTCGGATGACTGAACCTGCTTTACAGCTGTCCCACTTTACAGCTGTTATTCTTTTACTTTAAATAAAGGCTAGTCAATAATAGCCGACAATGTGTATCATATGTGTATTTGCTTTTAGAAAAGTAGACATATAATTATTGTTGTCAATTGTTGACTTTTGTCATATCATGCTATCCACTCTCACAAAGTGGTTTCATGATAAGCTTGCTTTTAAATTATTTGTTTTGCTTTTAAAAGTTGATGGACACCTGGAGAAGTCTTTTGTAATCAAATTAAGGTTGAAATATATGATATCTTTGCTATTAGCTCTCATCATGCATAGTTAAATTCTCTCTTTCTCTTAGTTCAGGGAATTATGAATTAAAAATAGAAAAGGATTAAGGAAAAAGAATTTGTTCATAAAACTTCAAGGTAGTATGCTCTACACTTGCCTTCTTTGAAGGATCCTGTGTATTAGAAACTCGTTGACATTTTTTAAGATTAAAGTTCCCTATTTTGGCCATGAGTTGCCTGTGTTTTGGGATTATCAATCTTGTCCCAGGCTCTAGAATGTGTGATTCCGATTGCCCATGTTGGGAAGATGTGGAAGAAATTGACATTCCAAAGAAAAAGAAAAATAAGAAATGCCCCAACTCTCCTTGTCATCACCATAAACCATCCAAGCCTGATGATCTAGATCCATCTGTCAGTTTCTTACCTTTACCCATGTATCGTAAAGGTCTACAATGGATCCGAAAACATGAACCTGAATTGTTTAAGTGCAACGTGTTTGTGTGTGCGAAGTGTTTTTTCCAGTTCAAAATCTATAGGCTCAAAATTAGGTAATTTTGACATACGACCATGCATGCAAAGAAAAAAAATGGTAACAAAATTAATAAAAATAAAGAAGAAGGAGAAATTATGATACTAACCTTATCACGCTTTTATAATCTTGCTATGAAAACAAACTCAAGTGCTATATATAGAAAAGAAAATACGTGAAACAAATTAAAATAAATTAATAGGGGGTTGAATCTGCCAATTTAACAAAATAAAAAAAATAACATGAAAATTAAATTATGAAAATTTAAAGAAGAGAAGAAAAAAAAAATACCTACTTCAAAATGCAGATTCACTTTTTTTTCTTTTTTTTAATAATAATAAAAATAAAAATAATTACAAGAAAACAACTAAAAATAAATAAATAAAGAAATTAAAAATTTATTCTACAAATTAAAATAACTTACCTCCCCAGCAACGGCGCCAAAAACTTGTTGCGCAAATTTTATTTAACTCTCAAGCACACGAATCTATTGTAGAATAGATTAACGATGACGAGTGTCGATCCCATGAGGAGATGAATTTTAATTGTATGTAGAATTAATTTTCTGAGTTGGTGGTTAGATTTATAATGAAAATAACGTAGGCTATCTATTAATTTAAATTAAAGCAGAGGCAATAAACTATTAAAATGAAATGCTTGGATCTCCAAATCTATACTTAACATGCATTATCTGTTTAACATTCATTATTAATATCAATTAAATCATGAAGGGGGATTTTCCACTCCTCATGAACCTCATTCTAATAGATATGGTGCTAAGTGCTTCCCGTGCCAAATAGTAATAACCTTGCCCAGGGAGACGGTAATACTAGCCAATATCTAGACAAGATTATTACTATTTGTCTATGAAAAGTCAAAACATCCATATAAATTAGAGGGGAAGAAAAGGTAAATTTACCAAATTAAGCCCATGGAGCATGTTGAGACTTCACCTTCAACCTAAGCTTGAAAGAAAATTAGCTACTCATAATTGAACTAGGGGTAAAATAGAAATTTTATTAAAATACGTAGAAAATACAAGATGGAGATGGAATTACAGAAAATGGAGCTCAAAAATAGATTTAGGGGTGTCAAATTAGGGGGAGAGACCCCTTTTTATAGATACCAAGAGTAAATCATGGCCATCGGATTAAAACAATTTGGACGCTCAGGATTGCATCACGTGGCAAGTTCTTATTAGATGGAAAACATCATCAGGGCCGTAATTCCGTGTATATGCATGTACCGTATGCACGTTTTTTTCGGTTCGCTAACATACTACCACGTTACCAGTCAACGCCACATCAGCATTTTTGTCCAATAGGATCGTGACACGTCATCAATCAACACCACATCAGTCAATGCCACATAAGCGGTCAATGCCATATCATTCATCCAATCAAATGTCGCCACGTCTTCGTATAGTACCACGTCATCATACAATGCCACGTCATCGTATAATATAGGTGAACAGTGCCGTGAACAGTGTCGAGTACAGTACCGTATATGTGAACAGTATTGTATATGTGAACAGTACCATTTATCTTTTTAGGCTCCTCCTAAGGTTTTCGACTATCCTGAGTTCAAAATTACTGTTCATTTTTCTATCTGATCTCTCGTTCATTGTGAAATGACCATGATGTCCCCTAAAATACATAAAATACTTAATTAAAATAAAACATACATAATTAAATCACAAAGGGATTTAAAGACATAAAAGTAGGGATGTTAGTGAGACTTGGAGTGTAAAATAATGATTTTTTCTAATATAAATACACACTTTTTAGCACTCAACAATGGTCAGGCTGAAGGATCTAAAATTAAACACTGATTGGGAGGCAACCCAATGAGGGAAATTGTTTCAAAATTTTACTTTAGTCTTTCATTTCTTTAAATTGTAACAACTGACATTAAAAAAAAAAAAGAAAGGGGGTACAAAAGTAAGAAAGGAATTGCTACAACATCAGCTCAGCATGGCAACTTGAGAGCGGTTCCTAAAGAATTAATGTATTATTCATTTTTTCTACAACAACGGATCCAACAATGCAACCCCAAATTTTCATCGTTGCAAACACAGCCCTTAATTTTTACCATTAGCTAGCATTTCAGCAAGATATCAATCACAATAAGGGAAATCTACAATCCCTATATTACCGTGACACTTAACCTTTCCTTATCAATTAAGATAATTGTTTTCTTTTTTTTTTTTTACTCCCATCACACTATAAATTCGGGATTTTCTTTCTTCCAATTTTACTTTTACTGCAATTCTTTTCTCTTACTCACAACTCTCGACATCACTTCTAACACTTTGCACAATTTTTTTAACTTTTTCCAATGATAATGCCTCTTGCGCATTGCTGTAACAGTGGTGAAAATCAAGTCATGTGCCCTGAGCCGCGCAAGCTTTTGGAAGAAAAGGATTTTATTTTCCCTAAGTAGCCAATGGGAGTGATGAAAACCATACACACTACTATAGCACAATGAGGATGGTTACGGTTCTACTCACACTTGCAAGACCCAATTGTAATAGTTGTCAAAGAGTTCTATTGCAATATGCTGTAGCAAGGGCAACAAAACATCTTTGTGAGACATGTACAGGTACCTTTGGACTCACGGGTTATCAATATATTTTATGATTTACCTACTACTATTAGGTGTGAATATATGAATTTTCTGAGAGCATGACCATTAAAAAGTAAGGTGAGGTCTTTAAAACAATGACTATACCAGGTAGCGAGTGGGCAAATGAGGAAAGAAGAGTAGTTAATAGAATTGACTTAAATCCATAGTCAAGGTATTGGTCAATTTTTAAAATACAAACTCATGCCCACTACTCACACCACCACAATATCCCAAGACCAACTCATACTTCTTTATGTTATTATCAAGGGGTTAGCAATAGTTGCAAGGAAAATCATTGAAAAACAAATTAGAGACCATGCAACCTAAAAACAAAATTCAGTAGCCTTGTCATTTTCTTCTTTGATCATTGGCGTATGTGAGCTCTCATGAGTGAAGTTTGTAGAAAATGATGAGAGAATTAAAAATTAGGGGGGCCATTATAGTGAGGATAGTGGATAGAATTGTGAGAAAAGCTACTGTTGAAGCAACCCTAGAGCATCATACTGCAGCTAAAGTAGAATAGCCTACAAGCTTTGGCACTATGTTGCAAGAACTCAGTAAGATTGTTAGGGAATGTGTTCAATTATGGGCCATTTATAACATTTAGAAGCACAAAAGCATCAATTTGTCTTGTACATAAAAAGCAAAGATGCAAATTTCCCTAAGTCATTGCTGCAACAGTTCAACTTTAACATTAATGAGGAAGCTGCTCAAGTTGAAAAAAGAGAAGAGGCAAAAGTTGAAGAAGAATCTAAAGAAAAATAGCCTGAGCAGAGAGAAGCAGCGGAAGAACAAAAAGAAGAATCAAAAGGAGCAAAGCAAGAATAAGAAAAAGACAAAGAAAAAGAAGAGGACAAGGATGAGAAGCTGCCAAGGGTGACTTTAGTAAGCAAAGGCAAAAAGAAGATGGTAATTGAAGAAGAATTTAAGACAGAATAGGAAGAGGATATAGATGCAGCAATTGAAGAAGCCATTAGCAGAATGGCTACAACAAAGGAAGCAAGTATCATTGCTGTGGAACCAGTAGCAGAACCCGAACCACCTACTCCACAGCCAACACCAACTAAAACTCCAGCCTTCAGAGCCTCCAGCAAACACAAAGGGGCATAATTGTCTCAAAGTACTACAGCACTAGAAGATCCAGGCCAAAAGAGACTAAGACAAATTCAACCCAAATCAACTAAACTTGTTAGAACCTTTCCTATCAGTCCAACATCTGAAAAGAAGAAAAAGCAACCAGCTACTGCCCTAATTAGTTCACCCAAGAAACATCTAAGAAGTGACTTTAAAAAGAAGTGAGCCCTTTCAGTTTGTGCTGCAGTAGCAAGACTAACAATAGGGTAGTACCCCCTACCAGCCAATTTGAAACTTTTTAGCCATTTTTAAAAACTTTTCTTTTATTTATTACTATTATTATTTAGTTCATTATGCATGTTTTTTAATATATGCATGCTTATTGTTAAATCATTTTGTGTCTATGTGAAAACCCAGCACCTCTTAAGTTTAGAGGGCTGTGGCATGGTTGTGTCATGGTGGTGTCATGATGTTTTAAGTTTGTGATTGTGTGTGTGTGTTATGTGTGTAAGCTCTGACTATCAAGTGTTTGTATTAGGATTAGAAAACCCAATGAGGATGAATTGAGTGTGGAAATGGAGAATAAATGAATGCCAAGTAGAACTAGTGTATAAATTAGGGTTGAACTTCTTTCTTAACACTTAGGGTTTGATTTAGTATCATGAGTATGCTGTAGCAAAACCTGGTGGAATAATGAGGGGAATAGTAACATTTTGAGGTTAGAAACTGACTGAAGTTTAGGGGGCACTTGAAATTTTTTTATAATTGTTATAAATTATGCTAGACATTGAATAAAATTATGCTCTGATGACTTAGTTGCTAAGTAACCATGGCTGCTTATGTGTACAAACTTGTGTAAAAAGGTAGCAAAAGTTATGAGCATTGCTGTAGCAACTAACTGAAAAAAACTGAATGATGATGAAGGAATGAAAGATAAAGGGGGTCTACTATCTGGGATATAGAGTAGTCAGGTCTGTTCATGAGCCCTATGTTCAGCCTTAAGTTAAAAGTGTCCAAAGATAAGACTTAGATAGGCATCCTTTGTGTGTTTGCTGCAACAACTTTGATAGGTACTTTGAGAGAGTAATTGGATGGTCTCATTACAAGCAATAGTCATTCATATGAAAGCTTAATGCAGCATTGAAGGGTGACTGAAAAAAAACTGAGGATGATTGCTGGAGCACAATTTGAGTCCATTTTTTTAGACCTTTGTCTTCCCTCTTAAGATGGAATTGTTTGCAATATTTTTATATGGTGCATTTGATGCTTAAGCAATGCTGCAACAACTCTGAACCTTGATTAAAAGTGCACACACACACTTTAGACAGAACAAGACTTAAGTCTAGAGCTAGAATTACAAGGGCAATCTGGAATGTTTAAAAGTGTAATCTGAGGGTTGATGAATCCTAACAATGTTGAGGACAGAGTTAAGTTATGATAACTCTATGAAATGAACAACCCAAGCTTGAAACTAAACAACCCACTCATAATTGAACTAAGGGTAAAATGATAATTTTATTAAAATATATAAAAAAAATATAAGATGAAGAGAGAATTACAAAAAATAGAGCTAAAAAATGGATTTATAGTTGTTAAATTAAAGGGGAGCCCTCTATTTATAGAAACAATGGGTAAATCTTGGCCATCAGAAGAAAACAATTCAGACACTCAGGATTTCGCCATGCAGCAAGCTTTAATTGGTTGGAAGATTCATCAATGAACACCACATCAATATTTCAGTCCAATAGCATCTTACCACATCATTGGTCAATGCCACATCATTAGTTAAAGCCACATCATTGGTCCAATAGGATGTTAACGCATCATTGTTCAATGCCATGTCATCTTACCGTATCTGTGAATAGTGCCATACTTGTAAATAGTACCGTATGCATGAATAGTAGCTAATACCCCTTTATGCTCCTCTTAAAGTTTTCAACCGTTCTAAGTTAAAAAATGTCATTTGTTTTGTTGTCTGACTTCTCGTTAGTTGTTAAATTGCCAAAATATCCCTAAAATATATAAAATACTTAAATTATAATAAAACACACATAAGAAAGGCTTAGAGGATTTAAATACATTAAAGTAGAGATATTAGAGAGACTTGAAGTAAGAAATGACAATTTTGCCCTTCCAGTACTCAACACTGATCCACAAGTAAGAATTGTTCCAAAATGATTGCATTTTGCCTACATACCCCACTGATGTTTATCTTTGTGAAATGGTCGTAACAATTTGAGACAGCCCTCTGTTTTCTTTTTTTTTTCACTCCGTGACTCTGCAAATGAATTTGAAGGCAAATTAGAAGATTCAAAAGCATTTTCCACTATAATCCTATATAAAATTAAATGAGATAAGATATTAGATTAATGTAATTATACCACCAAACCTGTTAGCTTGTTCTAAACTTTAATATCATACAAAAAAGTTCTACAGTACAAAAGAATTTCTAACAATGCAAAACATTTTCTAGACCATAATCTCATAATATTTTTCGAACAATACAGAACATTTTCTACACTATAATCTCATAATATTTTTCTAACAATACATATCATTTTTACAGCATAATCTCATAATATTTTTCTAAAAATACACAATATTTTCTACATCATAATTTCATTTTTATAATATTTTTCTAACAATACACAACATTTTCAAACCCGTAATCTCATAATATTCTGCAATATAGATTTTTTATAATAATTCCACATATATTTGACATACATTTTGAAATTATTCAATAATTTCTCAAAATTTCTACAATAAAAAAATTTAAAGCTTACATAAGGTGGAGTTGGTGAAGGTTTGCTTGTTCAAATCACCTTAGCACTGTGTTCGCTACTGCTATATCACGTAGGTAGTGCTGCTAGGTCACTGCTACATCACAAGAGTGGTGTTGCTGGGTCGCTGCTGCATTGTGTAGGTGGTGCTACTAGCTTGCTACCATGTTGCATTCTAGGTTCGCATGGCTACGTTGATCATTGAATTATGGTGGTTGTAATTGTTGGTTGGGTGTGAGGCAATGAACGTGTTACCATTGGTGGCTATTGCTAACGACGTGATTCATGTGAGAGAGGCAAAGAGCAGTGAAGTAGTAGTAAGAGAAGGCAATTTAGGAATTTAGGTTTCCGGTTCAATATATATATATGTGTGTGCGTGTGTGTATGCACACACAAACACACAATATATATTATAAAGCCGCTATTTTTAAAGGCCTTTAACTAGGTCCATTGTCTATGACTGTGTATTTTGTGAGCCCTTATCTATGATTTTATCCTGGATACTTGAGTCAAGCGAACTTAAGCCAGGCTTTTTTGCCAACCTTAATGATTGACACTAAAAAGTGTACATTTAATAAGTCTAAAATTATCAGTTTTTGACATACAATATTGATTAATTCACTCGTTATTCCTAAATTATATTAGTGCTCCTTTAATAAATTTTTATGTTAAAATTAATTCACAGTATATTAATTTTTATATTATAAATATTTCAGGAGCAAAGAGGGAATTGAAACTAAAAGTGGGAATAAAGAAGAATTGCTAGAGCCATTTGGAATGCATTATTGAGGAGATGTAATTAATAAAAAATAAATATTTGAAAAAAATAAAAAAAGAAAAAGTGTACAATCATGCTCATGATGGTTAGTCGTCATTTTGGTACTTGACCACCACACTTCTCAATGTATATATATTATAAAAAAAAAAATGCATTCCTTGCCTATAAAAAGCAAAGGGATGTAGGCAACAAGGAAAGAGGGAGGCAGTGAGAGCAAAAGAGAAGAGAGGGAAGCTGAGAAATTCTTCTTTTCTTTTTTGTTTTCTTATGTAATCAATTTTCTTGTAATATATTTCAAAAGTTTGTTAAATAAAATGATTGTTTTATTTTTCACTATAAGTGGGTAATTTTTTTAGCTGAGGGGTGAAAGGTGAAGTTTAAAAATTCAAATTATTGATTAATTATTCACTCAAGTGAGTCTTAAAATTTATTTTTTTTGTTGTATTTTTTTTCTTTACTAGATTTTTTTATATCATGTCAATTTATAGATCTAGATCTCTTTAAATTTATATGGTACTTTGACATAATGTCAACACTTTAATATAGTTATGACACATTAGGTACTTGTTTACATTCTTAGAGGTGGTATCAGAGCCATAGGTTTCACATTCTTAGAGGTGATATCAAAGGATTAAGATTGTTAGATTTTCTGAAATTCTAGAAAGATTTCTCTCAATATGGCATCATCTTCAACTTCTTTAACATCTACTTCAACAATTTCAGTAGCGTCTAGTTCAAATTTATCTCCTATCTCTCTTTCATCTACTTTTAGTATTCCAAAATCGTGTAAAAAACATCTAGCGTCTAAAATAGAACAGCTTATAGAGTACTCTTATGTCCAAGATTCTACACAAATCTCTGAGTCTCAACTTCCTGTTATGAGTCCTTATCACTTGTACAAACAAAAAAGTCCTATTATCAGTAGTATTAAATCCCTTATCTCCACAAAAAGACCTTTGCCAAAATAGTATATTCAGTCTTCTCGACTGGATCAATGTGCTCTCCAAGCAACACAAGCTAAACAATATGTTACTCTTGAGATTCCCCGTGAATTGATGGTTCAATGGAAAAGAGAATGTTACACTCACCTTCATCTTGGAGAAATAAGGTTGATTCTCACTCTACATGGTAGAAAAGGTCTTCCAATGACAGCTAGAGTAGCTCTACTAGATACCTGTGTCAAACAATATCAACATGCTGTAATAGGCACTGTTCTCACTACACTCCATGCTGGCATTGTACTTTTGACCTTCTACCCAAATTTCAACCTTTCCCCTGATAATCCAAACCTTCCCACAACCATCAAAGTTCAGATCCAGATCCAAGGTACTGAACAAACAGTAACCTCCAAAATAGCCACCCTCCACCATCAACTAGTGTATCAACTTCAAAATCATGCACTAGACCTTCCACCCCTCAAGCATCCTCTGATGCTTTAATGATACTGGCAGACATAGAAACCACTCCAACCATCATCTAGATCCCAAAGCAGATCTCTAAACAAGAACTACTACAGCTCATACCCCCAGTGCAGACTTCCCAAACCTTTTTTGAAAGACGTGCGGATGACATGGTTAAGACTGTTTTAAGAGCTCTTGAACCAGAAGAACCCAAAATTTCTTTCTCCTACTCAGCAATGATCATTGCTGTACAAACGGGTCAGGAAGGAGATATTTATATTCAGTGATTTTCTTCAGAAGGATATCCGATCTATCCGGATAAAATCAATGGTCATTTCTTATAGGATGTCCCTGAAGCCCACATGTGTGATGCCGACTGCCCATGCATAGATGACAACTTCTTTGATGACGAAGATTTCTAAATCATGAGAAGAAGAAGGCGTAGAAAGAAAAAGTTTTTTCCCAATACAAAGTGTAGATCTCATTCCCCGGATCCCCCAGATGATTCGGGCAAACCTGTCAACCGTTGCCGATCTACAGAAAAAGTCTCAAATGGTTGAAAAAAGAAGAACAGTCATACAAGTCTTGTACAAGTCAACACTTGTCAACAAATCCTTTAAAATCTTCTTTCCCCGTACAAAGCTGTATGATGTTCTCATCCCATTTTCAAACCTATTAGGATGTTTTTCCCCCTCTTGAAAAACAGACTGATTCTCAGTTAAAGATTATTTTCCAACCATATGTCCAGTCTCCTATCTCATCTTCAGGACAACTTGAAGCTCCAAGACCTTTTGAATCAATTCTCAATTGGCAAACCAACAATGAAAAAGCTCAAAACACAGTCCTCCAAAATCTTGGTCAACAAATTGACAAAGTAACGACTCGTGTTGCTAACAAAAAATAGAGTCAATTTTCTGACATACCAACTTGAACAAATCCATTTCAGTCTCCAAAACAGGATTAACCAACTTGATGTTGATCTCAGATCCATGATCAACAACAACATTTGGGGACCAGAATTTAACCAAAAAGAGGCAGAAATCAGACGTCTTAAAGCTGAGTTAGCCATAATCGAAGCAGATAACAGACAGCCACAAACTGACCCAAATCCAGTCTTTACCTGTCTCTCCTCCACTTTTCTCAACATATCAACCATTTTATACTCCTACAACTACCCCTGTTGACTACACCAAATTCTTTGGTCTTTCCCAAGCCACTTGATTGAGTCAAGAAAGAATGAAACCCAAACCTCAAAAACAATACAAACCCAAAGTCCAACCTCAACCTGTTTCACAGCCAAGCCCAAACACTAGTTCTTCTACTGTTCCTGCCATACCAATAGTTCCCTCTATCACACAGACTTTTCCAACCACATTAGAATCCCTTCAGTCTAAACCAGATATACAATTACCCAAAGACAAAGCTTCATTGCATCAATACTCAGTTACTCCATTATCTGAATCATCCAGTGAGCTATTAGAATCATCTTCACAGTCAGCGACAGACAGTGAAGAATCATCTTCAAATTCTAAATCTCAAATGGCCGATATTACTAGTTTGCTTATGGTTCAACCCATTAGTGAAACACAAGATCCCTCTTCCTCAACTCCTTCTTTTGTTAAGGAAATAGAATAGCAAGTGTTGTGCAGATTTTATTGAACTCGCAAATGCACGAATCTATTGTAGAATAGATCAATGGTGACGAGTGTCGATCCCACGAGGAGGTGGATTTTAATTGCTTGTAGAATTAATTTTCTTAGTGGGTGATTGGATTTATAATGACAATTATGTAGGCAATGTATTAATTTAAATTAAAGCTGTTGAAATAAACTATTAAAATGAAATGCTTGGATCTCCGGATCTGTACTCAACATGCACCATCGGCTTAATATTCATTATTAGTACCAATTAAATCATGAAGGGGGAACTTCCACTCATCATGAACCACACTCTAATAGATATGGTGGTAAGGGCTTTCCGTGTCAAATAGTAATAACCTTGCCTAAGGAGGCGGTTATTCCAGCCGATATCCAGATAAGATTATTACTATCTGTCTACGAAAAGTCAAAACAACCACATAAATTAAAGGGAAAGGAAAAGTAAATTTACCAAATTAAGCCCATGGAGCATGTTGAGACTTCACCTTCAACCCAAGCTTGAAAGGAAATTAGCCACTTATATTTGAACTAGGGGTAAAATGGGAATTTTATTAAAATACGTAGAAAATACAAGATAGAGATGGAATTACAGAAAATGGAGCTCAAAAATGGATTCAGGGGTGTCAAATTAAAGGGGGGAAGCCCCCTTTTTATAGATACACTGAGTAAATCATGGCCATCGGATTAAAACAATTTGGACGCTCAGGATTACGCCACGTGGCAAGTTCCTATGGGATGGAACACATCATCAAGGTTGTTATTCTATGTATATGCATGTACCGTACACACATTTTTTTTGGTCCACTAACATTCTGCCACGTCACCGGTCAACATTTTTAGTCCAATAAGATCGTGATACGTCATCAGTCAATGCCACATAAGCGGTCAATGCCATATCATTCGTCCAATCAAATGCCGCCACGTCATCGTATAGTGCCACGTCATTGTACAGTGCCATGTCAGCATACTGATACAAAGACGAACAAGAGCGAATGTCGTGTCGCGATGATCGTATGTGTGAATGCGATCAGTATATGTGAACAATATCATTTTTCTTTTTATGCTCCTCCTAAGGTTTTCGACTGTCCTAAGTTCAAAAGTGCTGTCTGTTTTTTCATCTGAACTCTCGTTTATTGTGAAATGACCATGATATCCTCTAAAATACATAAAATACTTAATTAAAATAAAACATACATAATTAAATTACAAGGAACTTAAAGACATAAAAATAAAGATGTTAGTGAGACTTGGAGTGTAAAATGATGATTTTCTCCACTATAAATACACACTTTCTAGTACTCAACACACCCCCGACCAGCTTGTTGCTAGTCCCTAGCAAATTAAGCGAAAAAAAAAGTCAATTTGTTTTTTTAACTGTGGTATTTATTCAATCAGACTGATGTTAACGATCAAATAAAAGTATAAGTATTATCTACAGTCTAAAGAAATATCATTCCCACATCAACTCTCCACATGAATCAGTTTAGAAAACTTTGTCACAACTTCAATAATCGAGTCACTTTCAAGAATGACATATCAAACCCCAAAATCTCACCGGTAGTAGTGATACTCTCAAAAATAAATTAAACCCAAAAATAATCATTCCAGTGAATGGTAAATTGAGTGAAAATAATAAAGAAATAATATCACACACTCACCAAGGTGACAAAAATATGCCCTCAGCTTAGAAATAGTACGATTTTAATTTAAAAATGCTAATCAAACCAATACATTCATCATCCTTCTTTTTTTTTTTTTTAGTATGTATTACCACATCTTTTCAACTCATATAACTAGTTTCTATTTCAGACTATAGTTCCCTAAAATCAAGAAGGACTTTTATTAAGACGTAACATAGGCTAGGGACGTGGCTAACAAAGAAAGGATAATAGGAAAAACAAAATATATGTTTGAAAAATAGAGAACTTTGGAGATTGTAAGGTGCTTTTCACTTGATTTTATTTATTTATTTATTTATTTATTTGTATACATATATTTTTTTTTCTTTTGTTTCTTTTTCTCTTTTTTTTTTAGCACCTTTTTTTTTTTGTGAATGCAAAATTATCTCTATTTTCAAACATAAATGGGTGGTGAGAAATACAAAATGTAAGGTGATACTCCACATTGGAGTGGAACAAGATAATAGGTTGCCAAAGAGAAAGTCTTTATTTTTATTTTATTATTATTTTTTTTTAAGGCTCAAAGGGGTTAACTATGGATACATATTAATAGGGTTGGCTAGAAAGGCTCAAACGGACCAAAGATGGCCTTTCTGTCATCTTTTAGGGTTCTAAATAATCTTTCATATCTACTAGTTAGATAGATCTTCAGATGTGGCAACACACACTTTAGTTTTTTTTTTTTTTTGGAGATAATGTATAAAGCAATAAACTGCTAAGTTGAATGAAGAATGGGCAAAAAGGGTTACTTTCCAAGAAAAATGACAGGCTCAAAAACTCACTTGGAAATTATTATGACATGTGCATTCTTTCAAGCAACTTATATTTGTTTCCAACATCAACATGTAGAGTAACAAACATGGTGTAACATAACTAAAGACCAAAGATAATACAAATACTAAAATTTGAAAGTTATCATATCATCTAATTATGAAAAGATCACACAAAATACCTTTTTTTTTTCTTTTTATAATAAAAAGATGCGTTTCTAGAGTTACTACACTCCATATTCAGCCATCTTCGACTAAAAAATTTAGCCACAGTTAGTTTCTACAATAAAAATTAGTAAAAACTACACCAAGATTGAGATATTCCACAATTGTCAACTATTCCCTCCCCCCAACCTGAACGGAACATTGTCCTCAATGTTTGAAAGAGAATAGGGTTTAGAAGACATCACCTGAGTGCTGGATCACAGAAGAAAATATTTACAAGCGGAGAGTTAAATCTAATTTGCACTTCTTACTACGGCTACTGTTACCATCATTAGTTGGCCATTCCAGCACAAGGGTCTTGGGATCTGGCTCTGGTCTATAAGCTTGTAACAGATCAATTAACTCGTTAGCAGTATGAGCACAAATAAAGATTTTTTTCGCTGTGAAAGGGATGAAATGATTTTTTATTGCATGGTTAAGAAATGCGATGAAGCCATCATAAAAGTTATTGACATTTAACAAACCAATGGGTTTCTGATGAATGTTCAGATGGGCCCAAGATGCTAATGTGATTAGTGCCTCTAGAGTTGCAAGATCTCCTAGTAGGAAAATAAAAGCATCAGCATGATTTAGCATTTCAGTTATTCTTTCTTGCATACCTGAGACAACTAACTCTTCTCCAGTTGGTGAGTCAGACATACAGGCCAACGGTTTGAGGCTTCTTGGGATGATGCCTAACACTTGGCTCCCTCTGAGATAAACAGCTTCTGAGACTAGTTTTGATAACCCTCGGTCACCTCCTCCATAAACCAGATGCAAATTTCTTTCTACTATGCGTTGACCAAGATCGATGGCTGCCTCAACGAACTCTTTATGTTTGCCATAGTTAAATCCAGAGAGCACACAAATGTTCTTGAATTGTTTATTGGGAGTAGCTGCCATTGGGATGCTTATCAAAAACAATTTGTGAGTCTAAAAAGAAAAGATCATATATCAAAGATCTTGGTGACAATTGTTTACAGCTGTATAGGAGGTAGCATGTCTATGTCAATTAACGCGTAAAGCACATGGATCGAGAGTCGAAAAACACTCAATTATTAAAGACAATAATGCAATTGATAAAACAACAGTGAAATAGAACAACAGTAAAATAAAACAATAGTAAAAGGATATTTACAGGTAGTTGTGGTTGTGGCTCACATCTTCCTCTGGTTTTACGTCCAGAAACGGCTTGAACGCCCTCTATGGGTCGAGGATAGGCTTCCCATCCAGTTTTCTTATAAACTGGCAAACAGGGTCATTTATAGTCAGATTCCCAAGACTATATCGTGCATGCTCTTTTTGAAATAATGGCCATAACTGGAGAATCGCTCTTTGTACGTATCCACTGGGATGCGTTTCAAGAGACAAAAGGACATCATCCAATGACTCTTTATTCAAGCCATCCCTAATGAATTGAATCTTATCTTCCTTGTTATCAGACATCATTCCTAAAGAACAAGGATTTTTATCGCATTTCATCCTGGCACACTTATGGCAATCAACATGAAGTTTTTCAGCTCTTCGTTTTCTCAAGTAATTTTCTTTCCCACAACCAGGCATGTATGCAATAAATTTAGGAGGCAACTGACCTGCCAAACATACCTTGGCCTCAATTAACCAACGAATGTCAGCAGGGATGTTATTTCTCATAAGCAATCGCATGCGTTCGGACCGAGCTTTATAGATCGTAAGGAGGGCATTCTGAGGAAGTGAAGGAAATCGCTGGTGAAGTTTTGCTAGAATCATGTTTCTGTCCATACCTTCTTCTCAGAATATCAGTTATTATGGGAAACTGAAGTAACCGACTTTGATTATCACAGAGTACCGTTATCCGCAACTTATATGGGAAAATAAATCAAAACACACTAAATAAAGAAAATCAAATCTGTAAAATCGAATCAAACATGAAAGTGAACAAAATAAGAAAACACAAAATAAAATGAAAAATGAACTTACATTCGTCCTCTTATTGAGTTAACCTCAAGCTCTAATTGGAAGTTATATATCCCATCTTCTATTCCTTTGAGTTGTCTTTCTAGATCGTCAACGTGGGATACCAACTCTGGAGGTTGTAGCTTCCAAATACGATATGTTTTACAAAATCGTATCTGGCTTCTCAGATGAGATCGTATACGTTGAAGTTGTCTGAGATGTTTCAAGAGGATCTGTCTAATTGAGGCATACATGATTAGAAGTGATAAAAGAAAATTGAATGATTAAATAAACACACTTTCACACAAATTTAAATCACCGAAAAGAAGAAATAAATAAGAAAAAGTCTCAATTCAAGTTTGACGGGTCACTCAAATCGATTTCGGTGTCATTTTCATGTGGTTGGTATTCTAGATATGACTTTAATCTTTGACCATTAACCTTAAAAGTTACACCGTTCTTTAGATCCTTAATTTCAATTGCTCCATGTGAAAAAACAGTATGAACTATAAAGGGACCAGTCCATCGAGAGCGTAACTTACCTGGGAATAGGTGCAAGCGAGAATTGAATAAAAGTACTTTCTGACCTGGTGTGAAAGATTTTCGCATAATGTGCTTGTCATGAAAGACTTTCATTCGTTGTTTGCAAATTTTGGCATTTTCGTATGCATCATTACGAATTTCTTCAAGTTCTGCCAACTGTAATCTTCTTTCTGAGCTAGCTTGCTGCATATCAAAGTTGAATTTCTTAATGGCCCAGTATGCACGATGCTCGAGTTCCACAGGTAAGTGGCAAGCTTTTCCATATACTAGCCTATAGGGTGACATCCCAATCGGGGTCTTTCAGTTTGCGGATGATATGGGGTCGTCACTTTGTGAGTAATGGAATACTTTGTCAAAAGAGCTTTGAATGATTTGTTACAAAAGTGGGCTCCACCATCACTGATTATCGTTCGAGGGGATCCAAAGCGTGAAACAATATTGCTTTTCAAAAATCTGATCACCACCTTGTGATCATTGGTTTTATATGGAACTGCTTCTACCCATTTCGATACGCAGTCAACAGCGACCAATATGTATTGATGGCCAAAAGAAGGGGGAAAGGGTCCCATGATCATTGGTTTTACATGGAACTGCTTCTACCCATTTCGATACGTAGTCAACAGCGACCAATATGTATTGATGGCCAAAAGAAGGGGGAAAGGGTCCCATGAAGTCAATACCCCATACATCAAAAATCTCAACCACTAAAATTGGGTTTAGTGGCATCATGTTCCTTCGTGTAATGCTTCCCATTCGTTGACACCTATCACATGAAGAACAAAAAATATAAGCATCTCGAAATATAGTTGGCCAATAGAAACCACATTGTAATATTTTAGTAGCTGTTTTCTTAGCACTGAAATGGCCTCCACATGCTTGTTCATGGCAGAGTGAAATGATATTTTGAAATTCATTTTCTGGGACACATCGTCTGATAATTTGATCTGCACAATACTTGAACAGATAAGGGTCATCCCAGAAAAAAAATTTTATTTCTGCAAAAAATTTGGCCTTGTCTTGCTTAGTCCAATGCTCCAGAAGTTTACCTGTAACAAGATAGTTAACTATATCAGCATACCATGGTAATACTTCCACACTCATTAGTTGTTCATCTGGAAATGATTCATTTAATGGAAATGGTTCTATAATTGTATCAAAATTTAGACGAGAGAGATGGTCTGCAACAACATTTTCTGTGCCCTTCTTATTCTTGATTTCAAAGTCAAATTCCTGCAAAAGTAACACCCAACTAATTATTCTAACTTTTGTATCTTTCTTTGTGAGAAGATATTTAAGAGTAGCATGATCTGTGAAAACAATTATTTTACAACTAATGAGATAAGATCGAAATTTCTCTAATGCAAACACCACTGCTAGCATTTCTTTTTCAGTGGTTGAATAGTTCAACTGTGCATCATTTAATGTCATACTAGCATAGTAAATGACATGGGGAATTCGATCAAATCTTTGTCCTAATACTGCTCCTACTGCATAATCAGATGCATCACACATAAGCTCAAATGGTAAGTTCCAGTTTGGGGGCTGAATGATGGGTGATGATGTTAACAACTGCTTTAGTTTCTCAAATGCCACAAGACAGGAATCATTAAAGACAAAAGGTACATCCTTAGCAAGTAAATTGCATAAAGGTCTAGAAATTTTGCTAAAATCTTTAATGAAACGTCTGTAAAAACCCGCATGCCTAAGGAAAGATCTTACTTCTCTGACTGTTTTAGGTGGAGGAAGATTGGAAATAAGATCCACCTTGGCCTTATCAACCTCAATACCTTCGCTCGAAATGATGTGACCGAGAACAATACCTTGTTTTACCATAAAATGGCATTTCTCCCAATTTAGGACCAAATTCTTCTCTATGCATCTCTGCAGAACTAGTGTTAGATGATGTAAACATTGATCAAATGAATCACCAAAAACAGAAAAATCATCCATAAAGATTTCAAGGAATCGTTCAACCATATCAGAAAAGATGCTTAACATGCATCGTTGAAATCTTCATGTCTCTCGTAGATCAGTATTCCAATACCATGGAAACTGAGCCTCCTTGTAACATGATCCCAACACCTACCTTACCTCCATCAGGCTTACTAGAAAAAAGAACCGCACCATCCAAAAGTTATCAAGCCCGTTTCAAAGGAAAAATAGTTAAAGTCAGATTCGAAGACATCCATGACACCGATTGCTTCATCTGGAATGGCAAGTGCGTTTGCAAAGACAACCGTGGGGACACAACTGATGAAGACAGTGATGACAGCCTCATGTCTCGTGACTAATCATCCAGCTTGTGAATCCTTGAAATCACTGCTTTAATAAAGATAGGGACCCAGACCTATCAAGTGTGTTTACTTTCTTAAGGCGTGCTTTGTAAAAGTCTTGTCTGGCATGCTTTGTAAAAATCTTATCTGGCGTGCTTTTATCTTGCTAAGATAAGGATCATGTCTTATCTAGCTACATGGATCCACCTCTTATATAAAGGATCCATTTCTTTTGTAAGAGGAGGAAGTTTTTGAAGTTTAAATAAACATTAAGCTTTCAAATAATATGCCTCTCTAAACTCTCTCTTTCTTTCTAGACTTAATATCTTCTTTCAATTCCTTATCCCTTGAGCGATCATCTCATTCATACTGAGTATGCTCTGCACTTGCCTCTAAGTGAGGATCCTGTGCATCAAAAAAGTCTCCAGGTCTCTAACTCCTCACCCTAATCAATAGCTAGAATAGTAACCGAAAACACTGTGTTCATCCTTCTGTAGCCTTAGGATTGGCTTTTCCAAGATGATTTATGTGTCTAGGTTTTCCTCTTTGGTTCTTGCTTTGGGTATGAGGTATATCGGCTGGAAATCCGAGCATGCGGGCTACTGGTCCAAAGGATGATTAAGTTCATCATTGCTCTGGTGTAATAACGCCAAGTACCGCTGGCACCTAGGTGGTATCAGGACAACCTGAAGCTCCAAGACCTTTTGAGTCAGTTCTCAATTGGCAAACCAACAATGCAAAAGCTCAAAACACAGTCCTCCAAAATCTTGATCACACTAATGGTTAGTTAAAAATTAAATGGTATAATAATTAACTAACAAAATAAATGCAAAATACAAATATAAAAGAGTTGTTATAATTATAATTTGAAATCTGAAAGTAGATCCCGTAACCTTAGCATATTTTTAAATTGATTCGTATTAACTTCTTTTCCCACATTTAATTTTCTTTGCTTAACAAATTGACTACTAAATTTTAAATTCCCTACAGTTTGACCCCAAACTCACCTGGTCATATTATAATTTGACACTCTTATACTTAGGAGTAATAATACTTTTGAATTGTCACGTGACTCCCGTCAATTATTTGTAAGATGTGTTGTGACATATGGATGAATGCCTTTGAGGCCCAAATTGCAATACAACCCTTGACTAAGCCCATTTATTAGGGCACATATGCCCATAAGAGATTGCATCTACTTTTAGGATTAACTTGCAAGGCCTTAAAAGCCCATATCTGAACCTAAGCAGGAAATTATGTAATGACATTCTCTTCTAGAAATCCAAAATCACTTGTCTATATCAAAACCCCATCTTTAGCTTACTAGGTGCATATGGCAGCTCATATTACACTGTATTGTATTACATTAAAATATTATTATTATTATTATTATACATGCTTGGCTGCAATTTTAATTGTATTGCACTATATCAAAAAGATGGCTAATACAACTAAAGGGGCATAAAATAATCCCATGGGAGAGTACGGCTTAGGTTGTGTCACATTAAAATATTGTTCATATTTCAAATTTATTATTTTACTTTTATTATTCAATAATCTATATCATATTTAAATTTACTAAATATGAATTTATATTTATATTAAATAAATTGGGTTTTAAATAATAATATAAAAATCAATAAACCTAAATATTTAATAATTAAATGATAATACATTATCTTACTTTAAATATGTAAAAAGTATTTCAATTATTTAATCATTTTTTATTTACTAAAATAATAAATTCAAAAATAAATTTAAATTAAATAATTATATTCAACATTAATAAATAAAAATTAATTTATAATTAAATTTAAAACTTAATATTATATTGTATTATATTATATTTTTTATATTTATAATATTATATTATTTGATTATAGTATATTATTAAATTATTTTCATGTTATAAAAATTAATGTATAAAAGGCAATTATAATAACTAATTTGAAAACTTAATAAGGTAACAGTAAAATATTAATAAATTTAAACAATTCTAATTTATTTTAGTATTAATATAAAATAATACAAAATAGTGTTCTATATAATACAGTCTATAGTAAACCCAAGATTATATTGCATTACAATGTAATGAAATACACCCTAATATAATACGGACAACACAATATAATGTAATATAGTATGCTAAACACACCCTTAGTGCAAAACTGTGGGTGTCTTCGTGATTAAGAAGATATCTAGAAGCTGCCTACTAATCAAACACAAATCTCATTTCTTTTGGAAACATGGGATGTGATACCATGGTTAAATGAGTTCTCGTGATATGGAATTTTGTGTTAAGCCTTGATCTTAAGAGCTAAAAATAAGGTATTTCGAAAGATTCTATGCTCATTGAAATCCTAAATTTGGGTTCAATCAGTTTAGCATATAAAGAGGACCCTAGACCATTGTTTACCATCAACTTTTATGCTAGGCCACCATAGAACATTCCCTAGTTGTCAAGATGATCAATAACCTCTCATAAAACCTTAGTTTCCCTTTGTAACCATCTATATAGTCGATACCTCTGGCGTTAAGAAAACAATGAGGCCACAAATGCTTCACGATTGGTAGGAAATGGATGCAAACCAAGAAGTCCAAAGATCCCATGTCACATTTACAACAGCGGATGCAAAAAATAATTTATCCAGGGTTTATATAATGATAAGATGTGAAAACTAAAATTTTATGAATTAAAAATTTTATAGAAACTATTTTAATAAATTTAATGTAGGTTAAATTAAATAATAGTAAAATCGTTCATATAGTAAAATACTTAATTAAAATAAAACATACATAATTAAATCACAAGGGATTTAAAGACATAAAAGTAGGGATGTTAGTGAGACTTGAAGTGTAAAATGATGATTTTTTCCAATATAAATACACACTTTCTAGCACTCAACAATGGTCAGGCTGAAAGATCTAAAATTAAACACTGATTGGGAGGCAACCCAATGAGGGAAATTGTTTCAAAATTTTACTTTAGTCTTTCATTTCTTTAAATTGTAACAACTGACATTAAAAAAAAAAAAAAAGAAAGGGGGTACAAAAGTAAGAAAGGAATTGCTACAACATCAGCTCAGCATGGCAACTTGAGAGCGGTTCCTAAAGAATTAATGTATTATTCATTTTTTCTACAACAACGGATCCAACAATGCAACCCCAAATTTTCATCGTTGCAAACACAGCCCTTAATTTTTACCATTAGCTAGCATTTCAGCAAGATATCAATCACAATAAGGGAAATCTAAAATCCCTATATTACCATGACACTTAACCTTTCCTTGTCAATTAAGATAATTGTTTCCTTTTTTTTTTTTACTCCCATCACACTATAAATTCGGGATTTTCTTTCTTCCAATTTTACTTTTACTGCAATTCTTTTCTCTTACTCACAACTCTCGACATCACTTCTAACACTTTGCACAATTTTTTTAACTTTTTCCAATGATAATACCTCTTGCGCATTGCTGTAACAGTGGTGAAAATCAAGTCATGTGCCCTGAGCCGCGCAAGCTTTTGGAAGAAAAGGGTTTTATTTTCCCTAAGTAGCCAATGGGAGTGATGAAAACCATACACACTACTATAGCACAATGAGGATGGTTACGGTTCTACTCACACTTGCAAGACCCAATTGTAATAGTTGTCAAAGAGTTCTATTGCAATATGTTATAGCAAGGGCAATAAAACATCATTGTGAGACATGTACAGGTACCTTTGGACTCACGGGTTATCAATATATTTTATGATTTACCTACTACTATTAGGTGTGAATATATGAATTTTCTAAGAGCATGACCATTAAAAAGTAAGGTGAGGTCTTTAAAACAGTGACTATACCAGGTAGTGAGTGGGCAAATGAGGAAAGAAGAGTAGTTAATAGAATTGACTTGAAATCCATAGTCAAGGTATTGGTCAATTTTTAAAATCCAAACTCATGCCCACTACTCACACCACCACAATATCCCAAGACCAACTCATACTTCTTTATGTTATTATCAAGGGGTTAGCAATAGTTGCAGGGAAAATCATTGAAAAACAAATTAGAGACCATGCAACCTAAAAATAAAATTCAATAGCCTTGTCATTTTCTTCTTTGATCATTGGCGTATGTGAGCTCTCATGAGTGAAGTTTGTAGAAAATGATAAGAGAATTAAAAATTAAGGGGGCCATTATAGTGAGGATAGTGGATAGAATTGCGAGAAAAGCTACTGTTGAAGCAACCCTAGAGCATCATACTACAACTAAAATAGAATAGCCTACAAGCTTTGGCACTATGCTGCAAGAACTTAGTAAGATTTTTAGGGAATGTGTTCAATTATGGGCCACTTATAACATTTAGAAGCACAAAAGCATCAATTTTTCTTGTACATAAGAAGCAAAGATGCAAATTTCCCTAAGTCATTGCTGCAACAGTTCAACTTTAACATTAATGAGGAAGCTGCTCAAGTTGAAAAAAGAGAAGAGGCAAAAGTTGAGGAAGAATCTAAAGAAAAATAGCCTGAGCAAAGAGAAGCAGCTGAAGAACAAAAAGAAGAATCAAAAGGAGCAAAGCAAGAATAAGAGGAAGACAAAGAAAAAGAAGAGGACAAGGATGAGAAGCTGCCAAGGGTGACTTTAGTAAGCAAAGGCAAAACGAATATGGTAATTGAAGAAGAATTTAAGATAGAATGGGAAGAGGATATAGATGCAGCAATTGAAGAAGCCATTAGCAGAATGGCTACAACAGAGGAAGCAAGTATCACTGCTGTGGAACCAGTAGCAGAACCCGAACCACCTACTCCACAGCCAACACCAACTAAAACTCCAGCCCCCAGAGCCTCCAGCAAACACAAAGGGGCATAATTGTCTCAAAGTACTACAACACTAGAAGATCCAAGCCAAAAGAGACTAAGACAAATTCAACCCAAAGCAACTAAACTTGTTAGAACCTTTCCTATCAGTCCAACATTTGAAAAGAAGAAAAAGCAACCAGCTGCTTTCCCAATTAGTTCACCCAAGAAACATCTAAGAAGTGACTCTAAAAAGAAGTGAGCCCTTTTAGTTTGTGCTGCAGCAGCAAGACCAACAATAGGGTAGTACCCCCTACCAGCCAATTTGAAACTTTTTAGCCATTTTTAAAAACTTTTCTTTTATTTATTACTATTATTATTTAGTTCATTCTGCATGTTGTTTAATATATGCATGCTTATTGTTAAATCATTTTGTGTCCATGTGAAAACCCAACACCTCTTAAGTTTAGAGGGCCGTGGCATGGTTGTGTCATGGTGGTGTCATGATGTTTTAAGTTTGTGATTGTGTGTGTGTGTTATGTGTGTAAGCTCTGACTATCAAGTGTTTGTATTAGGATTAGAAAACCCAATGAGGATGAATTGAGTGTGGAAATGGAGAATAAATGAATGCCAAGTAGAACTAGTGTATAAATTAGGGTTGAACTTCTTTCTTAACACTTAGGGTTTGATTTAGTATTATGAGTATGCTGTAGCAAAACCTGGTGGAATAATGAGGGGAATAGTAGCATTTTGAGGTTAGAAACTGACTGAAATTTAGGGGGCACTTGAAAATTTTTTATAATTGTTATAAATTATGCTAGACATTGAATAAAATTATGCTCTAATGACTTAGTTGCTAAGTAACCATGGCTGCTTATGTGTACAAACTTGTGTAAAAAGGTAGCAAAAGTTATGAGCATTGCTGTAGCAACTAACTGAAAAAAACTAAATGATGATGAATGAATGAAAGATAAAAGGGGTCTACTATCTAGGATATAGAGTAGTCAGGTCTATTCATGAGCCCTATGTTCAGCCTTAAGTTAAAAGTGTCCAAAGATAAGACTTAGATATGGCATCCTTTATGTGTTTGCTGCAACAACTTTGATAGGTACTTTGAGTGAGTAATTGGATGGTCTCATTACAAGCGATAGTCATTCATATGAAAGCTCAATGCAGCATTGAAGGGTGACTGAAAAAAAACTGAGGATGATTGTTGGAGCACAATTTGAGTCCATTTCTTTAGACCTTTGTATTCCCTCTTAAGATGGAATTGTTTGCAATATTTTTATATGGTGCATTTGATGCTTAAGCAATGCTGCAACAACTCTGAACCTTGATTAAAAGTGCACACACACACTTTAGACAGAACAAGACTTAAGTCTAGAGCTAGAATTACAAGGGCAATTTGGAATGTTTAAAAGTGTAATCTGAGGGTTGATGAATCCTAACAATGTTGAGGATAGAGTTAAGTTATGATAACTCTATGAAATAAACAACCAAGCTTGAAACTAAACAACCCAATCATAATTGAACTAAGGGTAAAATGGTAATTTTATTAAAATATATAAAAAAATATAAGATGAAGAGAGAATTACAAAAAATAGAGCTAAAAAATGGATTTATAGTTGTTAAATTAGGGGGGAGCCCTCTATTTATAGATACAATTGGTAAATCTTGGCCATCAGAAGAAAACAATTCAGACACTCAGGATTTCGCCATGTAGCAAGCTTTAATTGGTTAGAACATTCATCAATGAACACCACATCAATATTTCAGTCCAATAGCATCTTACCACATCATTGGTCAATGCCACATCATTAGTTAAAGCCACATCATTGGTCCAATAGGATGTTAACGCATCATTGTTCAATGCCATGTCATCGTACCGTATCTGTGAACAGTGCCATACTTGTAAATAGTACCGTATGGATGAATAGTGCAAATACCCCTTTATGCTCCTCTTAAAGTTTTCAACCGTTCTAAGTTAAAAAATGTCATTTGTTTTGTTGTCTGACTTCTCGTTAGTTGTTAAATTGCTAAAATATCCCTAAAATATATAAAATACTTAAATTATAATAAAACACACATAAGAAAGGCTTAGAGGATTTAAATACATTAAAGTAGAGATATTAGAGAGACTTGAAGTAAGAAATGACAATTTTGCCCTTCCAGTACTCAACACTGATCCACAAGTAAGAATTGTTCCAAAATGATTGCATTTTGCCTACATACCCCACTGATGTTTATCTTTGTGAAATGGTCGTAACAATTTGAGACAGCCCTCTGTTTTCTTTTTTTTTTCACTCCGTGACTCTGCAAATGAATTTGAAGGCAAATTAGAAGATTCAAAAGCATTTTCCACTATAATCCTATATAAAATTAAATGAGATAAGATATTAGATTAATGTAATTATACCACCAAACCTGTTAGCTTGTTCTAAACTTTAATATCATACAAAAACGTTCTACAGTACAAAAGAATTTCTAACAATGCAAAACATTTTCTAGACCATAATCTCATAATATTTTTCTAACAATACAAAACATTTTCTACACTATAATCTCATAATATTTTTCTAAAAATACACAATATTTTCTACATCATAATTTCATTTTTATAATATTTTTCTAACAATACACAACATTTTCAAACCCGTAATCTCATAATATTCTGCAATATAGATTTTTTATAATAATTCCACATATATTTGACATACATTTGAAATTATTCAATAATTTCTCAAAATTTCTACAATAAAAAAATTTAAAGCTTACATAAGGTGGAGTTAGTGAAGGTTTGCTTGTTCAAATCACCTTAGCGCTGTGTTCGCTACTGCTATATCGCATAGGTTTGAGTGGCTACTAGTACGTCACGTAGGTAGTGCTGCTAGGTCACTGCTACATCACAAGAGTGGTGTTGCTGGGTCGTTGCTGCATCGTGTAGGTGGTGCTACTAGCTTGCTACCACGTTGCATTCTAGGCTCGCATGGCTACGTTGATCATTGAATTATTGTGGTTGTAATTGTTGGTTGGGTGTGAGGCAATGAACGTGTTACCATTGGTGGCTATTGCTAACGACGTGATTCATGTGAGAGAGGCAAAGAGCAGTGAAGTAGTAGTAAGAGAAGGCAATTTAGGAATTTAGGTTTCTGGTTCAATATATATATATGTGTGTGTGTGTGTGTGTGTGTGTGTGTGTGTGTATGCACACACAAACACACAATATATATTATAAAGCCGCTATTTTCAAAGGCCTTTAACTAGGTCCATTGTCTATGACTGTGTATTTTGTGAGCCCTTATCTATGATTTTATCCTGCATGCTTGAGTCAAGCGAACTTAAGCCAGGCTTTTTTGCCAACCTTAATGATTGACACTAAAAAGTGTACATTTAATAAGTCTAAAATTATCAGTTTTTGACATACAATATTGATTAATTCACTCGTTATTCCTAAATTATATTAGTGCTCCTTTAATAAATTTTATGTTAAAATTAATTCACAGTATATTAATTTTTATATTATAAATATTTTAGGAACAGAGAAGGAATTGAAACTAAAAGTGGGAATAAAGAAGAATTGCTAGAGCCATTTGGAATGCATTATTGAGGAGATGTAATTAATAAAAAATAAATATTTCAAAAAAATAAAAAAAGAAAAAGTGTACAATCATGCTCATGATGGTTAGTCGTCGTTTTGGTACTTGACCATCACACTTCTCAATGTATATATATTATAAAAAAAAAAAAAAAAGATGGATTCCTTGCCTATAAAAAGCAAAGGAATGTAGGCAACAAGGAAAGAGGGAGGCAGTGAGAGCAAAAGAGAAGAGAGGGAAGCTGAGAAATTCTTCTTTTCTTTTCTTTTTTCTTATGTAATCAATTTTCTTGTAATATATTTCAAAAGTTTGTTAAATAAAATGACTGTTTTATTTTTCAGTATAAGTGGGTAATTTTTTTAGCTGAGGGGTGAAAGGTGAAGTTTAAAAATTCAAATTATTGATTAATTATTCACTCAAGTGAGTCTTAAAATTTATTTATTTTTGTTGTATTTTTCTTCTTTACTAATTTTTTTTATATCATGTTAATTTATAGATCTAGATCTCTTTAAATTTATATGGTACTTTGACATAATGTCAATATTTTAATATAGTTATGACACATTAGGTACTTGTTTACATTCTTAGAGGTGGCATCAGAGCCATAGGTTTCACATTCTTAGAGGTGATATCAAAGGATTAAGATTGTTAGATTTTCTGAAATCCTGGAAAGATTTCTCTCAATATGGCATCATCTTCAACTTCTTTAACATCTACTTCAACAACTTCAGTAGCGTCTAGTTCGAATTTATCTCCTATCTCTCTTTCATCTACTTTTAATATTCCAAAATCGTGTAAAAAACATCTAGCGTCTAAAATAGAACAGCTTATAGAGTACTCTTATGTCCAAGATTTTGCACAAATCTCTAAGTCTCAGCTTCCTGTTATGAGTCCTTATCACTTGTACAAACAAAAAAGTCCTATTATCGGTAGTATTAAATCCCTTATCTCCACAAAAAGACCTTTGCCAAAATAGTATATTCAGTCTTCTCGACTGGATCAATGTGCTCTCCAAGCAACACAAGCTGAACAATATGTTACTCTTGAGATTCCCCCTGAACTGGTGGTTTAATGGAAAAGAGAATGTTACACTCACCTTCATCTTGGAGAAATAAGGTTGATTCTCACTCTACATGGTAGAAAAGGTCTTCCAGTGACAGCTAGAGTAGCTCTACTAGATACCTGTTTCAAACAATATCAACATGCTGTAATAGGCATTGTTCTCACTACACTCCATGCTGGCATTGTACTTTTGACCTTCTACCCAAATTTCAACCTTTCCCCTGATAATCCAAACCTTCCCACAACCATCAAAGTTTAGATCCAGATCCAAGGTACTGAACAAATAGTAACCTCCAAAATAGCCACCCTCCACCATCAACTAGTGTATCGACTTCAAAATCATGCACTAGACCTTCCACCCCCTTAAGCATCCTCTGATGCTTTAATGATACTGGCAGACATAGAAACCACTCCAACCATCATCTAGATCCCAAAGCAGATCTCTAAATAAGAACTGCTACAGCTCATACGCCCAATGCAGACTTCCCAAACCCTTTTTGAAAGACGTGCGGATGACATGGTTAAGACTGTTTTAAGAGCTCTTGAACTAGAAGAACCTAGAATTTCTTTCTCCTACTCAGCAATGATCATTGCTGTACAAACGGGTCAGGAAGGAGATATTTATATTCAGTGATTTTCTTCATAAGGATATTCGGTCTATCCGGATAAAATCAATGGTCATTTCTTATGGGATGTTCCTAAAGCCCACATGTGTGATGCCGACTGCCCATGCATAGATGACAACTTCTCTGATGATGAAGATTTCTAAATCATGAGAAGAAGAAGACGTAGAAAGAAAAAGTTTTTTCCCAATACAAAGTGTAGATCTCATTCCCCGGATCCCCTAGATGATCCGGGCAAAGCTGTCAACCGTTGCCAATTTACAGAAAAAGTCTCAAATGGTTGAAAAAAGAAGAACAGTCATACAAGTCTTGGACAAGTCAACACTTGTCAACAAATCCTTTAAAATCTTATTTCCCCATACAAAGCTGTATGATGTTCTCATCCCATTTTCAAACCTATTAGGATGTTTTTCCCCCTCTTGAAAAACAGACTGATTCTCAGTTAAAGATTATTTTCCAACCATATGTCCAGTCTCCTATCTCATCTTCAGGACAACCTGAAGCTCCAAGACCTTTTGAATCAATTCTCAATTGGCAAACCAACAATGATAAAGCTCAAAACACAGTCCTCCAAAATCTTGGTCAACAAATTGACAAAGTAACGACTCGCGTTGCTAAAACAAAAAATAGAGTCAATTTTCTAACAAACCAACTTGAACAAATCCATTTCAGTCTCCAAAACAGGATTAACCAACTTGATGTTGATCTTAGATCCATGATCAACAACAACATTTGGGGACCATAATTTAACCAAACAGAGGCAGAAATCAGACGTCTTAAAGCTGAGTTAGCCAAAATCGAAGCAGATAACAGACAGCCACAAACTTACCCAAACCCAGTCTTTACCTGTCTCTCTTCCACTTTTCTCAACATATCAACCATTTTATACTCCTACAACTACCCCTGTTGACTACACCAAATTCTTTGGTCTTTCCCAAGCCACTTGATTGAGTCAAGAAAGAATGAAACCCAAACCTCAAAAACAATACAAACCTAAAGTCCAACCTCAACCTGTTTCACAGCCAAGCCCAAACACTAGCTCTTCTACTGTTCCTGCCATACCAATAGTTCCCTCTATCACACAGACTTTTCCAACCACATTAGAATCCCTCCAGTCTAAACCAGATATACAATTACCCAAAGACAAAGCTTCATTGCATCAATACTCAGCTACTCCATTATCTGAATCATCCAGTGAGCTATTAGAATCATCTTCACAGTCAGCGACAGACAATGAAGAATCATCTTCAAATTCTAAATCTCAAATGGGCGATATTACTGGTTTGCTTATGGTTCAACCCATTAGTGAAACACAAGATCCCTCTTCCTCAATTCCTTCTTTTGTTAAGGAAACAGAAGATGAAACAGAATAGCAAGCAAGCTCTGCAACCCCTGCAGAACCTTGATTTCATTCTGAAACCCATTCCAAAACTTCATCAAACTCTTGGTTTACTTTTGACGATATACCCCGCCACAAATGGACCGTCAGATTCCATGAATTTGCGGCCTGGGTAGATGTCCAAAGAACCTAACCAAATGCTAATACTCAAGCGATTCTTAGAGAATTTAGTTCAAGATTCACAGGATCTTTGCGTGAATAGTATGAAACTCTTGGTGAATACAGACAACTTCAGTTCATCCAAGCTATACCGTTAGTAGCTCTTACAGCTATCTACGAACAATTCATTGGTGAACCAGCCTCAGTGATTGATACAGCCAGAAAAGAGTATCACCAAATGAAATGATGTTCCCTTCAAAAGCATCATTTAGACATTCATTACAAACGCATGAGTATGCTTTTCTACAAGCTGAATGGATTTAATGATCCTACGCTCAAGCATGTCTTCATTGCTTCTTTGCCAAAAGAGCTTCAACCGAAAATTCAAAGATAGCTTGCAGCCAACAACTTACAGGTTGCAAACATTTCCTTAGGGAAAATATTCCAGCTTGCGATTCAGTGTCTAGACAAGCTGTGTGAACAAAAACAATTCTTTCGAGATCTCATAGAAAATAAACCACCTTTTACCACAGCCTGTAAAAAGTCTCCCTTCCTTGAGATTCAATGCAAAGATGAGAAAAAATGCATGTCCAACCAAAAAGAAAAAATATTTCCAAAAACAGCCTCACCTTTGCAAAACCAGAAAAGAGAAAAAACATTTTCGTTTTTTCAAAAAGAAAGATCCTTCAAAACCAACCTCTTCCAAGAAAAATGTACGTTGTTACATTTGCAAGAAAAAGTCCACTTTGCCAGAAATTGCCCAAATAAACCCACCAAGGCAATTAGACTTGTCCATCATCTTTAGGATACATAAATGCTCTCTGAAGAAGATAACATTGAGTCCAATTTCTCAGAACAGTTAGAACACGACAATACAACTACTTTTATCATAGCAGATTCCACAGATGAATCTGAATCAGATTCAGAAAACGCATCAATGGTCTTTACCATCCAGCCTACTGTTCCATCACCAACCATCCCTTCAGTAAAAATCTCTCTCTTTCCATCCAAGTTTGATAAACCTATTCCAGTTATTGGGTTTCTTAATACTGGAGCACAAAAGAGCATGATAAATCCCAGCATTCTTCCTTCATTTTGTTGGGAAAAACACCTTAAATTCTTCAAAGTAGCCAATGGTGAAATATTCAAAACCTCCCTTATCACCAAAAACCATATTGGAATCTAGTCTTTCCAAACTGTATTATATGGCATAAAGTCATAGGTTCCAATCTTCCAGATAAGGATTTTCTCATAGGTTTTGACCTTCTTCATTTAGTGAAAAGACTTCATATTAAAATTAGATTCAAACAAATGTTCCTTCCATACACTAATGTCGTTAAGTTATATGCACTCTCTGAGTCCCATCAGAATACGCGTCACTCACTAAAGCTTTCCTCAAATATTGCCTTAAGAATCACTCCTTGTTCAAACACCCATCTCCACTTTGGAAAAATTCTCAGTTCTTTGTCCATCTCCCATTTAAACTGAATGAGGATCTTAACCTAACAAAAGCAACCCATCCAGGCATGACACCAAGTGATTTAGAGTTAGCACAACAAGAATGTAGTCAACTCTTGAGTCAAGGCCTCATTGAGCCCATATCTTCGAATTGGGCCTGTCAAGCATTCTATGTTGAGAAAAGGTCTGAATTGGTTCGTGAAAAAAGAGATTGGTAATTGATTACCAGTCTCTCAATGCTTTCCTTAGAGATGATAAGTTTCCTTTACCAAAAATTCAGTCCATGGTCATTCACCTTCAGAGATGATAAGTTTCCTTTACCAAAAATTCGGTCCATGGTCATTCACCTTCACAATGCCAAAGTGTTTTCTAAGTTCGATCTTAAAACAAGATTTTGGTAAACAGGTGTCCATCCTTCTGATCGTCACAAAACAGCGTTTTGTATTCCAAATGCCCACTATTGGTGGACAGTTTTACCTTTTAGTCTAAAAGTAACCCAGAAAGTAATGATATTCTCTCCTATTCTCTATCATGCATTGATATATTGATGACATTTTGTTGTTTTCCACAGATGTTCAATCTCACCAAAATTACTCAATGAGTTCTTAAACATTGTGCAAACTTATGGCACGGACAGACATCAATCAACTTTCTTGGCATGGAGATAAAAGATGGATATTAACAGCCTGGACCACACATTACACAGGAATTAATAAAGTCTTCAGATTCAGATCTCATAAAAAGACAGATTCAGCAATTTCTCGGGATTGTCAATTATCTGCGTGACTTTATTCCAAAAGTGGCACTTCACACCAGCCACTTGTCAAAAATGCTCAAGAAAAATGCCCCACCATGGGGTCTTGATCAGACAGAAGCTATCAAAGCACTCAAGCTTATTTCACAGTCTCCTCCTCCACTAAAAATCCTAGCTAGTGGACAAAGGATTTTGCAGACAGATGCCAATGAAGAATATTGGGCAACTGTCCTCCTTGAAAAAGTCAGAGAAAAAGAATTCTACTGTGCTCATGTAAGCGGACAATTCACAGCAGTAGAAAAGAATTATCACATCATCGATAAGGAAATAATTACAGTAAAGTATGGGATCAAAAAGTTTGAGTTCCATCTCTTCAGCCACAATTTCCTTATCAGAATGGATAATTCTTCATTTCCCAAGATTCTTGACTTTAAGAATAAGTTGCTTCCAGACAAACAATTGCTAAATCTAAAAGCATGGTTCGCTAAGTATGATTTCAAGGTCTAACACATAAAGGGTGATAAGAAGCTTATCCCTGATTTCCGCACTCGATCAGCTATAAAAGCCCTAGTTTTGGTCACTACCATACGCATTATCCCTCTTATAGCAATGGCTTTCTCCTCATCATCATCATCTGCTAAAGCTTCTTCCTCATCATCTTCCTACAAAAGATCCTTACCATTCAAAGCCCTCACCTAGAAAATGTTTCCTCTTGGCCTAACCTTCAGCTTAGCCTTTCAAATCTAGGATTTTGCAAGAAAGTTCCTATTCCGATACTTCATGAAAATATATTGGGTACAACCTCTCAACTTTCCAAGCTTCTACCAGAGTACTTGTTTTTAACAAGTCTTACTCTTGATCCTCTTCGAGAAATCACAGAGGATGGACTCTGGTACATGTGGTGTCTTACCATCCTTTATGCAACAAAGATTGTTTTTCTTGTTCTACCAACCCTTAGACATATTACTACTCTAGAAAATGCATCCTCCCTCCTTTGGAAAATTTTATAGTGGTACAGTCCTCTTACTAAGTGCAGAAAACAACTCCAAGGTATTGCAGACTTTCATAATATGAACAGGCTCCCAAACAATGAAGCAGATATGTTCAGTTCAGTCTTCATAGTTCATCGTCCATACTTTCAACACCCTGTCACAAAAGACTACTGGACACAAGATCAAGCATTTGAATGAAAACTATTTCCACACTCTTTTCCCATACACCATGACCCATCTGTTACATCCATCCTCAAAGCCTGCCTGTTTGAGTTAAACAATATCCAGTCACCTTCACCAGACATTCACCATACCTCCATAGGTCCAAAACACACAATAGAGTTTTTTCCACACTATAAACGCAGAACTCCTATCTCAAAAACTAAACCTACTGGTATCCTGATAAAGGAAGAACGTCTAGACTACACTGATGTTCTATTTCAAGATTCCCAAAATCCTTGGGAAGAATTCATGTCTCTCGTAGATCAGTATTCCAGTCAGTACTCCAATACTATGGAAACTGAGCCTCCTTGTAACATGATCCCAACACCTACCTTAACTCCATCAGTCTTACCAGAAAAAAGAACTGCACCATCCAAAAGTTATCAAGCCCGTTTCAAAAGAAAAATAGTTAAAGTCAAATTCGAAGACATCCATGACACCGATTGCTTCATCTGGAATGGCAAGTGTGTTTGCAAAGACAACCGTGGGGACACAACTGATGAAGACAGTGATGACAGCCTCATGTCTCGTGACTAATCATCCAGCTTGTCAATCCCTGAAATCATGGCTATAATAAAGATAGGGACCCAGACCTATCAAGTGTGTTTACTTTCTTAAGGCGTGCTTTGTAAAAGTCTTGTCTGGCGTGCTTTGTAAAAATCTTATCTAGCGTGCTTTTATCTGGCTAAGATAAGGATCATGTCTTATCTAGCTACATGGATCCACCTCTTATATAAATGATCCATTTCTTTTGTAAGAGGAGGAAGTTTTTGAAGTTTGAATAAACATTAAGCTTTCAAATAATATGCCTCTCTAAACTCTCTCTTTCTTTCTAGACTTAATATCTTCTTTCAATTCCTTATCCCTTGAGCGATCATCTCATTCATACTGAGTATGCTCTGCACTTGCCTCTAAGTGAGGATCCTGTGCATAAAAAAAGTCTCCATGTCTCTAACTCCTCACCCTAATCAATAGCTAGAATAGTAACCGAAAACACTGTGTTCGTCCTTCTGTAGCCTTAGGATTGGCTTTTCCAAGATGATTTATGTGTCTAGGTTTTCCTCTCTGGTTCTTGCTTTGGGTATGAGGTATATCGACTGGAAACCCGAGCATGTGGGCTACTGGTCCAAAGGATAATTAAGTTCATCATTGCTCTGGTGTAACAACGCCAAGTACCGCTGGCACCCAGGTGGTATCAGGACAACCTGAAGCTCCAAGACCTTTTGAGTCAGTTCTCAATTGGCAAACCAACAATGCAAAAGCTCAAAACACAGTCCTCCAAAATCTTGATCACACTAATGGTTAGTTAAAAATTAAATGGTATAATAATTAACTAACAAAATAAATACAAAATAAAAATATAAAAGAGTTGTTATAATTATAATTTGAGATCTGAAAGTGGATCTCGTAACCTTAGTATATTTTTAAATTGATTTGTATTAACTTCTTTTCCCACATTTAATTTTCTTTGCTTAACAAATTGATTACTAAATTTTAAATTCCCTACAGTTTGACCCCAAACTCACCTGGTTATATTATAATTTGACACTCTTATACTTAGGAGTAATAATACTTTTGAATTGTCACTTGACTGCCGTTAATTATTTGTAAGATGTGTTGTGACATATGGATGAATGCCTTTGAGGGACAAATTGCAATACAACCCTTGACTAAGCCCATTTATTAGGGCACATATGCCCATAAGAGATTGCATCTACTTTTAGGATTAACTTGCAAGGCCTTAAAAGCCCATATCTGAACCTAAGCAGGAAATTATGTAATGACATTCTCTTCTAGAAATCCAAAATCACTTGTCTATATCAAAACCCCATCTTTAGCTTACTAGGTGCATATGGCAGCTCATAATACAATGTATTGTATTACATTAAAATATTATTATTATTATTATTATTATACATGCTTGGCTGCAATTTTAATTGTATTGCACTATATCAAAAAGATGGCTAATACAACTAAAGGGGCATAAAATAATCCCATGGGAGAGTACGGCTTAGGTTGTGTCACATTAAAATATTGTTCATATTTCAAATTTATTATTTTACTTTTATTATTCAATAATCTATATCATATTTAAATTTACTAAATATGAATTTATATTTATATTAAATAAATTGAGTTTTAAATAATAATATAAAATATCAATAAACCTAAATATTTAATAATTAAATGATAATACATTATCTTACTTTAAATATGTAAAAAGTATTTCAATTATTTAATCATTTTTTATTTACTAAAATAATAAATTCAAAAATAAATTTAAATTAAATAATTATATTCAACATTAATAAATAAAAATAATTTATAATTAAATTTAAAACTTAATATTATATTGTATTATATTATATTTTTTATATTTATAATATTTTATTATTTGATTATAGTATATTATTAAATTATTTTCTTGTTATAAAAATTAATGTATAAAAGGAAATTATAATAACTAATTTGAAAACTTAATAAGGTAACAGTAAAATATTAATAAATTTAAACAATTCTAATTTATTTTAGTATTAATATAAAATAATATTACAAAATAGTGTTCTATATAATACAGTCTATAGTAAACCCAAGATTATATTGCATTACAATGTAATGAAATACACGCTAATATAATACAGACAACACAATATAATGTAATATAGTATGCTAAACACACCCTTAGTGCAAAACTGTGGGTGTCTTCGTGATTAAGAAGATATCTAGAAGCTGCCTACTGATCAAACACAAATCTCATTTCTTTTGGAAACATGGGATGTGATACCATGGTTAAATGAGTTCTCGTGATATGGAATTTTTTGTTAAGCCTTGATCTTAAGAGCTAAAAATAAGGTATTTCGAAAGATTCTATGCTCATTGAAATCCTAAATTTGGGTTCAATCAGTTTAGCATATAAAGAGGACCCTAGACCATTGTTTACCATCAACTTTTATGCTAGGCCACCATAGAACATTCCCTAGTTGTCAAGATGATCAATAACCTCTCATAAAACCTTAGTTGCCCTTTGTAACCATCTATATAGTCGATACCTCTGGCGTTAAGAAAACAATGAGCCCACACATGCTTCACGATTGGTAGGAAATGGATGCAAACCAAGAAGTCCAAAGATCCCATGTCACATTTACAACAGCAGATGCAAAAAATAATTTATCCAAGGTTTATATAATGATAAGATGTGAAAACTAAAATTTTATGAATTAAAAATTTTATAGAAATTATTTTAATAAATTTAATGTAGGTTAAATTAAATAATAGTAAAATCATTCATATAGGTTACTATGGACTTTTATTTTTTAATTTTTAATTAACTTAAATAATAACAAAAATATAATTTTACCCTCAAGAATCTAGAATTAATGGCAACAAAAGTGATGTCGATGGTTTTTTAAGGTATTTTTAAAAGTATAGGGATTAAACAAACACTAATGTTAAAATATAGGAACTAAACCCTTCTCAAAATTAAAATTAAATTTTTCGAGTTTATGTAATATATGTACCGAAATTTATTTAATTGAGTGTGATGTTATTTTTTTATTTCATCACAAATTTTTTTTTTAGTTGTAGGATTGTTACAATCGTTGCGGGCAATCGGACGCAACTATTAAATCAATTGCGTTCGAATAATTTAAATTTTTGTCACGACATTAAATCGAAACAATTCAGACACGATTCAATGACCGCGTAATCAGATTTTTATTTTGGCATTCGAGACTGGAATTAGCTTAAATTTTATTAACCTTAAAAAAAAAGAATTGTTGGTTACTATTTAAGGAAAGAATAGAGAGAGAAGCATTTATTTTTGTTTCCTAAAATAGAAAGAGAGAGAGAGAGAGAAGAAGCTGTCGTTGACCCGGTTGATCAACCCGAATCTGCGCGCCCAACCTGGCCCAATCTCACTATTCCAGCCACCCCACCAGCCGATCTTGGTACCGATCTGAAGCTTGAAGGCCGGCCAATGTATCCCCGCCGTCATCGTTGCCAAAATTCAGCCAAAACACCGGCGATTACAGCTTGAAAAGCCGCGGTTCCACCTGTTATCACTACCGTCGATCTAGCTGGAATTAGGTCAAGCCACCACTTGGATCTTGTTCCTCAACTTCCCCTCATCATTTTTTGACCAACCCCGTCACCTGAAACAGCCGAATTGTCACCGATCAACTGCCGGAAAGCTCACAGTTTTGGGGAGCTCAATCTGCCATCGCCGTCGACTCTGAGCGTGGGAGGTCATCGCCGGCACCATTGGACTCACTGAGGTCAAAACTAGCAAACCTAAGCTTCCCGTCGCCGTTGACTGAGTTCCGGTCACTGTTGACCGTTAGGAAAAATTCGGTAATTTCACAAACTTTAGGGGTAACTCTATAATTTTAAAATTGATGGATATTTTGATAATTTCATATCAGGGCAGTTAGGTAATTTCATATTTTGGGGGTAATTCAATAATTTACGTCGTTATGGGTATTTTGGTAATTTTATATTTGGGTAATTTTGTAAATTCAAAACTTATGGATATCTTTGTAATCGGAATTGAGGATAGTTTGATAATATGTGATTCTGAGGATAATTTGATAAATTTTGATGTCAAGGGCATTTTGGTAATTTTATGAATTTAAGAATATTTTATTACGAATAAATGTTGTTTCGAGCATATCAGTTATAATTTGCAATTATGGTTAGTAATTATATTATTTTCTTAACTTAGGAGGATCCGCGAACGAGAATCAACCCGCGGACATTGTCGATTCCGAGTTTGGACACCGTCACTGTGAGTGGAATATGCAAGACATATTTTCATTGTAGTTTATTATAATTTTAAAATATGGTAAAGCATGTTTACGAGATTGATTTTAAAGGCTTCGATTTAATGATTTTATATAAATGGACTTTATCTGTGTTTTGGTATTTATTATAAGAAATGTGTTTGATTAATGATTTTGGTTACCAATTTTGAATATGCATGATAATATTTTAAAGAAAAGAAAAGCAGATTTAAGACATGTTAAATGAAAAAGGAAATGAGATTTCGAATGAGATTTTGGATGAGATTATATGTTTATATATATGTGTATAAAGGTTGTTTGTAAAATCATTAGACAGTACCCTTCCCCTTCAGATACACTGATACAGATGAGATGACATATGCAAGCAGTATGATGAATACAGAGATACTGATATTGAGATACAAATGATACAGATGAGATAATATTTTTCAATCTATCCATGTAGCTCTGGGGTGTGATTGTATCCAGATAGTACGTCATTACCCGTTCGTTGAAGTCTTGATATGATGTGATATGATATGGCTTTTCCCGATCTATTCGTGTAGCTCCGAAGCATGATTGTATCTAGATTGTACGTCATTGCCCGTCCGTCGAGGTTCGAATATGATGAAATTATTCCCCTGGGTACTTGTTTGGTGATAGTTTTCAGTATTTAGTATTGATGGTATAAGTATTATGATTTTATTGATTTTATGCAGTCTATTGTGATATTGTTATTTGAGTACATGATTTGAATTTAATAAGTTATTTAAGATCTTGTGATATTTTGATAAAATTGTATTTTGATATGATTAATTATTTTGGAGTAAAGTTATGTTCAAAAACTACTATCTACTCACTGAGCTCACTGAGTTTTATATTCATTCCGTTTTATTATATTTCGCCCCCCCACAGGAGATTCGCAGGTACAACAGTCGACCCAACAATAATTGTTATTTTTGGAATTATGACCACATGATGGTGTTAGGAGTCGTAGATGTTTTATTGAGATATGTTCGGATTGTATAATTTATTACATTTCGAGGATTGTGGATAACATTTGTAGTTTCTCTTATTTTGGATATTTGAGAGATTTGATATTTTGTTAAGGAGATTGGTTATTCGGAGATGGTTATATTTGAATTTCTTTTGAGAGTGTTTGATTTATAATTTTGCAGATTTGGTTATATGATAATTATAGGGAAGATTCTGCCGAATTTTCGGCAGAATACTCATTGATTAGATTGTTTCCGATCGATTTATTAAAAACCAGGCCGATTCGACTTAGGAATTCAGGGCGGGTCGTGTCAGTTTATGAGTTTATGCAGCTATTTTTATAAATTTAACATGAGACTTTAATAGATTTTACAGGGCTAATTAATAACTCATGTAAGTTTCTCTTTAATCTTTTTAAAAATTATTTTCTCCGACAAGGACTTGAGCCCGCACTGACCATGAGGTGGATCAACCTGTGGGCATAATAGTTTAAGACTTTCTTCTTAAATATGTACTTTACTTTAGATTGTATACATATTTATAATTTTGTTGTTTAACTATTTTTATTTAGATTGTAATTTTAATTTAGGCTAGAGTCTTTAGTTTAAAAGGATAAATACACATCTTTTGTAACCTTTGAAATAGAATTGATTTATAACAAATTTTAGTATCACATTTTTCAAAATTTTTAGTATGCATAGATTATTGAAAATATCCTTACTTTTTCATCAATCCATCAACTTGTTTTAGTTAGATCTTCAATCCATCATATTAGGGTTTATAGAGCATGATTGTGTCAAATCATTATATATTTCTTTTTCATTTTATAAGAATTTGTCTAGTCTTACGTCATTAATAATTTAGATCAATTGGATCTCTTGAAGATATTTTTCGAGAAAAAATAAATAGCAATGGCGTGTGAGGAGATTTCATATCCAAGAGGATTACTTAATGGGCAAGCAAAGTGTACTGTAATCGAAGTGATGAATTCAATAGGGAGTGTTGCGAATACTTATGTTCCACATTGAAAATATACCCTTGCTCTTAAGCTTGTAGCGTATGAATACATACCTGTTAATTGACAAAGGTCCCACATAGGAAATTTAAATAAGTGCATCCGTGCAAGCTTTGTGACGTAAATTAAGTAAGAAATAAAAAAGACTTGAATAATAGCCCCTACACAAACTTTTATATTTGATGCCTTCTTTTTTGGTTCAAAATTTCTTTTATTTTCTTTGATTTCAGTTTATTTATGACAGTAAAGATTTGAAATTGGTTCATCAATATATGTAGAGGGGCCGAGAGATGTTATCTCAAATAATTATTACAAAATCTACTGACTCCACGTAGTCAAATTTGGAATAATAACGTTAGGCAGACTATGTACGTAGAGCAGGCCCCTCAGGAGTCAAGACTGAAATGAAACTAGCACAATCAATGATGCATTAGGCCCATCAGGCCTGCAAATTCAGATCTGTGGCCTGTGGCCACATCTCGCTTAAGCTCTGTCATGATAGCCTAGATAGAAATTTTTCAAATCAAAGAAAATTTCTGAATTTAAAATTTGTTGTTTTAACGATTCTGTAACAATGTATTAACATTCATATCTATGTCATTCAGATTTTTTTAAAAAAAAAAATTCTACAGCTGCAATAACGGGTATTTCGATAATGAACGTCAAAAAAATTTGTGACTACGTACTAACTTAAAAAAAATAATAAATAAAGTTGATTAGTTAGAATAAAGCTGTTTTAATGATTCTGTAATAATTTACTAACATTCAGTTCTATGTTGTTCAGATTAAAAAATAATAATAATAATTGTACAACTGCAATAACAAATATTGCGAGAATGCACGTCAAAGAAATTTGTCACTACGTGATAATTTAAAAAAATATTAATAAGAAATAAAGTTGATTAGTTAAAGCCATATAATTTGTTATGTATCAGAAACAAAGCTTTTACTGAATTTTCCGTTTAATGATTCAAGTGCTTAGCTCTTTTCTTTTCTTTTCTTTTCTTTTTCCTTTTTTTTTTTGAATCAAATGATAAGCAAATATCTAAAAACCATGATAATTCTAGCATTATATATTCATATCATTAATTAGCTGTATGATAGGACAAGCCAGCCAAAATCAAAATGAAGGCAAGTTAGGTTAATGATGCTGGTTGAATGATGAAAAGAATCGGTGGATCCCCTTATTATATAAATTATTAAAAAAAAAAAAAAACAGTTTAATGATTATAAGTTAGCAGTTTGTTATCATGTTAGCCATGCTTGCAGACTGACTAATGGTTGCGATCTAAGGGGTGTCATGTCCGTATATTATTATTTTTTTTCTCTTATTTTTGTTTTTTTTAATTTTTGGTTCTCTGGTTTTTGCTTTTGTCCTTGTAGTTAGGATTCACCGGCTAACAAAAGTCTTAAATGATTATAATTAATTCTATTTTTTTTTTGAAAACATGTACATATAAAAGCATAAGATTTCATAAAAAATATTATTAAGTGCAATAATATAACTTACAATGATTTGCCCAAGGGCTGAAGCTAACATCTTCCATCAATACCAAATTTGAAGTATAAAGAAACTTCTATTTTGAAACAGTAACCCAGCTGCTGGCATAAGAGTGAAGGATTAAAAGAAGTTTTCTCCCTTCGTCTGAACGGTTCTCTTTGAGAACGAAATGCGTCATTTTTTTTGTTTTATTGGCAATAAAATTTTATTCTATTAATGGTAAAACGAAAATTTGTACCCAGCATACGTAATTATCCTTTCTAACTTATATTTATAAATGATTCCCGCTAGCTCTGAAATATATTCAAGTTCTTAACTCATATACATACTTGCTTATATGTAATTACTTACAAAGTTAATCTCTAACATATGTAATTTTTAGTAGTAATATCTGTAACCAATATTCTCATTTACAATGAACATTTTTAATTAATTTAGAGTTCTTCTTGAGCAAGTGTAATTTTATTGAAAAGTTAGGGTCAACAATCGACACATCTGAAAGTGTAGCCAGACAATTCAAGAGGAGAAGTAAATTGGGCAATAAAAAAAAAAAGGGAAATACAAGTTTTTTGGTTGGCAGATGATCATACGCAAACTGTTAAATACCGATTTAGATTACCAATAGTTAAATGTATTTGAGTTTGAGAATGTATCTGATTTCTGAGGTGTGGAGTGGCAATTAATTTTACGAAAACCCATTAAAATTTCATGTATAAAACACAGCTAACGTATCAGTCATACGGAGTTGGCTACAGGGGCCATGGACACCTTTGGTCCTTGAAGAGCTTCGTCACAGTTTGGTTCATGGAAGTGATTCTAAAGACTATAAAATGGTTTTATGTAACTACAACCAAAAACTACTCGTTAGACACATATATTCAAGAAATTGGGTATAATTGGTTAGCTAGCGATGAGTGACTGCTGGTTGCCCAAGCGCGGATAGGCATTCCAAAATTTTGCTTGAAATTACAATTGTTAGGAGTTATGTATTGATTACATGCTGGAATTCTGATGAACGTTTAGAAATCTTGCGCTTTAGTCCAACCATAACTTTGAGAAATTACAAATGGCCCCAAAGCTTTAAAATGCATGTAGGTCAGTCCTTATGCTTTAAACAAAATACTTTTGTTAAAAAGAAATTAATTCCATTTTTTCAAAGCACGAATTTTTAAAGCCGCATTTTTTTAACAAATCATAGTGCAGAAAACGTGCTTAATAACTTTGGTGAATGTAAAGCATAAATAACTTTCGAGCTCATATTTATTAAGGATCCTTTTGACAAATTATATTCATGCAAGAGTGCTAAAAGGAAAATGTTACTGAAGGTGGCGTTTGTTTTTCCGTCTGAAATCTGAATAGATCTGAATTAGAATGAATTCTGAATAGATCTGAATATCTGAATCTGAATAATGTGTTTTTTTTTTTATCTGAATCTCTGAAAATAAGTATTAAGTTGTTTATTTTTTAAACTTAAAAATCTGAAATTATATATTTTTACATTTGTACCCTTATTAAATTTAAATGTCAAATAAATAATACACTAAATATCATAATATTTTACTATTTATAAGTAAAATTATATTCAAGTGAATACATAATAATTTTAGAATTATAATATATTAAATATCATAAATTTTAAATTTTATCACTAACTCTCAATAATAGTACATAATATAAGAAAAAAAACTAACAAAATGATTGAAATAGTTGATTTGTTATTTCATCTCAAAGTTGTCTCATGTAAAGATGAGATTATGTAGGATAAACGTTTATGGGTGAGTTTTAGAATATATATGAAAAATAAATTATAAAATAGGGATATTTTTGACATTAGAAATTAATTGACTTAATTTAGATTCTTCTATTCAGCAAAAAGCTAAAAAAATTGGCTTCTTTTATTAAGTCAAAATTATCTTAAAAGTCCTATTAAGTTATGAAAACAAACACATCTAATTAACTTAATTAATTAAGTTAAGTCACTTTAAGTTATTAAGTTAAAAAACAAACGCCACCTTAGTCTAGCGTCTTGAATTTGAATCTTGGATCAATGAACGTTTTCCATGAATTCTTGTTCTTATGATGATATTCCTTTGATGTTCAAATCTCCTAAAATCTTCATATTATCAATTTTAACAGTAACACTACAATACGACTTGGTTAATTAAGAAGTCACAATATTTTTTATCGTCAAAACCTATGCTTATGAAACTTTAGGGCTAAAAACATTGTGATATTTTTAATTAACTCAACTATATTTTTTCCATGATATTACCTCGTTAATTTGTGGAAGTTGCATTTTTTCACGTGTGGTCTCATCCAAAAGCTAGTTAGTCTCACGTGTGGTCTCATCTTAATTTAAATTATTTATGTTCTTAATTGTTGAATGATTTTTCAAGTACATGTTCATCAAAAATTAAAATAGAAGAAGATTAACTTCATTAGTGATATCAATTATTTAACATTATTATTTTAGTTAATGCTTAGGGCTCATTTGAAGTTAATGTAATCAGCTACTCATTAATTGTAATTTGATCAAAATGGTGATTATATCTCTATCTTATAAGTTTTTTATTTTTCACATTGATATTTTATTAGATTACTAAAGTGATTTTAGGACTAATTTGTATTAAATTGTTTGAAAATACCCAAAATTTTATCCTCACTAATATTCAAGAGACATTTATTCTATTCATCTTTCGTAAGTGAGAAAAATATATCTACTAAATTGAGGAAGGAATCAAGCTCCCATAATGCTCTATAAGGGCTTGAACTATTGCTTTAATAAGTGTGAGAGCAACTCCTCTAGCCACTCAACTTTTGGCTAAGTGGCTCTCTCTCTTATTTCACCTAAATAATGTTTCTTTTCTTTTTTATTTTGAGTTAAATTGTTAATGAAAAGCTGCAAGACGTCATTTCTAAAGGAGCCTAAATTATTTTGATAGATCAGTATCTTACAGTCTTATATGTTTGTTAACATGCATTTTACATTAAGCATTAGAAGAAAGATTTGTTTAACTACTACACAAAATGTGACTGAAGAAAAGACTTTGATCTTATATAATGATGTAATTTATACTTCAGCAAATTGCACCAAATAAATTAAGTATAGTTTATTTGACAGCTTTGTATTTGTCTAATGAAGCTCTATGGTTGATGTAACTTACATCATTGTATAAGGCCCAAAAAAATAATATTACAGTAGTTAGAAAAGACTAAAAAGGTGAGGAGTAGCAGTAGCATTGAAAGATAAGTGAAGTGCACATGGTCCAAAAAAAGGCGAAACAAGAAGAACCCATAGAAAAGCTCTCACAAAATGAAAATCTCATTACTTTGACCTTTTTGTTTTGGTTTTCGCCATGAAAGATACGTAACTCGTAACAGCAACCACAAGCAGCAGCGAGTAAATGAAAAAAAGGGGCTTTGAATGGTGTCTGCAAAAATAGAAAGATGCTGTACCTGTGCTTGTTCTGTGGCTATGGCACTGATTCTGATGAAAAAGATGAGAGAGAGATATGAACGAGGGTTTGTTTGTGTCTGCCGATTTGAAGCGTTGAGAGGACGAGTAAGCCTGTCTTTAAACCTCACAACTACGGCACTGAAAAACATGGTGTTTTTACATTTACATTTATTTGAGGTGACCACAACTGCAGCAGCCTGCAGGGAGAAAAAGGGATAACTGATTCCTTTCTCTCTTTCTTTATATTATATTAATTTCGATACATACGTTTATGAAATAAAGCATGAAATGATGTTATCAAAGTTTATTAGGTTTTAAATTTTGGTCAGAGCTGATCTTTAATGCTGAGGAGAAACGGTTCATCCTCCGTTTTTCTGACCTATTCAGACAACAAAGATCTCCAAATATTCCAAACGCATAATCCAAAACTACCAGAAGTTGAGGCAAGAAAAAAGATAGCGTTTCTCTTTGCTCATTCAATGAAATAGTTTCATTTCGTAAACAGTGATCAATTATTCAATATTTCAGTTCTCCTTTTTCTCCCTTATTTGCTCTAGAGTTACTAATAAAAAGATTCAAAGTCTACTGGAACCAATTCTGTATTGCTTCTGTCCACATATTTGAGTTTAAATCTACCTCTAAATATTTAAAAGAAAATTAACCTCCACAGACACTAAAAAACTCTAGTCTCTACAGTGATATACCATTAAATCATTGAGTAATTAATTAATTAACAGTCAAAACCCAGGCATCAACCAGATAATTAAGTTTCGTTTCCATTGAACAAATTAATGAACAATAACATCACACATATTTAGGAGACAACAATCCACTAATTATACTTCAATTGAGATAAGCACAAAACCAAACTTGGTATATTAATCGTTAAGTAAGAAAAAGGAAATCAAGAGAAAAACAAATAAAAGGAAACAAGATTAACATAACTTGGACCTAGCTAGAGAGATTTGTTTGAAAGGTTTACAGTTTTTGCAAGACGATGATTAGTTCGATTATTATGGTTGTTTACTTCACCTTCGGTTGTAGCAGAAGACATGTAACTCAAAACCAGAGAGTTCTCATCGGGAGGCAATCGTGACTGGAACTGTTGTTTGCAAGCATGACAAGTGACTCGCAGAATAGTTGAATTGATTTGCTTGATTGCATGCTCTTTTAAAGCCTGAGCCTTGTCCAGTTCAGTTTGTGCTTGTTGCCTAATTCTCTTGGCATTAGCAAACTCTTGTTCAGCCAATTCAATCTGCCTTTTTGCTGCTTGCCTTGCCTCTTCAGCACAGGCCTTTTCAGCCATGGCTAACCTTAACTGCTCGCGTGCTTGTTCTTTTAGCCTTGATGCTATGTCCATTGCTGGTTTTCCATTTGTAGTGCTACTCAAATAAGTAACATTCGATTCATTTTTCTCGCTGATATCCGATGACCCAATTGAGAGCTGCAACTGAGTAGAATAATTGTGATCATGATCTCTCTTAGGGGAATCATCTGAAACATCAATGGGATTTGACGTAGTCAATAGTTGAAGCTCCAAATTGTGATGTTTCACATTTCTAGTGGACTTATCTCCTTGATGAATACTATTCAAGAACATGGTATCAATTGTTGGCACCTTTGGTACCATCAAATTAGGCCAGTGAGATGCGCTGAAATTGGTATCACTGGAGGGGCTTGGGCTAGAAGCGGTTCTCGATAAACAAGCGGCTGGCTGCTGCTGCGGCCCTTGCTGCTCTGATCGGATTTGTCCCTTACTACAAGCATCTTGGTGTTCAATGAAACTCTCAACTCTATAGAGAAGAACAAAAATAATAATAATAATAATTAATTAGATCGTTGCACACATTTAATTTGAAAAGCTTATGATTCCATGCACCACAAAAGTGGAACAAACAAATTTTCAAAAGGGCTGCATCTAGGTGTCGTTATCGATAAAAATGAGCATCTAATACAATATAAGGAAGAGATCAAGTCATTAATACATCAAGAAACATGAAAAAATGATTATAAAAGAAACGCTTTGAAAAAGGATTGACTTGAGTTAAAAAGGAAAAAGGGTAAATAGAAAGGGAAAAAAAAAGGCTAGTGATCGTAAGTGGAGAACTAATCATTCAAGACGCACAGAGGCACAGTTGATTATTCATATTACAAAATTAAACACCTTTGTTTTGGGTTTTGGGCTGCTGCCATCAAATTAAAAGGGATTCGAAAACTGATCTTTGGGTTGGGAACCGTGTTCAACGGACAATGAACAGTAATACTGTAGTGTTATTAAAAATGATCAAGATTAAGGTCCAATCAGTCAAAAATAACCTAAGGAGAGGAGAGGAGTAATTAATTAAAAAGGATATATTATAGAATGAATAAGATATATATAGACGAGACGATGCCAACCTTGAGAAAACGCGGCCACAATCGCAAGAATGACCACGGGTACCACAAGTTTTAAGATGCGCCTTGTAATCGGACTGAACAGCATAGCCTTTAGAGCACTTTTCACAAACCCATTGCTTGTGATTGCTGTGCTTTCTCCGGAAGTGCTTCTTGATACCTACCAAATCACCAAGCGCATGGCAAGGGTCATGGTGCAAGCAACTAGGCTCAGGGCAAACAAAAACGCGCTTCCTTACAACCGGGGTCTCTCGTTTGAGAAGTTTCCAAGGAACTTTATGTCGCCGTCGGTGCATTTGCAGGTTTTGGTCTCTCTGAAACCCCTGGTTACAGATCTCGCATACGTAACGATCCGATTCCAGTAGTGTTTTTGGCGAAAGAGAAACCACTTCTGCATCTGGATCTGCACCCAGTAATTTATGACGCCCCTACGATTATATATAACTACTTGAACCCCAAAAAAAAAAACATCTAGCAATCACAACAACAACAACAACACACACACACACAGAGGAAATTAACAAACCAAACCTGGAGTTCCTGCTGGTCTTCTTTTCCTTTTATTATGGCTAATTCCATTTTCTAAACACGAAAAAGGCTCTGAAGAACACGGTACAGCCGAAGGAGAATTATTAGCCAACATGGGTTTAATACTTATTATACTATGTTTTTCAAGATTGATCAATAAGATATATTGAGAAACAAAGGAAAGCTATCGCTAAGAGAAATTTAAAGCGATTTTCTTTTATTTCTTTCGGTTGATCATCAGCTTTCTTTTAACTTCAGCTTTTTGTTTTTGCTATCTCAGCTGCCTTTCTTACATTCACCCTCATCTTCATCAGGCATTTGTTTGTAGAGGGTACTTTAAATAAACTTGTTCAAAAGGAAGGTATTGAGAGAGAGCCAATCACAATGCTCGAAACTTGATCCCACTAGCTGAAGAGGATGGGCCAGAATGAAAAAACATCCCCTCGCAAACATACAAAACACTAGTAATAATTCATCTCTTTCTCTATACAGTAAATTAAATAAATTTTTGCATGCATAATTGATAAATACACTCACCCCCGCCTATATACACGTAAGCTCCCCGTTTTTTGTCACTCTTCGGTTTCAATTTCATATATATCCTTAATTTGCTAATTGGTTTGATTACCAAAATATCCTTCACTGCTTAATAAATTAATTATGAAGCAGCTCCTTTAAAGCATATTGAGGATGTTAAGTCACCCTCAAGGGTAAAATAGTCATTAAAACCATTTGATGTGCCCATACTTTTTTGCTTTTCTTTCTTTATTTAAGTGGGTACGTACATATCAACTTTAACATTCATTTCTCTGGAGTCTGCAGAAGTTGGCTGTTAATTAATTATATAAAAAAAATGTAATTGGCCAAAAAATGAACCAAGATATCTGATTAAGCTTAGTTACTCCATTTCCTTCGATTAACAAATTATTGTGCATGCATATGCAGTGCATCATTAATTGAATCCTCCAAATGAAAAGGACGTTATTAACGGAAGACCGATCACTTCAACTAATTAAATAAGCATATTATTGGTCAAATTAGGCAGGTTCTTCTAAGTTTAGTACAGGATATCATCCGATAATAATTCTGCACAGTCTGATTTTGTTTCTCTGCTAAAAAAAAATAAACATAAAATAAAAAAAAAAAATAAGAAGAGAGAAGCAACTAATAGGAATTTTCAAGTACCTGAATCAATTATTCCTCTGTTGATATTAATGGGTAGGCTTTTGATAGTAATCATCTTAATTACAATTTGCCTTCTAAATTTCTTCTTTATTTTATCATTTTTAGGAGAGTATTTGAAAGACCAGATTGACGATCATTATATAACTATTTTATGTTTTTCTTCGTCATACACAAATACAAATTAAATGTAAATTTAGCGTAGATGTTCAATGGTCGCTGCTCAAAAGTTATCGCTATAATGTATTTAGTAAATATTTAAAATTTAAAATTTAAAATTTTAAAAATTAAAAGCATTTTATTCCATAATTGCTTGTTAAAGGACTTATATTATCTTTATTATTTGTCTAAAAATTATTACTTTAAGGACCATTTACTTGTATCTCATAATTAAAACTTTCACTTAAGAAAAACAAAACAAAAACTTCCATTTCAAAATAGCTTTGGTTTAAGCAAGGGATTTCTCGATCATAGTCTACTTGATTGCTTTACTACAGAAGATCTTACCTGGTTAATTAATTTGGTTTCATTTCAAAGCATTGAAAGCTTTTAACACAATTTTTTACTTGTACCCATTCTCCGATTATTTTTGTTCAATATTTTTTCCTGAATATTCCTGTCCTTAATAATTAAAGCTTAATATATAAATGTTGTATGTGAAGCCTAAGAAATAAATCTGGATATTTAATTTGGCTAGTTATCTCTGTGTGATTCTGTTTCCCACCGCAATTCTTGATACATGCAATGGCATATACATATTTAAAAGTGCACATCTTACATCATCTCCTGACACGTAGCTCAAAAACGGAACGTACCATATCATTGGAGCAGCTGATCTGGCGTTCTCATTCCATTCACCCGCTATGCTACTACTAAGTAATCCAGAATTATCCACATGATGATCAAAGACGTTGGTGGCTCTCGCCATCTTGTTTTTAATAAGTACAAAGGATTTATAAATTATTATGCAGGTTGGACATTTGCATCTTAAAAAATGTTGCCTTGATTCATCCACATGATGTTTTTAAAAGGTTTAGATGAAGTTGAGAAATCTCACTTATTAAATACGGAACTCTTAGGTTATATTTAGTTGGGGGTAGTGGGAAGAGGAAAAGAATTTGATTTCTTTTCTGCTTTTCACTGTTTGGTTGAACCAAATTTAATGGAATTGAATTTCTATTGAAATTCATTTTCCATCAAGTTGAAAAATTTGTATTCCTTATCAGTGGATAAGAATTTCAAATTTCTCATCTATTGGAATGCAAAATTTCAATATTGTCCTCTAAATAAAATTAATTTTAAATAAGTTAAAATGTAAATAATTTATATTTATTTTCTTAAATTAATAGGAAAAATGTAAATAATTTATATTTATTTTCTTAAATTAATAGGATAACCTTATTTGAAAAAAAGAAAAAGCACAAAGTGGATCGCTGGACAGTTATCGAAGACTCACTAAAGTTTCACCAGAGATGCATTTCACCATTTAAACCGGTACCAATGGAATCATCATGAGTCGATCTACAACTTTATGGAGTTAGAAATGCCAATATATGTCGTTATTTACCTCAAATCTTGTTTAAATGTTTGAGAAAATTCTAACTATTGCATTTCTGACCATATAGTGTATTTTTGGCAAAATTAAAATTTTCAATGAGTAAATTTTTCATTTTTTTTATCATTTTTATGTATTTAACACGATAAAAAATAGTGCCAACGGATGTGGTCAACAACGATGGCAAGGTCAATGGTGGTCAGAGGTGGCGGGGGTGGTCAACTGTTGTCCATGACTTGATACTGTAATTTAAAAAAATAAAATTCTCTATTTGACTAGATAATATATTATTGTTTTTAATAATCATACATGTTTAGAAACTAAATTAAATATATAACTAGTTATGCAATATTAGTTATTTTGATTATAAAATGATAATGAATTAATTAAAAATATGATATATAATTAAATTTTTTTATTAATTTATTTTCTTGATTAAATTAATTCATAGTTTAATTTTTTTTATTTATTAATAATATTAACATTTTAACACTAAAGATAAGGGTATATTTGACCAAATGAAAAATATGTAATTTCTTTTCTTTTCAAATTTAATGTGAAACCAAACAATAGCAATTAATTTTTATACTCCTCTCCTTTTTTTGTCCTCTCTTCTTCTCTCCTTCTCTTTCTTAAAACCAAACACCACCTTATTTTTAATTTTGTTGGAACTTAGGTTACCATGAGCACAAAATTTCAGTGAATTGTTTTCCAAAGGCAAGAATAGTGTTGTATTATTAATCTAAAGTACATTGCTTTGCTAATAATATTTTGTAGTTCAAGTATGCGTATGCCCTATTAGAATTGGATGCCTATAATGGGCTGGCCGGACCCAATATTAAAGATAACAAGAAGTTATGTTTTGGTTAAATTCAAATAGGTATGGTAAGTCTATTTGAAATCAATTAAATTTATTAAGAGTTCGTTTAAAATTGAGGTTGAGTAGCTATAACTTAAAAATTATAATATTAAAGTGTTTAGTAAATACTAATTGTTGTAGCTTGGAAGCTATGTTGATATGAGGTTTCACTTATATGATGAAAAATCTATTATATTTGTTGATGCTGAAATCTGGTCAAGTTGATAATGCAACCAGATTGCTTCACGTGCTCTTATATTTGCTTTAATAGGAACGACCTACTATCAATCGGGTTGAGTAGCTTTTCCTTTTCTCGTCTTGTTTTCTTTTCTCCTGCACTCACAACAAAATAGTCAAGGGGCGCTGAATGGTTTTTGATGATAACCCTCCGATGCTCAAGTCAATGATAGGGAAATTGGAGGAAAAACTTTATAGTTTTGATTGCTTTGAGTCTTCTTTTCCTTTTTGTTCAAGTTATTATTTTCAAAAGAATAATCTCTCCTTTTCTTTTTCCCTAAAAAAATGCCCCTTTCTTTTCGTTCTCCCGAGTTTTTATAGGCTTATGATATTCTTACGCCATTAGTGCCCTCTTTAATGCAAAACAGTTTTTAAATTCAATGCTCTAGTTAATCATCGCTTTAATAAAATGCTCGTTATGAAGCAGTTAATCGAGCTATAGTTACAACATTCATTGCAGGCATTATGGCTGACTTCTTAGTTGTCGTTTAACGATTCAGAGATTGATCGAGGGTCTCTAATTGCCCAAGCCAGTTCTGGTTGCCTCGCAGTATTCGGGTTAGCAACTAGAATGACAAGGTGGTTTCTTTCTCATCCTAGTAACCTGGATATTCATGCTGCAATTTGAGGCTGTCTTAAGCAGGTTTCACCTCATGTTTATTTGGTTGCGTTATTTCTATTCCCCAAACAATATTTTAAATAATTTTCTCAAAATTATTATTTAAAATTTATATTTGCTACATTTTATTAACTTTCGTTTCATACTTGTAGCTTTTTTTTCACAGCAACTATAGTTTAAAAGGTACAACACGTTAATCCCAAACAAGACCTAAGTAGTGTATAATTATACCTATGTACATAATTGAGAAAATAATGGATGAAAAAAATATATAAAAAAAAGGAAGAAGATAGTGGCTCTTGATTAATTGAGAAGATTTTCCAATCTTGTAATTATCCTTTAACATCATTAACAAGATTAGGATCCGACTAAGTTACATCTATTGTAAGTTACAATAGTTTTGTCTTTTCTGACTTAATTATTGTAAAATTTCATTGAGCCCCTTGCACTTTGTTTTATTTTATTAAAACACTTAGAGTATCAAATTCGCCCCCGGATAACTTTTAAATTCCCAAAATACCCTTCAATTAATCAAAAATATAATAATTATTAAATGGATTATTATTATTATTATTATTATTATTATTAACAACAATAAAAGTATTATAATTAATTAATATATTAACAATAATTAATAATAATTTTTTAGTTAATTGTTAATAATAATAATAATTAACAATAATTACTATTAATAATTAATTTAAAAATTAATTCAATGGCACTACATATTAGTTATCATAGCACACTAATGTTAATAAAAGGAGAAAATATCCTTAAATTAGTACTAAAAAAAGCGCTTTCCTCTCTTGAAGAATTATGCTATCTCATCTTTCATCACTCATCATCAACAAAATTTTCAAGGATATTACCATCATCTTCTTTATAATATCATCTCATAATAATTAATACTTTCATGATAAAAGGATTACCAAAATAAAAAATAAATTTCCTTTGAATCCATCCCTCTCCACTACTAATTTCTCTTCATTAGCAACCTTTATCGACAATTGAAACCACCATTAGACTCATCACAGAGAGAGAGAAAGAGAGTGAGAGAGGGGAAGAAGAAATGGGAAAAAAAAAAAATGAAATGTTTTCAATTTTATAGTGTGCCCACAAATCTAGAATCGAAATTAGATGAAATCATAATAAGGTAGAATCGAAATAGTTAGAATCAAAATGAGGAATTGCAATTATAATAATTTATTTACTTGAACTTCAGGAATCATAATTAGAATAAGCTATATTGTTATTGATGTATTTGCTTTATCTTAGAAGGAATAAATTAAATTGTAATGAATTACTAATAAAATTCTTAATTCTTTTTGAGAAGAAAATCATTAATTAATTTTTATCATAATAATTATTTTATATTTTAATTATTGTGATTATTATTATTATTCAAAAATTAATTATTATTAATAATTATTGTTAATTATTATTATTATTAACAATTTAACGAAAAAATTATTATTAATTATTGTTTATATATTAATTAATTATAATAATTTTTATTTAGTTAATAATAATAATAATCTATTTAAAAATTATTTATTATATTTATATTTATAATAATAATAATAATAATAATAATAATAATAATAATAATTCAATTAATAATTATTATATTTTTAATTAAATGGATGGTATCATTTAAAAATTATTAGAGGTGAACTTGATATTCTAAGTATTTGAATAAAATAAAATAGAGCGCAAGGGGTTCAAACAAATTTTACAATAACTACATCAAAAAAGATAAAACTATTGTAACTTACCATAAATGTAACTTAAGCAGATTCCATTAACAATAGTAACATAACTACGATACAATCCACTTTTACATCAACCACTAAAAGATACACTTTTTTTGCTTGGTTACAACATTTTATGATTTACACATGAAAATTAATATGACCATTCAAAATGAAAAACATTTAATCAACATTGATTCCTTACTTTATTAAGGGATAATGTCTAAACTTCAAAACTTGTAGGATCTTTTTTTTTTAGGGTTAAATGCAGCATCATTGTCTTAGAAAATTTCATCTGATGTGAACGTCCGTATTAAATAACTATTGATATTTTTCGGTTAAAAGTATTAGTGATATTTTTCGGATTAAATGTATTGGAACCAACTGAAATGTATTGAACCTGTCGACTGTATATGATGCAACGGCGAAGCAGTGGATCAGTTCCGTAAGTGATGAAAGAATCTAAAAAAAGAGTAGATAAAACTCCGACACCAGGGATGTGGCCTCCTGTTTGGTGGCTGCCGGTTTGCAAAAGCGTTGGGACCCACAGCAGAACGTTGCCATAATTTCACCATCTACCTACATTCTCTTTTTTATCTATTAAAAGATTAACTATAATGAATGCCAACAAAGCCTAAATATAGAAAAGTTCAAAGAAATCTCTCATGTTACGTAATAAAAAATTTAGGTTAAAAGTATTGGTAATAAAAAAATTAAAATATAAAAATTCAGTTGTAATTGATTAAGTAGCTCAGCAAGTATATTAAAAGGAAGATTAGATTGGGGATCGGGAATAATTGAGGAAAATGATTGCAAAGGACATTCACTTGTGATGCTGCATGTGTTTGAGAGTCAAATTTTCATCATTCTTTCATTTCTTCTTCTCCTCATTCACCCAAAAAAAGGCCAACTGATGATCGGATTTCCTTTTTCCTTTAATTTGTCTTTAAAAGAGGCCAACTCCTGATCAGCCCAAAATAGGATTATCGCCGAGATTTAAATTTGGTTATCAGCTAAATGAAACTATTTTAAAATTATTTGAATGTACTCTTCACTTCAATAAATATTCATAAAAATAAAAAAGATGCTTGGACAATTAATTAATTACATCTTATTACCTAGTTTATTTTGTTAATTTAATTTCTCTTTTCCATGTTTGGCACTAAGGTTGCATGAACATAATAAAAAATAATCTTTTTTTTTACCTTTTAAGGTAAAAGTGTCAAATACTTCAAAAGGATTTGTTGGTATTGTCTTTTACTTTGACTATTTGATCTTATTTAGTATTGAGGTGCTATGCCTCAAAAACTACACCTGTAATGGAACAATGATTTAGCTATAAAATAAATATTGATAGTGTATAGTAAATATGATTTATGAATAATAACTTTGACAAAAATACTAAATATTTTAGAGATTTTTCATCCTACTAAGTGTGAGATATAATTAACTTAACTTTTAAGTCACAATGGATAGTATTTATTAAGTACTTTAATGCTATAATTTTTAAGCTACAATTACCCATCCATAATATCAAATATGGCCTTAATCTTCAATTAAAATAACAAAATGATTTTGTAACATGATATCTCATGAAAATTATTGAATTGTCAAATTGCTATCATGTTCGCATGATTTCATTTAAAAATATTGATATAGGTCATAAACCAAATGCCTAAAATATTATGGCACAATATCACATGTTTTTTTGAATAATTTGGTCACTTTATATTATCTTTCATCAAAATAAACTTATATTAAAGCAACCATTATAAGAATTAAGGCATTTTGCGATCAGATTTTCTGTAACAATTAAAATTTGCTACCAGAATGTTACTTTGTGTGACCAAAGAAAAGATTATCGCAAAATATCATACTTTTTGCGATTAAAATTAACTTTGTCGCTATATATATGCTTTTTGCAACCAGATAATGATTGGTCGCAAAAGAGTTTACAAGTTTTTTTTTAATTTTTAATTTTTAAGTATTTAGTGACCAAAAGTACTCACTAAATACATGTATTTTCCGACCATATTCTTGTTTATCATATAAAATGTTCGTATATAATTAGAAATTCTTTTATTTTGGCGACAAAATACAATTTTCATCCCAAAAATATCTACCTTTCGCGACCACTTTACACTCATCCAAAATGTTAGATTATTTGGTAGAACATTTCCCACCTTCCATTATTTTAAGTTTTATATTGTAGTTTTTTCCGACCACATTAAATGTAATTGAAATTAATTATTTCAAAATTTTGTACTAAGAAATTATAGATTTCATCTCAAAAACTTTAGTTAATTTATATGTTTCATTTGTTCTCTCATCTGTCTTAATTCTCATTCTCTCATTTTTCTCTCTATGTTATTAACTTATTTTTTCTTATAATCTTTTTAATCTTTTGTTTCTTGATTTATTTTATTCATGTTAAACATTTTATTTAACTATTATGTTTATTGAACTTAATTAACTTTTGTGCTTGACTTGTTTTGTAGGAATTAAAATTGAGGATCATTATGTAATAAGGTAAAGAAAATGAAGAAACTTATGAATATCATGTAGTTGTAAATATTACATTATTATTAAAGATTATTATGTAATTTTTCTAAATACTACAATTTCATTTGTAATAGTTTGTGCATTGTCAATTAATAATAAATTAATTTTAAATTCATTCTTTAACTTTCATAACATTGAATATAATTATTTTTAATTCTTACAGAAAAATGTCATTTTTTAAAATTAAAATGAATTCCAGAAAATCACAATCAAAGGCTTATATAATTTTACGACTAATATACGTATGCACACAAAAAATAGAACTGCGTCAAATTAAATGGTCCACTATATTCGTTCCAAAAAGTGCTATTTTCCAACCAAATTATGAAATGGTCATGGATAATTTTTCTCGACAGACCTAACGTGGCATACTTGCGACGATATATTTTTTTATCGTAAATTGTTCTTAGCAATGAATTAGATATTATATGCGACGAATTTTTTGGTCACTAATGACCATGATTCTTGCAGTGAACTTTAGTGATTAAATTTACTAAAAAGTAAAAAAGAGAAATTAAGGATGATTTAATTAATTAATTAGCCCAAACTTCTTCTTTCTTTGAATTTTTTAAAAATAATATGGATTTTCTAGTTTTATTTTTTGAACTAAGGCATGTTTACACAAATTATTGGGGAAAATATCATCACCCGGTTTTTGTTATTGAAAAACTGGTAAAAAATCCCCTCAAAAAATATATCATTTCTCCGGGTTTCAAGTTTTAAACCCAAAAAAAAAAGGATAATTTTCAACTTCTTTATTGTGTCTTTTACTAGGCCAATGCATGGTTTTATTACATCAGGGTAAAATTGTAAAGGGCACAATTAAAAAAAAAATTAAAAATCAAGTTTTTTAACTGCAACAAGTTTTGATGGGTTTATATGAAGGGGAAGAAACATATCAATTCTAGCAAATATTATATGAATTTTTACGTGTTTGAGAATCAAGAAAGTGGTGGACAAAACGAAAATAACACCTAAAAAACTTCAAAGTTTATTTATGTTATTAATTTAACTGCAAATAATAAGAGGATGATATAATGTAAAACACATGAGGATTTTTCAGTGGTTCGGATAATAATCGTGTGTCCATGAGGCCACACCTAAATGTAAATCAATTCTCTAAGCAATAAAATGTTAAAAACCTATTCGATATTATGCAACTTCTAGACTCTTTTTATTAATTGCTACTCCTATAGTTGAATCAACTTACTTGCTCTTACTTAACGGCACCACTCATCTCCAATTAAGTTTGTTGCTTCCTTAAAATTTCTTATTCCCAAAAGATGAATAACTAAAGAATGTCTAAAAATAGACAAAGCTAAATAGAAAACACAAAGACTAAAACTCTAAGGTGATGTTTGGTTGGGAGGAGAGAATGGAGGAGGGGAAAGTAATTTAAATTCTATTTTTATTTTCATTGTTTGGTTAGATAAAATGTATAAGAATCTAATTTCCATTAGAATTTAATATCCATCATAATGTGGAATTGAATTCCACTCTAAAGAGTGAAGAATTCAAATTCTTCTTATGTTGGAAACTAAAACTTTTAAAATTACCCTTCAACTTTTTAACTTATTGAATGCCATTAATAATTATTATTTATAATTTTATTTTATTAATTTAATATTATAAATAATTTTATATTAATTAAATTTAATGAATGCTTTAAGAAACTTAACAAAATAAATAGACTTATTTATTTATTTATTTAATATGAAAATATAGAAATATAAATTACCAATACAAGAGAGATGTAATTACAAAAATAGAAACTTCAGATTTTCACTTAATTAATTAATTTTTTTTTTGAAAAATTAAAGATAAAAGCAATTAAGGGAAAAAAAACTAGAATTTCATTATTTTAATGTTGAAAACTAGCAATTGAGGAAAGAAAACTAGAATTCCATTATTTTAATGTTGAAAACTAAATGAAGATTATCTTCTATATGATGCATATTTATTTATACTTTTATTTGCAAATTATAAATGCAGAAAAATTAACAAAGGTCAAATCAGTTCATAATAAATTTTCTTTCAATTCTACTTGTTTTAATTTTCTATTTTTAGATTAAGTTAATTTATAATTTAATATTTTTCCAAAAAAATTTCAAATCCCTAGATAATATAATTGAATAATAATTTAGACTTTTTTTCTTATTATGATTTTGTAGATTTATTTTGATTTTTTTAACTTCACTTAATATCAAATATTAAAATCTTAACACAAAGGGTTAAACTGTCCAAGTAAAAAATAATCAATCCCTTTCCATTTAGAATTCCTTACCAAACCAAACAACTAAAATTGAATTCACTCTCCTCTCTTCTCCACTCCTCTCCTCTCAACTCCTCTTCTCTCTAATCATTTCTTCAAACCAAACACCACCTAAGAGTATATGAAACATCATATGTGGCCAATGTGTGAATTCCAACAGTCTTTTTTTACTTGTTCCTTTTCTATAGAATATATCCCTTCTTAATAAGTCTTTAACATAATACTTTCCTTTATATATATTTTATTTCACACCAAACCCTAGTACGTGATCAAAAAATGACTAACACTAGTTTTTATACTACCACAGAGGACTAATAAATAGAACTAGTTTCTATACTACGAGAATGGACTAATAAACAGCGGCAGAACCATTCATGAGCTTGGGGTTGCCCGAAAAGTCCATAAAATTTTAATATATCAAGTCAAAAACTAAAGTTTGTATTATATTGAACTAAAAGTAAACCAATAGGCAACAGCCACCTAATTTTAATACCACTTAACTTCAATCATATTCGTTATCGTTGATAAGTTTTATGATTATCAAGATGACTTCATAGGCAATGAGAAGATGCATTTAAGAGTGGAACTTGATATTATAATCATAATGTAGTTTGCAACTCAGAGTTAAAAAATTTATCATAAATTTCTTGTTTATGTCAATGATTGATACGAACTAGAAGAGCGGCTATATATCCAGTAGTCTATAGAATAATTATGTTGGTGCTTATTCTTCCAGTTTCCACTGCAACTACTAAACGATGTTTTTAAGCTATGCTCATTGTTAAGAATAGACTTCACAACAAATTGGATGATGATTTCTCATACACATACTGCTAACATTCATGAAGAGCCATATTAGCAAAAAGATAAGTATAGAATCAACTATAGATGACTTTCAAGATATGAAAGAACATAAAGTTTCTTTTTTATTTTTGATAAATGATTGAATTACATGGCACATTGATAAGTGTATATTTTCTCTGTATTTTACTATTAATTTCTCCATCTTTTTCTCGTTTTGGTTTTAAATATTCTAATTATTTTAGTTATTTTTTAATTTAGTATTTCATTTTGATTTAATTTAAATTTTGCTTGTTTAGTTAATAATTCCTCTTTTCAAATCTTTAATTATCCTTAATTTTGCTTTTAATACAGGTGAAAAAAGAAATTCTATAATACTGTAATGAAAATTATGGCATCAATGCCATGATAGACATAAATATTATAAATTACTTTTAGAACTAGTAAATGTAAAGTAAAACTATTAAATTCATATAAGATTATTAATTATTTAAAAATTAATATTGTTTCTATAGAGTTTTAGTGAAAAATATTTTATTCATTTACAAAAAATATTTTCTTTAATTAAACAAAGAAAAAATTACTCATTAATTAAACAAAAAAATTATACTGAAGAAAAGTGGAATAAGTTTTATTGAATTCATTTAAGTATAAATTATATATTTATTCTAGAACATTTGTATTTTTTTTCCCATTTTCTATAATAATATCTATCTATTACATAAGTTAATTAAGCACAATTATTTATCTTGATATAGATCAAGCAAAAATAAATAAAAAATATTCTTATATCACTAGACACATATATGAAATATCAATAAAATTAGATTTTATTTTGAGTCTTATTCATACTTCATGTTGCTTCAAACTTTTTACCTGTACTTAGAGACCGTTAAGAGTTGTTGTTGAGGAAGTGTAGAAAGATACAAAATAACCTCATATTACAACAATTATGAAAGTATTAAAATAATTTTTTTTCAAAATTCGATTTCGAGAATAAATTTCATCTATACTAAAACATCACAAGTATTATATAAATGCAAAACTAGCATTATTCAATTTAAATAAAAAAATATATTAGGTAATAAATATTATAATGAGTTTTTATTTTACAATTGTGAACTTTTTTTTGGGCAATAACTCTTATATTAATTTACTTATTTGCCTTTCATTCATAAGTTTTAGGCATAATCTACAAAATTTATGTTTTATTTTGCACATAATGTTGTTTTACTTGTTTTATACTATATTTGTGAGTTTTCATTTTATTTACTAGTAATACATCAATTTACCAACTTTATAGTAATTTATTTGTTTTACCTTCATTTTACAAGTCTTTTGTTCTATTTTCAAAATTTATGTTTTGTTTTATAGTTAGTGTTGAATTACTAGTTTTATGTTATATTTGTAAATTTTTGTTTTGTTTACCATTAATACATTAATTTACTAGTTTTATATTAATTTACTTATTTTACCTTCTATTTATAAGTCTTATGTTTCATTTCTAAAATTTATGTTTTATTTTGTACTTAATGTTGATTTACTAGTAATACAATAAATTACCATTTTTATAGTAATTTACTTATTTTACCTTTTCTTTACAAGTCTTTTGTTTGATTTCCAAACTTTAAGTTTTATTTTACAATTAATGTTGATTTACTAGTTTTAAGTTATACTTGTAAGTTTTTATTTTATTTATTAGGAATACATCAATTTACTAGTTTTATATCAATTTACTTATTTTATCTTCTATTTTCATATCTTATGTTTCATTTCTAAAAATTATATTTTATTTTGCACTTAATGTTGATTTACAAGTTTTATGTTACATTTTCATCACTGTAGTTTTTCTTTGGAACTCTAAATGTCATTAATTTTTATATTTACTTTTTTTTGTTATGTTAGGCTAGATTTTCTATTTGGTTGAGGGTGAATTCAAAACCCTTTACATGTCACATTATCAATATTCAATTTCTATCATTCAATTTATTTAATTGAGATTGTTTATGTTCTTTCATAATTAATGTTTATGATTTTATCCTTGTCTTATTTGAGTGGCCAATTAGATCGGACTTGAATAAATTCTATAGCTATATTAAAATATTTAATCCACAATTGTTTTGATATTTTAATCATTAGTAGCAAATTGGAATAAGTGATTGCAATTGGAGAACATAACCTAGGTTAAATAATTCAAGCTTGCGTGCTTATTGCGTAGATCAATCTAATATCTTTCTCTACTTAATTCTTCTATTATCTTAAATTTAGAGAGATTATTTTAAATCATTTAATGGTTAAGGATTAGTTAAAGAACTTGTTCTGTCTAACAACATATTAAGGAAAGATAAAGATTAATAGAGTTTATTATTGCCTATGTGATGTAGGATGGTTGTGTATTGTCAGTGGGGTACTTTTCAGAAGCCATAATTTGAGCTACATGTGTTCATTTTCTATGTATAATTTACTGTTTCGAAAGTTGCGCTGTTCTCAAATAAAAGATTCCACTTCTTTTTTGGTTGTTTTCTATTTTTAAGATTTTTTTTATTTTTCTTAATTCTTTTAGAAATTTTATCTTTTTTTCTAGAACTCAGATTTAAGTGACATTTATTTTTCTTTTCTTATTTTAATTAGAAGAATTTAATTATCATATTATAGTTCAAATTTGCCTATTTTAATAAATTAGCGATATTTAGGCTTGTTATAAAAGGGGCTCAAAACCTTAATTTTATTCATTTAGATATTCAATAAATTTAATCATCGTTCAGAAATCTAGTTTCTTCTAACAACCAACTCAATAACGTTTCTGCTTCATCACTATAGTTGATAGTTTCAATAGAAATTGATAATAAAATTGATATATTGATTATGTGCATGTCTGCTGATTGTGAATGATCCTTTGACCAAAGTTTTCATTATGATTGTTTTGTTCTCCTTTAATTAGAGTTTTTATTAAATTATTATTTTCGTAGTTTTAGTTTCTATTAAACATGATCCTTAGATTAATTTATATTTTTAGTTATTATTATTATTATTACTATTATTTTATTTTAAGTCTTTGTCTTACAGTTGATAATAAATGAAACTAACATAGTCTTTCTAGGATCGATTCTTACTTGTTCTATCCTAGTTTATATTATTAGTAAGGTTTTAAATTTGATGTACCTTAAGAACATTACTAAATTTTTGGTGCCATTGCTAGGGACTAGCGTCTAGTATGTTTATTACCACTTTGTTTGATTTTATTATCATTTTTGCTCATTTTTTCTTTATTTCTTTATTTTATTTTATTTTAATTAGTTTATTTTTTATTTTGTACTTAGTCTTTCATAAGTATAGAGGACAACATGAAATGAGATGTGCCGGCTATTTTTGGAGAAATACTTTCTTGCATCAAAAGCCGATAGCATTCGAAAAAAGATTTGTGAAATCCAACAATACAAAGGAGAGTTGATCTATAACTACTAGGAATTATCCAAAAAGTTTTATGCTAGTTGTCCCCACTATCATATAAGTGATAATCTACCTATTCAATGTTTTTATAAGGATCTAATGCCTACCAAAAGGAGCATGATTGATGCTGCTAGTGGAGGAGCACTCATGGATAAGACACTGGAAGTAGTCAAGAATTTCGTTACCAACATGGTTGTTAATTCCCAATAATTTAACACCAAGAAAGATCCACTGCCGCCACTTAAGTGAGTCAATGAGGTAAATACTTCTCCCTAGAACAACAAGTTTCAAATCTTCTTTGATGCAACAATTGGCCCTAGGGTAGCAAGTGAGATTGTGTGGCCTATGTTTCATGGTCGAGCATGTGACTAATATATGTCTTGCTCTCTAAGATGGTTCACACTAGCAAGCTAGCGTAGTTGGTGGTTACCTAGACCAACCAAGATAAAGGTATGATCTATACTCTAATTTTTACAATGAAGGGTGGAAGGATCACCCTAATCTGTGGTATAGGAACCAACGACAAGGCATTCCTAACATGGCACTATCTTGACCACAGGGTTACCCACAACGACGAGGGCAATAACTTTACCAAGTTTGATAATCTTATCCCCTCAGAATCAAGGTATGTATCTAGAAGATCTTGTAAAAGCTCTTATTACTAACTCTTTGTAGTTCCAACAGATTACTCAGACGTAACTTTAACACTTGGAGAATCAAATTAGCCAACTGCCCACATCTATTAGTAGAATAGAGGCTAGATCTTTAGGTAAGTTGCCTTCTCAACTTGAAATTAATCCTAAAATGAATGCTAATGCCATGTTTCTTACGAGCAAAAAGCAATTAGAACTATTATTAGCCAAGCCGTCAAAGGTGTCAACAACATCATTGCGCCCTATGGCCAATCCTTTCTTAAGGCTCTTTTTTTAACAAAAAAAGACAATTCCTACCCTACGTTGCTAGTCAACCCATTTAGCCAAGTAAGTACCCCTTCACCTCTAGTTAAAACTCTTATGATTCCTCAACCATTTCCTAGTAGGTTTAAATATTTCAAAAAAGAGAAGCAAGAAAAGGAAATTCTTAAGACCTTTCATAAAGTAGAGGTAAATATTCCTCTACTTGATACTATTAAATAGGTGTCACGCTATACAAAATTTTTAAAAGAATTATGCACCAACAATGAAAGTTGAATGGTAACTAAAATGTGAGCATAAGAGAGAATGTTTCTACTGTACTTTAAAGAAAACTCTCTCCTAAGTGCAAGGATCCAAGTACTTTCATTATCTCATGCACTATCGGCAATACCAGATTTGAAAGATATATGCTACATTTAAGGGCATCAATTAATGTTATGCCATATTTGATTTATAACTCTTTAAATCTAGGTCCATTAGAATATTTTGGTATAGTTATTCAATTAACTGATAGGTCTAATGCTTACCTCAGGGGGGTTGTGGAAGATGTTTTTGTGTAGGTCAAGGAATTGGTCTTTTTGACTAATTTCTATATCCTTGAAATAGAGGATGAATCACTATCCAATCCTATGCCTAATCTAATGGGGCAACTATTCTTTAAGATAGCCTGAACCAAGATAGATGTTCACGATAGGACCTTTATCATAGAATTCGATGGTGAAGTGATCCACTTCATTATCTGTAAGGCAATAAGGTATCTTAGTGATTTATATTATGTTTTTACTAGGGGTGGGCAAATTATTTGACCCAATCCAATCCAATCCAAAAATTATCGAGTTCAGATTGGATCAAGTTGTTAATCAAACTCGATCGGACACATTTGTGTCAACCTAATCGTATCATGATCAAATTAGATGAAATCTGATATGATCTGAAAACCCGATCTGGTTGAAAAAGAATTAAAAAAATCAGAAATAAGAAAAATAAAAAACGGAAAACTACAAGTCTACAACCCAAATTGATACATCTAAACTCCTAATCTAGTAATCCTAACTTCCAAATTGATACACACACCAACCGATCAATACACACAAAGCATTACAAGCAAACACAACAATAGATTTAGCCATTAATAACAACACAACAGCACACAACACAAGGCAAAAATAACAAGTCACCCAGCAGTGAGCAACCCACTGACAACTGGCTCCACAATCACACACTACTGACTGACGCCACAACCACCCATAGCCTTTTTCACTCGCAACCCACTACCGAGAGCCGCGGCCCCCACACATAGCCTCTCTCAGACAAACGAAACGTAAACACAAACACATAAAGTTCACGGAATAAGATGCAGCCGGCCACCAGACGCAGCAACCGCCGCGAGCTAACACTAATCACCCAATTTGCAATCGATGCCAATCCTCCACCATCACCCAATTTGCACCCGATCTGATTCAAGCTTTTCATTTGAACCCGCAAGTTGCAACCCAATTTGGTTGTTGACTTTTGAGTTTTGCATGCTTGATGCTTGATGCTTGATGCTTGAGTTTAAGTCGTTGATAAGGGTATATTACAATCTGAATCCAATTTTAACTCGATTTTTCAACCTGATCCGAATTATATTTGAATCGAATCGGATTGGGTTATATGTTTAGGTTGAATTCGGATTAATTTTTGTCTAACTCGATCGGGTTGATCCTAACCCGACCCGAACCCAATTTTGCCCAACCCTAGTTTTTACCATGGAGGATACTAAGATTGTGGTGCATGAATTCGATGATTTATCCAGTAATGATAACTTTGAAGTCATTATATGCAAGAATCTTAGAAATAAGGATTTTAATGGACAAGGTAGAAAAGACCATGACGATCTTAGATGTGGCAGCCTGATTATGCACCAACAGGTATGTTGTTCTTACCTTGAATTACCTTTATTTAATGAGAAACTTTTACCTTTTGTTATACTAGCACTACCTTAGAACTCAAGTCACTTCTAAAATACCCTAAATATATGTACTTGGGTGAGAATAAAACACTTCCAGTCATTATTGCTAAAATTCTTGCTCCAATTCATCACGAATAGCTAATTAGGGTACTTTGGGATCACAAGACAATGATTGGGTAGACCATTGTCGATATAAAGGGTATTAGTCCTTCCACATGTATGCATCGTATTTTGATAGAGGAAGGATCTATCATATTTAATCCACCAATGATGAAAATCATAAAAAAAGAGATACTTAAGCTTTTTGATGTAAGGATCTATCGTATTTTTTATAGCAAATGAGTGAGTCCTATATAGGTACTTCCAAAAAATTCAAGTATCACTATGGTCAAGAATGAGAAAAACGAACTTATGCTGGCTAGAGTTCAAACTGGGTGAAGGGTTTGGATTGACTACTATGAACTGAGTGCGGTCACTCATAAGGATAATTTTCTTTTACCTTTCATTGATTAAATACTCAGAAGGTTAACTGGTCACTCTCATTAATGTTTTCTTAATGGTTATTCAGGCTATAATTAGATTGTTATTACTTTAAAAAACCAAGAGAAAATGACCTTCACTCCCCTTAGGCACGTTTGCTTACCGGTGTATGCCATTCTAAAGGCATATGATAAGTATCTTTTTTTATTACATGGAAAATATCATTGAGGTATTTATGGATGATTTTACGATTTATGGTCTTTTTTTTTATAGATGTCTAACTAACCTTACACTTGTGCTTAAACGATGCATAAACATTAACCTTGTGCTTAATTGGGGAAAATGTCATTTTATTGTTAATCAAGGTATTGTGTGAGGACATGTTATTTCTGAAATGGGGATTAAGTTTGATAAATCTAATATAGATCTTATTTGCTGCTTACTACCTCCCACTAATGTAAGGGAAGTTCATTCTTTTTTTAGTCATGCAATTTTCTATCATAGGTTTATCAAGGATTTCTTCAAGATAGTGTTGCCTCTTTACAACTTGATTTAGAAAGATGTGATTTTTTACTTCAATGAAAGTGCGAGACAGCCTTTGAGAAGTTGAAAGAGGTTTTGACATTGGCTCATGTAATTCAACCACTAAACTAGGATCTATCATTTGAAATCACATACGATACTAGTGGCTATACTGTTGGAGCCGTGTTGGGCCAGTACATGGGCAAGCTTCCTTATGTTATCTATCATGCTTCCTACATGCTAAATGATGCATAACTTATCTACTGCACTACCAAGAAAGGGCCTTTAGCATTATGTTTGCCTTGGAGAAATTTCATTCTTATTTGATTGGATCTAAGATAATCGTTTATTCTTACTATATAGCTCTTGGGTATCTGTTCACCAAAGAGGATGACAAGCTGTGCCTTATTCGATGGCCACTTCTCTTGTAATAATTTGACTTGGAGATTCTAGAAAATAAAAGTTTTGAGAATTTTTTAGCAGATCATTTGAGTTATTCTATCCATGGCGAAAATGCACTTCCGTTTCATGAGAACTTTCTAAATGAGTAGTTGCTACATGTAGATATGATTACTCTTTACTATACATATATAGTAAATTACTTAGTAACAAGGACAATACTTGAGGAGTTGATCCATGCACAAAAAGCCAAGGTCAAGAGTGATGTAAAGTGCTCTATATGGATAAGCCATACCTGTAGAAGCATTGCCTTGATCAAGTGATTAGAAGTTGCATCCTTGGAATTGAATTTACTTTTATTCTCACCTTTTTTCATACTTAGGCTTATGGAGGACATTTTAACCAAAGAGAACAACCCTTAAGGTACTTGTGAACGGTTTTTATTAGTCGTCATTATTTAAGGATGCATATCTCTTTTGCAAATCTTGTGATTGTTATATAAAAATAGGAAATTTAAGACCTAGAAATCAAATACCACAATCTCTCATTCTTGTAGTTGATATTTTTTATGCTTAGGGCATTGATTCGTAGGACTAGTTCCTTCCTCTTTTGGTAACCTTTAACATTGTTTTCGCTGTTGATTATGTTTCGAAGTGGGTAGAAGCAAAAGCCACCCGAACTGATGATTCTAAAGTTGTTGTAGATTATATAAAGTGCAACATTTTTGCTAGGTTTGGAACACTAGAGGCCATGATTAGCGACATAGGTACCCACTTTTGTAACATGTCACTAAAAGCTATCTTTCGGAAGTACAACATTATTTACAAGGTCTCTACATCTTACTATCCTCAAACTAATAGGCAAGCTGAGGTGTCTAGTAGGGGAGTGAAATCAATCCTTGAAATGACAGTTAATCCGAATAGAAAGGACTAAAGTTTACAACTTGATGATGCACTTTGGGCTTACAAGACCACATACATAATGCCTATTGGTATGTCACCTTACAGGTTGGTAGGTAAGCCTTGTCATCTTTTAGTGGAACTTGAATATAAAGTATTGTGGGTTGTGAAACAATGTAACATGGAGTTGGGCGCCGCTGGTCAACATAGAAAGCTCTAATTACAAGAATTAGGGGAAATTCAAAATGATGCCAATGAGAGTTTGCGAATCTATAAGGAAAAGACTAAAACTTTTCATGATAAGCATAATTTAAAAAAGAACATTAATAAAACTAAATAAAAATAGTAAAAAGAATTTATTAAATTTTATTTATTATTAAGAGTGGATCCATAAACTTTAATTTCATAATTTCACTTAAATTAAGTTACATAAATTTAAGTTTTATTTTTAATTTTAGATAAAATAAAATAAACAATTTAAATTTTTTTTCTGTGGATCGACTTCGGACTCACCGAACTATTCTATAACAAGACTTTTTTATATTTAAGAGTTAGAAATCACTTTTAAGTTGTGTCAATTTGAATAATATTTATTTTTATTTTTGTTCCAATAATTTTTTTGTATGCGTTTTGACAACCCGAAATCTAATTGCTGGTTTCATCCCCGTCGCTAATAAAATGCTAACAAAAGTCTCTAATTATATATTTTTGGACGGAAAACCAAAGCTATCTTCTAGCCGTGAACGAGTAGACCTGGTGCCAGCTGGTATGCTTAATCCCCAGACCTATCCACATCATCAAGCTAATTAGGCGTAATGGTTGGGTAATTCGATTTGACTCAAATCAAATGGATTTGTGTTAGGAAAAATTAATTCACTTAATAGATTAAATACATGAATTAGTATATTAAGATATAATAAAATTTTGATAAATGAATGTTCGATAAATAAGTAACCTTAATTAAATACAAAAATCTTTCTATCTCGACTTAGAATACTGTATCAAATTAATTACTTATTAAAAGTATGTGATATATATATATATATATATATATATATATATATATATATTAATCTTTTAATAAAAATATAAATTATTTTTTTACTAAATTTTGATGGTATGAAAAAGCTTATTAGGAGAATATGCTTAAATAAAAATATAAATTAATAATTAATCAAATACAACAAAATAAGGAAAATGAGCATAACCTCAGTTTATTTTTTTACTTTTTATTTTTTAATTTTTTTGGAACTAACCAAAATTTCTGAAAAGTAAACCGTTAACAATTTCTGAAAACTTCAAATCACCTATTTTTTTATATTTTTCTTCAAATTCCTAACACTCATCTCACATTCTCACAACAATTGCTTCAAAACAGAACACAAAAATTTACACCAATGAAAACAATTAGCCCATCTCCTAAATTCAACAATTCAACACCTCAATCTCCATTAACCTTGCAATCACTCTCTCTCTCTCATCAACTCCATTACGCCTCCAGATTTCATGAAAATGATTTTAATAGATTTTTTTTTTGGGTTTCTACAGCCATCAACTCAAACACTGATAACTCGAATGCCTAAATGGAAAAATGAAATCTGTAGGTGAAACTGTGCGAGTCTCGCCGCAGCACCATCACCACTCCACGCTTTTGTTCGAACTTCAAATGAGGCCTTCGCTCAAGCAATCAGAGATCCAAACTCCCTGGCTGCACCACTCACTTAGTGGTTCACGATGTACCACCGGTGGGCTTGGCCGCTGCACTGACAATGCATTTGTTATGTTTGGCTTCTGAGGAATTGAACGAGAAGGAAGGAAAATTTGTGAGTTTCATTTTTGTCCATTCGTGAGTAAACTATGGTCAACCGTCCAGCCAACTCAACAGTCAGTCGTTAAGGAAAAATAATAAGATAATTTTTAAAGATAGCACTGTTACAACGACCGAAAGGTTTTAACTTATTTTACAGTATCGGGGTTTCATTAGTGAAACTAAATAATAAGGGATTACACTCATTTGACTCCAAAAAATAGGATGCAGATATTTCACGCGAAAGTTATGTAAACTCACCCTAGGAAATTATTATAATAAGGTCACATTCATTTTAAAAAAATTTCAACAAATAAAAAATTTAAAGAATTATTCAATTAAATCTATCTTAATTTATTTTTTATAACTATATTCTTTTTTATTATATTTAACTACTAAAGTTACTTTAAAATGAATTTAATATGTTGTTTTACCATCATAAGGTAAAGGATTAATATGTCTAAAAATTTGCTTTAAGATTAATTTTTTTGATACACAATTTGTTGTTTCTAAATGATGTATAAGTACTACTTTATTAGTATGATCATTTTAACATCAAAATATTTTCTTACAAACTTTATTATATTTAAATAATGTATAAGTACTACTTATTAGTATGATTATTAATATTCAATTAAACTAATAAAATGTATTTATGACATGTGGAGGATTGAAAATTTTTTAATTTTGTTTAAACATATTAGATTATAGAACGTAAACCTGAATGGCTAAATTATTAATGGGAGGACAGAATTAGCATGGGAAGGGGATAATGATATGGATATATATTTATTTCCAGGACATATAAACAATAAAGCAAATAATTGGTCTTCAAAATAATATCAAATAATTGAAAGAAAAATAACGAGACTTTTTGTATTATGCATATGCATTTTTAAGCACTTGAAAAAGGTTTTTGTTCATTGTAATCTTTCTGAAACATCACAACATCACATAGTGGAAAAAAAAGGGTAAAAGATGAAGTTTTTCCTAACATGATTATTATAAAGTCGCAAATTGTTAGAATAGCCATATCAATTATCAAACTACCACTTTGAAAACTTAAGCTAATTTGATTACCAATTATCATGAAAAGTAATTGTGATAACTATACACCTATCATTTTCTCTCTTCTTGGGTAATGTATTTGGTTTTGATCACTCTAAATGATAATTTGGTGAAAAAAACATAGTATATATAGCTCGCAAGACAAATGATCATGGAGAGATGCATGGGCGATTGGGTGGTGGGATCATATTATAATTTTAGTGCAAGTGAAATCTTTCAAAACATAATATTCTTAAATTGTCTTGTCTTAAGAAGGGCCCAGGTGGCATTTTGATTGTTAATTTAACTGTGCATGATATCATTTGTTTTATCTTGGAAGAAGGATGTCCAGATAGAAGCCACATGTCTTGTCTTGCCTCCACATTTTCTGGGTTGCATCAATAACAAATAATACATGGACAAATATAAAAAGGATGCACAATTGCACATCCGTGATTTCGATAATGTGTCTGTATCTTTTAACAGCTTTTGCAAAAGACAAACATATCTTGTTCATAATTCAATCAACCATCAAGCATTTCTTGACCAACTTAAACGAGGCAGTTGAGGGATGTCGGCCGGGTATGGCATCTTCATGAAATTTTAAGTTTTTCATTTGTTTTCCCATTTTATCGCAGTTATGCAGCTCAAAGGTCAATATATAAGTTTAGGACCAAATGATCAAAATTCAAAACTACGCTGTTAGTTGTTAAAATCAACCATTCTCTTGACGTTTCAAAACTCATCAAAACTTCTGGTCATAAAAAAAAAATATATTTTTCATTTTTTTTATGTCACAATTTTACTTCCAAAACCTTTCATTGATCAATGGTAGATTTTATCGTATTATGGGTAAAATAATAAAAGAATATAAAAAGTTAGAAGTTGACTATGTGTCTGTTTAAGTTTGTTTTGTAAGAGGTTTAGAAATGATTTTAAAAAGGTAAAAGTTAATTATAATGTTTGATATTTTTTTTTTAAATCACTTTTGGTAAAATTATCTCATCTTACAGTAGATTTTGAAAAATAGAGAAGGAGTGGTTTTTAAAATCTGATTTTTGATAATTAGTTTTTACACTTAATGTAATTCCATATATATTATCAAAGATATTATAAAAATCCAAAATTATCCTTATTCAATTAGGAAATAAAATCATTAAATTTAAAGAGATTATTGTTATTACCAATTATATTATGATAACAAAGTAAAAAATAAATTGAAAATATTTATTTTAGCTGTACATGTTTATAAATGTGTGAATAAATTTTGTTCAACATTACATTCATTTTGGTCACTTGTACTCTTATAATAGATTAATAGCAAAATTTAACGAACACATATGACTGCTTTTAAGATTTACAGTATTTTTTTTAAAAATAAATTTTACTAAATATTTAATTAATTCTCTTCACAATTAATTATTCTTATAGAACAGTTAACAGTAATTATTTAAAAAGTAACAGCATTACCAAGCAAACTCTAAATTTTTTAAATCATATGGAGATTTTGATAGATTTTAAAACCCAAAGGAAATACAATTAATTTTAACAAAAGAGCATTTTCCCATAATTTAGTAATCATTTACTAAAACTAGGGGTGCTTATGAATCCAATCTAATTCGCTCAATTTGTCCGATCTATAGAAATCCGATACGTAAAAATTTTATTTGTGGAATAGTGGATTGGATTGGATTGGATTGAAAATTTGAAAATCTGCAGTTGGTGGATTGAATATGGATTTACTAAGTAAATCTATAAAAATACGTTAATCTGCCAAAAAAGTAACAAAATATTTATTTAATTAAAAAATAAAATTTGTAAATGTAGCATTAATATTTACTAATAAAATAAATAAATAAATAACCTAAATATAGTTACATTAACACCATATTATATTGTATTCGATAATAATATAAAATAAAATATAATTAAATAAACAAATATAGCTTCATAAACAGTTAATTTTCATTTATTGATTTAAACAAATAATATTTTTTCTTTTTGGTGCATTATATTTTGAAACTTTAAATGTATTTTCTAGCTTTATTTAAACAATTATTTTATTTAATTCTTGTTCAATTTTGAATTTAATCGTAGTAAAATTATTTTTATATTAATTTTTTTATTTAATTAGTTCGTGATTTGGACAGAATTAAAAACTATTAGTCCGCAAACTAATCTGCAGTCATATGGATTGGATTTGGATTGAATTTCACCAATTCATGAATTTGATTGGATTGAAAATTTATAATTCGTCAAATTATGGATCAAATATGAATTAATGTTAAATTTACAAAATCCGATTTACGAACACCCCTAACTAAAATGATTATTATTTGATCATTCACAACAAAGATAGAGAACTTTCACCATTTTTCACTACCCCTGAAAAGAAAGAAGGAAAAGTAAATAAATTAATAATAAAAATTTCGTAAGCATCAAAATACGAGCAATCAATCGATTACAAAGAACCTTCAGTAAGGAAGGAGCAGAAACTTCTTCGAAGTATAAGCCAAATAAGAAAGAGACAGACATAAAATTCCAGCGAATTGTATAGAAAAGTTGTCACTTGCAAGCAAAAGAAGTCGGTTTCTTATTATGGTTCTATTTGTGCTTGTGCTTGAGTTTGTTCTTTTGCCCAATGCCATTATAAACACATTCACTTCTCTCTCTTTCAATGATGCCGTATTCTTCGATCCAATAAGAAAATAAAAAAGCAAATAGAGTTAAAGTTCAATTATCCCCTGAGACAAGGAGCGTGGGTTGTCCAAACTTTGCCTCTTTTCCTCTTTATCTTTTTGGTTGTGATATCTACCCTTTCATGGAAGATCATGACCTTTTTGGTCACCATGTGCATCAAACATGGTAGTGGATGAATGATGATCATCTCATTCTCACACGAAAAACAAACACCAATAAGTATTGGACACACACACATATCTATGTATACGTATACATTATTATAACCTCCATAAATTAATAGATTGGTATGTATCAAATTTATTAAATAAAAGAGGTATTAATTAATTTATAAACAAATATATTAATTTATAGCTTAGAAAAGTAAACCTGTAACAACATACACTCACAAGTCTTAGAAGGAATGTTATCAAATACCACCCTCCGACGCACAAAGACATGTGTTGTTAATTGTGTCCCAATTTCCTTTTATTTAGGATTTTCAACCTATTAGGTGGTCTTAAACCTCTCTGCCAGCTCTAGGGGTGAGATTTTCACTCACACTTATGCACAAAGACATGTGTTGTTGATTTTGCCAAATATATTAATTTATAGCTTAGAAAAGTAAACCTGTAACAACATACACTCACAAGTCTTAGAAGGAATGTTATCAAATACCACCCTCCGACGCACAAAGACATGTGTTGTTAATTGTGTCCCAATTTCCTTTTATTTAGGATTTTCAACCTATTAGGTGGTCTTAAACCTCTCTGCCAGCTCTAGGGGTGAGATTTTCACTCACACTTATGCACAAAGACATGTGTTGTTGATTTTGCCAAATATATTAATTTATAGCTTAGAAAAGTAAACCTGTAACAACATACACTCACAAGTCTTAGAAGGAATGTTATCAAATACCACGTTACATACACTCACAAGTCTTAGAAGGAATGTTATCAAATACCACCCTCCGACGCACAAAGACATGTGTTGTTAATTGTGTCCTAATTTCCTTTTATTTAGGATTTTCAACCTATTAGGTGGTCTTAAACCTCTCTGCCAGCTCTAGGGGTGAGATTTTCACTCACACTCATGCACAAAGACATGTGTTGTTGATTTTGCCCCAATTTCCTTTTATTTAAGGTATTTAATTTGTTGGATGGGTCTTAAACCTCTCTAGCTAGCTCTAGGGGTGAGACTTTCCCTAACACTTAGGAAGTCACCACCAGCACTTTTTAGTAGTAATGTGGGATAATTCCAACAATATCCCATTCACACATTTATGGGATGAAGGTATAGCTCATGGAGTAAGGATTTTTCCCCACACATTTATGGGATGAAGGTATAGCTCATGGAGTAAGGATTTTTCCCCACATTTATGAAGTCACCACCAAATCCTTCTTTTGACCGATGTGGGATAACCTTGACAATATTCCCACCTCCCTACATTTGACTTTGGTCAGAAGTATAAACACATATTCTCCCTATTAGATTGTTGGTGAATTTGGGCTTTGATACTAGTGTTAAATGGTCTTGGGACTCTCTCAATCTCAAAAGCTAGCTCGAGGAGAGATTTTTCCTCACATTTATAAAGTCACTACCAGCACTTTTCACAGCCAATGTGGGATAACTCCAACACAACTAGCTATCCATTTCTTTGATAAATAACCCTCCTCTCTCAATCAATCTTCTCACAATATTTCCAATCTCTCTCTTTTACCCTTGAATAGTGACAAGAGAGAACTTTCGAGTGAATGAATAATTCCAAATGCAGCAATCATGGCCTCATTTTACCCAGCTCTATATATCATTTCATTATCTTAAATTCATTGAATTTTATCAATCTAATCAATTAAATATTATTTATTCCATTAAAAATTCATTGTATTTTTCTAATGTAATTAGTTCAAAGGTTTCAAATTTAGAAGAAATCATTGCCAACATCATTAAAAATCCTGCTAATGAAAAAGCTGAGGATGATACAATAGCTTTAGAGCCTGTTGGGTGCAAGAAAGCAATCAAAGCATAAAAATTGCTTCATAATTTTTTACTGCAATTTGAGAATTATACCCTAATATTTCTAAGTACAATAAGAAAAATTAAAGATGAGATCCAACCGGATTTAAATTTTAAGAAAAATAAGTAACGATATTTGATAATTACAAATGTTGGAATTATGTGTTCATATTTATATATATAGTTTTGTATTTAATAGATTTTCTAATTAATAAAATAATTGATATATTCTTAAAATATCTTAATGGCATAAATAATTTGTATAGATCTCACTTAATCATATTATATGTGCTTATGTTATCCCTATGTGGATTCCCAGAAGATATATATTCAAGTTATCTTATAACTAAATAAATTGAATTCACAGTTGACAAGTAGAGTTTATTTAGACTATAACAAATTTATTAAATGATTTATCTTATTTATGTATGGATTTATTGATGTGGTAACACATCAAACCAAGTCTTATGTGAGATTTAATTAGCCTTAAAATGATTGTTAGACTTATTAAATCTCATAGGCATGATTCTACTACAATATCAATTTGAGTTCATTATAGTTTCATGATTGTAATTGTTATTTCATTTAAGTTACTAATAGGTGTAACATATGTTTATAGTCAAGATTACCCGATATCTTGGTGGAAGAAATTAGGAGCAGTGAAATTATAAATTAATAATATAGAATTTGTACAACACATCTTTGCAAGGTTTTTTATACTTGATAAAAGAATTCTCTGGTTAGAGTGTGTCAACATAATAGAATATTGAAAATGATCATTAAAAAAAATCAATAAATGTGAAGGAAAAAGAGGTAACTAAATTGATTTGACAATTTAGATATCAATTTAATTAATTATATAGTAAAAGGGATTGTTTAGTAAAAAAATCAATATGGCATGGATTGAATTATAATTTAAGAATACTATTTTAGATAGCATACAATTATAAAGGTTAACTCATTTAATTAAATGTATAATTGTCGAACTAATAAATAAGGTAATTAGCTATTTAGGTTAAAAGTCTAAATATATTATTATTCAATAGGAGACTCCATCTAATATACTTGTGTATAAGGAACCTTGTGTTATTTCATAAGGTACGGCCCTTAACAAATATAAATGATGCACAACTTTTGGCATTAAATTATCTTTTATTTTAAATAAAATATTTTTATTTAATAGAATTAAAAGAGATAGCCAAAGACCATAGTGCTTTCACTAAAAGTATAAAATGCTTGCTTTTTACAAGAAGAGCAGAGAATCCAAACATAGAGAAATAGAGAAAGAATTTTTTTTTCTCTCTAACTTTGTGAGAAAAATTTCAATTGCTAGCCTCTTTGAGTAGTAAAAAAGTCAGCCACACATCATGTGTAGTTCAAACTTGAGTTATAGTCTGGAAGATTTTTGGTGATGGATAATGAACTAAATGATGGTGGTGACCGATTGTAGCATAGAAAATTATTGGTGATTAGTTCGTGACTTGTGAACCTAAATTATTATTAGAAAAAGGCAAAGGCATATTTTGTAATTTACAATAATTTTATCTTGTGATCCATTGATTTCCGTTACAAAATGTGTTTTAACCAACAATAATGAGGGTTTCTAAAAGGAATTATCTTATTAGTTTATCGAAAAGATTAGTTTAAACTATTATAGAGATTGCACTTATGTGTTGAGGTTAAATACTTATTTAATTTTAAATAAGTACCCATTTAACTCTTTTATTTTAAAATTTTCTTAAAACATCTTTGATATTACTTTATAATTGTTTTTGATCTAACTAATATTCAAGAGTAAAATAATATTTCTAGCAAGAATTTTTTTCTATGAGCGAACCTCGAAGTAGAGAGGAAAACTTTATGAATTAAATAAAAAATATACTTAGGGAGACATAATAACTTTTATCTCTTAAAAGAACCATACCATAAAAGTAGAAAAGAAAACATATTGAACGTCACTAAAAACAAATATGAACTTTTTCAAACTCTTGCTCTCCTTCAGGATCAATATTGGTGGAGTATGATGATGAAAGCTTTTTATGAGAATTGGTGCATGTGGTAGAACACTTAGTAAAAGCATGAGCTCACGTACAAGAGACATAATAAAACCTACCAAGGGTAAGAGACCTAAATTTGAAAATGCATCAGTCAAACTAACCCTAAATTTCAAAATAGTATTTCTATATAATGTCATATAAAATAAAATAAAAAGAACTCTAACGTGAAAAAAGATAATAATTAAATATACTTAAAGGAAAATGAACCAAACCCCATGTCATCTGTGTTATATACAAATTTGTATAATATTGGTTTTGATGATAAAAAACTTGATAAACAAGGTTGGAGTCTTTAAATGATCAAATTCTTAGGCTGTATGAAGTGTCTTAGACATAAATATGGTTATGAAAATAAACGGATAACTGTTAATTTCAAATTGGTAAATTGTTTTCTATTGGACACTTTACAATTTTGATTCTGGAAGATAACTATGAACCTTTTATTAGAAAACATTTAACCGACAAATCCAAGAGAACAAATTCTTTGGAATCGATAAACCGTTTACCAATAATGGCTAACCGACAAATTCCAAAGAGGAATTAGTTTGCAACCGGTGAATTGTTTAACGCAAACAACTACCCGATAAATTTCTTGTAAGTCTCTAGAATTAATCGGCAAACCGAAAACTCCAAATGGTGAACTAACTATTTAAAATTCAGCATAATGGTAACTTGCACAAAGTCAAAATGGTGATTTGACAGCAACAGACAATGATCCGATTAGTCCTAGAAAGTTAACAACGGTTAGTTTTCTTCTCCAACTATAAAAGGCTCAATAAAATTCAAATCAATGGATTCAACAATTATCGTTAAGCTTGTTATTGTGCATTAAGTCTCTCTTGTACCTAAAAGTTGATTATTCAATCATCAAAACACACTTTGAGCTTCCATTTATGAACATATATAGTATGTGAAAGAAATTTATGTAATTTTTTCATTCTTAAACATCAAATTGAGTGATTAAAAAAGTGGGAAACACTTGGAATAAGAGGTTTGGGATAACCTCAGATTGTAAAGGTTGATTGACACCTTGAAGTTGATTGTAAAGATTTTTTAAGCCTTAAAGTGTAAGGCGTGGATAGTGAAATCCTCAAAGCTCGGTGAACTTGGAGGTGTGGACATAGGCAGAGTTTGCCAAACCACATAAAAATCTCGTGTTTGATTCTTTTTCTCTCTACTTTATATTTTAATTGTTAATATTAATTTGCTTGTTATTTATTTAAATTTTATTGGATTTAATAAGTTTTAAAAACCCAATTCACCCCTCTCTTAGGTTCCATAGCTAGTATTTCACTTGGCATTAGAGTGAGGTACTCTTGTTAGGACTTAACCAACTAGAGTAAAAGATCAATAACAACCTAAAATGATTTTATTTTTAGGGAAGGTCAGTCCATTACTAGACCACCATATTTTGATGGAAACGATTATCTATATTGGAAAACTAAGATGAGAATTTACGTGCAAGCTTTATATTATGAGATTTGGAAAATTGTTAATGATGGTCCTTTCATGCGAACAACTAAAAATGAAAACGAGGAAGAAATTCCAAAACTTTCATGTGAATGGAGTGAGACAGAAAAGAGGAAGACCTCTTTAAACTTTAAAGCCATGAATGCTTTGTTTTGTGCCTTAGATAAGAAATAATTCCATAGAGTCTCAGGTTGTTCTAATACATATGAGATATGAAAGAAACTTGAAGTAGTTTATAAAGGTACAAATCAAGTCAAGGAGTTTAAAATCAATAGATATACTAAACAATATGAATTGTTCCAAATGGAAAAAAATGAGAGCATGCACTCTATGTATACTATATTTATGGATATTGTGAACACTCTAGGAGCTCTAGGAAAAACCTTCTCAAATAGTGAAAAGGTAAAGAAAATCATTAGGTATTTACTAAAAAAGGGGAGAAGGGTGCCGAAACTCACTATGAGATGCTATTGAGAAAGCCAAAGATTTGAACACTTTATCTATTAATGATCTAATTGACTCACTTATTTCTTATGAGGAAGTTTTGGTAGCTGAAAAAAGTGACAAAGACAAGAAGAAGAAGAGTATTACTCTTAAAGCCTCAAAATCTGAAAGTGATGAAGAAAGTGAATGGGAAGATCAATAGATAGATTTGAACACTTTATCTATTGATGATCTAATCGGCTCACTTATTTCTTATAAGGAAGATTTAACAGCTAAAAAAGGTGATAAAGACAAGAAGAAGAAAAGTATTGCTCTTAAAGCCTTAAAATCTGAAAGTGATGAAAGAAGCAAATTGGAAGATGAAGATATGGCAATGATTACCAGAAAATTCAAAAAAAATTTCAAGAAATCCAATGAGAGAAAGAAGTTCAGAAACTTTAAAAACCAAAAGGAAAAGAAAGAAGCAATTACTTGTTATGAATGCAAGAAGCTTAGCCATATAAGATCGAAGCACCTTTTCCTCAACAAAGCGAAAAAGAAAGTTATAATGACAATATGGGATGATAATGATAAGGAGACATTAGACGAGGAGGAATCACATGAAGTGTCAAATTAGCGCTTATGACAATAGGAGAAGAAATTGATGAGGTAAATGATCTCTCTTCTTATGACAATATGGGATGAGTTGTTTAAAGCATTCACTGAATTACATAATGATTTAAAGAAAATTGGTATGAAAAATGTATCTCTTAAAAAGAAAATGCTGGAAATTTCAAATGAGAATGATGTTTTGCAAAAACAAAATGTTTCTTTGAATGAAGAGATTAAAGGACTTACATTAGAGAATAAAACATTGCATGATAGGATAACATCATTAAAGGAAAAACAGGGTACTTTATATGAACATGAAAAATTATGTGTTAATGATTGGATTAAGGAAAATGAAGATTTAAAGAAGAAGAACAATGAACTCAATGATATTGTCTTGAAATTCATAAATGGTCGAAAGAACTTGGAAAAATTGCTTAACTCAAAGAAGTGTGTCTTTGATAAAGGAGGACTTGGGTGTAAGCCTAACTTGAAACTAAAATATTACAAGAATTACTTTGTTAAGGCTACCTCAATTAGTGATCATAAGATTATTTGTCATTATTGTAATAAAAATGGTCACTTAAGTTATGCATGTCTGGTTACAGAAGTGTATCTTGGAATCAAAATTGTTTAGGTTTCAAAAGGAACCATTATTAACACTTAAGGACTCAAAACATTTTGGGTACTTAAAACTTGAGATTTCCTTTACAAGTATCAAAGAAAAAGAAAAATAAGGTGGTATTTGGACAGCGGATGGTCGAGACATATGATTTTCAAATGGTAGAGATTGCAATTACTCTTGATTTTCAAGTTTCACCAAGATTGAAATGGTAGAGATTTATCCTTTAGAGATAATTCAAAAGGAAAGCTTATTGGTATTGATAATGTCAGTAAAGATTCTTTTACTTTGATTGTACATGTGTGTTTAGTTAAAAATTTGAAGCACAACTTGCTTAGTTATTAGTCAATTATGTGATAAAGGCTATAGAGTTATTTTTCACAAAACAAAATGTGTTATTGAGAATGCATGTGATGACAAAGTTTTATTATGTATCAATGTGTATACCATAGATATAGATTGTGTATCAACTCATGATAAATGTTTTCCTGTATTGCATGATGATAACTAGTTATGGCATAGAAGACTAGGTCATGCAAGCATGGATTTGATTTCAAAAATTTCAAAGAATGATTTAGTTAAAGGTCTTCCAAAAATCGGTTTTGAAAAAGATAGAATTTGTGAAGCTTCTCAATTTGGAAAACAAATCAAAAGTTCTTTAAAAAACAAAAATCATGTTTCAACTTTAAAACCACTTCAACTTCTTCATATGGATTCATTTGGACCTTCTAGATATGCAAGTCTAAGTGGTAAATATTATGCATTTGTAATTGTAGATGATTATTCAAGATATACATGCCTTAGATGCTTTCAAAATGAAAAAGGGTATCATGTTTCTTACATTAGAAGTGATCATGGTAGAGAATTTGAAAATCATGCATTTGAAAGTTTTTCATCACCAAGAACCCCACAACAAAATAGAGTAGTTAAGAGAAAAAATAGGTCATTCAAGAAATAGCTAGGACCATGTTGAATGAAAATGAATTACCAAAATATTTTTTGGCTGAAGCAATTAATACGATATATTATGTTTTGAATTGTGTTTTAATTAGACCTTATCTCAATAAAACTCCCTATAAACTTTGGAAAAATAGAAAACCCAACATTCGTTATTTCAAAGTCTTTGGACGTAAATGTTTTATATTGAATGCAAAAGACCGTCTTGGTAAATTTGATCCAAAATCTGATGTTGGTATCTTCTTTAGATATTAAAAGATAAGCAAAACTTATAGAGTGTATACAAAAGAACCTTGGTAGTGGAAGAATCTATGCATGTCACATTTGATGAGTCTAACCCTTCTTCTACAGAGAAAGCTGTTGTTGACGATGATGTAGATGAAGAGTTACAAGAAGAATAAACTAATATGGAGCAAAATGAAGGTAATTCTCGAACATTCCCCAATGAGTTGAGGTATGTTTCTTCTCACCCTAAAGAATTAATTATACATGATCCTTCACGAGGTGTAATTACTAGATCAACATTTAGAAATACATGTCAACATGTTGCATTGATATCTCAAATTGAACCAAAATCCTTTTCGGAGGTGGAAAACGATGAATCTTGGATTATGGCAATGCAAAATGAGTTAAATCAATTTAAGATAAATAATGTATGGAAACTAGTTCCTAAACTAGAACATCAATCTGTTATAGGTACTAAATGGGTGTTTAGGAATAAGATGGATGAAGTTGGTGTGGTTGTAAGAAATAGAGCCGGATTAGTAGCTCACGGATACAACCAAGAAGAAGGAATTGATTTTAATAAAACTTTTGCACCTATAGCAAGATTAGAATCCATTAGAATGCTTTTAGCATTTCCATGTCATAAGGATTTTGTTTTATGTTAAATGGATGTCAAAAGTACATTTTTAAATGATTACATTATAACCCCTTGGTTTTGAAAATGAAAAATTTTCAAATCATGTCTACAAGTTGTCTAAAGCATTATATGGATTAAAACAAGCACTTAGAGCATGGTATGAGAGACTTAGTAAATTTCTTTTGGAGAATAGTTTTTCAATGAAGAAAATGGATACTACACTTTTTAAGCATAAGAATAAAGACATACCCATTGTCCAAATTTATGTTGATGATATTATCTTTGGTTATTCTAATGACTATATGTGTAAGGAATTTTCATCTTGTATGAACAAAGAATTTGAGATGAGCATGATAGAAGAATTGGAGTACTTCCTTGGACTACAAATAAAACAAAACAAGGAAGGAATTTTCATCAATCAAGCCAAATATTTGAGAGATTTCCTCAAAAGATTCAAATTTGAAGATGGAAAAGTTAAAAGTACTCTAATGAGCTTAACAATCAAACTTGACAAAGATGAAAAGGGTAAAGAAGTTGATGTCAAAACATATTGGGGTATGATTGGATTTTTACTCTATTTGACTGTTAGTATGCCTAATATTATGTTTAGTGTGTGCTTGCGTGCAAGATTTCAATCACGTCCTAAAAAATCTCATTTCCTTATCGTTAAAAGAATTTTTCATTATTTTAATAGAACAATTGATCTTAGTCTTTGGTATCCTAGAGGCACTCACATAGATTTAACTTGTTATTCAGATGCTGACTTTGCGGGTTATAAGGTTGATAGGAAGAGTACTAGTGAACATGTCACTGCTTTGGTCACTTACTTTTCTTTTGGTTTAGTAACAAGCAAAATTCAATTGCACTCTCAACCACTGAGGTTGAATTCACCGTTAGTTGTTGTGCACAAGCCCTTTGGATGAAACAAACCCTTAGAGACTATAGTATTAATCTTGATCATATGCCAATCATGTGTGACAATACGAATGCTATAAACCTATCAAAGAACCCCATTTAACACTTTAGATCCAAGCACATAGAGATAAGACATCATTTCTTAAGAGATCATGTTCAAAAAGGGAACATTATTACATTAGAATTTGCATCAACTGAAAAACAACTTCTAGATATCTTCACAAAAGCCCTTAACAAAGAACAGTTTATTCAAATTAGACATGAACTTAGAATGATGAAGGTTGTACATTAGCATAGCTTCATATGATTTCAATATTAACTTGTTTTTCATGATGTGATTATTGACTTGAATTGGTTGCTATGTTTAAATTGTGTGCATTCATGAATCATGCATTAAAATGGCCTATAAGATATTTCAGATAAATAAAATGGTCTTGGAATAGATCAACTGTTGGCCAAAGATTATGACAAATGTGCAAAACATGGTTAAAATAAATAGATAATTGTTTTGAGACAGAAACTTAGGGATATGTCCTGAAAATTAGTGTTCTACCGATTATAATTATCAGATTACCATTTAAAAATGGAAAGACTGCTTGTGTTAAACGGATAATTGATAAGTGTAAATGAATAACCATTTTCGCTTTTAGTGGTTATTGGAAATATACAGTTGACTGATTTTAGAAAATGGCTCACTATTTTCACGTAATAAGAACTATTCCTAGGTTTTCTTCTTCATTTTCCAATTGCCCCCTCAACATTTTCTCTCTACTGTCGACACCCTAGCTTTCTCTCTCTAAAATTCTCATTTTTCTTGTGATTTCTTGCCGAATTGAACCCACAAAATCATTCTTCATCACTTGAGGAACATTTTTAACTGATTAAAACACAATTTCAAAATCTCAATTTAAAACCCTAAGGTGAACCGAACGATTTTCTTCAATTTTGGCTGGATTTTCATCACTTTTTGGCCAAATTAAGGCCCCAAATCACTTCCTTTACCATCCATACTCTTTTTAATCAATTCAAATCCTTCCATTTCATCTTTATTAAAAAATTCCCATTACAGCATGGTTGAAACATCAAAAGTTTGAAGTAAGAGAAAATCTAGCCCAAGAAGGAACCCAATGCTTCTTAGGAAGACTCTTGAGTCTTGAGTTTGAGAGAATCCATTTTCCCATTGCTCCCTTAGCTAGATGCTTCCAAACTTGCTTTATGGGTCGTAAGGTAATTGATTGTTACTTTATGGAATTAGATTATTTTAAAGAGTTGGTTGTTTGTAATGGAAGTGTAAAGGCAATACTAGAACCTTGGGAGGAGGTTTTGAGTATTGACGAGTGGGTTTATCATAATCTAGTTTGAGTGTTTTACTCAAATATGAAAATTTCTACAAATAGGCTAGATAGGATAGTTACCAACGAAGGAGGGGTTCTCATAAAATTTGATGTTGAGAACCTAGACCAAATCCTAGGGACTAATAATACGAGTTTCAAGATGTATACATCTAGGAAAGAGCTCTCATTTGATGATTTTATTCATTCACATGTTGTTTGGAACATATAAAGGTGTAGAGACCTTTCTGATGATGTATGCTCTCTCTTTTTTCACTCTCTGCTATTACCTCTATAGATTAGGATCCTCCATACTATATTACAGCATGTTATCACTTTTAGGAAGAGGTAATTCAAACAAAGTGACTAGGTTGATGTTGGGTTATTAGATTGCATTCTTGAAGGACAGCCAGTTAACCTAGACTATGTCATTCTAAAGCATATATTGAGTCCTCTTGGGTTTAATAATAGGTTGCTTTCATACATTTTAAAGTGCCCTTCAGTGAGTCGGTCTATGAGGAGACCAAGAAATAGGAGAGAGGCCATAACGGGCATAGCTTTTCATAAGAGAAAGGGAGAGTAGGTTAATACAACTATGTCTAAGAACTAGACCGCGCTTGTGGTCCTAGAAGACAATCATGTGCTTAATGACGTCTATCTTATTGATCAACTACTTGATTTTTGGCCAGGAGTTAGACCTCCAGTACCACGTTGAGGAGTAGTAGCACAACCTTAAGCAAAGTCTGATTCCAAGGAGCATGAGATGGATATTGATTAGCCTCCAACTTCAGAGGATCCACCTATCCTTAATGGCCTTATGCAGCAACTGTTAGGTGAGGTTCGATCCCTCTTTGAGCAATAGCAACAGCTTATAAGACTCAATTTACTGCCTTTTAGCTTCAATAGTAGTAAATTCTTAGCCAGCAGCAATAGCTTCTAGATGGTTAGTAGCGTCTCTTCACTGCTCTTACCATTCTTTATCTTCTTGTTTTTATATTTTGATTTCGCATAAACATGTTTACAATTTGTGTTTTCTGGATGATGTTTTATAGTTACATGGATGATTATGGTCGTATTGCATATTGGTTTGATTTTTGGATGTTAGTTTCCATGATTGTCTTGAGTGCTTTTATTGGTTTCATTTGGGTGTAAAACTTACTAACATTTGTTGATGAGATGCTTGTTGTTAGGAGAGGTTCTGCCGAAATTTCTACTTGGATGGCTTGGGTAAACAAATATGTTTTCTCATTGTTTTCCTCTTTCCCTTTTTGGGTAAACAAATATGTTTTCTCATTGTTTTCCTCTTTCCCTTTTTTACTCTTACGTTTTTGCTTTTTGATGATGAAGGAAGAGATTACATAGGAGAAGAATACATATTTATTGTTATAAAATTGGCAATTGTTTTATTAAAGTTTTTAAAATTGGAATTTAAAATTGAAACTTGATATGGTGTGCTTCTATGTAGGGAGAGTAGAACTTATAATTATTTTCTAAAGACATGTAAGGTTTGTAATCATTAGAAAGGGAGAGATTGTTAACATACACATTTATATAATATTTATTTTGATGATAACAAACTAGTTAACAAAGTTAGAGCCTTTAAATGATCAAATTCTTAAACTGTATTTTGAAAATAAATGGATAACCGTTAATCCCAAATTGGCAAGCCATTTTTTAATGGACGCTTTACAATTTTGATTTTGGAAGATAACGGGGAACCGTTTACTAGAAAATGGTTAACCGAAAAATTCCAGAGAGCAAATTCTTTGGAATCAATAAACCGTTTACTGATAACGGCAAACCAACAAATTTCAGAGAGGAATTAGTTTGCAACTGGTGAACCATTTAACACAAATGGCTAGTCAATAAATCTCTTGCAAGTCTTTGGAATTAAATGGCAAACCGACAACTTTAAACAGTGAACTGACTATTGAAAATTCTACATAACAGTAACTTGCACAAAGTCAAAACAGTGATCCAACAACAGTAGAAGGCAATCCAATTATTCCTAGAGAGTCAACAATGGTTAGTTTTCTTCTCCAACCATAAAGGCTCAGTAAAATTCAAATCAATAGATTCAACAATTATCATTGAGCTTGTTGTTGTGCATTAAGTCTCTCTTGTGCTTAAAAGTTGATTATTCAATCATCAAAACACACTTTGAGCTTTCATTTGTAAACACATCTAGAGTGTGAAAGAAATTTGTGTAATTTTTTCATTCTTAAACATCAAATTGAGTAATTGAAAGTGTGAGAAACACTTGGGATAAAGAGGTTTAGGATAACTTCAGATTGTAAAGGTTGATCGACACCTTGGAAGTCAATTGTAAAGATTTTTGAAGCCTTAACGTGTAAGGCGTGGATAATGAAATTCTCAAAGCTCAGTAAGCTGGGAGGTGTGGACATAGGCGAAGTTTGATGAACTACATAAAAATCTCGTGTTTAATTATCTTTCTCTCTACTCTCTTTATATTTTAATTATTGATATTAATTTCCTTGTTATTTATTTAATTTTATTGAATATTTGCATTAATTTTGTTTTAATTATTTTATAAGTTTTAGAAACCCAATTCATCCCACCCTTTTGGGTTTGCATAACTAGTTTTTCAATATGATAAAATATATCAAAGATGTTTCCTTCATGTTTTATAACCCATCTTAACTTATTATCATTTTACAAAATTTCCCTTGTGGATGCAAATCTTAAATATTTGATGTAGCAAAAGTTTAATGTTCTAATATTCAATTAATTCTTGAGAACATTGGAATAAAAGATATTATGACATTAATTCAAAAGAATAGATGAACCTAGATGTTATGACATATTGATTCCACAAAATACCAAGAATGAACTAAACTCAAAAACTGACATAAAACTTTTAAAACTGAAAATATTATTGAACTCAAATCTAGAGTTTATTCCAAGAAATAATCAAAACAAAATAACTAAAGCCTATTTTTTATACTAACTACAAGTTATTTTAATTTGACTAGAAACCTCGTTTTAATAGGACTTATACCTATATTAGGAATACAACTCAAATAAGCAATGTCTAACCAATAAAACTTAACTTTAAATAGGCAACGAAATGAAACTAGAATATAAATTAATTAAAGTATTCTAAATATTATAAATTTCAATCTAATTAGGATTTCTTCTATTTTTTGCTTTGCATCATTCCCATCATGGTGGAGAAAATTCATTTGTCAAATTTTGCAGGAACATTTTCACGTCTATAAGGATTAATTTTTAAAATAGATCCTTGATGTAGACAACGAACTTGAATTTTCTAACTTTTGTAACAATGTCCATCGAGTCACTTCAATAGTGTAAAATAAATTCTTTTGTTAACAAGTTCTATAATATTACCTTCTCGTACTTTTGTGCTGAATTTCAACATAGTTAAGGATAACACAACCCTTTTTGTCTTCTTTAGGCAAATCAAGAGAACCATATGAGATTATATCAAAATTTATCTCTCTTTGCTCAGCAAGATCATAAGATGTATCAATAGTTACATCCACTTGGTCAACAACATCAGCATAATCATCAAATTTTGGTGGTTCATTTGAATTAGTTAGAGGATCTTGAGAAGTTGAGGATGATGTGAATGGCTAATCAAAATTCTCTTTGGATAAAGTAACATTGACAAGGCGAAGTCATAGTTTTCCTTAATAACATTATCTTTATAATTGCATCATCACAAACAACTTCATCAAACTATATTTTTACTTTATGTGTATGATTTCCTATTTTGAAGTGTCTCTAAATCTTGAGCAATGAATTGCAAAGTCCTCAGCATTCTAATAAAAATATCTTCTTTGAAGATGAAATCTTCATGATGATCCTGTGGTTTCATGACTTAGAACTTTTTTTTTGTTGGTATTTTTTGGTATTTGCTTAAGTTTTTCAGGAGATTAGAAAATATAATGGCAATACTATAATTAAAAGAAGGTACTAGGTCAAAACTATAAATAAGCAAAAGATAGGATTACTAGTGATGGTAATCAAAAAATTGGATAAGGATAGGGTGGATATGAAAGATTTGAGGATGGTAAGTGTGATGGTAGTGGGCATTTGTATGAAAAGATGGTGGTTTGATCGAAAGTTTGGGACAAGCGACAACGGTTTATGTTGGCTTCAATTCCAGTTATCGGTGCATTGATCAACAGTGGTGAATAGTTAGAAATTATGTGCTTATAGAGAGGAGTTGATTGGTAGTGGTGGTGTGTGGTGGAGGTGTTGGCCAATGCACGGCAAAATTCAACGAACGAAAGCTATGGCATGTAAGGCTTTTAATGGTTTTGGCAGTGATTTAGTGGCGAAAGGTTGCATTCATGATTAGATTTTGGTGGTAAGCTTCTTTTAACTATGATGGTGGTGGTTGATCAACAGAAAAAGAGCTAGACCAATGGCGTGGAGGCTATGCATGGTAGCTTTTGTGGTGATTATGGTGTACTATTTTGGTTTTTCAAATTTTCTATTTTTTTAAGCTAAACCGGATTAAGGAATAAAAAAAGAGAAATGATAGGTGCTGAGGATAGTTAAGAACTAGGCTTTCAACTTTGATACTAAACTAATTCAGCGGAAGTTTAATGTTCTAATAATTCATTGATTCTTGAAAACATTGGAACAAAGGAAAGGTCTAAATTTGCATTGATTCGAAAGAATACCATGAACCTACGGGGTTAGGAATCGGTGATTTCACAAAATGTTAGGAATTAACTAAACTAAAAAACTCACATAGAGCTTTCAAAACTAAAAATATTATTGAACTTAAATCAACAGTTTATTCTAAAAAAGTCAATAACAAAATAACCAAGGCCTATTTGTAAAAGCTACAAAAGACACTTATTTATATGACCTACGACTTATCTTAATTTGACTACAAAACCCTTTTTAATAAGACTTATACCTAAATTTCTAGAAAATTAATTAAAGTATTCCTAAATATTATAAATTTCAATATAATTAGGATTTCATCAATGTTTTAGGAATATGAATAAAATAAAACATATTATATGCCTCTTAATGATTAATTAAGTTAATGATAAAATACAAATTGGACAATGTTTGGGTACTGGCAAACTTGGCAACATTTAGAGAATAAAATGGGTAATATTATGTATATTTACAACTTTTTTTTTAATTTCAAATCTTCCCTATAAGTCATTTTTACTTTCTTCATATCCCAAAATATTTAAGCTTTACCATCACCAAGAATAAAATTGTAAAACGATACATAGCATTGACACTCAAGAGAAATTAGGGTAGTTTGGATGAGTTTTAAAATATTAGGGGTGTCACTTGCTTTCTGCAAAGAAAACAAGTATTTGGCTCATTTTTCCTGAAAACAAATATACAACAAAGAGCTTCTATGTAACTTTAAAAATACAGGGGCTAACTTGATATTTGGATCGAGCTGTAGGTATTAAAGTAGCATTTTTACCTTTCATGTTGATCAACTAGCTAGGCTTTTATGCCTAGGGCAAGAATTTTCATGGAATCAAGGCCAAATGAATGGCACGTACGTGTTTCAAGTATTTGGCCATGATCTGAGTACAAAAGCATAGAATCTTCATGCTTCATGTGGTTGGAAAAGCCTTCAATTAAAGAAAAGAGAAAAACAAACAGAAAGTGACCAAAAAGAGGTTGTAAGTGGTAGCATGTCAAAAACACTAGAAAGAAGAAAGATAAGGAAAAGTGTTAATATTTACAAAAAAGAAAAAAAGCTTCCAAGAATTGACACGCACTTTTGCAGAAGAAGGATCGAAAGAAGAGGGATTTGTTATATACTTGTATTACATAATGAAATATAATTAATATATTATTAATGAAGAAAAAAGTTAGTCCCAACAAACCCTAATCATGAATGGAAGTGTTGAAGAGCTTGGGCCCTTCAATTTGGGCATCTTTTGATCAGAAATTTCTGCAAAAGTTGAGTTGTGATGGCTCCGGAAACAAACCATGTGAGTGGGGAAATTTATCTTTAAATCCAAAAAGAGAAGTTTGCCTGTGCAAGTCCAAAAGTCAAAACGCATCAAATCTCGAAGATCAAAAGTCTCTTCTTTATATAAAAGGACCAACGAGCAATCATATAATTTTAGCCTTTCATTTTACGTAAGCAGTAAAACACAAGTTGGAACTCTCAGGCCCCACGAACCCCCTTGATGGTTTTGTTCACTTGCTGTAAAAACGACCTTACATGCAACTCGAGTTCATTATCAGCTAATTAAGCTCCAACCTCATTATTGAAAAATTAAAGAAGTTGCTACAGTACTTTATTCTTAGTCTTAATCTTCTTTGTAAGTTTCTTTGTGTTTTGTGAGAATGGCCTGGTAACATATAAATGTACATGATATAAAATTTGAAGAAAGAAGCTATTCGTAGAAACTCCTACTGAAATTCTAAAATGCAAACTAGATAATAAGTGAAAGTTTAAAAATAGGTGTGCAATCTTTTCCAACAAAGTGTTAGCTTTATTACATTATTTCTACATTCATTAAGGGTCCGTTTGGGACATTGCATCTTGTCTCTTAGAATGTATAGAGGGTAAAGTGTAAGTGTCCCAAACAGACTCTAAATTAGAGTAATATATTTATTCTATCCATTCAATTATTAAAAAAAAAAAATTTATTTCTACTCAATTACGTGAAGCCCAACACAAGGGCTCATACTAGAACCCTTGCACCTAAATTGAGATAAACATACAAAATGAGTAAACGTGCTCTATCAATAAAAATAATAAATAAATAAATAAAATAAAGGGAAATTGCTAATTTTCCCCTTAGTGTAATCAATATATACCACTTACCCCCTATTGTTTTTGTAATAGCCAATTACCCCCTTGACATCATAAGTTTACAATATTGTCCCTATTTTCAAATATACTTTTATTTATATTTATTAAAAATTAAATAAATTATATAAATATAAACTAAATAAAAAAATTAAGTATTAAAAAAAATAAATATATGTTTTGATGTAAAAAAATTAACAATAAAATTTTTTCTTGTACTTTTTTATGTTATAAACATTTTCTTATAATAAATATTTTATAATATTTTGCAATTAAATATAAAAAGTACAAGATAAATATTTTATTATTTATTTTATAATAATTTTTTTATTTATCATTCAAGTTTTTGTATAATAGTTTTTTGTCATTTTATAATAATTTCTTATACATTTATTATTACAAGAAAATGTTTATAACATAAAAAAAAGTATAAGAAAAAAAATTATTATTAATTTTTTTCACATCAAAACATATATTTCTTATTTGTAATACTTAATTTTTTATTTAGTTTATATTCATATGATTTATTTAATTTATAATAAATATAAATAAATGTATATTTAAAAATAGGGGTAATATTATACACTTATACTGTCACGGGAGTAATTGGCTAAGTGGATATATGGATTATACTAGGAGAGAAATTGGCAATCTCCCTAAAATAAATGAATAACATTCATGGAGCAACATACGTAAATTGGTCGATCCAGTCCAAGTCTAATTTGAAAACTTTTGGCCCATCCATGCTCGTTGTCAAGCCAAGCTCAGTTCTTGAGCGGTTGGTTGAGCAGAGCACTAACAATTAGCGAATTTATCGTATTAAACTAAAATTTTATTTTTTAAAAAATTATTTACTGACTCTTAGTTTGATTGCTTATGTACTAAATTTTTTACATATTTTTTATAATTTATTGCGTTTCAATGTAGATTTTTTGATTGTGGTATTTAAAATTAACGATGGAAAAATATTCGATGGGTTTGGGGCTCCATAGGTCCCCCTAATTCAGGTGAATTTTAAATAACTTTTAGAGAATAGGGTGTGGAATGAGAGAAAAATAATTCCAAAGTTCTTAATAGGGTAGGGTTTGGTTATATAAATATTTTTTTAATTTTTATTTAATAATTTTTATTTTATCAATTACAATATTAGTTATTAAATTTTATTTTTATTTTACCTAATATAAATAGGATATGACTAAAATAAAACCTTACAATATAATTCTTATTCAACAGTAAAACATTATTATGTTTTCTTTTCTCTCTTGAAGTGCTGCTCTCTTTAAATATTCTTCAAATTTTATAATATGATAATGATTTTATTTAAGTTTTTAGTTTTTAATTTACTGAAATTATGTATCTATACCTACTATAAAATAAGTAAATGGAGAATGGGATGAAGATGAGGAAATAATTCCCCATGTGGAGATTCCCTATCCCCACCCCACTAAATTTATCAATAAATGGGGTGGGGAATGGAAGTGAAATTTTTAATGGGATGGGGAATAGGGTAGGCCACCCCACAATTACCACATCCCATTGCCATCCCTAGTTAAAATTTGAACCTGTGACAAATTTGATTGGATTTTTACAAAGGGTAGGGCTATTTTTGTGCTCCAAAAATATTATTCTAAACACCTTATTACTTTATACATTAATAACCTAAATTGAAAAAATTAATTTTTACTCTATACACTCATTAAATTGTCAAAAATATCTATTTAGATTAATAATCTTATTATTATTATTATTATTATTATTATTAGCTTGAAGAATCAAAAGGGGATTTCCCCATTAGGGTTTAAAGAAAGATATTTATAAAGTGAATGGGTGTGCAATATGAATATTGAAAGTAATTATATTATATTGGCTGATAAAAGATTATCTTTAATGGTAATTCTAATCATGGGTTTTTTGTAATAAATTATTTTATTAAAATTAAAGTGTTCAAAGTAACTTTTAGAGTGCAAATAACTAGCTCCACTCTTTACAAATTTACACCAAACATTTAATTGAGATCATTTGTATTAAAAATAAAGCTAATCTATGATTTTTAACTACAGCCAAACAAAGTCATTGGCTACCAGAACCGTGATTTAAACGATTAATAAAAGTGGCAAAGACCTTACTAGGCTCTAATTAGTCTTGTGATAGTTAAAATTTTTGTCCGAGGTTCCTTGCAATAACGTTTTATGACTGCAAAACTCATCCCATGGACAAAAGGAAAATCAAAGGTATCTTCATCTCCTCCTTTTAAAAATTGTTCTTTCTCTTTTGTATTTTAGTAGCATTCTTATTTATTGAAATAAAAATGTCTTTACTAGAGATTTCTTCTATATACATACATGCATATACATTAGGGGTGGCTACTGCATTAGGTGAAATAAGTGGTTATTTAGGGCTTCATATCTTAGGAGGACCTAATTTTTGGGCATTTATTTTTTAATACACTTATTAATGATTATTCTCATAAGATTTCAAATATTTTTTTTAAAGTTATATATTTAGGAAAGCCTAAATTTTAGCCATCTTCCTATTACTACTCCCATTTATGATTATCCATAAATTGAAAAAAAAAAAGAAATTCTATATTTAATAATCTTCATCATAAATATTTATTTATTTATTGTAAAAATTCCATATTTGATAATCTTCATAGTATAATTAATGATTTTAACTAAAGTCTATCCATGGAAAAAAGTCTCAAGAACACAATTGAGAGAATATTTTCTTTTATATTGACATTATTTCTACAATACATATGTATGTATATGTGTATGTGTGTGTGTGCGCGTGCGCACGCGTATAATACATTGATGAACCATATACATGGAAAGAATCAAAAAATAATTATTCAATACTCAAATATAGAAAAGAATAAGGAGAAAGGAAATATCTTGTAATCGAGAGATAAGATTGCTCAATTTGTATGGATATCACACATGCCTAACTTGTCTAGAGAATCACCAAAACTTGGTGGCTATGGCTTTTGTGAGGACATTGGCTAGTTGTTCTTCATACTTCACAAAAGAAAAGTTAATAATTCTATCTTTAATTTTCTCTTTGATGAAATGTTTGTCAACCCCTACATGCTTTGTTTGATCATGTTAAACTAGAATACAAATTCATTTCTTCTTTGGAGTTAAAGCACAGATCTCTTAACAAGTTTCTTAACCATTCCTCTACACTCAACTTCTACACTAGACCTTGCTATTACTTGCTTTTTTAGTTCTCCAAGCCGCAAGGTTTTCCCTAATAAATGTAAAGTACCCTAAAGTAGATCTTCTATTGTTTGCCCAATCTGAATTAATATAGCCTTTTAGCTTCAAGTGATTATGCTTGGTAAATAGTAATGCTTTACCTAGAGCAGACTTCAAGTATTTTAATATATGTTTGACAACATTTATATGAGGATTACGATGAGCATGCATAAATGAACTCATTACACATACCTCATAAGAGCCACTGCAAATTTGTTTTGAAATCTGTTTTATGGTATAATTTGTAAACCTTAATCCTACTTGATAGTTCTAAGTGAGCTTTAAACAATATGTCATCTTCAAGTTCTATTTCAGTTTCTATTATCTCTTCTCTTAATCTTCCTTCTTCCTGTTCCAAAAGAACCACAAATAAAATAGAAAGTCTTGTTGAATTTTCTTATGTCCAAGAGTCTGTGAAAATCGATGAATCCTATATGCCCTTGGTCAACCCTTATTAGTTGTATAAAAAGAACAACTTTTTTACCAGAAGTATTCGTACTCTTATTAGTACAAAACATCCTCTTCTTAAAGAGTATGTTCAATCTTCTAGGTTTGATCAGTGTGCTCTCCAGTCTACTATTGTTGAACAGTATGTCACCCTAGAGATTTCTCCTAAACTCATAGCCTCATGGAAAAGAGAAGGCTATACACATCTTCATCTTGGAGGTGTTCGACTTGTACTTACTCTCCATGGCCTTAAAGGCTTACCTATCACTGCTAGACTTGCTCTGCTTGACACCCGTTTAAACAATATGAACATGCCATTATTGGTACTGTTCTCACCACCTTGCATGCAGGGAGTGTTTTGCTCACTTTCTACCCTAACTTCAATCTCTCCCTTGATGATCTTAACCTTCCCACAGCTTTAAAGGTCCAGATCTAGCTCCAAGGAGCAGATCAAATAGCCACTGCAAAAATGGCTACCTTGCTCCATCAGTTGGTTTACGTCTTCAAAATCATGCCCTAGATCTTCCTACTCCAGACAAATTCGCCGATTAGACGAAATCCCAACCATCATCTAGATCCCTAGACAAATTCGCCGATCTGAACTTCTCAAGTTGATGCCTTTAGAATGGCTGTCAAACTATGAGAAATTTCATCAAAATTCTAAACCTATACAGACCTCTGAGAGTGTGTTTGAACGAAGGTCTGATGGAACTGTAAAATTAACCTTCAAATCTCCACCTATCCCTACTACAACATCAGCTCCTCCACTTTCTGAAATAATAATTACCTCACCAACTCCCAATCTACTTTCTACACCACCTTCATCTGAAGCTCCCCACAGATTATCATATACCCATTCAACTATGATTCAACCAGTTCAAACTAACCAAGAAGACTTACCCATCTTATCCTTTAACTCTAATGGCTACCCTGTATACCCAACCAAACAAAATGGTTATTTCATGTGGGATGTCCCAGGCTCTGGACTGTGTGATCCAGATTGCCCATGTTGGGAAGATGTGGAAGAAATTGATATTCCCAAGAAAAAGAAAAATAAGAAACGTCCCTACTCTCCTTGTCATTACCATCCACCCTCAAAGCCTGATGATCCAGATTCATCTGTCAGTTTCTTACCTTTACCCATGTATCAAAAAAGTTTAAAATGGATTCGAAAAAATGAACCTGAATTGTTGTCTTGTCATAAACAAGTCCAGGAAAGTCCTTTATCCTCACCACCTTTGGTTTCTCTATGTATGATATTTTCCTCTTCCTTATCTCCTACTTAAGAATACCTTTCCTAGTTCCCTCCTCTTGAAAAACAAACTGATGTCCAACAACATGTTATCTCCAAACCATTTGTCCAGTCCCCAATTACTCCATCCGAACATATGGAAGAACCAAAATCATTTGAAGCAGTCTTAAAATGGCAAACTCAAAATGCCAGGGTTCAAAATCAAGCCTTGAATACTCTTCAACAAAAGGCAGATACCATTTCTACCAAGACTGTTCAAGTTGAGAAAAAAGTTGATGACATCACTTTCAAACTTCAACAGATGTACCAAGATCTTAAAGATTGGATTGTCTAATTGGATAAAGATCTTTGAGATATGATTGACAAAGGTACTGGGGTCTAGAGTTTAACCAAAAAGAAGCTGAGATCAGACGTCTAAAAGCTGAATTAACTTGGATTGATTCAGAAAAACAACAGCCCTCACTTTTTGGCAAATCCCAGTCAATTCCAACCTTATCTCAAACATACCATCCTTTTGGCTCACTTTTGTCTCAGACAAGACCTTATGATCTAGCCAAATTATTTGGTATAACCCACACTCTTTTCACAAAACCAGAACCTGTATCACCACAACCAAAACCAAGAGCCCCTGTTCAACTAGAAAAATTAAAACCACCAACAGATATTCCATCCTCTTCCTCTACTAGCAAAGATCCTATGTTCGAGTATGGAATTTCTGTAAAATTAGATTTTTTAATCAGCCCTGACGAAACTCATGATTCCTCCTCAGAATCTACTGATGATCTTGTTGACTCTGATGAAACTACAGATTTAGAATCTGAGTTGGCTGATATTTCTAGACTTTTGATGGCTGATCCTTAGCCAAGTGAACCTGTTGTTACAGAAGAAGTAAGTGATAATAATGACCCACCTGTTGACCAACCTACTGGTTCTACTTCCAATCCACAATAAGAGTCTCATCACTCAAAGCCATCCAATGGTCATTAGTTTACCTTTGATGATCTTCCTCCCCATAAATGGAGAGAAAGACTACATGAGTTCTATGCCTAGATAGATTTGTAGATGATTAGACCAGGAGTGACAACTCAGACAGTCCTTAAAGAATTCTCAACTCGTTTTACAGGTTCCTTAAGAGATTGGTTTGACAGTTTAGGAACATATATACAGTTACAATTCGTTCAAATTCCAGAAGTTTCCACTGCTCTAGTAATTATCCATGAACAATTCATAGGAGAACCTTCTGTTACCTATAAAGTTGCTAGAAAAGAATTTCTAAATATGAAATATTGTTCTTTGAACCCAAAAGACCTTCACTTTCATTACAAAAGAATAACTGTCTTGTATTACAAACTCAATAGGTTCAATGATGCCACTCTTCGGCATGTTTTTATGGCCTCTTTACCTGAGGAACTCCAGCCATATTTACATAGACAGATTACCACTCACAATCTTGTGATTGATAATATAACCTTGGGAAAAATCTTTCAATTGGCAATGGGTTGCCTTGATAAATTGTGTGAACAAAAAAAGTTCTTCAAAGAAATTATCAAAGACAAAGAGCCTTTCAGATCAGCCTATAAAAAACCCTACCTCAAAATCAAGTGTCCTGATAAAACTCAATGTCACTGTCCTACAAAAAAAAAATCCCATTTTTGAAAATATGACCAGAACCAAAACTCTGATCTTTTCTATAGGAGAAAGAAAAGAAAATCTAGACACCTACGATTCTTTTGATGTAGATCTTCCTCATCCAAAGATTAGTACAAGAAAAAGAAATCCCGTTGTTTCATTTGCCATAAAAAAAGGTCATTTTGCTAAAGATTGCCCCAACAACCCAGCCAAAGCTGTTAGATTGCTCCAACATCTTTATTTTTGTCTTGATACAGATCAAATTGAGTATCTGTTCTCTGAACAGGAAAAAGCAGATGACTCAACCATCTTTGCATTGGATAACACTAATGAATCATCCTTTTCTGATTCTGATCAGTCTGACCCATCTGTTTATACAATCCATCAAATACAAAATTCCAATCTTGTCCATGATTTGAAAATCAAAATTCCTTCCATAAAAGTCCAAGTGTTACCATATGCCATCGACCTATTTTCGTTATAGGTTTCATAGATATTGGTGCTAAAAAAAGTATGATCAATCCCAGTATACTTCCTCTTGAGTGTTGGAAAAAACATGAAAAATTCTTCAAAGCTGCTAATGGAGAATTGTTTTCAACAAAATTGATTGCCAAATACTCTATTGGTATTCAACTTTCACCAAATTGTGTTCTTTGAACAAAAATGATTGGATCTCATCTCCCTGACAAAGATCTTCTTATTGGCTTCGATTTATTCAGCCAAGCAAAGAACATCCAGATTACTCCCACTGGAAAACCCTATACTGATGCAATCAAACTATACTCTCTTTCCAATGTCCCTCAATCATATGAGAGTATCACAAACCGTCTTCTCCAATATTGTCCTGAGTCTCATACTCAGTTTGTTCATCCTAATCCATTGTGGAAAAACCCACAATTCTTTGTTAAATTGCCTTTCAAGTTAAATGAAGACCACAATCCTACAAAGGCCACCCATCCAGGAATGACACCAGAAGACCTTATTTTGGCCCAAAATGAATGTCAACAGTTATTGGCCCAAGGTCTTATTGAGCCTACAACATCTCAACGGGCTTGTCAAGCATTCTATGTGGAAAAACATTTTGAAAAATTCTGAGGAAAAAAGAGACTGATTATTGACTATCAGCCTTTTAATATCTTTCTTCAAGACAATAAATTTCCACTTCCTCAAAGACAATCTTTGTTTGTCCAGCTACAAAATGCCAAGATCTTTTCAAAATTTGATTTTAAATCTGGGTTTTGGCAACTGGGTATTTACCCAGATGATCGACCCAAGATTGCATTTTGTATCCTAAATGCCCACTTTCAATGGACCGTGTTGCCTTTTGGGCTTAAAACAACCCCATCTATTTTCCAAAAGGCTATGACCACCATTTTCCAGCCCATTCTCCATCATACCCTAGTTTATAATGATGACTTACTTCTCTTTTCAGAAACACATGATCAGCATCATGATTTGCTTGAGCAATTCTTTAAGATTATTCAATCTTATGGAATTATGTTATCAGAAAAGAAAAGTACCATTGCAATTGATACCATCACTTTTCTTGGAATGATAATAAAAAATGGGTTTTATCACCCTAGTCCTCATATTGCACAAGAATTGACTTATTTCCCTAATTCCAATTTTACTAGAAAATAAATTCAACGGTTTCTAAGGATTGTCAATTATGTCAGAGACTTCATTCCACCAGTCAATACCTATACCACTCATTTATCATCTCTTTTGAAAAAGAATCCACCACCTTGGTCTAACATCCACACAAAAGCTGTTTCCCACTTAAAGCAGATTGCCCAAAATCCTCCTCCGTTAAGAATACTTGACACATGGCAAAAGGATACTCCAAACAGATCTTCTAATGAAGCATGGGGTGCTGTACTCATTGAATAAATTGATGGAAAAGAACATTATGTCGCACATGCAAGCGGACAGTTCAGTAATGCTCAAAAGCATTACCACACAATCTACAAAGAGATTCTTGCAGTCAAATATGGCATAAATAAATTTGAATTCCATTTTATCAGGACGTTCTTACTTAATGATAATACCACGAGATTTTGGTTTAGAGACCAGGGATGGTGTAGGAATCATAAAAATATCATGTTGTGGACCAATGGAGGTATGTTTAATGTCAGTAGATGGGGGTGTGACATGGGTAATTTGGAAAAGATAGTTTTTCAGATTTGTCTTGGTGGCATAGTCCTGCTGTAACAAAGCAGAATGAGGGATTATGATCCACTCATACATGGGTCTTGAGTCTAGAAAGATAAATGTCCAGGGTGCTGGAAGTATAGACGGTGGACTATGAAGACGGAGGTAAACAGCTGGGCTTCTTGGTAAGGGATTCCACCAAGATTGTGGGTGGTTTTGAGCTGTTGAAGTTTATGGCGCCAAACAGGTAAGGGCGCAAACCATTCAAAAAGGGTCCAGGTAAGAGAGGTGGCTTGGTCTGGATTGTTTAAAAGGTCTGGATTGTTTAAAACCAGTCTGGTGGCATACAATAGTGCGAGACACCACATGTACCATAACTCATTTTCTGAAAGTGGCATGGATAGATCTAAAGTAAGACCTGTAAGAAATATATATTCCAGATGATAATCCTGGAATGTAAGTGAATTAGGGTATTCAGAGCATGCAAGTATATAATACCGCATGAGAAAAGATTTAGCATGTTCTTGAAAATGGAAAGGAGTGCTGAAAGCACAGTTTCTAGAAGTAAACTTTTTAGTGAGGGCTGTCTTAGAGAGTGAAGAAGCCATGGAGATGACTGGAAAATGGGACTATATTTTCTTTAAGATTTTGGGAGAAGATTTTCTTGAGAGGTAATCTGGAATGATATTGTGTTCCCCTTTTATATGTGAAACTTTGAAGTCATATCAGGAAAACTAATCTTTTAGTCGGAGTAACGTCTTTTCCGGAACTGAATGATTTTTGAAATTCAACATATTTAGAAAAGCTGAATTATCCATTATGATAAGGAATTGGAATCCGATGAGGTGGAATTCAAACTTTTGATGCCATTTTTGACCGCTAAGATTTCTTTGTAGACAATGTGATAATGCTTTTGAGCTGGAGAGAACTGTCCACTAGCATGCATGACATAATGTTCTTTGTCATCAATCTTTTCAATCAAATGGCTCCCCATGCCTTCTCAGAGGCATCAGTCTGCAGGATGCGTTGTCCATTAGTAATGATTTGCAATGGTGGGGGACTTTGTGCATATCTTTTTAGGTAGGAGACACATGTGGTGTGGTGGTCTGTCCATGATGGAGGATTCTTTTTCAAAAGTGAGGATAAATGAGAGGTGTAGTTATTGACACGTGGAATGAAGTCACGGATATAGTTAACTATTCCCAAAAACTGTTGAATTTGTTTTCTGGAAAAGTTACTATCAGGGAAGTATTGTAACTCTTGGGCTATGTGTGGACTGGGCTAGTAGGATCCATTTTGGATTTCCATACCAAGGAAAGTGATGTGGTTTGTGACTATAGTGCTTTTAGTGGCTGAAAGCATTATGCCATGGTGTTGAACAATCTGGAGAAATTGATGCAGCAAATTATGATGTTGGTCATAGGTTTCTGAGAATAACAACAAGTCATCAATGTAGACTAGTGTATGATGGAGAATAGGTTGGAAAATAGTAGTCATGGCCTTTTGAAACAGTGATGGAGCTGTTTTAAGCCCAAATGGCAAAACAATCCATTGATAATGGGCATTAGGAATGCAAAAGGCGGTTTTGGGTCTGTTATCAGGATGGACCCCAAGTTGCCAAAAGCCTGATTTTAAATCAAACTTAGAAAAAATCTTGGCATTTTTGAGTTGGGTAAACAAGGTTTGTCTTTTGGGTAAAGGAAATTTAATATCTTGTAAAAAGATATTCAAAGGTTGGTAATCAATGACGAGCCTTTTCTTTCCTCGGACCTTCTCAGAATGTTTTTCAACATAAAAGACTTGGCAAGCCTATTGAGAAGAAGTGGGTTCAATGAGACCTTTGGCCAACAGTTGCTGGCATTCAAATTGAGATAAGGTGAGGTCTTTTGGTGTCATGCCAGGGTGAGTAGCTTTGGTAGGGTTATGGTCTTCATTATGCTTGAAGGGTAGCTTAATAAAGAACTGACTATTTTTCCACAGAGGATGGGGATGTTGGAATTTACTGTGATCATCAGGACATAATCTAAGAAATTGGTCATTGATTTGAGTATAAGAAGATGGTGTTTGGGCCAAAGAATAAAGTTTCAAGGCACTGGTATATGTTTTGAACATATGTTTGAACCGAATGCCGATTGCAGAAATGTGCAATTGTTTGGCTTGGTGTAGGACATCAAAACCTATCAAGAGGTCTTTATTGAGCAGATTGGAACCAATGACTTTGGTCCAAATGATATAATTGAGAGAAAGCTGAATACCAATGGTTTTTTTGGTAATGAGCTTTGTAGAGAACAGTTCACCATTTGCAGCCTTAAAGTATTCTTGGTGTTGTTGCCAACACTCAGCTGGTAAAATGGCTGGATTCATCATGGATCTTTGGGCTCCGGTGTCAATAAACCCAATAACAGAAATGGGCCTATGATATTTGGATGGAAGGACTTGGACTTTGATTGAGGGAATAGGGATGGTAAGATCATGAACAGGTTGGGCTTTGTTTATGGATTGGGTCTGAAAGGTAGCAATAGTGAGAATGGATTCTTCAGAATCCGTCAAGGATTCTTCATCAGAAGAATTTTCAAGGGCAAAGATCAGACTATCTCGGACTTTCTTGTTGAAAAACAAGAATTCAATCGATCATCAAGAGTGAAGTCGTATTATTCTCAAGATGTTGTATTAATCTAACTCTATTCTAGCTTGGTTTGGTAGGGGCGCTTCTTTTGCAAAATGACCTCTCTTATGACGGATAAAACATCTGGATTTCTTTTCTCTCGAGAGAGTCGTGAGAGGAGGTTTTCTTACGGAAAACCGTAGAGTTTTGAATCGTTTCTTGGATCTTTTTCCGGAATGGTGATTAGGGTTGGAGAGTATTTACAAAATGGTGTTTTTTCTTGGAAGGACAGTGACACTGGTTTTTATCTTTACACTTGATTTTCAGATAGGGTTTTTTACAGGCAGATCTGAATGGTTCTTTGTCTCGGAGAAGTTCTTTGAAGAACTTCTTTTGTTCACAAAGTTTATCTAGACATCCCATAGCAAGTTGGAAAATCTTACCAAGGGAAAGACTGTCTATAACCAGGTTATGAGCTGTGATCTGTCGCTGTAATTCCTCAGGCAAAGATGCCATGAACACGTCTCAGGGTTGGGTCATTGTAACCGTTCAACTTGTAGTACAAGATAGACATGCACTTGTAATTGAAGTGGAGGTCTTTAGGTTGTAAAGAACAACACTTCATGTTGAGGAATTCTCATTTAGCAACGTCATAGGTAACAGAGGGTTCCCCTATGAATTGCTCATGAATTAAAGCCAAAACAGTAGAGACTGCTTGGAAGTTGAATAAATTGGAGTTGTCTGTAAGTACCCAAGCTATCAAACGAATCTCTAAGGGATCCCGTAAAACGGGTAGAGAATTCTTTTAGCACAGATTGGGTTGTTGCGCCAGAGCGGAGCATCTAGAGATCAATCCAAGCAGATAGTTCTTGGAGACGTTTACACCATCTATAAGGGGAAAGATCATCAAAAGTGAGCCAAGGACCATTGGATGGCTTTGATTCTGATGAAGACCTTTGAGGCCTAGGCTGGCTAGAGGTCTCTGGTTCATTGTCTCCAACTCCTTCAGGTTCAGTGACTACAGGTTCACTTGGCTGTGGGTCAGCAGTATCAGCCATTAATAACCTAGAAATATCAGCATATTCAGCGTCTGAGTCACTGGTTGGAGTATCACAAGTTTGATCATCAGTGGAAGTCTCATCAAAATTTGAAGAACTAGAAAAGTTTAGTTTGTCTGTATCGGTTGGTTGTGGAACAATTGTGGAACAGTGGTGGCAGTGGTAATTTCCATCTGCTGAGCAGGAGTTTTGCCAGTAGAGGTAGAGAGTGTATCCCAAAGGGATACTGGAGGTTTTGGTGAAGATGTGGCAACTTTTGGACAGATTTGGGGTTTTGGTTCATCTTTAAAAAGTGTATTGGTCATGCCAAATAATTTTGTAGGATCATATGGCCGTGATGGAGCCATAAAGGTGCCAAAATGATGGTAGGTTCAAAGTTGGGAAGCCATGGGTGATGAAGATCTTAGTCGTTAGGAAATAATGAATTAACTTGCAAAATGAAAGTGTTAAAAAATACCATAAAACAATATTTTTATGAGTAAACAATTTGTGGCTCTGATACCACTAGGGCAGAATACATAGTACGTGGCGTTGTTACACCAAAGCAGTGATGAACTTAATCATCCTTTGGACCAGTAGCCCGCATGCTCGGGTTTCCAGCCGATATACTAGAGACTCATAGTTTTCTTTTATTTCCTTAACACAGGCGCTCATGGCCAAAACAGGAAAACTTAAAACTCAAGAGTTTTCTGATACACAGGATCCTTCGAAGAAGGCAAGTGTAGAGCATACTTCCTTAGGTTTATGAACAGTTCCATTACTTCTTAATTCCTTAATTTAATTCATTATTCCTTTAGACTAAGAAAAGAGAAGTTGGCTACTTTACGCCATCAATTGGTGTACCGATTGCAAAATCATGCTTTGGACATACCCATTTCACAAGAGACCTCAGATGCCTTGATGATTCTTGTTGAATTTGAAGATATTCCTACTATCATTCAAATTCCCAGAAATATTTCCAGACGCGAGCTCTTACAGCTCATGCCCCTTGAGTGGTTGTCTAATTATGAAAAGTTCCATCAAAACACAGAACCAATCTCGACTTCTGAAAGTTCTTTTGAAAAACAGCCAGATGGCATTGTTAAGATGACTTTTAAGCCACCATCACTTCTGGTTGCTACGATTTCCTCTGCTCTACCTTTACCAGATATCATTATCACCTTTCCTACAGCCAGCCTTCAATCAACACCTCCACCATCAGAGGCCCCACACAGATTGTCCTATACCCATTCTGCCATAATCCAGCCTGTCCAGACTAATTAAGAGAATTTACCCGTTTTGTCCTTTGATTCCAATGGTTATCCTGTTTATCTAGCCAAAATAAACGGTCATTTCATGTGGGATGTTCCAGCATCGGGTATGTGTGACCCAGGTTGTTCTTGTTGGGAAGATGTTGAAATCCTTGAACTTCCCAAGAAAAAGAAACCGAAAAATATTGTTTTCCCGGGTTGCAAATATCATAAGAATGATCCACCATCTGATGATCCAGATCCCTCTGTCAGTTATTTACCCTTACCTGTCTATCAGAAGGGTTTATAGTGGATTTAAACCCATGAACCTGACCTTTTGTCTTGCTCCAAACAGGCTCAACTCCAACAGCCTATTCCACCTTCTCCATTGATCTCATCTTGTATGATGTTCTTTCCTACAAATTTTCCTCTTTTAGACAAACAAATAGATGTTTCTAGACATGTTATTTCTAAGCCATTTGTCCAGTTCCCTATTACTCCTATTGGCCATATGGAGGAACCCAAGTCTTTTGAAGCAGTTTTAAATTGGCAAACACAAAATGCCAGAGTCCAGAATCAATCTTTGACCTCCCTTCACCAAAAGGTTGATCACATCTCCTCTCGAACTATTCATGTTGAAAAACAAGTTGATCAAATCAGCTTACAACTTCAAAAGATGTATCAGGACATGCAAGATCGAGTTGTTCAATTAGATGTTGATTTGCGAGACATGATCCAGAAACCATATTAGGGTCTAGAATTCAATCAAAAGGAGGCTGAGATCAGACAACTAAAAGCTGAGTTAGCACGAATTGACTCAGAAAAGCAAGAGTAAGAGAGCGGGTTTTCTTGTACAATTGGTAAGGATTGACAAGAGGTATGTAGGATTCGTTAATCTGAACTGATTCAGGAATATAAGAGAACTCAACAAGACTTTCAATCTTTTTAGTGGTTCGTTTGGAGCAAGAAGGAGGAAGATGCAAGGAAGAGGTTAGAGAAACAGTACGGGAATGTGAAGAAGAAGCCATGGGTGATGAAGATCTTAGTCGTTAGGAAATAATGAATTAACTATGTGCTCTCCACATTGGTGTGCTGTCTACATTAATGTGCTGTCAAAGTTGGTGTCCTATCATAATCTTTGTAACAGCACCTTTGTAAAAGTTGTTTGTTTTGTTATGCTTTGTAAACGTTACGTTTGTAAAAGCTGATAAGGACTTATCCTTATCCACTCTCTCTCCTGCCCTATAAAAGGAGCAGACTCTTGTACAAGAAAAACATCAAGAAAATGAAATATGAATCTTTCAACATTTTCTCCCATGTCTAACTAACTTCTCTTTTCATAGTCTAACGGAATAATGAATTAAATTAAGGAATTAAAGAGTAATGGAACTGTTCATAAAACCTGAGGAAGTATTCTCTACACTTGCCTTCTTCGAATGATCCTGTGTATTAGAAAACTCTTCAGTTTTAAGTTTTATCCTGTTTTGGCCATGAGCGCCTGTGTTAAGGAAATAAAAGAAAACTTTGAGTCTCTGGTATATCGGCTGGAAACCCGAGCATGCGAGCTATTGGTCCAAAGGATGATTAAGTTCATCATTGCTCTGGTGCAACAACGCCACGTACTGTGTACTCTACCCTCGTGGTATCAGAGCCACAAAATTGTTTGCTCATACAAATATTGTTTTATGGTATTTTCTAACACTCCTTCATTTTGCAAGTTAATTTATTATTTCCTAAAGACTAAGATCTTCATCACACATGGCTTCTTCTTCAAATTCCAGTACTGTTTCTCTCACCTCTTCCTTGCATCTTCCTCCTTCTTGCTCCAAACGAACCACTAAAAAGATCGAAAGTCTTGTTGAGTTCTCTTATGTTCCTGAATCAGTTCAGATTAACGAATCCTACATGCCTCTTGTCAACCTTACCAATTGTACAAGAAAACCTGCTCTCTTACTCTAAGTATCCGCACCCTTGTCAATACCAAAAGACTTTTACCCAAAGAGTTTGTCCAATCTTCTCGGTTTGATCGTTGTGCTCTTCAATCCACTATATCAAAACAATATATTGCCCTAGAAATTTCCCCTGAGTTGATTACTTCTTGGAAACCTGAGGGTTATACTCACCTTCATCTTGGTGGAATCCGTCTTGTTCTTACCCTTCATGGTCGAAAAGGTTTACCAGTATTAGCTAGACTTGCTTTGCTTGATACTCGTTTTAAACACTATGAACATGCCATCATTGGCACTATTCTCACTACCCTACATGCTAGTCCAAACCTCCCCATTGCTCTAAAAGTCCAGGGCGCTGATCAAATACCTACTTCAAAAATGGCTACTTTACACCATCAATTGGTGTACCGATTGCAAAATCATGTTTTGGACTTACCACTTCTCAAGAAACCTCAGATGCCTTGATGATTCTTGCTGAATCTGAAGATATTCCCACTATCATTCAGATCCCCAGACAAATTCCCAAACACGAGCTCCTACAGCTCATGCCCCTTGAGTGGTTGTCTAATTATGAAAAGTTTCATCAAAACACAGAGCCAATCTCGACTTCTGAAAGTTCTTTTGAAAAACGGCCAGATGGCACTGTTAAGATGACTTTTAAACCACCACCACTTCTGGTTGCTACGATTTCCTCTGCTCCACCTTTACCAGATATCATTATCACCTTTCCTACAGCCAGCCTTCAATCAACACCTCCACCATCAGAGGCCCCACACAGATTGTCCTATACCCATTCTGCCATGATCCGGCCTGTCGAGACTAATCAAGAGAATTTACCCATTTTGTCCTTTGATTCCAATGGTTATCCTGTTTATCCAGCCAAAATAAATGGTCATTTCATGTGGGATGTTCCAGCATCGGGCATGTGTGACCTAGGTTGTTCTTGTTGGGAAGATGTTGAAATCCTTGAACTTCCCAAGAAAAAGAAACCGAAAAATATTGTTTTCCCAGGTTGCAAATATCATAAGAAGGATCCACCATCTGATGATCCAAATCCCTCTGTCAGTTGTTTACCCTTACCTGTCTATCAGAAGGGTTTATAGTAGATTCAAACCCATGAACCTGACCTTTTGTCTTGCTCCCAACAGGCTCAACTCCAACAACCTATTCCACCTTCTCCATTGATCTCATCTTGTATTATGTTCTCTGTTGAGTACTAGAAAGTGTGTATTTATAGTGGAGAAAATCATCATTTTACACTTCAAGTCTCACTAACATCCCTATTTTTATGTCTTTAAGTCCCTTATAATTTAATTATGTATGTTTTATTTTAATTAAGTATTTTATGTATTTTATGGGATATCATGGCCATTTCACAATAAACGAAAGATCAGATGAAAAAACGGACAGCACTTTTGAACTCAGGACAGTCGAAAACCTTAAGAGAAGCATAAAAAGAAAAATGATATCGTTTCACATACGCGATCGATCGTTTCACACATACTGATGACGGTTGATATATACGTTCGCATGACATGACAAGCTTTCACGACACATCGCTTCACCATCATCATCTCTTGACGCGATCACCGACGATGACGTGGCACTATACGATGACGTAGTGACATTTGATTGGACGAATGATGTGGTGTTGACTGATGACGTGTCGCGAGCTTATTGGACCAAAAATGTTGACCGGTGACGTGGCAGAATGTTAGTGGACGGAAAAAATGTGTGTACGGTACATGCATATAAACAGAATAACAGCCCTGATGATGTGTTCTATCCAATAGGAACTTGCCACGTGGCGCAATCCTGAGCGTCCAAATTGATTTAATCCGATGACCATGATTTACTCAGTGTATCTATAAAAAGGGGGCTCCCTCCCCCTAATTTGACACCCCTGAATCCATTTTTGAGCTCCATTTTCTATAATTCCATCTCCATCTTGTATTTTCTACGTATTTTAATAAAATTCCCATTTTACCCTTAGTTCAAATATGAGTGGCTAATTTCCTTTCAAGCTTGGGTTGAAGGTGAAGTCTCAACATGCTCCATGGGCTTAATTTGGTAAATTTACTCTTCCTTCCCCTTTAATTTATGTAGTTATTTTGACTTTTCGTAGACAGATAGTAATAATCTTGTCTGGATATCGGCTGGAATAACCGCCTTCCTAGGCAAGGTTATTACTATTTGGCACGGGAAGCCCTTAGCACCATATCTATTAGAGTGTGGTTCATGATGAGTGGAAGTTCCCCCTTCATGATTTAATTGGTACTAATAATGAATGTTAAGCCGATAGTGCATGTTGAGACAGATCCGGAGATCCAAGCATTTCATTTTAATAGTTTATTCCAACAGCGTTAAGTTAAATATTGCCTACATCATTTTCATTATAAATCCAATCATCCACTAAGAAAATTAATTCTACAAGCAATTAAAATCCACCTCCTCGTGGGATCGACACTCATCACCATTGAGCTATTCTACAATAGATTCGTGCACTTGCGAGTTCAATAAAATTTGCACAACAAGTTTTTGGCGCCGTTGCTGGGGATGTAAGTATTTTAATTAGTAGAATTTTTTTTTATTTCTTTATTTTTTATTTTTTTTTCTTTTGATTAGTTATTTCCTTGCAATATTTTATTTTTTTTATTATTAAAAAAAAGGAAGAAAAAAAAAAGTGAATTTACATTCTGAAGTAGATATTATTTTCTTTTCTTTTCTTCTTTAAATTTCTGTAATTTAATTTTCATGTTATTATTATTTTTTTTATTTTATTAAATCGACAGGTTCAACCGCCTCTTAATTTATTCTAATTTGTTCCACGTATTTTCTTTTCTATATATAGCACTTGAGTTGTTTTCATAACAAATTGTAACAGCGTGATAAGGTTAGTATTGTAATTTCTCCCTCTTATTTATCTTTATTAATTTTGTTATCATTTTTTTTATTTGCATGCATGGTCGTAGGTCAAAATTACCTAATCTTGAGCCTATAGACTTTGAATTAGAAAAAACACTTCGCACACACAAACACGTTGAAATTAAAAATAAAATTGGGATGGATTTGCAACCAGCACCACAAGAGAGGCCATTTAAGGACTACTTCAGTCCCTTAGCTAACTTGAGCACATCATGCATACGATACCCAAATGTAGCTGCTAGGAGTTTTGAATTAAAACCTAGTGTGCTAAATTGTCTCCCAACATTCTATGGCCTAGAAAATGAAGATCCATATAATCATCTGAATGATTTTCATGCTATTTGTCAAACTTTTAAATATGAGAATTTTTCAGAAGATGATGTTAAGCTTAGATTATTTCCATTTTCTTTAAAGGATAAAGCTCGTTCATGGTTCAATGCATTGCCTGCTAATAGCATTACATCATGGGAATAAATGGTAACAAAATTTTTGAATAAATATTTCCCAGTACATAAAACCAATGCTATTCGCAGGGAAATTTTAGAGTTTACCCAAAGAGAAGGCGAGCAATTTTTCGAAGCATGGGAGCGATTCAATGGGCTACTCCTAAAGTGTCCACATCATGGGTACGAAAAATGGCACCAATGCCAATACTTTTTGGAGGGATTATTGCCGAATGTGCAAGAATGGCTAATGGCAACAAGTGGAGGAGAGCTAATGTCAAAAAGTGCATCAGAGATTTGGGATTTCTTCCAAATGACAAGCGGATAATTCCCAACAATGGAGTCGTTCACTCAGAGTAACTAGAGAGTTAAAGGGAGTAAATGAGGTTCACATTGGCGGGCCAAGTTCAGAAATTAAAGAAGTCAAAGACATAGTTGAAGGTCTTTCCCGACAAATAAAGATCGTTAATACCGCTAAATTGACGGAACCACATGACCAGGACTCATACCCAGATCAAGCCAATGCCATATGTGTAATGAGAAAGCCATCAAACTACAACTCCTACTCCAACACGTACAATCCCGGATGGAGAGACCACCCCAATTTTTCATGGTCTCAAGGATTCCAACAGAATGGACTAGCAGCTCCAGCTCCACCAATGCAACCAATTCCTCAAAATCCTCAAGCCTCTCAACCACCATTTAGACCATACAATCAGAACCCAAACTATTCTCAACCTAGACCATAGGAAGATGCATTTCAGAATTTCAAGAATCTTACTTACTCCAAAATCGACCAAAAAAACCGCACCATTGATGAACTGCGAAATGAGATGAGAGCGGGTTTCAACTCACAAACCCAATCAGTTTCAAACCTTGAAAAAATGGTGGGACAACTTGCTTCTTCAGTTCAAACCTTGGTAATGACTGTTGAGAAAGGAAAATTCCCAAGTCAACCAGTGCCTAATCCTAAAGGAGTTTATGAAGCAAGTACTAGTTCACCTCAGCAGCATGGAGAGGTTAAAGCCGTTATGACCTTGCGAAAAGGAAAAGAAGTCGACAACAAAGTGGAGATGCCAGAATAAAACAACTCAAATTGTACTTGGTGAATGCAGAAGACTCATCCTCAGAGGAGAAAGAAGAAACCAACCCACAAGAATACGTTCCAAAAGCTCCATTTCCTCAGAGGTTAGCTAAAGCAAATAAGGGAAAATCTGCAAGTGAGATTTTTGAAATCTTTAAACAGGTAAGTGTTAACATCCTTTGCTTGATGCTATAAAACAAGTGCCATCTTATGCCAAGTTTCTTAAAGACCTTTGTACTAAAAAGAGAAACATTTTTAACAGAAAACGTGAGCTCTATACTCCAACACAAACTTCCTCTAAAATACAAAGACCCAAGCTCCCCCATTATCTCATGTAGTATAGGGAACCACACAATTGAGATTGCTTTGTTGAACTTAGGAGCTAGTGTAAATCTGTTGCCTTACTCAGTATTTGTAAAACTTGGACTGGGAGAATTACACCCAACTCCAGTGGTGTTACAGCTCGCAGACGGTCCATGAAAAACCTCGTGGTATTGTGGAGGACGTCTTTATACAGTGAGATAAGTTTTATTTTCCTGTTGATTTTATTGTAATTGACACTCAACCAGTCCGAGATTGAGGAAGCGATCCCCATTATCTTAGGACGACCTTTCTTGGCAACTGCCGATGCTCACATTTAATGCAGGACTGGAAATATGCAGTTGTCCTTTGGCAATATGACGATGGAGCTAAATATCTTCAACATTGCCAAAAAACCTCACAATGCAAATGATGAAATTGTTGATGTGGATTGGATAGAAGAATTAATTGATAATGCTTTTCTTTCAAACCTCAGTGATGACCCTTTACAAACATGTTTAACTCACTTTGGTTTGGATTTTGATATTGACAGATCAGTAGATGAGGTTAACGCCTTACTTGATTCAACACCATCCATGGACACTAACAAATAGAAGTCAAGAGTGGAACAACTAGCACCATCAGAGAAGAAACTCAGTACGTCATCAGAATCACCACCAAAACTCGAGCTCAAACCATTACCCGACACTTTGGAATATGCATTTTTGGGAGAAGAAAGCACTCTGCCAGTAATCATTTCATCATCCCTGAATGAAGAACAAAATGGTAAGTTGTTGGAAGTTTTGAAAGTGCACAAAGGAGCATTAGGATGGACCATAGCCGACATAAAAGGTATAAACCTGGGATCAGATGCATTATATTCACCTTGATGAAAATGCTAAACCTACCAGGGAAATGCAACGTCGGTTAAACCCTAACATGAAAGAAGTTGTTAGAAATGAAGTCCTTAAACTATTAGACGCAGGTATCATTTACCATATTTCTGATAGTTCATGGGTCAGTCCTGTGCAAGTTATCCCCAAAAAGTCAGGAGTTACAGTAGTTACCAATGTTGATAATGAATTAATACCTACTAGAGTAACTACAAGATGGCGTGTATGCATTGATTATAGAAAGTTGAATTCTGTCACACGTAAAGATCATTTTACTCTACCATTTATTGATCAAATGCTTGATAGATTAGCAGGTCATGAATTTTATTGCTTTCTAGATGGCTACTCAGGATATAATCAGATTCCCATAGCACCAAAAGATCAAGAGAAAACCACTTTCACTTGCCCTTTTGGCACTTTTGCATATAGGAGAATGCCATTTGGATTATGTAATGCACCTGCTACATTTCAATAATGCATGTTAAGCATATTTTCTGATATGGTTGAACGATTCCTTGAAGTCTTTATGGATGATTTTTCTGTTTTTGGTGATTCATTTGATCAATGTTTACATCATCTAACACTAGTTCTGCAGAGATGCATAGAGAAGAATTTGGTCCTAAATTGGGAGAAATGCCATTTTATGGTAAAACAAGGTATTGTTCTTGGTCACATCATTTCAAGCGAAGGTATTGAGGTTGATAAAACAGTCAGAGAAGTAAGATCTTTCCTTGGGCATGCGGGTTTTTACAGACGTTTCATTAAAGATTTTAGCAAAGTTTCTAGACCTTTATGCAATTTACTTGCTAAGGATGTACCTTTTGTCTTTAATGATTCCTGTCTTGTGGCATTTGAGAAACTAAAGCAGTTGTTAACACATCATCCATCATTCAGCCCCCAAACTGGAACTTACCATTTGAGCTTATGTGTGATGCATCTGATTATGCAGTAGGAGCAGTATTAGGACAAAGAGTTGATCGAATTCCCTATGTCATTTACTATGCTAGTATGACATTAAATGATGCACAATTGAACTATTCAACCACTGAAAAAGAAATGCTAACAGTGGTGTTTGCATTAGAGAAATTTCGATCTTATCTCATTGGTTGTAAAATAATTGTTTTCACAGATCATGCTGCTCTTAAATATCTTCTCACAAAGAAAGATACAAAAGCTAGACTAATTCGTTGGGTGTTACTTTTGCAGGAATTTGACTTTGAAATCAAGGATAAGAAGGGCACAGAAAATGTTGTTGCAGACCATCTCTCTCGTCTAAATTTTGATACAATTACAGAACCATTTCCATTAAATGAATCATTTCCAGATGAACAACTAATGAGTGTGGAAGTCTTACCATGGTATGCTGATATAGTTAACTATCTTGTTACAGGTAAACTTCCGGAGCATTGGACTAAGCATGACAAGGCCAATTTTTTTGCAGAAATAAAGAATTTCTTCTGGGATGACCCTTATTTGTTCAAGTATTGTGCAGATCAAATTATCAGACGATGTGTCCCAGAAAATGAATTTCAAAATATCATTTCATTCTGCCATGAACAAGCGTGTGGAGGCCATTTCAAGTGCTTTAAAAACAAATTTACTAAAATATTACAATGTGGTTTCTATTGGCCAACTATATTTCGAGATGCTTACATTTTTTGTTCTTCGTGTGATAGGCATCAACGAATGGGGAGCATTACACGAAGGAACATGATGCCACTAAACCTAATTTTAGTGGTTGAGATTTTTTATGTATGGGGTATCGACTTCATGGGACCTTTTCCTCCTTCTTTTGGCCATCAGTACATATTGGTCGCTGTTGACTACGTATCAAAATAGGTAGAAGCAGTTCCGTGTAGAACCAATGATCACAAGGTGGTGATCAGATTTTTGAAAAGCAACATTGTTTCACGCTTTGGATTCCCTCGAGCGATAATCAGTGATGGTGGAGCTCACTTTTGTAACAAATCATTCAAAGCTCTTTTGACAAAGTATTCCATTACTCACAAAGTGACGACCCCATATCATCCGCAAACCAGTGGCCAAGTTGAGATCTCCAATCGAGAGATAAAGCACATATTAGAAAAAACGGTGAGACCAGATAGAAAAGATTGGTCATTAAGACTGGATGATGCATTATGGGCATATAGAACAGCTTTTAAGACCCCGATTGGGATGTCACCCTATAGGCTAGTATATGGAAAAGCTTGCCACCTGCCTGTGGAACTCGAGCATCGTGCATACTGGGCCATTAAGAAATTCAATTTTGATATGCAGCAAGCTAGCTCAGAAAGAAGATTACAGCTAGCAGAACTTGAAGAAATTCGTAATGATGCATACGAAAATGCCAAAATTTACAAACATCGAATGAAAGTCTTTCATGACAAGCACATTATGAGAAAATCTTTCACCCCAGGTCAGAAAGTACTTTTATTCAATTCTCGCTTGCACCTATTCCAAGGTAAGTTACGCTCTCAATGGACTGGTCCCTTTATAGTTCATACTGTTTTTCTACATGGAGCAATTGAAATTAAGGATCCAAAGAACGGTGTAACTTTTAAGGTTAATGGTCAAAGATTAAAGTCATATCTAGAATACCAACCACATGAAAATGACACCGAAATCAATTTGAGTGACCCGTCAAACTTGAATTGAGACTTTTTCTTATTTATTTCTTCTTTTCGGTGATTTAAATTTGTGTGAAAGTGTGTTTATTTAATCATTCAATTTTCTTTTTATCACATCTAATTATGTATGCCTCAATTAGACAGATCCTCTTGAAACATCTCAGACAACTTCAACGTATACGATCTCATCTGAGAAGCCAGATACGATTTTACAAAACACATCGTATTTGGAAGCTACAACCTCCAGAGTTGGTATCCCAGGTTGAAGATCTAGAAAGACAACTCAGAGGAATAAAAGATGGGATATATAACTTCCAATTAGAGCTTGAGGTTAACTCAATAAGAGGACGAATGTAAGTTCATTTTTCTTTTTATTTTGTGTTTTCTTATTTTGTTCACTTTCATGTTTGATTTGATTTTACAGATTTGATTTTCTTTATTTAGTGTGTTTTGATTTATTTTCCCGTATAAGTAGCGGATAACGGTACTCCGTGATAATCAAAGTCGGTTACTTCAGTTTTCCATAATAACTGATATTATGAGAAGAAGGTATGGACAGAAACATGATTCTAGCAAAACTTCACAAGCGATTTCCTTCACTTCCTCAGAATGCCCTCCTTACGATCTATAAAGCTCGGTCCGAACGCATGCGATTGCTTATGAGAAATAACATCCCTACTGACATCCGTTGGTTAATCGAAGCCAAAGTACAATTGGCCGGTGAGTTGCCTTCTAAATTTATTGCATACATGCCTGGTTGTGGTAAAGGAAATTACTCGAGAAAACGAAGAGCTGAAAAACTTCATGTTGATTGTCATAAGTGTGCCAGGATGAAATGCGATAAAAATCCTTGTTCTTTCGGAATGATGTCTGATAACAGGGAAGATAAGATTCAATTCATTAGGGATGGCTTGAATAAAGAGTCATTGGATGATGTCCTTTTGTCTCTTGAAACGCATCCTGGTGGATACGTACAAAGAGCAATTCTCCGATTATGGCCATTATTTCGAAAAAAGAAGCGATGCGATATAGTCTTGGGAATCGACTATAAACGACCCTTTTGCGGTTTATAAGAAAACTGGATGGGAAGCCTATCCTCGACCCATAGAGGGCGTTCAAGCCGTTTCTGGACGTAAAACCACAGGAAGATGTGAGCCACAATCACAACTACCTGTAAATATCCTTTTACTGTTGTTTTATTTTACTGTTGTTTTATTTCACTGTTGTTTTATCAATTGCATTATTGTCTTTAATAATTGAGTGCTTTTTCTTTTACTATTTCCTTTTTGACTCTCGAGTCATGTGCTTTACGCGTTACTTGACATAGACATTCTACCTCCTATACAGCTGTAAATCATTGTCACCAAGATCCTTGATATATGATCATTTTCTTTTAGACTCACAAATTATTTTGAGAAGCATCCCAATGGCAGCTACTCCCAATAAACAATTCAAGAACATTTGTGTGCTCTCTGGATTTAACTATGGCAAACATAAAGAGTTCGTTGAGACAGCCATCGATCTTGGTCAACGCATAGCAGAAAGAAATTTGCATCTGGTTTATGGAGGAGGTGACCTAGGGTTATCAAAACTAGTCTCAGAAGCTGTTTATCTCAGAGGGAGCCAAGTGTTAGGCATCATCCCAAGAAGCCTCAAACCGTTGGCCTGTATGTCTGACTCACCAACTAGAGAAGAGTTAGTTGTCTCAGGTATGCAAGAAAGAATAACTGAAATGCTAAATCATGCTGATGCTTTTATTTTCCTACCAGGAGATCTTGCAACTCTAGAGGCACTAATCACATTAGCATCTTGGGCCTATCTGAACATTCATCAGAAACCTATCGGTTTGTTAAATGTCAATAACTTTTATGATGGCTTCATCGCATTTCTTAACCATGCAATAAAAAACCATTTCATCCCTTTCATAGCGAAAAAAATCTTTATTTGTGCTCATACTGCTAACGAGTTACTTGATCTGCATTTTGCTGCATAGACCCGAGCGGATCCCAAGACCCTCGTGTTGGAATGGCCAACTAATGATGGTAACAGTAGCCGTAATAAGAAGTGCAAATTAGATTTAACTCTTCGCTTGTAAATATTTTCTTCTGTGATACAGCACTCAGCTGATGTCTTCTAAACCCTATTTTCTTTCAAACATTGAGGACAATGTTCCGTTCAGGTTGGGGGGAGGGAATAGTTGACAATTGTGGAATATCTCAATCTTGGTGTAGTTTTTACTAATTTTTGTTTTAGAAACTAACTGTGGTTAAATTTTTTGAGTCAAAGATGGCTGAATATGGAGTGCAATGACTCTAGAAACGCATCTTCTTATTAAAAAAAAAAAAAGGCATTTTGTGTGATCTTTTCATAATTAGATGACATGATAACTTTCAAATTTTAGTATTTGTATTATCTTTGGTCTTTAGTTATGTTACACCATGTTTGTTACTCTACATGTTGATGTTGGAGACAAATATAAGTTGCTTGAAAGAATGCACATGTCATAATAATTTCCAAGTGAGTTTTTGAGCCTGTTATTTTTCTTGGAAAGTAACCCTTTTTTGCCCATTCTTCATTCAGCTTAGCAGTTTATTGCTTTATACATTATCTCCAAATTTCTGTAAAAAAAAAATAATAATAAAATAAAATAAAAAATAAAAATAAATTGTGTGTTGCCACATCTGAAGGTCCATCTAACTAGTAGATATGGAAGATTATTTAGAACCCTAAAAGATGACAGAAATGCCATCTTTGGTCCGTTTGAGCCTTTCTAGCCAACCCTATTAATATGTATCCATAGTTAATCCCTTTGAGCCTTAAAAAAAATTAATAATAAAATAAAAATAAAGACTTTTTCTTTGGCAACCTATTATCTTGTCCCACTCCAATGTGGAGTATCACCTTATATTTTGTATTTCCCACCACCCATTTATGTTTGAAAATAGAGATAATTTTGCATTAAAAAAAAAAGTGCTAAAAAAAAAGAGAGAAAAAGAAACAAAAGAAAAAAAATATATATATGTATACAAAAAAAAAATCAAGTGAAAAGCACCTTATAATCTCCAAAGTTCTCTATTTTTTAAACATATATTTTATTTTTCCTATTATCCTTTCTTTGTTAGCCACGTCCCTAGCCTACGTTACGTCCTAATAAAAGCCCTTCTTGATTTTAGGGAACTATAGTCTGAAATAGAAACTAGTTATATGGGTTGAAAAGATGTGGCAATGCATACTAGAAAAAAAAAAAAAAAAGGATGATGAATGTATTGGTTTGATTAGCATTAAAATCGTACTATTTCTAAGCTGAGGGCATATTTTTGTCACCTTGGTGAGAGTGTGATATTATTTCTTTATTATTTTCACTCAAGTTACCATTCACTAGAGTGATTATTTTTGGGTTTAATTTCTTTGTGAGAGTATCATTACTACCGGTGAGATTTTGGAGGTGATCTGTCATTCTTGAAAGTGACTCGATTACTAAAGTTGTGACAAAGTTTTCTAAACTGATTCATGTGGAGAGTTGATGTGGGAATGATATTTCTTTAGACTGTAGATAATACTTATACTTTTATTTGATCGTTAACATTAGTCTGATTGAATAAATACCATAGTAAAAAAAAAAAATTGACTTTGTTTTCGCTTAATTTGCTAGGGACTAGCAACAAGCTAGTTGGGGGGTGTGTTGAGTACTAGAAAGTGTGTATTTATAGTGGAGAAAATCATCATTTTACACTTCAAGTCTCACTAACATCCATATTTTTATGTCTTTAAGTCCCTTATAATTTAATTATGTATGTTTTATTTTAATTAAGTATTTTATGTATTTTAGGGGATATCATGGCCATTTCACAATAAACGAAAGATCAGATGAAAAAACGGACAGCACTTTTGAACTCAGGACAGTCGAAAACCTTAGGAGGAGCATAAAAAGAAAAATGGTCGCTTCACATATACTCGATCATCTTTGTTCACACGCGACATGATGCGTTGTTATATACTGATCTTGTACATGACACATTTCCAAGACAAGCTTTATTCACCTGCATCTTGTATCTTTGCGTGGCACTTTGTACGATTACGTGGCACTATACGATGACGTAGCGACATTTGATTGGACGAATGATGTGGCATTGACCGCTTATGTGGCATTGACTGATGATGTGGCGTTGACTGATGACGTGTCACGAGCTTATTGGACCAAAAATGTTGACCGGTGACGTGGCAGAATGTTAGTGGACGGAAAAAATGTGTGTACGGTACATGCATTTTCACGGAATAACAGCCCTGATGATGTATTCTATCCAATAGGAACTTGCCACGTGGCGCAATCATGAGCGTCTAAATTAATTTAATCCGATGGCCATGATTTACTCAGTGTATCTATAAAAAGGGGGCTCCCCCCCTTAATTTGACACCCCTGAATCTATTTTTGAGCTCCATTTTCTGTAATTCCATCTCCATCTTCTATTTTCTACATATTTTAATAAAATTCCCATTTTACCCCTAGTTCAAATATGAGTGGCTAATTTCCTTTCAAGCTTGGGTTGAAGGTGAAGTCTCAACATGCTCCATGGGCTTAATTTGGTAAATTTACTCTTCCTTCCCCTTTAATTTATGTGGTTGTTTTGACTTTTCGTAGACAGATAGTAATAATCTTGTCTGGATATCGGCTGGAATAACCCTCTCCCTAGGCAAGGTTATTACTATTTGTCACGGGAAGCCCTTAGCACCATATCTATTAGAGTGTGGTTCATGATGAGTGGAAGTTCCCCCTTCATGATTTAATTGGTACTAATAATGAATGTTAAGCAGATAGTGCATGTTGAGACAGATCCCGAGATCCAAGCATTTCATTTTAATAGTTTATTCCAACAGCGTTAAGTTAAATATTGCCTACATAATTTTCATTATAAATCCAATCATCCACTAAGAAAATTAATTCTACAAGCAATTAAAATCCACCTCCTCGTGGGATCGACACTCGTCACCATTGAGCTATTCTACAATAGATTCGTGCACTTGCGAGTTCAATAAAATTTGCACAACATTCTCTCCTACAGATTTTCCTCCTTTAGACAAACAAACAGATGTCTCTAGACATGTTATTTCTAAGCTATTTGTCCAGTCCCCTATTACCCCTATTGGCCATATGGAGGAACGTAAGTCTTTTGAAGCAGTTCTAAATTGGCAAACACAAAATGCCAGAGTCCAGAATCAATCTTTGACCTCCCTTCACCAAAAGGTTGATCACATCTCCTCTTGAACTGTTCATGTTGAAAAACAAGTTGATCAAATTAGCTTAGAAATCAGAAGCTGTATCAGGACATACAAGATCGAGTTGTTCAATTAGATCTTGATTTGCGAGAAATGATCCAGAAACGATATTGGGGTTCAGAATTCAATCAAAAGGTGGTTGAGATCAGACAACTAAAAGTTGAGTTGGCACAAATTGACTCAGAAAAGCAACAACCATCACTTTTTAGTAAACGCCAACCTATCCCAACTTTATCTCAAACCTACCATCTTTTTGGCACCTTTATGGCTCTATCACGGCCATATGATCCTACAAAATTATTTGGCATGACCCACACACTTTTTAAAGATGAACCAAAACCCCAAATCCGTCCAAAAGCTGCCACATCTTCACCAAAACCTCTAGTATCCCTTCGGGATACTCCCTCTACCTCTACCGGCAAAACTCCTGCTCAGCAAATGGAAATTACCACTGCCACCACTGTTCCACAACCAACCGATACAGACAAACTAAACTTTTCTAGTTATTCTGATTTTGATGAGACTTCCACTGATGATCAAACTTGTGATACTCCAACTAGTGACTCAGACGCTGAATATGCTGATATTTCCAGGTTATTAATGGCTGATACTGCTGACCCACAGCCAAGTGAACCTGTAGTCACTTAACCTGAAGAAGTTGGAGACAATGAACCAGAGACCTCTAGCCAGCCTAGGCCTCAAAGGTCTTCATCAGAATCAAAGCCATCCAATGGTCCTTGGTTCATTTTTGATGATCTTCCCCCTTATAGATGGTGTGAACGTCTCCAAGAACTATCTGCTTGGATTGATCTCCAGATGCTCCGCTCTGGTGCAACAACCCAATCTGTGCTAAAAGAATTCTCTACCCATTTTACGGGATCCTTTAAAGATTGGTTTGATAGCTTGGGTACTTACAGACAACTCTAGTTTATTCAACTTCCTGAAGTCTCAACTGCTTTGGCTTTAATTCATGAGCAATTTATAGGGGAACCCTCTGTTACCTATGACGTTGCTAGATGAGAATCCTCAACATGAAGTGTTGTTCTTTACAACCTAAAGACCTCCACTTCCATTACAAGCGCATGTCTATCTTGTACTACAAGATGAACGGTTACAATGACCCAACCCTGAGACATGTGTTCATGGCATCTTTGCCTGAGGAATTACAACCTGAATTACAGCGACAGATCAGAGCTCATAACTTGGTTATAGACAATCTTTCCCTTGGTAAGATTTTCTAACTTGCTATGGGATGTCTAGATAAACTTTGTGAACAAAAGAAGTTCTTCAAAGAACTTCTTTGAGACAAAGAACCATTCAGATCTACCTGTAAAAAACCCTATCTGAAAATCAAGTGTAAAGATAAAAACCAATGTCACTGTCCTTTCAAGAAAAAATATCATTTTTAGAAATACTCCTCCAACCTTACTCACCATTCCAGAAAAAGATCCAAGAAACGATTCAAACCTCTACGGTTTTTCCGTAAGAAAACCTCCTCTCACGACTCTCCAAGAGAAAAGAAATCCAGATGTTTTATCTGTCATAAGAGAGGTCATTTTGCAAAAAACTGCCCTAACAAACTAGTTAGAGCAGTTAGACTAATACAACATCTTCAGAATAATATAGACTTCACTCTTGATGATCAGATTGAATTCTTGTTTTCTGAACAAGAAAGTCCAGATGAGTCTACAGTCTTTGCCCTTGAAAATTCTTCTGATGAAGAATCCTTGACTGGATCTGAAGAACCCATTCTCACTATTGCTACCATTCAGACCCAATCCATAAACAAAGCCCAACCTGTTCATGATCTTACAATCCCTATTCCCTCGATCAAAGTCCAAGTCCTTATATCCAAATATCATAGGCCCATTTCTGTTATTGGGTTTATTGACACCGGAGCCCAAAGATCCATGATGAATCCAACCATTTTATCATTTAAGTGTTGGCAACAACACCAAGAATACTTTAAGGCTGCAAATGGTGAACTGTTCTCCACAAAGCTCATTACCAAAAAACCCATTGGTACCAGCTTTTTCCCAACTATATCATTTGGACCAAAGTCATTGGTTCCAATCTGCCCAATAAAGACCTCTTGATAGGTTTTGATGTCCTACACCAGGCCAAACAATTGCACATTTCGGCAATCGGCATTCGGTTCAAACATATGTTCAAAACATATACCATTGCCTTGAAACTTTACTCTTTAGCCCAAACACCATCCTCTTATACTGACATCAATGCCGAATTTCTCACATTATGTCCTGATGACCATAGTAAATTCCAACATTCCCCATCCTCGGTGGAAAAATAGCCAGTTCTTTATTAAATTGTCCTTCAAGCTTAATGAAGACCATAACCCTACCAAAGCTACTCATCCTGGCATGACGTCAGAAGACCTCACGTTAGCCTAATTTAAGTGTCAACAGCTTTTGGCCCAAGGCCTTATTGAACCTACTACTTCTCAATGGGCTTGCCAAGCCTTCTATGTTGAAAAACATTCTAAGAAGGTCTGAGGAAAGAAAAGACTTGTCATTGATTACCAACCTTTGAATATCTTTTTACAAGATATTAAATTTCCTTTACCCAGAAGACAAGCCTTGTTTACCCAACTCCAAAATGCCAAGATTTTTTCTAAGTTTGATTTAAAATCAGGCTTTTAGCAACTTGGGGTCCATCCTGATGACAGACCCAAAACCGCCTTTTGCATTCCTAATGCCCATTATCAATGGACTGTTTTGCCATTTAGGCTTAAAACAACTCCATCACTGTTCCAAAAGGCCATGACTACTATTTTCCAGCCCATTCTCCATCATACACTAGTCTACATTGATGACTTATTGTTATTCTCATAAACCCATGACCAACATCATAATTTGCTGCATCAATTTCTCTAGATTGTTCAACACCATGGCATAATCCGAGCATGCTGGCTACTGGTCCAAAGGATGATTAAGTTCATCATTGGATACCACAAGGGCAGAGTACGCAGTACATGGTGTTGTTACACTAGAGCAATGATGAACTTAATCATCCGTTGGACTAGTAGCCCGCATGCTCGGGTTTCCAGCCGATATACCAGAGACTCAAAGTTTTATTTTATTTCCTTAACACAAGCGCTCATGGCCAAAACAGGAAAACTTAAAACTCAAGAGTTTTATGATACACAGGATCCTTCGAAGAAGGCAAGTGTAGAGCATACTTCCTCAGGTTTTATGAACAGTTCCATTACTCCTTAATTCCTTAATTTAATTCATTATTCCTTTAGACTAAGAAAAGAGAAGTTAGTTAGACATGGGAGAGAATTCTAAAATATTCATATATTTCATTTTTCTAGTTGTTTTCTTTTACAAGAGTCTGCTCCTTTTATAGGGAAGGAGAGAGAGTGGATAAAGATAAGTCTTTATCAGCTTTTACAAACGTAACTTTTACAAAGCATAAGAAAACAAATAACGTTTACAAAGGTGTTGTTCCAAAGATGATGATAGGACACCAACTTTGACAGCACACTAATGTAGACAGCACACCGATGTTGACAGCACGCCAAGGTTGACAGCACGCAGATGTTGACAACACATTAGCATACCATTTTTGACAGCACACCGATATTGACATAAATAATAAAGGAAAAGAAAGTAGTGATCATGACAACACACCATTCATGATCATTATTACAAACAGACAAAATACTTTTAATAAAAGGCTTTCCAGCTGATGGATAGACTTTACAGGGAGATGGTATCCTCTGAGGAGTATTCAGTTGCGTCGGGTGATTTGGTCCCACAAGGTCGGAAGGGCCAGGTGCAGTCTTGAGCTTGGTCAGGATGATGTGCAAGGCAGATTTTTCCTTTTCCGGGCCAGTCAGCCATAAAAGTGTCATTTTCAATAAAAGGCTGGACTACTGGTGGAGGAGTGAGCAAAGTAATGGCCCTGATGTGTTGAGGCCAAGGTGCTATAGTAGGAGGGTTGCTGCTTTTACCAAGCTGTGGTTGATTCTGACTGTCAAGAGGAAGGAATTCTTCCCATGGATCTTGAGAGTCTTGAAATAGGAAGTCCGTATAATCAAGACGTTCTTCCTTAATGATAATACCATGAGATTTTGGTTTAGAGACCAGGGATGATGTAGGGATCATAAAAATATCATGTTGTGGACCAATGGAGGTATGTTTAATGTCAGTAAATGGGGGTGTGACATGGTTAATCTGGAAAAGATAGTTTTTCAAATTTGTCTTGGTGGCATAGTCTTGCTGTAACAAAGTAGGATAAGGGATTGTGATCCACTCATACAATTGATCTTGAGTCCAGAAAGATAAATGGCCAGGGTGCTGGAAGTAGGGACTGTGGACTATGAAGACGGAGGTAAACAGCTGGGCTTTTTGGTAAGGGATTTTACCAAGATTATGGGTGGTTTTGAGTTGTTAAAGTTTATGGCGCCAAACAGGTAAGGGAGCAAACCATTCAAAAAGTGTCCAGGTAAGAGAGGTGGCTTGTTCTGGATTGTTTAAAAGGTCAAGAGTGGCAAAGAGAGGAAAAACCAGTCTGGTGGCATACAGTAGTGAGAGACACCACATATACCATAACTCATTTTCGGAAAGTGGTCTTGATAGATCTAAAGTAAGACTTGTAAGAAACATATATTCCGGATGATAATCCTGGAATGTAGGTGAATCAGGGTATTCAGAGCATGCAAGTATATAATACCGCATGAGAAAAGATTTAGCATATTCCTGAAGATGGAAAGGAGTGCTGAAAGCACAGTTTCCAGAGGTAAACTTTTTGGTGAGGGCTGTCTTAAAGAGTGAAGAAGCCATGGAGATTATTGGAAAAAGGGACTGTATCTGCTTTGAGATTTTGGGAGAAGGTTTTCTTGAGAGGTAATATGGAATGACATTGTGTTCCCCTTTTATATGTGAAACTTTGAACGTCTTTTCTGGAAAACCAATTTTTTCCGCGAAGTAACATCTTTTCCGGAACTAAATGATTTTTGAAATTCAGCATATTTGAAAAAGCTGAATTATCCATTCTAATACAGAATTGGAATCTGATGAGGTGGAATTCAAACTTTTTAATGCCATTTTTTGCCGCTAAGATTTCTTTGTAGACAGTGTGGTAATGCTTTTGAGCTGGAGAGAACTGTCCACTAGCATGCGTGACATAATGTTCTTTGTCATCAATCTTTTCAATCAAAATGGCTCCCCACGCCTCGTCAGAGGCATCAGTCTGCAGGATGCGTTGTCCATTAATAATGATTTGCAATGGTGGGGGACTTTGTGCATATCTTTTTAGGTAAGAGACACATGTGGTGTGGTGGTCAGTCCATGATGGAGGATTCTTTTTAAAAAGTGAGGATAAAGGAGAGGTGTAGTTATTGACATGTGGAATGAAGTCACGGATATAGTTAACTATTCCCAAAAATTGTTGAAGTTGTTTTCTGGAAAAGTTACTATCAGGAAAGTATTGTAACTCTTGGGCTATGTGTGGGCTGGGCTGGTAGGATCCATTTTGGATTTCCATACCAAGGAAAGTAATGTGGTATGTGGCTATAGTACTTTTAGTGGCTGAAAACATTATGCCATGGTGTTGAACAATCTAGAGAAATTGATGCAGCAAATTATGATGTTGGTCATGGGGTTCTGAGAATAACAACAAGTCATCAATGTAGACTAGTGTATGATGGAGAATGGGCTGGAAAATAGTAGTCATGGCCTTTTGGAACAGTGATGGAGCTGTTTTAAGCCCAAATGGCAAAACAGTCCATCGATAATGGGCATTAGGAATGCAAAAGGCGGTTTTGGGTCTGTCATCAGGATGGACCCCAAGTTGCCAAAAGCCTGATTTTAAATCAAACTTAGAAAAAATCTTGGCATTTTGGAGTTAGGTAAACAAGGCTTGTCTTCTAGGTAAAGGAAATTTAATATCTTGTAAAAAGATATTCAAAGGTTGGTAATCAATGACAAGTCTTTTCTTTCCTTGGACTTTCTCAGAATGTTTTTCAACATAGAAGGCTTGGCAAGCCTATTGAGAAGTAGTAGGTTCAATAAGGCCTTGGGCCAAAAGCTGTTGACATTCAAATTGAGCTAAAGTGAGGTCTTTTAGCGTCATGCCAGGATGAGTAGCTTTGGTAGAGTTATGGTCTTCATTAAGCTTGAAGGGTAGTTTAATAAAGAACTGGCTATATTTCCACAGAGGATGGGGATGTTGGAATTTACTGTGGTCATCAGGACATAATGTGAGAAATTTGGCATTGATGTCAGCATAAGAGGATGATGTTTGGGCCAAAGAGTAAAGTTTCAAGGCACTGGTATATGTTTTGAACATATGTTTGAACCAAATGTCGATTGCCGAAATGTACAATTGTTTGGCTTAGTGTAGGACATCAAAACCTATTAAGAGGTCTTTATTGGGTAGATTGGAACCAATGACTTTGGTCTAAATGATATAGTTGGGAAAAAGCTGGATACCAATGGGTTTTTTGGTAATGAGCTTTGTGGAGAACAGTTCACCATTTGCAGCCTTAAAGTATTCTTGGTGTTGTTGCCAACACTCAGATGGTAAAATGGCTGGATTCATCATGGATCTTTGGGCTCCGGTGTCAATAAACCCAATAACAGAAATGGGCCTATGATATTTGGATGGAAGGACTTGGACTTTGATCGAGGGAATAGGGATTGTAAGATCATGAACAGGTTGGGCTTTGTTTATGGATTGGGTTTAAATGGTAGCAATAGTGAGAATGGGTTCTTCAGAATCAGTCAAGGATTCTTCATCAGAAGAATTTTCAAGGGCAAAGACAGTAGACTCATCTGGACTTTCTTGTTCAGAAAACAAGAATTCAATCTGATTATCAAAAGTGAAGTCTGTATTATTCTGAAGATGTTGTATTAGTCTAACTGCTCTAGCTGGTTTGTTAGGGCAGTTTTTTGTAAAATGACCTCTCTTATGATAGATAAAACATCTGGATTTCTTTTCTCTGGGAGAGTCGTGAGAGGAGGTTTTCTTACGGAAAAACCGTAGAGGTTTGAATCGTTTCTTGGATCTTTTTCTGGAATGGTGAGTATGGTTGGAGGATTTCTGAAAATGGTGTTTTTTCTTGAAAGGACAGTGACATTGGTTTTTATCTTTACACTTGATTTTCAGATAGGGTTTTTTACAGGCAGATCTGAATGGTTCTTTGTCTCGGAGAAGTTCTTTGAAGAACTTCTTTTGTTCATAAAGTTTATCTAGACATCCCATAGCAAGTTGGAAAATCTTATCAAGGGAAAGATTGTCTATAACTAGGTTATGAGCTGTGTGATCTGTCGCTTTAATTCAGGTTGTAATTCCTCAGGCAAAGATGCCATGAACACATGTCTCAAGGTTGAATCATTGTAACTGTTCAACTTGTAGTACAAGATAGACATGCACTTGTAATGGAAGTGGAGGTCTTTAGGTTGTAAAGAATAACACTTCATGTTGAGGAATTCTCGTCTAGCAACGTCATAGGTAACAGAGGGTTCCCCTATGAATTGCTCATGAATTAAAGCCAAAGCAGTAGAGACTTCAGGAAGTTGAATGAACTGAAATTGTCTGTAAGTACCCAAGCGATCAAACCAATCTCTAAGTGATCCTGTAAAATGGGTAGAGAATTCTTTTAACACAGATTGGGTTGTTACTCCAGAGCAGAGCATCTGGAGATCAATCCAAGCAGATAGTTCCAGGAGACGTTCACGCCATCTATGAGGTGGAAGATCATCAAATGTGAACCAAGGACCATTGGATGGCTTTGATTTTGATGAAGACCTTTGAGGCCTAGGCTGGCTAGAGGTCTCTGGTTCATTGGGATCTAGTTCATTGTCTCCAACTTCTTCAGGTTCAGTGACTACAGGTTCACTTGGCTGTGGGTTAGCAGTATCAGCCATTAATAATATGGAAATATCAGCATATTCAGCTTCTGAGTCACTAGTTGGAGTCTTACAAGTTTGATCATTAGTGGAAGTCTCATCAAAATCAGAAGAACTAGAAGAGTTCGGGTCATCTGTATCTGTGGGTTGTGGAACATTGGTGGCAGTGGTAATTTCCATCTGTTGAGCAGGAGTCTTGCCAATAGAGGTAGATGGAGTATCCCGAAGGGATACTGGAGGTTTTGGTGAGGATGTGGTAGCTTTTGGACGGATTTGGGGTTTTGGTTCATCTTTAAAAAGTGTGTGGGTCATGCCAAATAATTTTGTAGGATCATATGGCCAGGATGGAGCCATAAAGGTGCCAAAAGGATGGTAGGTTTGAGATAAAGTTGGGATAGGTTGGCGTTTACTAAAAAGTGATGGTTGTTGCTTTTCTGAGTTAATTTGTGCCAACTCAGCTTTTAGTTGTCTGATCTTAGCCTCCTTTTGATTAAATTCTGGACCCTAATATCATTTCTGGATCATGTCTCGCAGATCAAGATCTAATTGAACAACTTGATCTTAGATGTCTTGATACAGTTTTTGAAGTTGTAAGCTGATTTGATCAACTTGTTTTTCAACATGAACAGTTTGAGAGGAGATGTTATCAACCTTTTGGTGAAGAGAGGTTAAAGATTGATTCTGGACTCTTGCATTTTGTGTTTGCCAATTTAGAACAGCTTCAAAAGACTTGGGTTCCTCCATATGGCCAGTAGGGGCAATAGGGGACTCGACAAAGGCTTAGAAATAACATGTCTAGAGACATCTGTTTGTTTGTCTAAAGGAGGAAAATCTGTAGGAGAGAACATTATACAAGATGAGAGCAATGGAGAAGATGGAATAGGCTGTTAGAGTTGAGCTTGTTGGGAACAAGACAAAAGTTTAGGTTCATGGGTTTGAATCCACTATAAACCCTTCTGATAAACAGGTAAGGGTAAATAACTAACAGAGGGATCTGGATCATCAGATGGTAGATCCTTCGTATGATATTTGCAACATGGGAAAACAATATTTTTCTTTTTCTTTTTCTTGGGAAGTTTAAGGATTTCAACATCTTCCCAACAAGAACAACCTGGGTCACACATACCCGATGCGGGAACATCCCACATGAAATGACCGTTTATTTTGGCTGGATAAATAGGATAACCATGGGAATCAAAGGACAAAATGGGTAAATCCTCTTGATTAGTCTGGACAGGCTGGATTATAGCAGAATGGGTATAGGACAATCTGTGTGGGGCCTCTGATGGTGGAGGTGTTGATAGAAGGCTGGGTGTAGGAGAGGTGATAAGGATATCCGGTAAAGGTGGAGCAGAGGAAATCGTAGGAAACGGAAGTGGTGGTGGCTTAAAAGTCATCTTAACAGTGCCATCTGGCCGTTTTTCAAAAGAACTTTCAGAAGTCGAGATGGGCTCTGTGTTTTGATGGAACTTTTCATAATTAGACAACCACTCAAGGGGCATGAGTTGTAAGAGTTCGTGTCTGGGAATTTGTGTGGGAATCTAAATGATAGTAGGAATATCTTCAGATTCAGCAAAAATCATCAAGGCATCTGAGGTCTCATACGAAATGGGTAATTCCAAAGCATGATTTTGCAATCGGTACACCAATTGATGGTGTAAAGTAGCCATTTTTGAAGTAGCTATTTGATCAACTCCCTGGAGCTGGATCTGGATCTGGACTTTCAGAGCAGTAGGGAGGTTTGGATCATCAAGAGAACGGTTAAAGTTTGGGTAAAAGGTTAAAAGAACACTACCAGCATGGAGGGTAGTGAGAACAGTGCCAATGATGGCATGTTCATAGTGTTTAAACCGGGTATCAAGCAAAGCAAGTCTAGCTGATACTGGTAAACCTTTTCGACCATGAAGAGTAAGAACAAGACGAATTCCTCCAAGATGAAGGTGAGTATAGTCTCCTGTTTCCAGGAAGTAATCAACTCAGGGGAAATTTCGAGGGTAACATATTGTTCTGATGTGGTGGATTGAAGAGCACAGGGATCAAACCGAAAAGATTGGACATACTCTTTGGGTAAAGGTCTTTTGGTACTAACAAGGGTGCGGATACTTCGAATAAGAGAGCGGGTTTTCTTGTACAATTGGTAAGGATTGACAAGAGGCATGTAGGATTCGTCAATCTGAACTGATTCAGGAACATAAGAGAACTCAACAAGACTTTCGATCTTTTTGGTGGTTTGTTTAGAACAAGAAGGAGGAAGATGCAAGGAAGAGGTTAGAGAAACAGTACTGGAACTTGAAGAAGAAGCCATGTGTGATGAAGATCTTAGTCTTTAGGAAATAATGAATTAACTTGCAAAATGAAGGAGTTTTAGAAAATACCATAAAACAATATTTTTATGAGCAAACAATTTTGTGGCTCTGATACCACAAAACAATATATAAGGAGAAGCCTATTGTAAACAAATCAAGGTTGAAATATATGAAATATTTGCTATCAACTCTCATCATACATAACTAAATTCTCTCTTTCCCTTGGTTCAAAGAATTATGGATTAAAAATAGAAAAGGATTAAGGAACAAGAATTTGTTCATAAAACTTCAAGGTAGTATGCTCCACACTTGCCTTCTTTGAAGGATCCTGTGTATAAGAAACTCGTTGACACTTGTTAAGATTAAAGTTCCCTATTTTGGCCATGAGTTGCCTGTGTTTTGGGATTATCAATCTAAAGAAAATGTTTTGAGTTTTTGTACATGGTATATCGGCGGGAATCCATCGACGTAAATTCCAGAGGTCATCCCAAATGGGGACTAGTCTAGTCTGCACTGATGAACAAATAAATCAATTTTCCAATAAGTCTCAATACCTTCTTTTATCATAATCAGTTGAATCTATACAATGAAACAACTTGTGATCCTATTCAATAGAAGTATTAATCGGCTTACATCCAACCATTCCCATTTTAGTTAATAAATCAAGAATGCATTTCTGTTGAGAGAGAAAATACCATGCTTTGATCATGCTACTTTAGTCCCAAGAAAATATTTCAAGTCACTAAGCTACTTCATCTCGAATTCTAAGGCCAAGTCATTGCAAATGATCAATCGCATCATGATCATCATCTATCACCACTATATAACCAATATAAACAATCATAGTAATTTTACCATTTCTAAGCTTAAAGAACAAACTATGATAAGAGTTGCTTTGTTTATAACCAATATTCTTTATTGACTAGTAAATTTATCAAACCAAGCTCTCATAGATTGCTTCAACCTATACAAAGCCTTCTTTAATTTTACAAGCCATCATTATAGTTGAGTACTAGCTATATTTGGATGAGGATTCATGAGTGTTAATATACATATTTCCATAATGTTGATTTTGATGATAACATATTGAATTAACAAGGTTGGAGTCTTTAAAACTAATTAATTTTAAGTTGTATGAAGTTTTTAGACAAGAATAAGATTTTGGAAATAAACGGATAACCGTTAATCCTTTTCTTTAGGAAAATTTATAATTTTTTATTTTGGAAGATAACGGTGAACCGTTTATTAGAAAACAGTAATATGATAAATTCTAGTGAGCAAATTCTTTGGAATTGATGAACTGTTTACTAAAAATGGTTAAGCGACACATTGCATAGAGCAAGTTAACTCAAAAGATAGACCGATTATTGAATCAAATGTGTTGGGCTCTAAAAGGAACTATTGCTAACATTAAAGGACCAAAATAGTTTTGAGTATCTAAAACTTGAGATTTCTTCTATAGAGATCAAAGAAGAAGAAAAACCAATGGTACTTGAATAGCGGATGTAGGCAATTATTCTTGGTTTTCAAATTCTACCAAAATAAAAGATGATGGAGAAGTATCCTTAGGAGATAATTCAAAAGGAAAGGTTATTGGTGTTGCTAATGTTGGTAAAGATTCCTCTACCTTTATTGAGAATGTGTGTTTAGTTGAAAATTTAAAACATAACTTGCTTTATATCAGTCAACTGCGTGATAAAGGCGATAGTGTTATTTTTTATAAAACAAAATGTGTTATTGAGAATGAATGTGATGGCAAAGTGTTGTTTATTGTAAAAAGATATGTTAATGTATACAATATTAATATTGATTGTGTATCAACTCATGATAAATGTTTTTTGGCATTAAATGATGATAGTTGGTTATGGCAGAGTAGTCTAGGTCATGCAAGCATGGATTTAGTTAAAGGTCTTCCAAAAAATGGTCTTGAAAAGGATAGAATTTGTAAAACTTGTCAATTTGGAAAACAAATCAAAACTTCTTTCAAAAACAAAAATCATGTTTCCACTTCAACTTTTTTACATGGATTTATTTGGACCTTATAGATATACAAGTACTTCTAAGTGATAAGTATTATGCATTTGTAGTTGTCGATAATTATTCTAGGTACACATGGGTTTTGTTCTTAGCTAATAAGGATGATGCCTTGATGTTGAGAGAAAGAATAAGTCTATTCAAGAAATGACTAAGACCATGTTGAATGAAAATGCTTTACTAAAATATTTTTTGGTTGAACCCGTTAATACCTTATGCTATGTTTTCAATTGTGTTTTGATTAGACCCAACCCTAATAAAACTCCCTATGAGCTTTGGAAAGATAAAAAACCCAATATTAGTTATTTTAAAATTCTTAGATGTGAATGTTTTGATGAGAACCCCTCTAAATCTAACTAGAAAAACCCGCAACTAGATTAATAAGAACCCAAGAAAGCCAATATGATCAAAATTCAGATAAAAGATCCAAACCCTTGAGAAGCTAAGTATTAAGAACCTGGATTGTTAAATAGGATGCCACAAAGGTCTTAGCCGAAAGTTCTTTCAAGAACAAGTCAAGAAAATCCTCTCCAATGATATCAAACTAGAGATTTTCAAAAGTCCTTTTAAAGAACATAAAAGAGTGTTTATATGTGGTAGCTCACATTAATTTAACTTAAAAACACAAAAAAAAAACCTAAAATTAACAACCCAGAGCCGCATAGGCCCTAGCCTATAGAGCCACTGATTTTAAACTGACCATAACTTAGGCATATGATATCGGATTTGGGTGCCCAATATACCATTATGAAGCTCTTGACATAAGGAATGCACCTACAACTTTAGAATTGTTTTTCTAGCCCTTCTTTTACTTCAAATATTATCCTCTGTGACGCTTACCACCATGTTAGCTCAAATCAAGTATACCTAGGCTTGTTCCTCCTCTTTTAAGCCCATCTTGAATATTGGTCTCTTGCAAATTGAATTTGAACTGAATTTGTCCAAAATAGCTTGAACAAATCTTTTCATTCTTTTCTTGTTCTTCTCAGCTCGTGCTTTCATAATTGGCCCTTCTAGAACAAGCAATGAATCTTAATGCTCTATGCACTCTAGATCACATCATTCCCCTTCTCCTCAAAAGGATTCATCCTCAAATCTAAACCCGCATCAAAGGAAGAAAGGTAAAAAACATTAAATATAGCGGACACGTTGTACTTACTTGGAAGAACCAATTTATAAGTGTTGTCATTGATACGCTCAAGAATCCAAAATGGACTATCGCCTTGAGGGTGCAACTTCGATTTCCTTTGGGCTGGAAACCTCTCCTTCAGCATGTGAACCCAAACCGAATCACTGGGTTAAAAAATCAAACATTTTCTACCCTTGCTAACTTGAGTAATGTTCTGTTCATTCTTCTTTTCAATGTGAAGCTGTGCTTTCTCATGAATGGATTTTACCAACTCTACTTTGTTTTAACCATCCAAGATAGCTCTCGAATCAACAGGTAAAGGAATCATATCCATTGGAGTCAACGAATTAAAACCATAACAATCTCAAATGGAGAATAAGAAGAAGAAGATGAATGAATGAATGAATGCTCTTATTATATGCAAACTCCATAACTGGCAATCAGTCTTCCTAATACTTCAAATTCTTATTAATAATAGTGCGTAAAAGTTGAGATAAAGTTCTATTGACCACTGTTGTTTGACCATCAATCTGAGGTTGACAAGTAGTAGAAAATAGAAGTTTAGTACCTAATTTACCCTCTAATACCTTCCAAAAGTGACTAAGAAGTGTAGTGTCTTTATCCAAAATAATACTCCTAGTCACATTACCTCCTAGAAGAACAAATCAGCTATATTGGTGGCATCATCTGACTTATGACATGGAATGAAATGTGCCATCTTGTTGAATCTATCTACAATCATAAAAATGGAATCTCATCCCTTTTGAGTCTAAGGCAGCCCCAAAATGAAATCTATAAAAATATCTACCTAAGGTTCGCTAGGAATTGGTCAACAAGTATACAAACTAGGGGTGGGACTTTGGATTTACGGTTCGGTCTTTTTCGGTTTTTGGTTTAGTTTACAACTAATTTAGTTGTTCATGTTTAACAGAAAATTACTTTGGTTCGGTGCAGTTTGGTTTTGAATTCGGTTTAGTTCGGTTTGGTTTCGGGTTGTGAAATTTGGGTTGGAAAATGGTTTGGGTTAATAATTTGGTTCGGGTTAACAATTTGGGTTGCATTAATAATTTGGGTCAAACCAATTTTAGCCAAAAAGAAAAAAATTAAACTGAAAAATAAGCAAATGATGAAAATATTAAACAAAAGATGAAATGTTCAAGTTATCAAAACACAAAATTCAACACCAAATTAAAAAATATTCCACCACGAATTACAACAATAAAAGAAAATAACAATAAAGAAAGTAGCTTCCAAATTCCAATTCTAATTTTCAAGTCATGAAATTAATCCAAATAAATAAAAAACAACCATAAATTATTGAATTAAAGTAAAACCATCTCCATTTCTCCATCAAGCATCAACAAACAGAAAATGATGAAGCAAATCAGTCCATTAGGCACCAATCAATCTCCACCAATTAAATATTATTGCAACTATAAGCCTCAATTGCAAACATCTCATATTTATAAAGATACACATGAAGATTAAGATTAATAATTCACCAATCCTAGACTTTGCAAAAAATAAAAAAGTTACATAATTGCTTGGAATGTAGGTGAAGCAAGCAACTAACCAGCCAAAAGTCTTCATGTTGAAACAATTAGATGGTCCGATCGTGTTGATTTACAAAGCTCTATATGAAAAAAAAAAACTTAAAAGTAAATAACTCATAAAATAAATAACCAAAATGTCTTAATAACATAATCATAAAATAATTATATATTATACCTTCTGCAAGTGTATCCATAAACTCGTTTTCTTTTAACCACCACTTGAAGGTTTTTTGTCGCATCCACCGAAAGTGAAGATTGTAACCAATTTTGTGTCAATATGAGTGCTTTCACCATGTCGGGAGTCATAAAACTCCTATACTTATCTAGAATACAACCTCCCATACTAAAGGCATAACAGATGCAATAGTAGAGACCGGAATTGCAAGGACATCTCTTGTTATTTGCAATAAAATTGGGTACTTCGAACTGTTAACCTTCCACCGCAGCAAAATATCAAATTGAATAACCAATGACTTAGGAACTTGAAATTTAACTGTTTCAATCAAGTAAAGGTCTAAGTCATTTGAAAATTTTATGCTATCTCTCATCTCAACAACCATCTTAGTGTATTTAGAGAAAGGATCCTCATAATCATCATTGGCATCACCAAAATCAAGAAAGTCAGCCCACTACTAAACCCACAACCACTAGCATGGCTTGCACTTACACTAGCACTAGCACTTCCACTTGGGTGTTTTGCACTATTTGCTTCATAAAGCCTATGCAAAGGGGTTTTCACTAGGCTTTCCATCACACCACATTTCACACTATCCTTACTATATAAACTCTCAAAGCAAACTACTATGAAATTCATTTTGCTCCGTGGATCTAGTATTTCAAAACAACTTGTTTATTTTCAATATACCCTCCCAATACTTGTCAAATTTTTCCTTCATGCTCAATGCCATCCCTTTCAAATGTGGATAAATATTTTTAGACATTTCATATCTCATTGTAGCAATTATTTAATGTCACCCTCAAAGAAACAGAAAATGCCAATGTGGCATCATACAAAATTTGTCAAAAACCTAACCATTCGCTAAGCACTTTCCCAATCATTTCTTGGAGGTCCCATCCTTCTCCTACCACTCCTAGTCGCACCCTCTTCTTCACAAACATAAGCGCCATAAAGCTTATTCTCGTTTGCCATTCGATCAAAAGCTAGCTCAAACTTTAAAGTAGTCATCAACATGATATACATGGAATTCCACCTAGTAGGACAATCTAAAATCACGCTTCCTCTAGAAATCTGACCATTTGGCCCCAAAATCTTCTCTTGCTCAACATGAATTTTAAATGCTTGTAACCTTGCAGTGGATGACCTCACATACTTCATAGCATTACGGATACTAACAATGCTCTTGTCTACTTTGCCCAACCTTGCGTAATATGTGCACAGCAATGCATATCCAAAAGCTCGCCATCCAATAATAAGGCATCATCTTTCCAAGTCTTTAATTTGTTCGTCTAATACCTAATGGCACTATCATTTCCGCTTGCATTATGTATGGTGATTGTGAACACCCTCTCGATACCCCAATCAAGCAAACAATTTTAAATCTAGTTACCAATTATCTCCTCTTTATGATCAAGAACCGTGCTGAAAGTAATGATCTTTCTGTGCAATTGCCAATTATTGTCAATAAGTGAGTTGTTATCACTATATAACTAGTCGTCATAATTGAAGTCCAAATATCAATGGTATTTACCATCACTTAATAAACTCTTCAAAGAAGCCTTTTCGACCATAAACAAGTCAAGGATATATCCTTAGTAATGGTTCTATGTGATGGGACAACATATATCCGACATGCAACACTACAAAAATGCCTAAATTCGATATTCTTCACATGTGAAAATGGCAACTCATCGAGAAAAATCATTTTAATAATAGCCCTTCTAACAGTATCTTGTTAAACCCCCTAACCACAAGTTGACTACTATCTTCACCCCCACTAGTAGGTTCTTGAGTCAAAACTGCTTGGTTGTCTTGATATTTCTTATACTGTTCACACATTTCATTGTGGTTTCTCAAAGTGCTAGTCCTATCTAATGAACTCTTACGCGCATATTCTTGACCATAATAGTTGTACTTGCACTGGTCTTGATTTTCTGCCAATCTAGTGAAATGTTTCCATACCATTCATTTTGGAGCCATTTTTTTTCTTTACCTAGGTGGTTTCGATGCCGTCATTGATGACCTCTTCCTCTTTGATTTGGATTAGGCATCAGTAGCCATTGTTGGCACACCACTAACTTCATCAAAATCATATTCATTTGATTGGGAGTTGTTATGAACTCTTGAATTATCCAATGCAGACATCTGAAATCATAAATTTGGGCAATCAATTTTTTTGTAATTATTATTCTTGTGTCAAGCTACTAAAAAAGTTTAATTATCATAATTCATAACATATAACACTGGATTACATATTTTTGTTAATTGCATTGTTCAATGATGATAAATTGATAATCAATCTATTTTTCCATAATATAGTATTAGTACACAACATTACAACAAATAAATTGTTATAGATTTTAGGTGCAACCACCATACAATACACAACAAATACAGCCACCAGCCAAATCAAAAAATTGTAAACAGAAAAAAGGCAACAAAATGTAGCCAAGCAAACAAACTCCAAAGGCCTACAATTTTCAATTTTTATAATTATATTTCAGGTGTGCCTTCTTTTGCTTATACCACTGTTCATAGCCAATCAACAAGAGTCAAGAGCTATGTAATTTCACAAAGTATTCCACTGAATTATCAACTTTAATGAGCAATTACAATTTATAAGCACAAGCAAAAATGAAGTTGACCATAGCTGTGAAAAGTTGACCTACTATGTACTCATGAAAAGCTGACAAGGAAAGTGAGGGCAAGTTGTTGTTTGTGACTAGTGACAGAAAGCTGACGGCGAGTGGCAGTCGAGAGAAGAATGAGTTTGTGCAGCTGTGTTGTTGCAGAGAGAGGGTTGAGGTTGTCACTGCTCATCATAGTAGGCTACGTGAACATTGAATCAAGATGGTTTGATGATTACGTTATGTTGTTGATTGTAGGTGTGGCTATGTGGGTGGTTGGAATTTTAGATTTTTCAGTTAGGGTTCATTTGGTTTGCCGTTTGTGAAGTGAAATTGTCAAATTGGTTATGTGAAATTGTGAATTTGGATAATTAGATAGGGGATCGGGTTTGGGTTTCGAATTTGGATATGTTTCTTTTTTTTTCTTTTGCTCAAAAGTAATTAGTTTCAGATTTCAACCTGAATCGAAATCAGAAACTGATATATTTCATAGGTGCAAACCATTCAGGTTTCAAGGCTAACTTGAACCAAACTAAATATCAAATAAAACTTTCAGTTCAAGTCAGTTCGAGTCAACCCAACCCGAATGCCACCCTTAATACAAACCATTTGATAAAACCTTAGACTTGGCCTTTCTACATGTAATGCAGCTATTACATATGTAAATGACATCCCTTTTCATCTTAGGCCAATAAAAATGCTCATGCAATGTCTCTAAGGTTTCTTAACCACAAAGTGAAATGTGCCTCTCTCTCACTAGCAACTTGTGCATAGAAAATTAGGCACAAAAAGTTTGTTTTCCTTAAACAAATAGCGATAATGTTTATAAAATTTACAGAATGATCCTTTATCACATGTAATTATGTAATTAGCATATCAACAAAATCAAAATCATTGGCATATGGCTCCTTAACATACTCAAATCTAAGCATTTTACCACTCTAAAGAATGAAGAAGCACATACCTTCAAGATAATGCATCGAAAACTACATTCTCTTTACCATGTTTATATTGAATGACATAAGGAAATGTCTCAATGTACTCCATCCAAGTAGCATGCCTTTGATTCAATTTGCTTTAGCTCTTTAGATGCTTTAAGGATTCATGATTAATGTATATCACAAACTCCTTAGGCCATAGGTAATGCACCTAAGTTTCTAAGGCCCTTACAAGTGTGTAGAGATCTTTATCATAAGTAGGATATTGCAAGGTTACTCCAGTCAACTTCTCAGTAAAATAAGTAATGGGCCTTTGATTCTGCATCAAAGCAACTCCAATACCTATTCCTAAGACATCGCACTCAAGCTCAAAAGTGCAGTTAAAATCAAGGAATGTTAGAATAGGTGTAGAACATAACCTCTCTTTAAGATCAATAAATGCTTTATCCTGTTCAGCACTCCAAGTAAATGCAACATTCTTTTTAACAACATTAGTAAGAGGTGCAACAGTAGTGCTAAAATCCTTAACAAATCACCAATAAAAACTAGCTAAACCATGAAAGCTCCTTACCTCAGTGATGCTTTTGGGCGTCAGCCTCTCTCTAATATCCCCTAACCTTGTCTTGATCCATTTGCATTAATAAAAAAGCCAAGAAAAAGCACATTTCTTATAACTAGCAAACAACTTTTCTTTCCTCAAAATATCTAACACCTATCACAAATGCTGAATATGGTCATCTAAAGTCTTGTGGTATACTATAATGTCATCAAAGTAAACATCAATAAATTAACCTATAAATGCTTGCATCACATGATTCATTAATGTAATAAAAGTACTAGGTGTATTTGTAAGACAAAAGGTATAACTAATCATTTATACAATCCATACTTAGTGTTAAAGACAATTTTCCATTCATCACCTTCTTCTATGCGAATTTGGTGATAGTCATTTTTTAAATCAATTTTAAAAAATGAACCAACTTCATGCAGTTCATCCAACATATCATCTAACTTAGGAATGGGATGGTGACACTTTACCATACATAATATTATTAATGGCTTGGCAATCAACACACATCCTTTAATTTTTATCCTTCTTTGGTATTAATAGCACTGGTATTGCACATGGGCTCAAATTATCTCTCACGTACCCCTTTCTCATTAGCTTCATAACTTGCCTTTGAAGCTCATTGGTCTCCTCGGGATTACTTCTATAGGCTAGTCTGTTAGGTATGATGGCTCTTTTGTAATCGATGTCATGTTCAATGCCTTTAATAGTTGGTAAGCCAATAGGCATTTCCTTGGGAAACACATATTCAAACTCCTATAATAAAGAAATAACAACATTAGGGAGAGAAGGGTTGGTGCTATCAAAGGTTAGATATTATTCTTTGAACACGAGCAAAGCCATGAAATGGCTTGCTTTATATGTTTTCCTAGTGATATTATTCTTGACCAGAATTTGTTGGGGAAGATGCTGCAGTTGGAGTACCAACTAGAGCAAATTATAACATGGCAAAAGAGAAGCAGTTTGTATAGCCGACAACAGCATAGTAATTCAGGCATCCACCACCCTTTCTACAAAGATCCCAAAAGCAAAAGAAAGACAAGTAATTTAGCAATTCTTTGAAGTGCTAAAACAACTACATATCAACATTCCTTTTATGGAAGCTTTGGAGCAAATGCTAAATTGTGTGAAATTCTTAAAAGATATTTTGGCAAGGAAAAGAAGGCTTGGAGAATTTGAAATAGTTTTTTTGACACAAGAGTGCAGCCATATACTTCATCTAGTTCTTGTTTTTTTGATACAAGAGAAGTTAAAGGATCTAGGAAGTTTCACAATCCCATGTTATATAGGAACTAAATATAGTGGTAAAGCACTTTGTGATTTAGGAGCTGGCATTAATCACATGGCTCTATCAGTTTTCAAGTAGCTGTGAGTTGGAGAAATAAGGCCAACAACTGTGACCTTAGAACTTGCTAATAGATTTCATACTTATCCAGAAAGTAAGATTGAAGACGCGTTAGTGGAGGTGGATAAATTTATTTTTCTAGTGGATTTTATAGTGTTCGATAAACAAAAAGGTACCAATCATTTTAGGAAGACCTTTCTTGACTATGTGGGTTAATGATCAGCAAGTTACATTTAATGTGCTACATGTTATGAAGAGTCCTAATGAAGTTGAAGATTGTAATTTGATCAGTGTTGTGGATTTTGCTGTAGTAGAACAAATGGATGGCTATTGGAATAATGAAGAAGTCAGAGTTGTAACATTTAAAGATCTTGAAGATAAAGATATAGACACAACTGATACAACATGCCTAGGAGAGAAACAACCTTTCAAAACAGACAAGCACTTTGAACATCTTGTTCTCTCAAATAGGGAAGTAAAATCTCATGTTCTCTATATTGAGTCACTACTAATTGTAGAATTAAAACTTTTACCTTCACATTTGGGATATGCATACCTTGGTGACAATGATACGCTTCTTGTACAGATAAGGAAAAGGGCTTAGATATCAAAGGAATCAGCCCTTCCATATGGAAGATTGTTATAACAACTCATCAAAGCAACTCAGTAGAGTAATAGAGAAGACTAAATCCCATCATGAAGGAAGTTGTGAAAAAAAAGACCATCAAATGGCTAGATACTGGAATAATATACCCAATATCAGATAGCTTGTGGGCAAGCCCAATACAATGCATTCCAAAGAATGGTGGAGTGACTATTGTAGCAAATGAAAAGAATGAGTTCATTCCCACAAGAATAGTCATAGGTTGGACAGTTTGTATGGATTACAAAAAGTTAAATAAAGCAACAAGAAAGGATGACTTTCCATTGCCTTTCATGGATTAGATGCTAGATAAACTTGCTAGAAAAGAGTACTTAGGGTACAACGAGATTGCTATGGCACTAGAGGATTAAGAGAAAACAACATTCACTTGTCTTTATGGAACCTTTATTTTCAGAAAGATGCCATTTGTCTTGTGCAATGCTCTAGCAATGCTTCAGAGGTGTATGATGGCATTTTTCTCAGATATGGTTGGAGAATCATATACTGATTGTTTGCATAATCTAGAAAATGTGCTTAAGAGATGTAAGGAGACAAATTTAGCACTAAATTGGGAAAAGTGACTTCATGGTACAAGAAGGGATAGTCTTGGCCATAGGGTCTCTAGAAAGAGAATTGAGGTGGATAAGACAAAAATAGAGGTAATTGATAAACTTTCACCACCCACTTTAGTTAAGGGCATAAGCAGTTTTTTAGCATATGACATAGAAGATTTATTAAGGATTTCTCTAAAATAGCCAAACCCTTACACATGCTGCTGGAGCATGATGGACCCTTCAATTTTTATGAGAATTGTTTAAAGGCCTTTATTGAGTTGAAGAAAGCACTTGTGACAACACTGTTGTTGTAGCACCAAATTGAAATATGTTTTTTGAGTTGATGTGCGACCTTAGTGACCATTCTATTGGAGTAGTGTTAGGGCAGAGGAAAGGCTAGATTTTTCACTCTATCTATTATGCTAGTAAGACCTTAGCCGATGTGCAACTCAACTATACCACCACTAAAAAAGAGTTGCTAGTTGTTGTTTTCACATTTGACAAATTTAGAGCTTATTTGGTTGCCACCATGATGACTGTTTAAACAAACCACTCAGCCATAAAATATTTAATTTCTAAGAAAGATGAAAAACTAAGGCTGATTAAGTGAATTCTTTTACTACAAGAGTTTGACTTGGAGATTAAGGATAGAAAAAGGACAGAAAATCAAATGGAAGACCATTTATCAAGACTAGAAGCAGATGAAAGCACTCTGACTAAGCAGGACGTCAAAGAAACATTTCTTAATGAGCAGTTGTTAATGCTACAGCATTCACAAATGCTGCAGCAATCAGAATTTCCATGGTATGCAAACTTAGCGAATTATTTAGTGAGTGCAGCCTAATTTAAACTACCAGCAGAGGAAGGAGTTTCTTCATGATGTAAAAAGTTATTAATGGGATGACCCTTACTTCTACAAGATGTGTTTAGACCATGTGATTAGAATATGTGCACCAGAAGAAGAAATTTTAGACATTTTGCAATCTTGTCATGCTGCAGTATATGGCGGACACTTTAGAGGACACAAGATAGTAGGAAAAGTTCTTCAATCATGTTACTTTGACCCTTTATTTTTAAAGATGCTTTTGAGTTTGTTAAGTATTGTGACAAGTGTCGAAGGGTAGAGAACATCTCTCAAAAGCATGAGATACGACTCACTAACATTTTAGAAGTGGAACTTTTTTATGTATGCGGGATAGACTTTATGGGATTGTTCCTATCGTCTTTCGGCAATCTATACATCCTAATGACTATAGACTATCTCTTTAAATGGGTGGAAACTAGAGCATTACCAACTAATGATGCCAAGGTAGTGATGAAGTTCCTTGAGAATAGCATCTTTAAACTCTAAGAGCCATTATTAGTGATGAAGGAACACATTTTTACAATAGAACATTTGTTGTAACATTAGCAAGCATAAGGTTGCTACAATATATCATCCACAAACTAGTGGGCAAGTAGAGGTGTCTAATAGGGACATAAAGAAGATTTCAGAGAAAGTTATGAGTCCCTACATAAAAGATTGATCATTTAAATTAAACGACTCTTTATGAGCTTATAGAATAGCCTACAAAACCCCACTTGGCATGTTCCCATACAGAATTGTTTATGACAAAGCTTATCACTTGCCATTAGAACTAAAGCACAAAGCATATAGGGCAGTCAAGCAATTAAGTATGGATATAACTGTTGTAAAAGAGCAAAGAAAATTACAACTTTGTGAGCTAGAGGAATTCTCCTATGAAAATGCAAGAATTTATAAGGAAAAGACCAAGCAATAATATGACTAAAGAATCCAGTAAAGGGAACTCATTCCAGGCAATCAAGTTTTGCTTTATAACTCAAAATTAAAACTTTTTCCTTGGAAATTGAAATCAAGATGGTTAAAGCATCTTGAAGCTCAAAAGCACCAATTTGTACATAAAGAGCAAGGATGCAGATTTCTCTAAATCGTTGCTGCAGTAGTTTGATTTTGGGACTACTAAGGAAATTGCTCCAATAGGAGGGAATGTATATGGGAAGGAACAACAGCCAGAGCAAGGAGAAGTGCAGGATGTTGGAGTAAAAGAAGAATCAGAAGGTGAAGAGTAGGGAGTAAAAGAGGATCAAACGGAAGAGCAAGAAGAAGAACAAGAGAAAAATGATGAGGAGCCCTCAAGGGTCACTCTAGTGAGCAAAGGAAAGTAAAAGATGGTGGTTGAAGAGGACTCCGAAACAGAATAAGAAGAGGAAGTAGATGAAGAAATCAATGTGGCTATTGGAAGAGTTTCTAGAATAGAGGAATTAAGAAGTAGCTTAAGAGACCTCATTGTGAGCATCACTACAAAAGAACCAACAACAAACACACTTGCACTAGCTGCTCCACAGCCAACTCTAACCAAAACTTTAGCTCCCAAGGCTTCCACCAAACGTAAAGGGGCACAACCGTTTGGAGGTGGTGCAGCACCAAAAGAGCCGAACCAAAAGAAAACAAGACAAACTCAACCCAAAGCAACTGAACGTATTGGAACCCCTCCCATTAGTCTAATGCCAAGCCAAAAAAAAAAAGCAACCAGCTACTGCCCCTTTGTACTCATCTAAGGAGCGCCTGAGAAGTGGATCTAAAAATAAGTGAACCCTTCTAGCTTGTACTATTGCAACAAGTCTAACAATAGAGGAGTACCCCTTGTCAGCTAATTTAATTTATCTATTTCTAAAAACCTTATTTTAATCTAGTTATATTATCTTGTTCATTCTGCTTGTCTTTTTATTTAGTGTATGCATGTTTATCTTTAAACAATTTTGTGTACATGTGAGGACGCAACACCTCTCAAGTTAAAGGGGTTGTGTCATGACATTATAAGTTTGTGAATACATATGTGTGTGTTATATGTATATCTCTTTCTATCAAGTGTTTGTATTAGGATTAGAAAACTTAATGAGGATGAATTGAGAGTGGAAATGGAGAATGAATGATTGCCAAGTAGAACCAGTGTATAGATGAAGGTTGAACTTCTATCCTGACACGTAGGTTTAATTGAGTTTTGTGAGCTTGATGCAGCAAAACAAGGTGGAAGAGAATAATAACATTTTAAGGATAAAAGGTACCTCAAGTTTTGAGGAAATTTGAAATTTTTTGAAACTTTGTTAGGGATTGTCATAAACTATGCTAGGTATTAAATGAAATTTTGGCCAATGACTTAGTTGCTAAGTAACCAGCGTTGAGTACGTACCCCATATGCAAACTTGCATAAAAAGTTAGAAAAAAATTATAAGCATTACTGCAGTGATTGAAAAAAAATGATGATGAAGGAATGAAAAAATAAGGGGGTTCGCTGTCTAGGATATTGAGTAGCCATATCTATTCATGAGCCCCATGTTCAGCCTTGAGTTAAATGTGTCCAAAGATAACACTTAAATATAGCATCCTGGAAGTGTTTGCTGTAGCAACTTTGATATGTACTTTAAGTGAGTAATTCGGTATTTGTTACATTGAAGGGTATTTGTTAAAAAATAAAAAGAAGATGTGGATGATTTCTGTAGCATAGTTTGAATCTGTTTTAGGACCTTTGTTTCCCCCACAAGATGGAATTATTCATAATGTTTTTATAAAGTAAGTTTGATGCTTGAGTGGTGATGCTAGATCGCAGTGCATACACACACTTTGGACAAAACAAGACCCAAATCTAGAAATGGAACTACTATGGAAATTCTACATGTTTAGGAATGTGATCTGAGGGAAGAAGAGTCCTAGCAAACTTGATAACAGAGCTAAGTCGCTGTTGAATGATGGTGCAATTGAAGTGTTAATGTTGTTGTCATTACTTGAGGATAAGTAATGTTTTAAGTTTAGGGGTGTGATAACTCTATGAAATGAGAGTTATCATGACACTTTTAGACTTAAATCAAGATTATTTAGAGAGTAAATGATGTATTGTTATTGCATTTTAGTTACATTTTGCATGCAGCTTTCATTCTAGTTTAATTTTTTTATAAATTTAGTTGGTTGAGAATATGTTATGCTTATATTACGTGCATAATTGTAGGTGACCGAAAGCTTAAGTTTTAGGGAAACCACCTGGGTGCGGCGGAGTACGTGGCGTTTTTACACCAGAGCAATGATGAACTTAATCATCCTTTGGACAAGTAGCCCGCATGCTCGGGTTTCCAGCCTATATACCTCAAACCCAACCTGAAACCAGATAGGAAGACTTAGACACATATCATCTAGGAAAAAGCCAATCCTAAGGCTACAGAAGGACGAACACAGTGTTTTTGGTTACTATTCCCGTGGTTGATTAGGATGAGGAAGACAGAGACACAGAGACTTTTTTGTTGCACAAGATCCTCACTTAGAAGCAAGTACAGAGCATACTTAGTATAGATGAGATGATCGCTCTAAGGATAAAGAATTGAAGGATGATCCTAATTCTAGAAAGAAGTAAGGAATTTAGAATGCCATTGTTTTCTAGAAAATCCTTGTTATTCCAAACTTATTCTCTTACATAGAAGGATGATTCCTTTTATAGGAAAAATCCTTGTTATTCCAAACTTATTCTCTTACATAGAAGGATGATTCCTTTTATAGGAAAAATCCTTGATTCATGTAGGTAGATGAGACCGGACCCTCATCTATCATGATTGCCATATTACAAACATAATAATTAAAGGCACGTGTGATTAAAGTAAAAGCTAAAAAAGCAAACACACTAAAGCAACTTTTATAAAGGCAAACACACTTTAATAAATTAAAGCATGCTTTGACAAGTCTGGGCCCCTGTCTTTATTAAAGCCGAGATTCCAAGAGCTAACAGGCTAGATGATCAATCATCGCTGTCTTCTTCTGTTGTGTCACCAGTTCTGTTGGAGCAGACGCATATTCCATTCCAAATGAAGCAATCGGTGTCATAGATGTCTTCAAATCTAACATTTACTGTTTTTGCTCATAATCGTGCTTCATAGTTTCTGGTGGGAGCAGTTCTTTCTTCTGGTAAGGATGATAGAGGTAAAGTGGGTGTTGGTATCATAGTACAAGAGGGTTTAGGTACTATGGTATTATGACTGGAATACTGACTTGAGTACTGATCCACAAAAGACATGAATTCTTCCCAAGGGTCATGGGAATCTTGGAATAGAACATTAGTGTAATCTGGATGTTCTTCTTTTATTAGAATTCCTGAGGGTTTTGTATCTGAGGTAGGAGTTCTAGGCTTATGGTGTGGGAAAAACTCTAATGTATGGTTTGGACCTATGGAAGTATGGTGAATGTTTGGAGAAGGAGACTGAATGTTGTTAAGTTCAAATAGGAAAGCTTTAAGGATGGATGTAACAAATGGGTCATGGTGTATGGGAAAGGAGTGTGGGAAGGTTTTCCACTCAAAGGCTTGGTCTTATGTCCAATAGTCTTTTATGACTAGGTGTTGGAAATATAGACGATGAACTATGAAAACAGAGGCAAACATGTCAGCTTTATTTTCTGCAAGTCTGTTCATTTTATGGAAGTCTGCAATGTTTGTACTACTTTAAAAACGTCCAAAGGAGGGAGGAAGCATTTTCAGGAGTAGTAATATGCCTGAGAGTTAGGAGAACAATGAGAATAATCCTTGTTGCATAAAGGACTGTGAGACACCACATGTACTAGAGCTCGTCTTCTATGATATCTCTGGAAGGGTCGAGAGAGAGATCTGTTAGGAACAGATACTCTAGGTAAAAACTTGGAAAGTTGAGAGGTTGTGCCTAGTAGATTTTCATAAAGTATCGAAAGAGAAATTTTCTTGCAAAATCTTAAATCTGGAAGGCCGAACTGAAAGTTAGACCAAGAGGAAACATTTTCTAGGTGAGGGCTTTGAAAGGTAAGGACCTTTTGTATAAGGACGATGGGGAGAAAGAAGCCATTGTTATGATAGGAATGGTGTGTATGGTGGTGACCAAGGCTGGAGCTTTTATAACTGATCTAGTGAGGAAATCAAGGATAAGGTTCTTGTCACCTTTTATGCTCTTGACAATAAAATCATACTTAGCAAACCATGCATTGAGGTTAAGCAGTTGCTTGTCAGGCAATTTGTTCTTAAAGTCAAAGATTATGGGAAATGAAGAGTTATCCATTCTCATAAGGAAATTGTGGCTGAGAAGATAGAACTCAAACTTTTTGATTCCATACTTTACTACAATTATCTCCTTTTGCTGCTGTAAATTGTCCGCTTGCATGAGCACAGTAAACTTCTTTTTCTCATACTTTTTCAAGAAGGACAGCTGCCTAGTATTCATCGCTGTCATCTGTCTGCAAAATCCTTTGTCCACTAGCTAGGATTTTTAGTGGACGAGGAGACTGTGAGATGAGCTTGAGTGCTTTAATGGCTTCTATCTATTTAGAACCCCATGGTGGAGCATTCTTCTTGAGCATTTTTTACAAGTGGCTAGTGTGCATTGCGACTTTTGGAATAAAGTCTCTGAAATAGTTCACAATCCCGAGGAATTGTTGTATTTGTCTTTTTATGAGATCAGAATATGGACATTTTATTAATTCATGTGCAATGTGCAATCCAGGCTAGTAATATCCGTCTTTTATCTCCATGCCAAGAAAGTTGATTGATGTCTGTCCAATGCTGCTTTTCTTTTTAGAGAGCATTATGCCATGAGATTGCACAATGTCTAATAACAAATCACTGAGTAACTTTTGGTGTGATTGAACATCTGTGGAAAACAACAAAATAGCATCAATATAAATTAATGCATGATGGAGAATGGGAGAGAATATTTTTATCATTGCTTTTTGGAACAAAGATGGAGCCACTTTCAAACCAAAAAGTAGGACTGTCCACTGATAGTGGGCATTTGGAATACAAAACGTTGTTTTGTATCGATTAGAAGGATGGACACCTATTTGCCAAAAACCTGCTTTAAGATCAAACTTAGAAAAGATTTTAGCATTGTGAAGATAGATGAACATGGACTAAATTTTTGGTAAAGGAAACTTATCATCTCTAAGGAAGGCATTAAGAGGTTGGTAATCAATTACTAATCTCTTTTTGCCACGAACCAATTCAGACCTTTTTTCAACGTAGAATGCTTGACAAGCCCAATCCGAAAATGTGGGCTCAATGAGACCTTGACTTAGGAGTTGACGACATTCTTGTTGGGCTAACTCTAGATCAGTTGGTGTCGTACCCGGATGGGTAGCTCTTGTGGGATTGAGATCTTCATTCAATTTGCATGGGAGATGAACAAAGAACTGAGAATTTTTTCATAGTGGAGATGGATGGTTGAACAAGGAATGGTTTTCAGGACAGTACTGGAGGAAAGTTTTAGTGAGAGACTCAAACTCTGTTGGTGCTTAAGAGAGAACATACAGCTTAAGGACATTTGTATATGGAAGGAACATTTGCTTGAACCTAATTCTTGTGGCTGTAATATGAAGTCTTTTCACTAAGTGAAGAAGGTCAAAGCCTATGAGAAAATCCTTATCAAGAAGATTGGAACCTATGACATTTTGCTAAATAATACAGTTTGGAAAAAACTGGATTCCAATTGGCTTTTTGGTGATAAGAGAAGTTTTGAAGATTTTTCCGTTTGCTGCTTTGAAGAATTCATGATGTTTCTCTCAGCAGAAAGAATGAAGGATGCTAGGGTTTATCATGCTTTTCTGTGCTCCAATGTCAATGAAACCAATGACAGGAATAGGCTTCTCAAACTTGGATGGAAGAAGGGAGATTTTTACAGTAAGGATGATTGGTGATGAGACAGTAGGTTGTATGGTAAAGACCATGGATGTGTTTTCTGAATCTGATTCTAACTCATCAGTGGAATTTGTTATAATGAAAGCAGTTATTTCATCATGCTCTGATTGTTCAGAGAAATAGGACTCAATGTCTTCTTCCTCTGAGAGCATTTCTGAATTTTAGAGATGATGCATAAACTTAACTACCTTGGTGGGTTTATTGGGGCAGTTTCTGGCAAAATGACCTTTTCTTTTGTAAATGTAACACCGTACATTTTTCTTGTGCGATGAAGAGGTTGATTTTGAAGGGCATTTCTTTCTGAAAAATTTGAAACGTTTTCTCTCTTTTTTGGATTTGTGAGGGTGAGGTTGTTTCTGGAAATGTTTTTTCTTTTTGGTTGGACATGTTCACTTCTTTTCATCTTTGTATTGAATCTCAAGGAAATGAGTCTTTTTATAGGCTGTGGTAAAAGGAGGTTTATTTTCCATGAAATCTCGAAAGAATTGTTTCTGTTCACACAGCTTGTCTAGACATTGAACCGCAAGCTAGAATATTTTTCCAAATGAAATGTTTGCAACAACCAAATTGTTTGCTATAAGTTGTCTTTGAATTTCTGACTGGAGTTCCTTAGGCAATGAAACAATAAAGACATGCTTTAGTGTTGGATCATTGAAACCATTTAGTTTGTAAACCAACATACTCATCCGCTTATAGTGGATGTCTAAATGATGTCTTTGGAGAGAACGACATTTCATCTGGTGATATTTTTTCCTTGCTATATCAATTACAGATGCAGGTTTACCAATGAATTGTTCATAAATAGTTGCTAAGGCTACTGATGGTAAAGCTTGGATGAACTGAAGCTGTCAGTATTCACCAAGAGTTTCATACCATTCTCGTAAAGATCCTGGGAAACTTGAGCTAAATTCCCTGAGAATCGCTTGAGTGTTGGCATTTGGTCGGGTTGTTTGAACATCTACCCATGCCAGCAATTCATGGAATCTAACTATCCATTTGTGACGAGGTATGTCATCAAAAGTAAACTAGGAATTTGATGAAGTTTTGGAATGGGTTTCTGAATGAAATGATGGTTCTGCAGAAGGTGCAAAGCTAGCTTGTTGCTCTGTTTCATTCTCTGTTTCTTCAACAAATGGAGGAGCTGAATAAGAGGGATCTTGTGTTTCACCAGTTGGTTGAACCATAAGTAAACCAATAATATCTGCCATTTGGGATTCTGAATCTGATGAAGAAATTGTCTTTTCATTGTCCATGGATGATTGTGAGGAAGATTCTAAAGATAGATCAGATGATTCGAGTAATGAAGATGCCAGATACTGGTGCATTGGAGCTTTATCTTTTGAGATTTGGGGCAATTGTATATCAGGGGTAGATTGTGGAGATTCTGGAGTTGTTGGGAAAGTTTGTGTGGTAGTGGTTATCCGTACTGTCGTAACAGTTGGTGAAACAGTTGGAATTATAGATGGTCCACTGGTTTGGCTTGGATGATAAACAGGTTGAGGTTGGACTTTTGGTTTGTATTGTTTTTTAAGTTTGGATTGCATCCATTCTTGACTCAACCGAGTAGCTTGAGAAAGGCCAAAGAATTTGGTGCAGTCAATAGGAGTAGTTGTAGGAGTGTAAAATGGTTTATACATGGAGAAAAGTGGTGGTGAGTGTTAAGTGCTAGAAAGTGTGTATTTATAATGGAGAAAATCATTATTTTACACTTCAAGTCTCACTAACATTCCTAGTTTTATGTCTTTAAGTCCCTTGTGATTTAATTATATATGTTTTATTTTAATTAATTATTTTATGTATTTTAGGGGACATCATGATCATTTCACAATGAACGAAAAATCAGATAAAAAAACAGACAGTAATTTTGAACTAAAGACATTCGAAAACTTTAGGAGGAGCATAAAAAGATAAATGGTAGTGTTCACGTATACGGTATTGTTCACATATACGGTATTGTTCACGGCACTATTCACTTATACTGTACGATGATGTGGCAGCATTTGATTGGACGAATAATATGGCATTGACCGCTTATGTGGCATTGACTGATGATGTGGTGTTGACTAATGACGTGTCATCATCATATTGGACTAAAATACTGATGTGGCGTTGACCGGCGACGTGACAGTATATTAGTGGACCGAAAAAATGTGTATACTGTAGATGCATATACATGGAATGACAGCCCTGATGATGTGTTTCATCCAATAAGAACTTGCCACGTGGCGCAATCCTTTGCGTCCAAATTGTTTTAATCCGATGGCCATGATTTACTCATTGTATCTATAAAAAAAGGGGCTCCCTCCCCTCATTTGACACCCTTGAATCCATTTTTGAGCTCCATTTTCTGTAATTCCATCTCCATCTTATATTTTTTACGTATTTTAATAAAATTTTTATTTTACCCATAGTTCAATTATGAGTAGCTAATTTTCTTTTAAACTTGGATTGAAGGTGAAGTCTCAACATTCTCTATGGGCTAAATTTGGTAAATTTACTTTTTCTTCCCATCTAATTTATGTGGATGTTTTGACTTTTTGTAGATAGATAATAATAATCTTATCTAGATATCGGCTGGTATTACCGTCTCCCTAGGCAAGGTTATTACTATTTAGCACGGGAAGCACTTAGCACCATATCTATTAGAGTGTGGTTCATGAGGAGTGGAAAATTCCCCTTCATGATTTAATTCGTATTAATAATGAATGTTAAGCTGATAGTGCATGTTGAGTACAAATCCGGAGATCTAAGCATTTCATTTTAATAGTTTATTCCTGCCACTTTAATTTAAATTAATAGATAGCCTACGTCATTTTCATTATAAATCCAATCAACCACTTAGAAAATTAATTCTACAAACAATTAAAATCCACCTCCTCGTGGGATCAACACTCGTCACCATTGATATATTCTACAATAGATTCATGCGCTTACGAGTTCAATAAAATTTGCACAACAAAATCTTGGCGCTATTGCCGAGGAGGTAAGTTATTTTAATTTTCAGAATAAATTTTCAATTTCTTTATTTATTTATTTTCCTTGTAATTTTTTTTATTATTAAAAAAAGAAAAAAAAAGAAGTGAATCTGCATTTTGAAGTAGATATTTTTTTTTTCTTTTCTTCTCTTCTTTAAATTTCCGTAATTTAATTTTCATGTTATTTTTTTTGTTAAATTGGCAAGTTCAACCGCCTATTAATTTATTTTAATTTGTTTCACGTATTTTCTTTTCTATATATAGCACTTGAGTTTGTTTTCATAGCAAGATTGTAAAAGCGTGATAAGGTTAGTATTATAATTTCTCCTTCTTCTTTATTTTTATTAATTTTGTTACCATTTTTTTTCTTTGCATGCATGGTCATACGTCACAATTACCTAATCTTAAGCATATAGATTTTGAACTAGAAAAAACACTTCGCACACACAAACACATTGCAATTAAAAATAAAATTGAAATGGATTTGCAACCAACACCACAAGAGAAGCCATTTAAGGACTACTTCAGTCTCTTAGCTAACTTGAGCACATCATACATACAATACCCAAATGTAGCTGCTAGGCATTTTGAATTAAAACCTAGTGTGCTAAATTATCTCTCAACATTCTATGGCCTAGAAAATGAAGATCCATATAATCATCTGAATGATTTCCATGCTATATGTCAAACTTTTAAATATAAGAATTTTTCAGATGATGATGTTAAACTTAGATTATTCCTATTTTCTTTAAAGGATAGAGCTCGTTCATGGTTCAATACATTGCCTGCTAATAGCATTACATCATGGGAACAAATGGTAACAAAATTTTTGAATAAATATTTCCCAATATATAAAACCAATGCTATTCACAGGGAAATTTCAGAGTTTACCTAAAGAGAAGATGAGTAGTTTTTCAAAGCATGGGAGAGATTCAATGGGCTATTCCTAAAGTGTCTACATCATAGGTAAGAGAAATGGCACCAATGCCAATACTTTTTTGAGGGATTATTGCCGTATGTGCAAGAATGGATAATGGCAACAAGTGGAGGAGAGCTAATGTCAAAAAGTGCATAAGAGATTTGGGATTTCTTCTAGTGACAAGCAGATAATTCCTAACAAATGAGTCATTCACTCAGAAATACTAGAAGAGTTAAGGGAGTGAATGAGATTCACATTAGTAAGTCAAGTTCAGAAATTAAAGAAGTCAAAGAGATAGTTGAAGATCTTTCCCAACAAATAGCATCGTTAACAACTGCTAAATTGGCGGAGCCACATGACCAGGACTCATACTCAGATCAAGCCAATGCCATAGATGTAATGAGAAAGCCATCAAACTATAACCCTTACTCCAACACGTACAATCCCAAATGGAGAGACTACCCCAATTTTTCATGGTCTTAAGGATTCCAACAGAATAGACCAGCAGCTCTAGCTCCACCAATGCAACCAATTCCTCAAAATCCTCAAGCCTCTCAACCACCATTTAGACCATACAATCAGAACCTAAACTATTCTCAACCTAGATCATGGGAATATGCATTCCAGAATTTCAAGAATCTTATTCATTACACAATCGAGCAACAAAACTAGACCATTATTGAACTACGAAATGAGATGAGAGTAGGCTTCAACTTACAAACCCAAACAGTTTCAAACCTCGAAAAAATGGTGGGATAGCTTGCTTCTTCAGTTCAAACCTTGGCAATGACTGTTGAGAAAAGCAAATTCCCAAGTCAACCAGTGCCTAATCCTAAATGAGTGCATGAAGTAAGTACCAGTTTACCTCAGCAGCATGGGGAGGTCAAAGCCGTCATGACCTTGCGAAAAGGAAAAGAAGTCGACAACAAAGTGGAGATGCCGGTGACAAAAATAACTCAAATTGTACCGATGAATGCAGATGACTCATCATCAGAGGAGAAAGAAGAAATCAACCCACGAGAATACGTTCCTAAAGCTCTATTTCCCCAAAGGTTAGCTAAAGCAAAGAAAGGAAAATCAACGAGTGAGATTTTTGAAATCTTTAAACAGGTAAGTGTTAACATCCCTTTGCTTGATGTTATAAAAAAATTGCCATCTTATGCCAAGTTTCTTAAAGACCTTTGTACTAAAAAGAGAAACATTCATGTTCAAAAGAAGGCATTTTTAACAGAAAACGTGAGCTCTATACTCCAACACAAAATTCCTCTAAAATACAAAAACCCAGGCTCCCCCACTATCTCATGTAGTATAGGGAACCACACAACTGAGAATGCTTTATTGGACTTAGGAGCTAGTGTAAATCTGTTGCCTTACTCAGTATTTGTGAAACTTGGACTAGGAGAATTACAACCAACTCCAGTGGTGTTACAGCTTACAGATTGGTCCATGAAAAAACCTTGTGGTATTGTGGAGGACGTGCTTATACAGGTAGATAAGTTTTATTTTCCTGTTGATTTCATGATAATTGACACTCAACCAATCCAGGATTCAAGAAAGCACATCCCCATTATCCTAGGATGACTTTTCTTGGCAACTGCCGATGCTCACATTCAATGCATGACCGAAAATATGCAACTGTCGTTTGGGAATATGATGATGGAGCTAAATATCTTCAACATTGCCAAACAACCTCACAATGCAGATAATGAAATTTTTTATGTGGATTTAATGGAAGAATTAGTTGATACTTATTGAGTACCAGAAAGTGTGTATTTGTAATGGAGAAAATCATAATTTTACAGTCCAAGTCTCACTAACATCCCTACTTTTATGTCTTTAAGTCCCTTGTAATTTAATTATGTATGTTTTATTTTAATTAAGTATTTTATGAATTTTAGGGGATATCATGGTCATTTCACAACGAACGAAAGATCAGATGGAAAAACAAACAGCAATTTTGAACTCAGGATAGTCGAAAACCTTAAGAAGACTATAAAAAGATAAATATACTATTCATGTATACGGTACTGTTCACGGCACTGTTCACCTATAATGTACGATGATGTGGCATTGACCGCTTATGTGGCATTGACTGATGATGTGGTGTTGACTGATGACGTGTCATCATCCTATTGGACTAAAATGCTAATGTGGTGTTGACCAGCGACGTGGCAGTATATTAGTGGACCGAAAAAATGTGCGTACGGTACATGTATATACGCGGAATGATAGCCCTGATGATGTGTTCCATCCAATAAGAACTTGCCAAGTGGCGCAATCCTTAGCGTCCAAATTGTTTTAATCCGATGGCCATGATTTACTCATTGTATCTATAAAAAGGGGGCTACCCCCTTCATTTGACACCCCTGAATCTATTTTTGAGCTCCATTTTCTGTAATTTCATCTCCATCTTATATTTTCTACGTATTTTAATAAAATTCTCATTTTACCCCTAGTTCAATTATGAGTAGCTAATTTTCTTTCAAGCTTGGGTTGAAGGTGAAGTCTCAACATGCTCTATGGGCTTAATTTGGTAAATTTACTTTTTCTTCCCATCTAATTTATGTGGAGGTTTTGACTTTTCCTAGACATTTAGTAATAATCTTGTCTAGATATCAGCTGGTATTATCGTCTCCCTAGGCAAGATTATTACTATTTTGCACAGGAAGCACTTAGCACCATATCTATTAGAGTGTGGTTCATGAGGAGTGGAAAAGTCATCTTCATGATTTAATTGGTACTAATAATGAATGTTAAGCCGATAGTGCATGTTGAGTACAGATCTAGAGATCAAAGCATTTCATTTTAATAGTTTATTCCCGCCACTTTAATTTAAATTAATAGATAGCATACGTCATTTTCATTATAAATCTAATCACCCACTTAGAAAATCAATTCTACCAGCAATTAAAATCCACCTCCTCGTGGAATCGACACTCATCACTGTTGATCTATTCTACAATAAATTCATGCGCTTGCGAGTTCAATAAAATTTACACAATAGTGAGACTGGTAAAGACTGAGTGTGGGTAAACAATGAAGTTGTTGGTTGTCTTTTGTCTGATTTTATTCTTGCTAACTCAGCTTTGAGATGCCTGATTTTTGCCTCTTTTTGGTTGAATTCTGGTCCCCAAATGTTGTTGTTGATCATTGATTTAAGATCAACATCAAGTTAGTTAATTCTGTTTTGAAGACTGAGATGGATTTGGTCAAGTTGGTCTGACAGAGAGTTAACTCTCTTTTCTGTCTTAGCAACACAAGTTGCTACTTTGTCAATTTGTTGACCAAGGTTTTGGAGGACTTTGTTTTGGGCTGTTGCATTGTTGGTTTGCCAGTTTAGGACTGACTCAAAAGGTCTTAGGGCTTTAGGTTGTCCTGAAAAGAAAATTAGAGACTGGACATATGGCTGTGAAACAATCTTTGACTGAGAATCAATATGTTTTTCTAGAGGAGGAAAAACACCCTGATAAGTCTGAGAGTGAGATGAGAACATCATGCACTTTTGTATTGGCAATGAGGGCTCAAATGGTTTTGATGACAAGTGTTGACTTGTACTTGAACTGTATGATTGCTCTTTTTTCAACCATTTGAGGCTTTTTCTATAGATTGGCAAAGGTTGAGTGCTTCCTTGATCATTTGGAGGATTCGAAAGATGTGATCTACATTTAGTGTTTGGAACACTCTTTTTCTTTATGCACCTTCGTCTTCTCATGATTTCTAAGTCTTCGTCATTAGAGAAGCTGTCATCAATGCATGGGCAGTCGCCATCACACATATGGACTTCAGGAACATCCCATAAAAAATGACCATTAACTTTATTCAGATAGATCGGATATCCATTAGAGGAAAATCCCTGAATAGGAATATCTTCCTCCTAACCAGTTTCTTTTTCCTACTTAGCAATGATAACTACTGTACAAACTGGTCATGAGGAAGATATTCCTATTCATGGATTTTCTTTTGATGGATATCCGGTCTATCCGGATAAAGTTAATTGTCATTTTTTATGGGATGTTCCTGAAGTCCATATGTGTGATGACGACTGCCCATGCATTAATGACAACTTCTCTAATGACGAAGACTTCGAAATCATGAGCAGGTGAAGGCGTAGAAAGAAAAAGAGTGTTCTAAACATTAAATGTAGATCACATCTTCCGGATCCTCCAGATGATCCAGGAAGCACTCAACCTCTACCAATCTACAGAAAAAGCCTCAAATTGTTGAAAAAAGAACAATCAAACAGTTCATGTACAAGTCAACATTTGTCATCAAAACCATGTGAGCCCTCATTGCCAATACAAAATTGCATGATGTTCTCATCTCACTCTCAGACTTATTAGGATGTTTTTCCTCCTCTAGAAAAACATACTGATTCTCAGTCAAAGATTGTTTCACAGCCATATGTCCAGTCCCTAATTTCCTTTTCAGGATAACTTGAAGCCCCAAGACCTTTTGAGTCAGTCCTAAACTGGCAAAACAACAATGCAAAAGCCCAAAACACAGTCCTCCAAAACCTTGGTCAACAAATTGACAAAGTAGCAACTCGCGTTGCTAAGACAGAAAAGAGTGTTAACTCTTTGTTAGACTAACTTGACCAAATCCATCTTAGTCTCCAAAACAGAATTAACCGACTTGATGTTGATCTTAGATTAATGATCAACAACAACATTTAGGGACCAGAATTCAACTAAAAAGAGGCAGAAATCAAGCATCTCAAAGCTGAGTTAGCAAGAATAGAATCAGACAAAAGACAACAACTTCATTGTTTACCTAAACTCAGTCTTTACCAATCTCACCACCACTTTTCTCCACATATCAACCATTTTACACTCCTACAGCTACTCTTATTGACTACACCAAATTCTTTAGCCTTTCTCAAGCTACTCGTTTGAGTCAAGAACGGATGCAACCCAAACCTCAAAAACAATGCAAACCAAAAGTCCAACCTCAACCTGTTTCTCATCCAAGCCAAACCAGTGGACCATCTACAATTCCAACTGTTCCACCAACTGTTACGACAGTACCGATAACCACTACCACACAAACTTTCCTAACAACTCCAGAATCTCCATAGTCTACCCCTAATATACAATTGCCCCAAATATCAAAAGATAAAGCTCCAATGCACCAGTATCTTGCATCTCCAGTACTTGAATCATCTGATCTATCTTTAGAATCGTCCTCACAGTCATCCATGGATGATGAAGAGACAATTTCTTCATCATATTCAAAATCCCAAATGGCAGAATTACTAGTTTACTTATGGTTCAACCAACTGGTGAAACACAAGATCCCTCTTTTTCAGCTCCTCCATTTGTTGAAGAAACAGAGGATGAAATAGAGCAACAAGCTAGCTCTGTATCTCTTGTAAAACTATCATTTCATTCAGAAACCCATTCCAAAACTTCATCAAATTCTTGGTTTACTTTTGATGACATACCTCGTCACAAATGGACAGTTAGATTCCATGAATTCTCAGCATGGATAGATGTTCAAACAACCTGACCAAATGCCAACACTCAAGCGATTCTCAGGGAATTTAGCTTAAGATTCACATGATCTTATGAGAATGGTATGAAACTCTTGGTGAATACAAACAGCTTTAGTTCATCCAAGCTTTACCATCAGTAGCCCTAGCAGCTATTTATGAACAATTTATTGCAAGGAAAAAATATCACTAGATGAAATGTTGTTCTCTCCAACGACATCATTTAGACATCCACTATAAGCGGATGAGTATGTTTTTTTACAAACTAAATGGTTTCAATGATCCAACACTAAAGCATGTCTTTATTGCTTCATTGCCTAAGGAACTCCAGTCAGAAATTCAAAGACAGCTTACAGCAAACAATCTGGTAGTTGCAAACATTTCATTGGGAAAAATATTCTGGCTTGTGGTTCAATGTCTAGACAAGCTGTGCGAACAGAAACAATTCTTTCGAGAACCTCCCTTTACCACAGGCTGTAAAAAGTCTCCTTTTCTTGAGATTCAGTACAAAGATTAAAAGAAGTGCACATGTCCAACCAAAAAGAAAAAACATTTCCAGAAACAACCTCACCCTCACAAATCCAAAAAAGAGAGAAAACGTTTCATATTTTTCAGATTTTTCAGAAAGAAAGACCCTTCAAAATCAACCTCTTCATTGCACAAGAAAAATGTACGATGTTACATTTACAAAAGAAAAGGTCATCTTGCCAGAAACTACCCCAATAAACCCACCAAGGCAGTTAAGCTTGTGCATCATCTCCAAAATTCTGAAATGCTCTCAGAGGAAGAAGACATTGAGTCCTACTTCTCTGAACAATCAGAGCATGATGAAACAACTGCTTTCATTATAGCAAATTCCATTAATAAGTCAGAATCAGATTCAGAAAACACATCCATGGTTTTTACCATACAACCTATTGTCTCATCACCAACCATCCCTTCTGTAAAAATCTCCCTTCTTCCATCCATGTTTGAAAAGACTATTCCTGTCATTAGTTTCATTGACACTGGAGCACAGAAAAGCATGATAAACACCAGCATCCTTCCTTCTTCCAACTGGGAGAAACATCATGAATTCTTCAAAACTGCAAATGGAGAAATCTTCAAAACCTCCCTTATCACCCAAAAACCAATTGGAATCCAGTTTTTTCCAAACTGTATTATTTGGCAGAAAGTTATAGGTTCCAATCTTCCTGATAAGGATTTTCTCATAGGCTTTAACCTTCTTCACTTAGTAAAAAGACTTCATATTATAGCCACAGGAATTAGGTTCAAGCAAATGTTCCTTCCATATACAAATGTCCTTAAGCTGTATGTTCTCTCTGAAGCACCAACAGAGTTTGAGTTTCTCACTAAAGCTTTCCTTCATTACTGTCATGAAAACCATTCCTTGTTCAACCATCCATCTCCACTGTGGAAAAATTCTCAGTTCTTTGTTCATCTCCCATTCAAATTGAATGGCGATCTCAATCCCACAAAAGCTACCCATACGGGTATGACACCAACTGATCTAGAGTCAGCCCAACAAGAATGTCGTCAACTCTTGAGTCAAGGTCTCATTGAGCCCACATCTTCGGATTGGGCTTGTCAAGCATTCTATGTTGAAAAAAAGTCTGAATTGGTTCGTGGCAAAAAGAGATTAGTAATTGATTACCAACCTCCCAATGCCTTCCTTAGAGATAATAAGTTTCCTTTACCAAAAATTCAGTCCATGTTCATCCATCTTCACAATACTAAAATCTTTTCTAAGTTTGATCTTAAAGCAGGTTTTTGGCAAATAGGTGTCCATCCTTCTGATTGATACAAAACAATGTTTTGTATTACAAATGCCCACTATCAGTGGACAATCCTACCTTTCGGTTTGAAAGTGGCTCCATTTTTGTTCCAAAAACTAATGATAAAAATATTCTCTCCTATTCTCCGTAATGCATTAATTTATATTGATTATATTTTACTGTTTTCCACAGATGTTCAATCACACCAAAAGTTAGTGATTTCTTAGACATTATGCAATCTCATGGCATAATGCTCTCTGAAAAGAAAAGCGGCATTGGAAAGACATCAATCAACTTTCTTGGCATAAAGATAAAAGACGGATATTACCAGCCTGGATCGCACATTGCATATGAATTAATAAAGTTTCCAGATTCTGATCTCATAAAAAGACAGATACAACAATTCCTCGAGATTGTCAATTATTTCAGAGACTTTATTCTAAAAGTCACAATGCACACCAACCACTTTATTCTAAAAGTCAAAAATGCTCAAGAAGAATGCCTCACCATGGGGTCCTAAATAGACAAAAGCCTAAGCACTCAACTCATCTCACAGTCTCCTCCTCTACTAAAAATCCCAGCTAGTGGACAAAGGATTTTGCAGACAGATGCTAGTGATGAAGATTGGGTTGCTGTCCTTCTGGAAAAAGTAGGAGAAAAAGAAGTTTACTGTGCTCATACAAGTGGACAATTTACAGCAGCAGAAAAGAATTATCACATCATCTATAAGGAGATAATTGCAGGAAAGTATGGAATCAAAAAGTTTGAGTTCCATCTTCTCCTTATCAAAATGGATAACTCTTCATTTCCCAAAATCTTTGACTTTAAGAACAAATTGCTTCCTGACAAGCAATTGCTTAACCTCAAAGCACGGTTCACTAAGTATGATTTTACTATCCATAACATAAAAGATGACAAGAATCTTATCCTTGATTTCCTCACCAGATTAGCTATAAAAGCTCCAGCCTTGGTCACCACCATACACACCATTCCTATCATAGCAATGGCTTCCTCCTCCCCATCGTCCTCATACAAAAGGTCCTTACCTTTCAAAGCCCTCGCCCATAAAATGTTTCCTCTTGGTCTAACTTTCAATTCGGCCTTCCAGATTCAAGATTTTGCAAGAAAATTTCTCTTTCAATACTTTATGAAAATCTACTAGGCACAACCTCTCAACTTTCTAAGTTTTTACCCAGAGTATCTGTTCCTAACAAGTCTCTCTCTCGACCCTTCCAGAGATATCATAGAAGACGAGCTCTGGTACATGTGGTGTCTCATAGTCTTTTATGCAATAAGGATTGTCCTCCTTGTTCTCCTAACTCTCAGGCATATTACTCCTGAAAATGCTTCCTCCTTCCTTTGGACATTTTTAGAGTGATACAGTCCTCTCACCTGGTGAAGAAAATAACTTTAAAACATTGCAAACTTCCATAACATGAACAGACTTCCAGAAAATGAAGCTGACATGCTTACCTCTATTTTCATAGTTCATCATCCATATTTACAATACCTAGTCACAAAAGACTATTGGACACAAGACCAAGCCTTTGAGTAGAAAACCTTCTCACACTCATTTCCTATACACCATGACCCATCTGTTACATTCAGCCTCAAAGCCTTCATGTTTGAACTTAACAACATTCAGTCTCCTTCTCCAAACATTCACCATACTTCTATAGGTCCAAACCATACATTAGAGTTTTTCCCACACCATAAGCCTGGAACTCCTACCTCAGACACAAAACCCTCAGAAATTCTGATAAAAGAAGAACGTCTAGATTACACTGATGTTCTATTCCAAGATTCCCAAAATCCTTGGGAAGAATTCATATCCCTTGTGGATCAGTACTCAAGTCAGTATTCCAGTAAGAATACCATAGTACTTGAACCCTCTTGTACTATGATACCAACACCCACTTTACCTCCATCATCCTTATCTGAAAAAAGAACTACTCCAACCAGAAACTATAAAGCACGATTCAGAGCAAAAATAGTAAAAGTTAGATTTAAAGACATCCATGACACTGATTGCTTCATCTGAAATGGAAAATGCGTCTGCTCCAACAGAACTGGTGACACAACAGAAGAAGACAGCGATGATTGATCATCCAGCCTGTTAGCTCTTGGAATCTCGGCTTTAATAAAGACAGGGGCCCAGACTTGTCAAAGCATGCTTTAATTTATTAAAGTGTGCTTGCCTTTATAAAAGTTGCTTTAGTGTGTTTGCTTTTAGCTTTTACTTTAATCACATGTGCCTTTAATTATTATGTTTGTAATATGGCAATCATGATAGATGAGGTTCCGGTCTCATCTACCTACATGAATCAAGGATTTTTCCTATAAAAGGAATCATCCTTCTATGTAAGAGAATAAGTTTGGAATAACAAGGATTTTCTAGAAAACAATGGCATTCTAAATTCCTTACTTCTTTCTAGAATTAGGATTACCTTCAATTCTTTATCCCTAGAGCGATCATCTCATCTATACTGAGTATGCTCTGCACTTGTCTCTAAGTGAGGATCCTGTGCAACAGAAAAGTTTCTATGTCCCTACCTTCCTCATCCTGATCAACTATCGGAATAGTAACCAAAAATATTGTGTTCGTCCCTCTATAGCCTTAGTATTGGCTTTTTCCTGGATGATATGTATCTAGGTCTTCCTATCTGGTTTCAAGTTGGGTTTGAGGTATATAGGCTGGAAACCCGAGCATGCGGGCTATTGGTCCAAAGGATGATTAAGTTCATTATTGCGTTGATGTAACAATTCCACGCACTCTGCCATACCTAAGTGGAAGAGTTTAAACAAGTTTCGATAAATAAAGACGCCATAGCCGTTGCTGTAGCAATCCTTGAGCATTGACAGACTGGATTTTGATTGCAATAACTAAAAGATTACAATCTGAAGTTTCAAAAAATGCGGATACGAGCCGTACACTTTAAATTACCTTAATTTTGAGTTATAAAAGGAGCACACATGAGAAGAAAAGGGAGTTGTCACTCAAGGAAAAAAAAAGAAAAATAAAAAATAAGAAGGATTTCAGGGCTGTAACAGAGGATTCACGATGAACAAGACGAAGAGATCACAAATGAGAATGAGAGATCATGAGATTAAGCAGACTTCAACGTTTTCTCCTATTTTCTTGTTTTTTATTTATTCATGGGAATGTATTTGATGGCTGAAACTATTTTATTTACTATTCTATTGCAAATCATGAACTGAATTTAATTGTGGTTGAGTGATAAATGATCTTAATGGATGTTTGATTGACATATATATGTTGCTCTATATTTTCTATAGCATTTTGTTTTTATTGCATTTAATTCCTATTTTGGCTAACCACCCATTTAATGGATACTGGCTAAGAAAGAGACTAAAAAGGATCTGATTTTATGGAACTAATTAAGATAATACTTGGTTTTAGAATGGGTGTTTGACGTTGAGTAAATTCCTCTAATTCCTCTAGTTGCTCAGCCTGTGACACTTTACATTTAGTTTGTAGTCTAAAATCTGTTAGCTGATCAGCTGAATAGACATTGTTGAGGACTTCGTCATCCTTAGAGGCTACTAGGGTATCCTGGTTCTTAATAGAGGTGATCTTATCCCATTCCCCATTCCTCCTATGAAATCCTAATGGAGTAATAGCCTTTTCCCCTAACTTCTCGGACTCTTTATAGACGTGGTCACAAACAGGTACTTTGAAATGCCATAAGATCCTAGTAATCATATACCCAAGGTTAATTAGTCGAGGGCGAAAGATATAATCTAATCACCCAAGAGTAACTATATCGGAAAGGTCACTATGCCTATAAATGTTCTTAATTGCTTTAATATAAAATCCTATCTTGTCTAGAGGTAGAGATCTCCATGTTCAAACAAAATCTCTAACAAGTTTAGGATATACAATCTTCTCAATGCTTAAAGCATTCTCCTAACCTGCCCTTTGTAACAATCTCCTAACACTTCTACCACATATAGAAAGTTCATCAAAACTATCCATATCAACATCATAGGAGATAATATTCGAACATAAACCTAGATTAGAATTCTCTAGCCAAGGAAGGGGTTGGAAATGAGTTTTACTAAACTTAAGAATAGTTTTAGGACATACTGGACTCCTCATTGCCATTTTCTTTTTCCTCTCTCCCAGTCTTAATGACTTAACACCGACCATTTAAATTTGGTGTTTTGGGAGAAATTGAATAGATTAAAATGAAGATTAAAGGTATAAGAGGTAATGTGGGTGCTCAACTTGGCAAAAAATTGATAAAAATCTAGCCAGTTTTTAAGATGACTGTTTGGCTTACAGTTAGGGAGGGTTTTAAATTGGGGATTTTTTATTTTGGCTATAAAATCTTGTTTTTACGATGATGAAATAAAGTTTAAGAGGTTTATAATGATTATGGAGTTTCAATTTTTCAAGAAACACTCAATAAAATGATGAATTTTAGAGAGAGAAAGCACAACTGCTGCAGTCTAGAGAGAAAAGAGTGAAGGGTTAATGCAAATGAGGAAGAAAACCTAGGAACAATTCTATAATCGTACGAAAACAGCAAGCCATTTTTTGAAATGAGCTAACTAATTGTTAATATCCTAAACATAAGAAACCCTTAAATGTGCAAATGGTTCACCATTTATAGATATTGGTTAACTATTAATTAATGGAACACATCTCGTAAGTCTGTCTCAAAATGGTATTCATTTATTGAATAAACAGTTATCCATTATCCCTTAACTATAAATTCACACATTTGTCTTATCTTTGGCCAAAAATTGATCCATTTTAGCACATGAATCCAAAATGTCTTAAAGACTATTTTAACGCATGATTCATGAATGCATATACAAAGAAGTTTCATTTCAAACAAATGATAACACATATACAACCCAATATCCATACAAGGAAATGTATGATAGGTCCAATATCATATAAAAGTATGCTACGGTAAAATTTTCATCATCCCAAGTTTATGTCAAATTTTGATAAAATGATCCTCACTAAGGGGTTTTTTTGAAGATTCTGTAATTTGTTTTTAGTAGAAACGAATTCTAATACTATGTCCCACTTTTTAAACATGATCTCTCAAAAAATAATATCTAATCTCTATATGCTTGGTCCTAGAATGTTGCATGGGTTGACAGATTTATAGCAAGTGACATGTTAAGTTCCACTAGTAACATGTTAAATCTAAAGACCTAGATTAATTTTCCCAATCAAATAATGAAAAATTCTTTTAACAGTATGCAAATGAGATTCCTTAGAGCATGATTGAAATCTTGCAGATAATCATAAACTAAACATGATATTAGGTACATAACCTTCTTTTGTAATAGAACCATTTAAGAAAGCATTCTTAATATCCATTTGATATAAAAAAAGATGTTTATGACATATAAATGTCAAGAGCATCCTAATGGATTTTAATCTAGGTACAAGAGCGAACATGTCATCAAAATCAATTCCTTCTTGGTTGTATCATTGAGCCACTAGTCTAACTTTATTTCTTACAACTACACAAGATTCATCTATTTTATTCATAAATACCCATTTGGTGCCTATTACAAATTGGTGTTTTGGTTAAGAAACCAAAATTCACTCATTTTTTCTCTCAAACTCCAAAGGAATATTATCAGGGAACTTTTTAAGTAATTTTGAAGGAAATGATTCTGGAGGAATATTTATCATGGAACTTTTTCCTCCTTGTTGGCCTAGGAAAGTTTTTCCTCTTTCCTAGAATTTACTGTAAAGAAAAATAAACTATTTTGGAAGAATATTATTATGGAACTTTTCTTGTTGTTGGTTTAGGAGGTTTTTCCTTTTTGTTGGCCTAGGAAAATTTTTCCACTTTCTTAGCCTATAAAAAAGTCAGTAGTTCCATAAGAATATTATTAGGGAGTTTTTCCTCCTTTTTGGAGCAGGAAAAAGGTAGTCTTTTCTTGATTTGGCTTGCCCTTATAGTCTTGCCTTTTGGATTATCAGACCAAGTAAAATAGTTATCGTTGAATTATGGATCCTCAATCATCTGCAGGAGTTTTGTTTCATTAACCTTTGTTAGCTTTGTTGGGCATTGGCTTTTTTTCATTTAGCTTGCTTTTGTGGCTTGGCCCTTTTTCTTCTTAGTTACTATTTGCTTGATTGTTTCCTTAGCCTTTTTTTTTTTTGTGCCTTATTGGGGGTTAGCTTTTTTTTTTTTTTTTTTTTGCCAGGCTTGCTTTTATGGCTTTGGTTTTTGTTTGCCTCAATTTTCTCTTAGCCTTTGTTTGCTTTGTTAGGCATTGGCTTTTCGCATAGCTTACTCTTCTTGCCTTGGTTTTTCCTTTACCTTTATTTGCCTTATTAGGCATTGGCTTTATCTTGGCTTGGCGTGCTCTTCTTGCCTTGGCTTTTTTTTGTGTAGGTCTTTCCTTAGCCTTTATTTTTCCTTAGACTTTGTTGGCCTCGTTGTGTTTTCACAGGTAAGCCAATTGATATAGCTTCTGACTGTGGATGTCTATTATTTTCAATTTTAAAAAGACATGAGGTAGGTTTTACTTCCTCATGTCTTTTTCAATTTTAAGCAAATCCATTCATAAACTTAAAGTCTGTGCACATTTAAAAACTTGTATGGGTTTCTATCCATAATTGCACTATTCTGATTGTGATGATTTAGTGATTAGAATTTCAATCATCTACAACCTGGGATATTATCATCCGATAATATTACTTGTGGAAGTTTTCCTTATGGAATATAATTTGCCTTAAGTTTTTTATACCTAAACTAATAACAATTAGGCTATTGTTACCATAGTTTAAAGGTAACAATCATGGAGTTTTTCCTCTTCGTAGGTGTAGAGAAAGAAGAACAATTCTACGAAGAAACATTGTTAAGAAACCTTTCCTCTTTGTTAGTGTAAAAAGGTTTAGAGGAATATTATTATTAGGGGACTTTTCTTCTTTATTGGCCTAACTTTTCCTCTTTATTGGCTCAAAGAAAAGTGACTCATTCCACAAGAACATTATTACAGAACTTATCCTTCTTGTTGGTTGCCTAGGAAAGTATTTCCTCCTTATTGGTGTAAAAAAGTGGATTATTTTTAGAAGAAATATTGTTATGAAACATTTCAACCTTAGCAGTATAAGGAAAAAGTGAATTATTCTATGACAATATTATTAGAGAACTTTTCTTCCTTGTTGGACTAGGGAAACTTTTCCTTCTTATTGGTCTGGGGAATTTTTTTTCCTCCTTGCCATAGAGAAAAGTGACCTATTCTAGAGGAATATTAATAGGAACCTTTTTTTTTCTTATTGGCTTAGGGAAGTATTTCCCTTGTTGGCCTAGAAAAATATTTGCTCTTTCTTAGCATAAAGAAAACCTATTCTATAAGAACATCACTGGAAAACTTTTCATTCTTGTCGGCTAGGGGAGCTTTTCCTTTGCGTTGGCCTAAGAAAAAGTGAGTTATTCTGAAGGGATTTTACTAGGAAAATTTTCTCCTTATTGGCCTTGGAACGTTTTCTATTTGCGTTGGCTTAGGGAAAAGTGAGTTATTTCGGAGAAATTTTATTACAAAAATTTTTCTGCTTATTGGCCTAGGAAAAGGTGAAACATTCCATATGAATTTTATTAGGGAAAATTTTCTCCTTATTAGCCTAGGGAACTTTTTCCTGGCCTTGGAAAAAGTGAGCTATCTGAAGAAATTTTATTAGGGAAATTTTTCTCCTCATTTGTCTAGGAAAGTTTTTCCTTTACATTGGCCTAAGGAAAAGTCAGCTACTCCAAAGGAATTTTATTGGAGAAATTTTTCTCCTTATTGGCCTAGGGAAGCTTTTCTTCTATGTTGGCCTAGGGAAAAGTGAGCTATTTCAAAAGAATTTTATTAGGAAAATTTTTCATCCTTTTTTGGAGCAAAGAAAAGTGAACTATTTCCCTAAACTGTTCATCTGAACTAGAATACTAGGTGGCAATATACTTCTTCCATGACATAAGAAGGAATATAAATTGTTCTTAAATGTTTCCCATGAACAGAAGCTCTATGAAGAAATCTACTTTTCCCTTAACATAAGAGAGAATATTAATTGTTTTTAGAGTTTTTCCCTTGAATTATAATTTTAGGAGGAAATATAATTTTCCCTTGATGTAGGAAGGAATATTTCTTGTTCTTCGAACTTCTCTTTTGAACAGAAGTTCAGGAAGGAAATTTATTTTTCGCTTAACGTAAGAGGAATTTTTCCCTTGACATTAGGGAGAATATTTCTTGTTTTTAGAACTATTCCATATACTGAAGTTTTAGCGGTAAATGAGAATTTTGACTAAGCAATTCGATCAGCTCTAAAATAGTCTTGATAGTCTTGGAAACATATAGACAATGTATGAGATGATCATGAGCACTTGCCCATGATGCATATGGATTCTTGTGAGATGCATAGATATGAATATTTATGCATGCAAATGCTCATTAGTGCAGTGCATGAGTTTTTTGAAATTATGAAATAGTTTTTACATTTTGTGATCAATTACTCGAGTATATGAGTTGTATATTATCAATTGGATCAAATATTCTTAGGAGTTCAAATCATTTGTATAATCATAATAGCTAAAACGGAAAGTTCCACTTTTACAAGCTAACAATCTAAATAAGCATTTAGATATTAGTATGGAATGTCACTCAAATCAACTTTAGCTTTTTTCCCTATGGGCCTGCTATCATGGCATCAATTGTTGTGGAAGCCACTTGGAAATTTTTTCCTAAGTCTCCATAAGGTGCTTTGAATACCCTTCTATAGGCATTCTTGGAACCTCTATTCCTCATCACTATCAGTTTCCTATTGGCCCTTTTGAGTTTGTTTTGCATGAGTTCTGGCGCTTTCTTTTAGTGGCCTCACTTGCCTCCCCACAAAAGTGATTTATTAAGATTTTTTTGGTATTATGGACTTTAATATATTTAATAGGGTGTGGGCCTTTAATGTGTAAAGACCTAATGATATTCTAATTCTATGATGGGAAGACTTAGGAAAACCTAATGATAATAGGAAAAGGTTGTCCATATAAATGGTCATGGTCCTCATGTCACATGTATTTTTCTATTCTTTCTGATATCCCATCATCACAGAGAGAGCATAAAGAATATTAAAAGATACTCTAGGAGAGTACGTTGATTTGGAAGGCCAACCACACAATTCTATAAAGCAAATCAGCATTATGGATTTAAGTACACTTTCGTATAATTCATTATTGATTGTTGCTAGATACAAAGGTTTTCACCAAAAGATTTCTTATTATAACATGCTAGTCTTAATTCTAAATTAATTGGATGTTGTAATAGTTATAGTTACAGAAACTGATAAGCATAATAGCAAGAATTAAAAGGCAATGAACATGGCTATTTTCCAAGGGAAATACAGCTTAAAAAGCCACTACAAATGAATGGTTTTGAGATCAACGAATGTGAAAAAATGCATATATGTCAAAGAGATACAAAATGGCTATGTCATTTTATGTCTTTACATTGATGACATGCCAATGGTTAGAAGTGATGACAAAATGGTAAGATTTTCCAAGAGTATGTTGAACTCTAGTTTTAACATGAAAGACTTGATTTTTAGAATAAAAATTGTCAAATACATCTAACGAACTTATTTTGAGTCAATCACATTATGTGAATAAGTTCTTGGGAAATTAAATAAAAATAATTATGTTATGGTAATGACTCCTTTAGATATAAGTTTGCATCCACTTAAATAGAATACTCTAGAGTGATAAGCAATCAATGTACTTGATAAACTATACAGGGCCAGATTTAGCTTATATGATAAACAAACTTGCTACGTATATAAGTAATCTAAGGGCTGATCACTAGAAGTTACAGTGAGAGTACGCAGGTACTTATGCTATATTCATAATTATAGGATGGACTATACTAGATATCCAACTATACTAGAAGGGCACAATGATGCAGACTAGATATCTTATGTAAAAGACTTAGTTTACCAGTAGCTATATGTTTACACTAGCAAGTGCTGCCATTCCATGGAAATCATCTAAACAAATGGTGATATCCTATTTGACAATGGAATATGAATTCATTACATTGGACAAATGTAGTTAAAAGGCAAAATGACTGTGGTAAGAGATGGGCATTGATTTGGTTTGGTTTGATATCAAAATAAACTAAAAAATTTGGTTTGGTTTAGGACATGATTTTAAAAACAATCTATTAGAATTTGAATAAAATAAGATCAAAATTGAAAACACTAGTTTGGTTCAATTTGAGTTCAAAACCAATACCAATAAATAAAATATACAATCTATAATAATTTTTTTCAATTATTACCACATTCATGTACCAAATCATTCCTCACCATCACAACCATCAACATCATAAAATTTGCAAGAAAATTACAATTTGCAAAGTGCAAATATCATTATAGAAATTATAAAGCACAATTGAAAAAAAAATTCAAATATCATTATACACAAACAATGGTGCATTGTTGTGTGTTGGTGAGTGTTTATATTATTAACAACTCTCATTGCTCATCTCACAGTTGAGTCATTGATGATAAATAATGGCGAAGAAAGTAAGACAACTGACAGTAGTAGTTCAAACTAGAGATGATCAAACATAAGCTAAAGGGTAGTGATAGTACAGTGAGAATTAAAGATAAAGATTTATGGCCTAGGCTTTTTTGGTTTATTGGTTGTGATGTTAGATTAGATAAAGTAGTTACATCCATGGAGAATTGAAGATGAAGATAAACATAGGCTTTTTGATGAACTTGAAGAAGTGAAGATGTTGGCTGTAATTGGATTTAGAGAAAACAGGCCTTGCTTTTTTTGTTTGGTTATTGTGTTTATATTTACTACTCGGGAGTCGATGATACGTGGTGTTGTTATACCAGAGTAATGATGAACTAAATCATCCTTTGGACCAGTAGCCCGCATGCTCGGGTTTCCAGCCTATATACCTCAAACCCAACCTGAAACCAGATAAGAAGACCTAGACACATATCATCCGCAAAAAAGCCAATCCTAAGGCTACAGAAGGACGAACACAGTGTTTTTGGTTACTATTCTGGTGGTTAATTAGGATGAGGAAGGCATAGACACAAGAACTTTTCTGTTGCATAGGATCCTCACTAAAAGGCAAATGCAGAGCATACTCACTGTAAGTGAGATGAACGCTCTAGGGATAAGGGATGAAAGATAATTTGAAGTCTAGAAAAAAGTAAGGGATTTAGAATGCCCTTGTTATCCGAAAACTCTTGTTATTCCAAACTTGAAAATTACATAAAGGATTATTCCTTTTATAAGGGAAAAATCCCTGTAGCAAGATGAGACAGGACCCTTATCTGTCATGACAACTATAACACACTAAAGCACGCCAGACAAGACTTTTACAAAGCACGCCAGACAAGATTTTATTAAAGCCTTGATTCCCGCGATGACAGACTAGATGGATGATCAGTCGTCGCTATCTTCTTTTGTAGTGTCACCAGTTCTAGAAGAACAGACGCACTTTCCATTCCAGATAAAGCAATCAGTGTCATGAATATCTTCAAATCTGACTGTTTTCATTTTTCCTTCAAACCTTGTTGGATAAGTTCTGAATGGAAGAGTTCTTTTTTCTAGTAAGGTTGGTAGTAGAGGCACAGTTGGTGTTGGTATTATGGTAGTACTTATCCACAAGCGACATGAATTCCTCCCATGGATCTTGGGAATCTTGGAATAAAACACTTGTGTAGTCTGGACTTTCTTCTTTTATCAGGATTCCTGAAAGTACAAGATCTGAAGTAGATGTTCCAGGCTTATGGTGTGGAAGAAATTCTAAGGTATGTGTTGGACCTATAAAAGTATGATGAATCTCGGGTGAAGGAGATTGAACATTGTTAAGTTCAAAAGGTAGGCTTTGAGGATGGATGTAACAGATGGGTCATGATGAATGGGAAAATAGTGTGGAAAGGTTTTCCATTCAAAAGCCTGATCCTGTGTCCAGTAGTCTCTTGTGACTAGGTGTTGGAAATATGGTCTATGAACAATGAATACCGATGTGAACAAATCTTCTTCTTGGTTTGGGAGTATGTTCATTTGATGGAAATCTATAATGTTTTGAAGTTGCTTTCGCCACCAAGTAAGAGGAATGTACCACTCTAAAAATGTCCAAAGGAGAGTGGAAGCATTTTCAGGAGTGTTGATGTGCCTGAGAGTTAGGAGTACTGGTAAGACAATCCTTATAGCATAAAGGACTGTAAGACACCACATATACCACAGTTCATCTTCAGTGATATCCCTGGAAAGATCAAGAACAACACTTGTAAGAAATAGATATTCAGGATAAAAACTTGAAAAGTTGAGGGGTTGTGCCCAGTATATTTTCATAAAATACAAGAACAGAAATTTCCTAGCAAAATCCTGTATTTGGAAGGCCGAACTAAAGGTTAAACCAAGAGGAAACATTTTCTGGGTGAGGGCTTTAAAAGGCAAAGATTTTTTGTAGGAATAGGGGGATGATGAGGAAGCCATGGCAATTATGGGAATTGTGTGGATGGATGTGATTAATACAAAGGTATTTATAGAAAGCCTGGTAAAGAAATCAGGGATGAGATTTTTATCGCCTTTGATGTGGTGGACAGAAAAATCATACTTAGCAAACCATGCTTTAAGACTCAGCAGCTGTTTGTCAAGGAGCAACTTGTTTTTAAAGTTAAAGATTTTAGGGATAGAAGAGTTGTCCATTCTGACTAAAAAGTTGTGGCTGAAAAGATGGAACTCAAATTTTTTAATTCTATATTTTACGACAAGTATCTCCTTATAGATTATGTAATAGTTCTTTTCTGCTGGAGTGAACTATCCGCTAGAAAGAACACAGTAGGATTCTTTTTCGTTATCTTTTTCAAGCAAAATGGCCGCCCAATATTCGTCACTAACATCCGTCTGGAGAATTCTGTGTCCATTTGCAGGGATTTTGAGTGGAGGTGGTGACTGTCATATATACTTGAGTGCTTTGATGGCTTTTGTCTGCTTAGGACCCTATGGTGGGGCATTCTTCTTTAATAGCTTTGACAAGTGGCTGGTGTGAATTGATAATTTTGGAATGAAGATGGAAAAGATGGAACTAAAATTTTTTGATTCCATATTTTATGGTAAGTATCTCCTTATAGATTATGTGATAGTTCTTTTCTGCTGGAGTGAACTGTCTGTTAGATCGTCACTAGCATCCGTCTGAAGAATTCTGTGTCCATTTGCAGGGATTTTGAGTGGAGGTGGTGACTGTCATATATACTTGAGTGCTTTGATGGCTTTTGTCTGCTTAGGACCCTATGGTGGGGCATTCTTCTTTAATAGCTTTGACAAGTGGCTGGTGTGAATTGATAATTTTGGAATGAAGATGGAAAAGATGGAACTCAAATTTTTTTATTCCATATTTTACGGTAAGTATCTCTTTATAGATTATGTGATAGTTCTTTTCTGCTAGAGTGAATTGTCCGCTAGCAAGAGCATAGTAGGATTCTTTTTTCTTATCTTTTTCCAGCAAAATGGCCGCCCAATATTCGTCACTAGCATCCGTCTGGAGAATTCTTTGTCCATTTGCAGGGATTTTAAGTGGAGGTGGTGACTGTCATATATACTTGAGTGCTTTGATGGCTTCTGTCTACTCAGGACCCCATGGTGGAGCATTCTTCTTTAATAACTTTGACAAGTGGCTGGTGTGAATTGATAATTTTGGAATGAAGATGGAAAAGATGGAACTCAAATTTTTTTATTCCATATTTTACGGTAAGTATCTCCTTATAGATTATGTGATAGTTCTTTTCTGCCGGAGTGAATGTCCACTAGCAAGAGCATAGTAGGATTCTTTTTCGTTATCTTTTCCAAGCAAAATGGCCGCCCAATATTCGTCATTAGCATCTGTCTGGAGAATTCTTTGTCCATTTACAGGGATTTTGAGTGGAGGTGGTGACTGTCAAATATACGTGAGTGCTTTGATGGCTTTTATCTGCTAAGGACCCCATGGTGGGGCATTCTTCTTTAATAGCTTTGACAAGTGGCTGGTGTGAATTGATACTTTTAGAATGAAGTCTCTCAAATATAATTCACAATCCCGAGGAATTGTTGAATCTGCTTTTTTTGTGAGATCTTTATCAGGAAACTTTGTCAATTCTTGTGCAATGTGCGGTCCAGGCTGGTAATGTCCATCTTTAATTTCATGCCCAGAAATTTGATTGATGTCTGACCAATGCTACTTTTCTTTTCTGATAACATGATACCATGTGCTTGCACTATCTTCAAGAAATCATTGAGTAATTTCTGGTGAGAAGTAATATCTATAGAAAAGAGCAAGATATCATCAATGTAAATTAATGCATGATGTAGAATTGATGCAAAGATTTTTGTTATCGCCTTTTAGAAAAGGGATGAAGCCACTTTAAGACCCAAGGGTAAAACTTTCCATTGATAATGAGCATTGGGTATGCAAAAGGCTGTTTTAGGACGATTAGAATGGTGAATTCCAAGTTGCCAAAATCATGCTTTAAGATCAAACTTAGAAAATATTTTAGCATTTTGGAGATGGATGAACATGGACTGAATTTTTGGTATAGGAAATTTGTCATCTTTCAAAAAAGCATTGAGAGGCTGATAGTAAATTACCAGTCTCTTTTTTTCACGGACCAGTTCGAACTGTTTCTCGACATAAAAGGCTTGATAGGCCCAATCAGAAGATGTGGGCTCAATGAGACATTGACTTAGGAGTTGATGACACTCTTGTTGTGCTAACTCTAAATCTGAAGGTATCATGCCTGGATGAGTTACCTTTGTGGGATTAATGTCCTCATTCAATTTGAATAGAAGTTGAATGAAGAACTGAGAATTTTTCCATAAAGGAAATGGATGATGAAACAAGGAATGATTTTCAGGACAAAACTGAAGGAAGGTTTTTGAAATAGACTTAAAATCTGGTGGAACTTCATTAAGAGCATATAGCTTATGGGTATTTGTGTATGGAAGAAACATCTGTTTGAAACGGATTCCTATGGCTGTAGTCTGAAGTTTTTTTACTACCTGAAGAATATCAAAACCGATAAGAAAATCCTTATCTGAAAGGTTAGATCCAATGACTTTCTACCATATAACACAATTAGGGAAAAATTGTATTCCAATGGGTTTTTGGGTGATAAGGGAGGTTTTGAAAATTTCTCCACTTGCTGCTTTGAAAAACTCATGATGTTTTTCCCAACAAAAGGAAAGCAAGATGTTGGGATTAATCATGCTTTTTTGTGCACCAATATCAATGAATCCTATGATAGGAATGGGTTTGCTGAATTTGGAAGGAATGAGTTAGATTTTGACTGATGGAATGGTTTGTGAATGAGTAATGGACTGAATGGTGAAAACCATAGACTCATTGTTTGACTGTGAGTCTGATTCATCAATGGAATCAGCTATGATGAAAGCAGTGGCATCGTCATGCTCAGATTGTTCAGAAAAGTTAAACTCAATTTCTTCTTCTTCTGAGAGCATAGATGAGTTCTGAAGGTGATGCACACACTTAACTGCTTTGGTTGGCTTATTAGGCTAGTTTCTAGCAAAATGACCTCTCTTCTTGCAAATGTAGCAACCTCCTTTTTTTTGTGAAGACAAAAAAGATTTTGAAGGATCTTTCTTTCGAAAAAATCTAAAGAGTTTCTTTTCTTTTTTGGATTTATGAGGATAAGGATGTGTTTGGAAATATTTTTTCTTTTTGGTAGGGCAAGTACATTTTTTCTTTTCCTTGCACTAAATCTCAAGGAAAGGAGATTTTTTGCAAGTAGTGGTGAAAGAAGGCTTGTTTTCCATGAGGTCTCGAAAGAACTTTTTCTATTCACACAGCTTGTCTAAACATTGAACTGCAAGCTGAAAAATTTTCCCCAATGAAATATGAGCCACTTCTAAATTATTGGCTGTCAGCTGTCTTTGGATTTCTGGCTGCAATTCCTTTGGTAAAGAAGCAATAAAAACATGTTTAAGGGTAGGATCATTGAGACCATTGAGTTTATAAAACAGCATACTCATTCTCTTGTAGTGAATGTCTAAGTGTTTTCGCTGTAGAGAACAACACTTCATCTGAGGGTATTCTTTTCTAGCAGAGTTAATTACTGCTGCTGGTTCACCTATAAATTGTTCATAAATAGCTGCAAAAGTTACCGATAGTAGAGCCTTAATGAATAATATCTGGCGATATTCACCAAGGGTTTCATACCATTCTCTGAGAGATCCGGTGAATCTAGAGCTAAATTCCCTAAGAACTGCTTGAGAATTGGCATTAGGTCTGGACATAATTCATGGAATCAACTGTCCATTTTTTTATGAGGTATGTCATTAAAAGTGAACCAGGAATTGGATGAAGTTTTAGAATGAGTTTCAGCATGCTGAGGAGGCTCTTCTGTAGCTGTTGATCATCTTCAGTTTCTTCAACTACTAGAGGAGCTGAAGAAGATAGTTCTTGAGTTTCTGTGGCTGGTTGGACCACGAGTAAGCGAGTGATATCTACCTTTTGAGATTCAGAATCAGATTTAGAATTTGAAGATAAAGAAGTTATATCTTTATCATTTGTGGATGATTGAATAGAGGTGTCAGAGAACTCAGATGTTGGATCAAGTACTGGATCTGCTGAGTATTGGTGCATGGGAGCTTTATCTTTTGGTAGTTGTATTTCAGGTGTAGACTGTGGAGATTCTGAAGTAATTGAAATAGGATGAGTGTTGGCAGCAGAGCTGCTATACTGAGCTGGTTAAATATAAGGTTGAGGTTTTGGTTGGTACTATTTTTGTGGTTTAGGTTTAGTTTGCATTCTTTCTTGACTTAAGCGAGTTGCTTGAGAAAGACCAAAGAATTTATTGTAATCGATGGGAGTTGTGGTAGGAGTATAGAATGGTTGGTATGTTGAGAAAAGTGGTGGTGAAACAGGCAAAAATTGAGATTGGTTAAACAATGATGTTGTTAGATGTCTCTTATCTGATTCAATTCTAAATAACTTTGCTTTGAGGTGCCTGATTTCTGCCTCTTTTTAGTTAAATTCTGCTCCCCAAATATTGTTGTTGATCATAGATCTGATATCAACATCAAGTTGACTCATTCGGTTTTGGAGACTGAGATGAATTTGATCAAGTTGGTTTGACAAAGAGTTGACTTTGTGTTCTATTTTAACAACACGGGTTGCTACTTTGTCAATTTGTTGACCAAGGTTTTGAAGGACAATGTTTTGGGCTTTGGCATTATTGGTTTTCCAATTAAGAACTGCTTTAAAAAGTTGAGGAGGTTATGGTTGTCCTAATAAAGCTATCGAAGACTAGACAAAAGGTTAAGCTACAATTTTTTATTGAGAATCAGTATGCTTTTCTAGAGGCAGAAAAACATCCTGATAGGTTTGGGACTGAGATGAGAACATCATACAATTTTGAATGGGCAAAGCAGGTTCGAAAGGTTTGGACAACAAGTGTTGACTTGTACATGGCTTGTATGATTGATCTTCTTTTTTGAGCCAATTGAGACCTTTTCTGTAAATGGGTAAGGGATGGTTGCTTTCTGGATCATCTAGAGGATCTGAAGGGTATATTTTGCATCTTGTCTTTGGAGAAGGCTTTTTCTTTCTACGCCTTTGTCTTCTCATGATCTCAAAATCCTTATCATAGAAGAATCTGTCATCGATGCAGGGGCAGTATGGATCACACATATGGGCTTCAGCAAATATCCCATATAAAGTGACCATTAATCTTATCCGGGTATACCGAATATCCATCAGAAGAAAATCCTTGAATAGGAATATCTTTTTCTTGTCCTATTTGTACAGCAGTGATCATTGCTGAATAAAAAATGAAAATCCTTAGTTCTTCTGGATCTGGAGTTCTGAAGACAGTTTTAACCGTGCCATCAGCACGTCTTTCAAATTGAGCTTGTGAGGTTTGAACTGGTTGAGAGTTTTAGTGATACTACTCATAGTTGGAGATCCACTCAAGTGGTATGAGCTAGAGTAATTCTTGTTTGGAAATTTGCTTTGGTATCTGAATGATTGTGGGAGTGGACTCTGTATCTGCCAATATCATCAAAGCATCAGATGATGCTTGAGGAGTAGGGAGGTCCAATGCATGATTTTGTAACCGATACACTAGTTGATGGTGAAGGGTGGCAATTTTAGAAGTCACAGTTTGTTTAGCGCCTTGGATCTAGATCTGAACTTTTAAGGCTGTTGGAAGGTTTGTGTCATCAAGAAAAAGGTTAAAGTTTGGATAAAAGGTCAAAAGTACACTACCAGCATGGAGTGTTGTAAGAATTGTGCCGATCTCGGCATGTTGATACTGTTTAAACCTTATATCCAACAAGGCTACCCCAGCTGATACTGGAAGACCTTTTCTTCCATAAAAAGTAAGGATCAATTTATACCTCTGAGATAGAGGTGTGTATAACCTTCCCTTTTCCATTGCACCACAAGTTCTGGTGGGATTTCAAGAGTAACATATTACTCAGCCTGAATGGCTTGAAGAGCACATTGATCCAGCCCAGAAGACTGAACATACTCTTTAGGCAAAGGTCGTTTAGTAGAAATATGAGACTTAATACTTCGAATGATGGGACTCTTTTGTTTGTACATATGATAAGGACTCATTACAGAGAGTTGAGACTCAGAGATTTCTGCAAAATCTAGCACATAGGAGTACTCTATTAGTTGTTTTATCTTAGACGCTATATGTTTTTTACATGATTTTGGAATATTTAAAGTAGATGAGAGTGACACAGGAGCTAGATTTAAACTGGAAGCTAAGGAAGTTGAAGATGTTGAAGCTAAAGTTGAAGCCATATGGTGAAGATTCTTTCTAGAATTCAAGTAATCTAACAATCCTAATCCTTTGATATCACCTCTATGGTGTGTTAAGATGTATTATAAGTTTTTTAGCTTGCCTATTATATAACCTCTTCTATTATGCAACATGGCATTCTTTAAACTTACAAAATTATCCTCAGGTTATTTGGTTTGGTTTTGGTTATGAGATTTTAAAATAAGAAATGAATCATTATAATTACTTTGTTCAATTTGAAATAATTGATTTTTTTTATTAAAAAGGTACTAAACCGAAACTAAAAAAATCAAATCAAATCAAACCGGCATATTTAGGGCTCTGTTTGGTTTTGCCCAACCCTAGGCTGTAGAACTTCTCGAAATGTATTTCAAAATGGCCAAATCCTACAATTTGTGTACATTATGATAGTCAATCTGCAATTGGAGGGGCATAGACCAATATGTAAAATGATAAATCTAGACACATACGTCATATATATAATATTATTATACAAGTATTCTCTATTAGAGTTTTTTCTATTAACTATGTGAAGTCAAAGAATAACATTGCAAATCCGCTAAACAAAAAGTTAAACAAAGAGTTAGAAGAAAAATCATCGAGGACAATGAGCCTAAAACCATAGAATAAAGAATATTTTTACAAAGGAAAACCCAACATAGCATACTTGAGATCCCAAGAATTAGGTTAAAAAAGCCAACGTAATTATAAAGCACTTTATTGGATCACAGTGGGGGTTACTATGATGAAAACAATTATGCTTATAAAAGAGAAAAAGGGTAAGCTATGCTTTTAATGATTTTTTATGCATCGGGAATCCAAGCAAAGTAAGGTGGGTTACTTTTTGTTTGAGAAGTCACTATATGAGAAAGAAATGGGCCTGTTTTAAATAGAATTGTTTAGGGCTTAATTCTAAGAAGCTCTTATAGAATCAAGTCGACGTTTAGGGCCAAAACGAATATAAATATAAGAATTCAAAATTGTTAGGAAAGATTTCTGAAAGACAAAATAGTTTGATGGCATTATGTCTACTTAGTTTAAAGTTTGAGACCTACCTATTGTAGGTAGGTTTTGATATGTTGAACTCCATCACCAAAATCAAAATAATTTTTGATATTAGAAATATTGCTTTTATATTTTTCGTCAATTTTCATTCATACTTATGTTCCTGAATCTGTTCAGATTGACGAATTCTACATGCCTTTTGTCAATCCTTACCAATTGTACAAGAAAACCCGCTCTCTTACTCAAAGTAGGATGAATATTGGAAAAATATAATACATAGATGATTGAGAATCTCCTCTATAAGCTCTTTATAATGAATCATAGAACTCTCAAATTGGTGTTTGGGTAAATAAGAAATTAAATCTCAAAGGGCACCAATTGGTTTTAAAAAAATGAAGGGAAAATTGGCAAATCCTACATTAGAAAAGTGACTAAGAACCAAAGGATTTATATATACTTATATGGATGCAAATCACAGATCAATTTGGCTTAGCTCATGTATGCTCACGTCTCTTATGTACACTAATGCCATCCAAATTTGAGTTAACCAACCTTAGTTTCTTTTGCCACTTTCTTTTTATTATGTACTAGAATAATGGTATTAAAATTAAACTTGTGCGTGTAATAGCTAACCCAATTAGATTCCATAATAGTTCCCATAATTACGGGTGGGCAAATGGTTTGATTTTTGTTGAATTGAAGTAAACTGAATCAAAATTTCCTAGTGTGGTTTGGTTTAGTTTTAAAGGGAAAAATTGACCAGGTCATAAATTGAGGAACCAATTAATTTGTGTTTGGTTTAGTTAAAAACTTAACTAAACCAACAAATTGATCAGTTCTTCCACTTAAGACTCAAAAATATTGGAAAATAAAAAATATAAATAAATAAAGAATTTCTAAACTTATAATCTCACACACATAAACAACACCCTCTCCTTCCCTCTTTTATGCCAATTGACACACATATTTACCATCTTTCTCTCACTCCATCTCTCTCACACCAACATTTACACCCTCACCATCTCTCTTCTCATCTCATGCCAACACACTTACATACCATCCACTGCAATCACTTATCAGCCACCCTTTCGCCGTTCATCTCACTATGACACGATTGTAATCGCAACTGCAACCAACCTATTGTAGTTCATCTCGTTGCTTTGTGTTAGCCTTGCCTCCAATTCATCATGCTCGTGTCAGTCTCGCCTCTAGTTCACTGCAATCATATAATTGGCAGCCTGCCATTGATATCATACTGATGGAGTTATGTAACTTGTGTTGGTTATTTTTTATTTATTCAGTGATTATTCTCTAATATTTTGTCCTTAATTTTTGAGTTGGGATTATTAGATTAGGATTTAATTTGTTAGTGTTTTATAAATAAATTCTTTGAATGAATCAAGAAATTAATGAGCAATATATTTACCAATAAAATGGCCTCATTTTGAGCCAAACCAAAATATTTTGTTTGGTTCAGTTTGACTCATATGTGGTTTCAATTTTGAAAAGCTGATTGGTTTTAGTTCGATTTGATTATAAGGTTGAACTAAACTGAACCGAATCGAATTATGGTAGCCTTAGTTGTAATAGGAATTGACAAAGCTTAATAACAAGAATTAAAAAGCAATGAACATGTCTATTTTCTAAAGGGAAATGCATCTTAAAAGGCTATTACAAATGATTAAAGGTAGCAAATAATTTCAACTGTTAATTTATTTAAATTTAAAAGTTAGTGCATACTTTTCTCAACCAAATTGCCCTTACGAATTCTATAGATTGGCAATATACAAAAAAAATCCAAGTGATTTTCTACTCTTTTTTCTCAAGAAAATACTCGCTTGCTTTAGACTTTGATGTGATAGAGTTTAAACACTAGTTTGAAGTTTGTAGTGAGAGTAAGTTCAAACACTAGACTATTTGAATCTGTTGTCTCTTGGAGATAGATGCCAATATAGTCTAAGCACTATTGAAACAATGGCAAATCTGTTTTAGGGACACTATCTTTACCGGCCTTGAGTTATCTTTTTTGTTTTTTTACATATTGTTGTACGTTATTATATATCTTTACTGTTTTAATTTTATTATTATAACTTGTGATGAGTGTGAAGAACTTCTTAATAAGCTGAAGTGCACTATTAGAGTTCTCTTCTAGTTTTTCCTAGGAAGTTAAGTGGTGTACTTTTGCTTGCATATCTATCTTATGTCAGTTACTAATAGTGGAATGTAATCAAATGACAATTGATAACAACCAATAAACTAGAACTTCTAACCCTGCTCCTACTTTGACTCTTATTATCTCAAAGAAAAACTTGATAAACTCACTAACCAAAATTTTAAACAGTGGCAACAAAAAATGTTCTTTTACTTGACCACCTTGAATCTTACAAGATTTTTTAAATGAAATACTTCTATATCCAGCGAGAGTGAAATTGATGTTTGAATGATTAATGCAATTGATGCTTGGAATCATTCTAATTCTTTTTGCAAAAGTTATGTGTTGATTATCTTGAGTGATTCTTTATATAGTATGGATGTTGGAAGAAAAAAGTCAAGGAGCTTTAAGGTTATTAGAATAAAAATATAAAATTAAGGAAAGTACATCCATTGAGCACACCTCTTGTTTGGCTTGTGTTGGCCTTTAAAGTGTTTCAAGGACTCATGATTGATGAGAGTCATGAACTCTTTAGGTCATAGGTAGTGTTGCCACGTTTCTAATGTTCAAACCAATGCATACAACTCTTTATCAGAAGTAGGGTAATTTAAGGCCACTCCATTTAGTTTCTCACTGAAGTAAGCTATTGGTTGCCCCTCCTACATTAGGATTGTGCCTATATTAATACCTAAGGCATCACATTCAACTTTCAATGTTTTTGTCAAGGGCAATAAGGGCGCATTGGTTAGCTTTTACTTGATCATTTGAAAAGCATTCTCTTGCTCTTCTCCCCACTAGAATCCAACATCTTTTTTTATTACTTTGGTAAGTGGTGCGACCAAACTGCTAAAGTCTTTCACAAATTTTTTATAGATGCTATCAAGCCCGTGAAAGTTTTTCACATTACTTACGCTTATCGGACTCGCCCATTCCTGGATTGCACGTACGTTGTCCTCATCAACCTGTATTCCTTATGCACTCATAACAAATCCTAGAAACATAATTTTATCGATGCAAAAGGTACCCTTATTCATATTAGCAAAAAACTTTTCTTTCGTTAGCACATCTAAAATAGATTTTAAATGTACATCCAAGTTTTTGCTATATATGAGGATATCATCAAAATAAACAACAACAAACTTGCCAATAAAAGCTCACAAAACATGATTCATAAGTCTCATAAAAGTGCTCGGAGCATTAGCCAGACCAAAAGGCATGACTAACTATTCATACAATTCATATTTTGTTTTAAAGACAATTTTCCATTCATATCCTTTTTTCATTCTAATATGATGATATCCACTTTTCAAATCAATTTTGAAAAATACATAAGACCCGTGCAATACATCAAACATATCATTTAGCCTAAGAATGGGATGTCAATACTTTAACATTATGTTATTGATAACTCGACAGTCAATACACATCCTCCACGTTCCATCCTTCTTAAGAACTAACAAAACTGGAACTGCACATGGGCTCATGCTTTTTATCACTACCTTTTTTCCATCAATTCATTAACCTACCTTTAAAGTTCATTTGTCTCCTCCGAGTTACTCCTATAGGCTGGTAGATTTGGAATAGTTGCACTAGGCATGAAATCAATCTGATGCTTAACCCTCGAATTGAAGGTAAACCATATGGTATTTCCTCGGGAAAGACATCCTCATATTCCTACAAGAGAAAGCAATAGAACTAGGCAAAGTAGGGTCAAGTTTGTTAGTGTTTAAAATGTCTCTTTATACAAAAGTACAATCATTGGTTGATGTGAAAAGCAACACTTTTTTTTTTATCTCACTAGCTCTTGTGTAGAAATTCTTTGTTGTTATCATCAAAATTACAATTTCTATAACCTTTTAGGCTAACACAGAAAGGGATCTATTATTAAGAAAATGTAACCATATAAAAATTGAAGTCTATATTGATGCAGATTGGGCTAGGAGTTAACTAATAAAAGATTAGCTTTTGGCTATTGTACCTTTGTTGGAAGCGATTTTGTTACTTAGCAAAGCAAGAAACAAAATGTGGTGGCTATGAGTAATGTTGAAGGTTTGTTTAGATCAATTGCTTGTAAGATTTGTGAAGTAATGTGGATTAAATAGCTCTTAGAAGAGTTAAAGATTTCAGAATCCTCACCAACTAAAGTATACAATGATAATAAAGCAGCCATCTTAATTGCTCACAATCCTGTTTTGCATGATAGTATAAAGCATGTGGAGGTAGATAAACATTTTATTAAAGAGAAACTCAATAATGGATTGATTTGCATGCCATATATTCCCACTACCAAGCAGATTGCTGATATACTTACAAAAAGGCTACACAAGAAGTAGTTTGATAGTTTAATTAGCAAGCTAGTAAAGGAAGAAATCTTCAAACCAACTTGAAAGTGAGTATTGGAAAATAAAAAATTTCATTGAGATATTGCCTTATTTTAAGAGATTTGGTTGACATATTTTGGGTAAGTTATTCAATTAAGAGAAAGTGAACTATAGAAGACTTTATCTCTATTCTTCTCTTCTCTTTTAAGTTTATAAAAACATGAAAGGCTAATAAAGATTCAAGAAGTTTATAAAATATCAAATAACCGCAAAGAAAATAGTAAAAATTGATGTGAAGTTAGGTGCTTATCATCATTTTTTAATCAAAATTTTCACGCCATTATTTTGGTGGTTGCTCCAAACCATAAGATGATTTACAAATTTATAGGCTTTCTTTTCTTATCTTGGAGCTATAGAGCACGTAGGCTTTATGCTTAATGTGTAGAAAGTGATGATAATACAACAAAATCCTTATATAGTCATAATATTGAGACAAAACTAATTTTATCATTATGACGGGATTATAACATAATAGGGGTGTAGTTAAAAAAATTATTGTTTTAACTTAGTTATCTTTGTAAGTGATATAGAAATAAAATATGTATTACATTAATAATTAGTTAGTGGAGTATATCAAATCCAATGTACAGACATTAATAAAAGAGATGGCATAGTTTCAAAAAAACTAACAAATGTATTTATCCAATGTTAAGAATATGAAAAACTATCTTAAAAGTCTAATTGTTTGCATTCTATTTAACATTTTTCTCTTAATGTAAATTTATAAATGCTGTACAATAATTTGGTAACAACTCTTAAAAGTAAATCTTTATTTCCAACAACTTTATAAATATATTTTGGGGTCATTATCATTTCACTACTTCATGAATTATAAAATATTGAATGAAAATAAGAAATATTGTTCTTTATCATTTTACTATTATAACTTTACTAAATCATTCATTTTACTACTTTTCTATTAAAATCGTTAGTTGAACAGAAAGTTGACTAGCAAAATATCAATTTCACCTTTTATAATAAAAATACACAAATAGAAATATCAAATAATAGATGAAAAATTATTGGTATCCCCTTAAATTAAATTATGAATAGCCCCAAATTTATTCTTAAAAAAAAATAACAATAATCCATTGGATATTTTTGTTAAAAAAACACAATCTACTCTTAAAAAAAAGGAATAAAGGTTATCTACAGAATCAACGCTTTCATATTTAAGGTTTTTTAGAATACAATTTGTCTTTTTTTAACAAAAATATTCTAGGGTATTTTTATTAATTCACTACTTTTATAGTTATAATAAATTCATAGTTATTCATAAAACTCATAATTAAAATTATTATTACTAAATTTAAGGGCATAACAGTAGTTTTACATCTACTATTTGATTCATTTATTTTTTTCATTTTACCATAAAGGGTAAAATTAATACTTTATTAGTCAACTAATTGGTCAAATAATGGTTCTAACAAAAAAAAATGATAAAATGAAATGTTTTGCAAAGTTGCGATAGTAAAATGATAAGAAACAAACTTCTTATAATTATTTAATATCTTACAATTCTTCAAATAGTGAAATGATGATAACCCTATATTTTATTTCATCTTAAACTTTTAATGTAATATAGTATATACTTTTTGCAATATACAAATAATTATTATTTTGTAGGGGCAAGTTTTTAAGTTGAGATCTGAAAAGTTTATAACTTATTATAATATAAAATGCAAAAAGCCTATATAACTTATTATAATATAAAATTTATTCTTATTTATAGTTGTCTTAAATTAATAATAGAGTTTTTAATTATTGTGGAGATTATTTTTATTATAATATTACTATAAAGAAATTTTACTGTACAAAATAAATGTATTATCTGAACCCGATTCTCCATGGAAGCCGCTTGGCTTAGGGTGAGCTTTCACCTAAACGGAACTAAACCCGAATTTTTATTCAGTTTTTGGTTCGGCTCGGATTGACCGTAGAAACCGAACAGATTGGATTCTCAGTTTTGCAATTCGATTCGGGTTAATAATAAAAAACACCCTTACATTGAAAAAAAATTAACTAGAAAAATGCTCAAACTGAAACCTTTACACTGCAACCCGATCCCAATTGACAAATGCCAATTTTCCAAAACCACAAAACAAACCCTAACAGCCAGCATCTCCTCGATTCCTCTCTTGAATCTGGCCGCCGGCTGCCTCCACGACGGCACGACACCCAGCACAGTCTCACGAGTCGCCAGGAGTCCACGACAGCACGGCCTTATCTCTCCTCTCTCAAATCAGCCCATGCCAGCCGCCGACGGCCTCAGTCGATGACAGCAGCTCACGACACTAGATCACGCCTCACGATAGCCTAAGCCTCAGCTCACGACAGCAACCTCAGCGAATCAGGCACAGCCAGCACAACAGCAGCCTCGCAGTCGCAGCTCCCATCAGCCACCGTTACGCCTCCCGGTTGTTTCAGCTGGCCGTCAGCTCTTCACGGTAACTTAAGTGATAAAAAGAACTTGAGATGATATTAGTGTTGATTAATTATGCTGTCATGAGGTCTAATTTACGATTATTAATTATGCTCATCGGTCATCTGTATGACGTATGTTCATAATTATTCATAATTGTATAAATTTTAACTTCTGAAAATTTGAAGCAAATTCATTGTATAGGAAGTAATATCTTGAATGCTTCAAGTGTCAAGTTGAATCTTTTTCTCCATTCAGTTAGGCCTCTGTCAGTACCAACTTGGTTAGATCAACGGTTCGTCATTTAGGGCATTAAAAGTAGAAGAAAAGTGAAGTACCTGTTACCATTCAAGGTCTTTACTTAACACCAAGTCCTCGGACAGATTTTTCAACACAACATACCTTTTTTCTAGGCAATTTCTGCTAGCCATGAGACCTTTGAAAATGAAAGTAAATATTTTTAATTTGAAACCATGGTTGTTTAGATTTCCAGCCATAGACTCAAGTCAATGTGTTTAGTATTGGCAATTTTATTGTGTTCAGTTTCATGAGTCAACAGAAAGCAATAAATGTAATTTTAAGGAACTTGCTAGCTGCAGAATGATTCCAGTAGCTCTTCTTATCTTGTTATCTTGTTTTTGTTTAGATTCATTGGTCTATAGCACTTTCTGTGTAAATTCGGTCAGTTTTATCATTGCAGTATTTTCTCAACTCGTAATGTTGTGTGAATGTTAGTGAAGACATTATTTGGAACTTTAGAAAGGCATATGAAACCTTTTGCAGAATGGAGTGATTTGTTTGTTGATGGAGGATGGAGATGGTTTTATTTTATCCAATGATTTCTATTTGTTTTTATTTATTTGGATTAACGTCATGACTTTGAAGTTGTTTTCTTTATTGTTGTACTTCATTGTAGAATATTTTGAATTTGTTGTTTTAGTATTCCAATATTTTTCGTCATTTGGTGTTTTACCTTTTTTTTAATTGTGGTTTCTGTAACCCGAATTAGTAACCTGACCTGAATTAATAACCCAAACCCTTTTTTGTAACCCGAACCATATTTGAACCCAAGTAACAACCTGAACCTGAACTGAATTATGAGCTCAACCAAGCCAAATTAGATCCCGAACTGAACCGTTTTGAAATAATTTTTCAACCTGTTTGGGTTGAATTCTTAAACCTGAATGGGTTGCAAACTGAACTGAAGATCAAAAAACCAAACCAAAAACCGAAATGCCCACCCCTATGCATGGGTATTACCACGCACGGATCTGAATAACATTTGTGGATCTGCGTTGCACATACATCTAGATCCAGAGTTTGTACGGTCATTCTTCTTGAACTGAATGTATCAGTATTGCATGTTTACATTTTGAAGTGTTTCAAGTTGTAATTAAAGTATCCTCGCCTTAGGCTCAAGATATTAGGAGAGGGAAGACGATATGAGCGGATCAAGGGAAGAATCTCCCGATTGGCTGCGTTCTTTCCAGGTATAAATTCATTTTAATTTCTAAATTTCTAAACCTCTCAATGAATTTGAAAAGATGGATATATGTTCAATGGATCACACCTACCAAGTAAAAGTATTTTGTTTATTCTTTCAAGTTAGTCTCAGAAAAATTATTTTTGGTGTTGCTTCTGAGCATGATTACATATTTGTTCGGCCACTGATTAAATTTACTTGTATGTTCAGGCTCCAACTCATTCTGTATTGACGTTATCATCTGGTTCAGATTCTTCACACAATGGTACATCCTCAATGGAGGACAAGATTGATAATGGATGCACTTCATCTCAAACTTTCCACCGGGGTTTTAGCAATAACAACTTAACTATATTATTTTGTTCTTGGATAATAATTTAGGGAATGGAGATGGTGGGAAAATTATTGCCAAGCTGACATTTGAGAAACATATGGAGCCTTTTGTAAGAATCTCTGTGCCATCATTGCTTGGGTATTCTTCCATATGATAATTGCCTTAGGCCTTTTTGGTACTAAGTAAAGTATTTGGTAAATTCTATTTTTTATAGGTTGGAAGCTGAGTTGATTTGACCGCCACTTGTATAATAACAAACCTATAATATCTTTACTATTTTTGTCCAATTATTATTAGAAAATCATATTTATTATATACTATCAACTTTTATTTTATAGTCACTATTTTTTTCATAGCAGTTTTAATTTAAAAGGTACCAAAAATAAATAAGGTCTTAGATATATAGGAATTTGCTAACTTCCTTATCATGGTTTTCTTTTTATAGTCTATTATAGAAAGTCATCATTCAAAGTACCAAAAATAAATAAATAAATAAAAATCTTTCTATTTTGATTATCTCCAAAGAGCTTTTGGCCTCTTAAGCAATTAATTCAAATGAAAAAAATTGGTACTTTTCTAGATAACTCTTTTCATCAAAACACAAGGGCCTTATTCATTAACCAAAATATTTGTTCACTATTGTCTTATTAATAATACCAATTCTCATGCAAATAAGTAAATTTTAATTTATTTATTTAATTCTTTTGTGTGTGTATGCGTCCTGCAAGTGTTCTAGTTTTGAGAATTTTATCAAACAATTGTTGCCTGCTTAATATTTTTTTACCAATGCATTTCAGTGGGAACATTATAAGTTTTATAATGAATTTCAACTACTTTTCTAAGAAGATGGAAGAAAATTGGTATTTGTGGAAAATTAAACTCTTATATTCTGGAGGGGAACCTTTTGTGTGTTAGGATTTTATTGATGTAATTGAAGCTGAAAACTTGGAGGACCTGATGCTGGTCCTGTATTCATATTCTGATGCAAATTTGTGGCAGAAACAAACTGATTTAGGATGCACAAACTTTGATTGGATTGTACAAATAAAAAACTCTTAGTTCTTCAAGGCAAGAGCTTCTTTTGACTAGTAAGAATCTGCTTTAGCTTTTTCTGTGGTTAGTTTTAGGCGAATATGATAGCTCATAATTTGTTACTGTAGCGGTAGATAAATTTTTAAAGGTCTTACTGGTGGTCCAAAATAAGAAAGTTGTTAGATTATTGTTAGATTATCCCTGTTAGTTATATTTGAACTTATAAAGAAAGTTGTCTGATTTGACATTCTTGTGAGTTTATGGTCAAGAAATCTAAGGGAATGCCAGGCACCTAGTTTAAAATTTGCTACTGACTTAACTGGAACTAGCGAGCGAGTGTCAATGTGCTTTTGGGTACTTAGTTCTTACATTTGCAACTAGTTAAATTTAACCTGGAATTTATGCTTCTTCAAACACTATTACAATCTTCTTAAGGCTGCCCCAAAAAATATATGGTATGGAACTCCTTGAAATATATTGGATCATTGGTTTATTTAACGTGTTCAGATATCTTAAACCTCTTCAGATTGTGGTGGAAACTTTAGAAGCATATGTTGAGCTTACTATTTTGTGTCCATTGATGACAACTTCATTTATTGTTGAGCAGGCACCAAAAAGTTCAATTTGGGCATTCTCATCAGATTCTGATTCATGCCAGGATAGTAGCCTCTTAAGGGAGGAGAAAGCATTTCAGTTCCAAGAGAAAGAAATGGAAAAGGATGCAGCTCTTACTGGTAGAGAAGGAAAGACTTCAGTTAAGAAGGTTTCAAAACAAAAGTCTCCTAAAGAAGGGCTAAAATCACCGAAGAAAGAAAAGGAGATAGTTAATAATGTGAAAGGAAAAGGTATAAAGTCTATGCTATGGTGACAGATGCTAATTTAAAAGATTGATAGTTAATCAGGATATTGTCTTAAATCTCAATCTTTTGAGGACAGAAAATGGACTAGTTTCATTTCACCAAAAAAGAAATTGAAAAAAGGTACTTTATTTGGAGTCTCACACATGTCGGTTGATAATGGTGTAGGAAACAATGACCATGAAGATGCTGAGGAAGACATAGCAAAGAAGCGTAATATGCTTAATGTGAGAATTTTATAGCAGCAGTTGTGACGATTGCTCCTCTAGTCTGTCTTACTCAATTCATAGTTTTATTATTTTCAGGTCTCTACCTCGACATTGCCTTTGGTGATATCAGAGAAACTCCAACGTACTAAGGTAGCACATCTTGTTTAGATTTCAGCTTCCTTTTATCTGCCTTTTCTTTTGTGTTTGATCACTAGTCTCAAACTTTCCCATAATAATTTCATAGTTGGACACAAAATGTATCTTTATGCTGCAGAAATTGTTACTTTTGCTGATGTTTAAATTGCAATTCTTCAATGGATGAGAGAGGAGGATTTTCTTGCAAATAGTTATGATGGATGCTTACAAAAATAACGGCCTTTGGTGCTTTTTTGCCCAACTAATTAATCTTATTAGATGCTTAGGAATATCGTCAGATGCTATCAAGCTAATTTCTCTTTTATTAGAACATACAAGAATGCATCAAATACTTTTTCTCAATTTCTATCTCTCTGGTGTTCAGGCATATGTAGATAAAAAATTGCAGATTTATTTCCGCTTTTGGCAACTGGATTTTTTGATAAATGTACTCTCTTTATTTGTGTTTGTCTCTGCATGTTCTCTTTTTGTGTTTGTCTCTGCACGCACACATCTAGTATACATGTAATAAATAGAAGCTTTGTTGTTTATGCAGGCACTTGTGGAGTGTGAAGGGGAGTCCATAGATCTGAGTGGCGATATGGGGGCTGTTGGAAGAATGGTAGTTCCTGGTACTGCTGAGGGAAACCATGAAATGTTCTTGGACTTAAAAGGCACGTTGTTTTCTAGTTCATTTTTTTTAATTCATAAATATTAGAATGATCTCTGTCTTTTTCTTTTTAAAATAAGAACAGATAATCATCCCTATTTATGTAAGACAGGACTGTAAACTTACATGGTTTAACATTGAATTAAGTTCACCAGCATTGGACGCTTTTAGCAATATACATTTGTGCCCCTGTTTTATTTTTATTTATTTATTTATTTATTTATTCTTTTTTTTTGGGGGGTCTTGCTTACCTTCTGTTGTATTTTGTTTTCCCCACATCTTGTCTACCTGCACGGCTGCTCCCTTGTTGTTTCCACTTTATTGTTTGTTTATATAAAAATTATACTTTCAAGGTCTACTCTTACATTTATTCCTGATTGTTAAGTATTTATATGCATTCTCAGTCTGCACTTGACTGGTTTAGTGTTTTTTCACTCTCAGGAACCATATACAAAACAACATTAGTTCCTTCCAGGACATTTTGCATTGTATGTTATCATTCTCCTTTGAAATTCCTCAAATTGGATATTATTTCACCTACTCAAAAGAAATGGCGATGGTAATAATAGTATGATAATAATAATTAAATCTCCTTTCTACTTTCTCTGTTTCAATTATGGTCCATAAAAAATTAATTTTTGCTGAGATAGTAAGATTGTTTAGTAACTTAGCTTTCTTTCTCTTCAGGTTAGCTTTGGCCAGTCAGAGGCTAAGGTTTGTTGCGAGTCCTCTCCTTTTTCATATATACTTTTGGATTTTCCTATTTTAATTTTATTATTGTCCTTTTGTCTGTCATGTATATTTTTTCTTCCTCATTAGTGCTATTTTCCAAATAGTTTATGACTTTGATATTGCTAAGCCAACTGTGTTACTGTGATAAATTTAATCCAACTTATTGACATAATTTTATTTTTCTTGATCAGATAGAGGCCATCATGAATGACTTTATTCAGCTGAAGCCAGAGTCTAATGTTTATGAAGCTGAGACTATGGTTGAAGGTCAAGATTTTATCACACTTTCTCTAGATGCACACGCACACACTCGTATATATGCATTTACTTGAGTACCCTAATGTTTGTCTTAGATTCATCAAAATAAACCATTTTCAAAAGTTCATTGAGGACCCAGCAGTTTCATGTTTTATCATTAAAATAGTTCGAAATGAATTAATTGCTCGGATACATGTTAATTTTAAAACTTATCCCTTAATATCCCCCTAAATAATCAGAGTTGGTTACGCTTATGGTCGGACACATATCTAGCTAAAATCCAATGTTTTTCCCCCTTTTTTCCTTTATGTAGGATGCTGTGTGAAAATGATTGCTTTACTCATTCTTAAATCAAAATGTAATTGATAAAAGAACATTGCTCTAGATTGAAAAAATTGCCCCAGGTATTTGAATTATTTATTAAAATTAGCATTTAGGCAATTGTACTTATAGCAACTATCTGTTTTGTACATTTAAATGTGCATGCGACAACCACTTTACTTCTCATTATATCTATGTCCTATCGAGGTCTTACTTTCTTCCTCACAATTCATGAACACTGTTCCACTAACAATGTGTGAACATTGCAATTGAAAATTTATTGAAGCATCTGAACTCAACTAGTATCATTGATGGTGGGATTATTAAGCTAAAAAATTTGAGTCAAGTTAACTTTTAAACTAAAGGGTTCTCAATTAATAGAATTTTGGAAGTAATCTAGAAGTTGACTTAAGCCAAAAGTTTTAAACTAAAGGGTGCACAATAACTTTTTTTTTTTTTTTTTTTTTGGGGGGGGGAATTAATTAAGCGAAAAGTATCTAGAACTTTTTCATTGTTTAAATGACAAAAGTACCTAGGGATTGTTTTCTCAGTCATTTAATTTACCTTTTTTTTTTAAATTGCTTTAACATATTTTCATCTAAATAGAAAAGTGTAGATAAACTTCCCTGTTATTTATTGGAATGAGAATAGGCCTGGACTGTTGTCATTATTTCCTCTTGCAAAATACCCTCATTAAGTTTATTTGCTTGTACCACATAAAAACGTGTGTATATGTAAACTGAATTATTATTTAACTAAGGTTAAAAAAATATAATAATTGTGGCAACACTTCTATTTGCAATCTACTCAAAATGTCCATTGGTGAAGTTATAATTTATAGTTTTATTCCAAGTTGTGGTTTATATGTTTCTAACATTTGTAGGTTATGGTTGTATTTTTAAGTCAAAATTTAAAAGATGTGAATAAAATATGCTTAGTATTAGAATTAGAAATTAAAGTTAATTAATTATGTAATAAAGATAAGATAGGACAATTTTTATCTCAGTTGACCATTAACACGGATATGAAGGTCCCAACTAAATCTGTGAACAGAAATTTGAATATGAGCTATGAATAAAAGTATATGCTTACAAGAAGTTTACACTTGCTAGGACATGTATGTCTAAATACTAATTTTCAGATGTTTTTGGTTTATACATATGTATTTAGCCTACTCATATGATTTGAATTTAGACTTATCTAGAGTTTAGATAAAAGATCAATCTCTACATTAGGGGACATTTTTTTTTTTAACTTAATTTCAATCAGTTAAGTTATTAAGTTTGTTTTTTTGCAACTTAATGAAAATCTTCATTCATTAAGTTGTTAAGCCAATTTTATGGGCTTTTTGTTTAATCTAAAAAATCTTAATAGCATCATCAAATGATATTCTTGAAAATACTGTTGTCTAATTAATTTATTTTCATCCGTACGTAAATAAAATTTATAATTAGCATTATTATTAATCTTGATAACTTGTGATAATATAGTAGTAGATTACTATTATTTTTATCTTTTTATTTTCTTCGAATTAGGATTATTTATCTTTAAAATTTTTTTATGAATATTTTTCATATATAATACATCATAAACTACAATAAAGTTGATTAACATGTTTCTAATTTAGAATATTAAAGGATTGTATTCACTTGAACATGATTTATGTTTGATAAAATATTATCTTACTCACATTTGTTGAGATGTTTATAATAAATTTTAACATTTAAAATTTGTAAAGGCACAATTATAAAAGTATTGGTTTTCATACTTTTTAAGTTGAAAGAAACAAACTTCATACTCATTATTAGAGAGTCAAACTAAATACCACGCATGTCATTCAAATTCAGATTAAAAAAAAAACAAACAAATGCCACTGTAATGACTAATTTTCCAAAAGGGTTATCTCGGTGAATTTGAATCAAGCACAGGTGCCTGAGTGAAATTTAGGACATTTATACAGGAAATGTTTTGTTATGGCAATTGTGGTTGTGTATCATTATTTGATATGTTCACTTCTAATCAACATTTGTCCTTCACGTTCATTGATTTCATTTGAGCAGGAACATTGGATGGTTTCTTATTTGACTCGGAAGATGAATCTGACAAGCTTGCTAAAGCTAAGCCTCATCAAATTGATCAAAATGATGGCATTGAAGAACAAACTAATGAGAAGACCAAACTGAAAGCTGTAGGTTTCTGGACCCTTTCAAATAGTTACTAATGCATCTTTTATGAATCCACAGCTTACAATCTTTCATGTTGTGTTGTTTTATGAATTTTTGAAATGCAGGGGCCTGCAGGAAAGAGAGGTACGACTGCCGGAGGACCACCACAGCCAAAGAGAACTATAGTTTCAAAGAAAGCTAAGGCGAAGAAATGAGGCATGCAATGTCTGTTTTATGTTTCTTATATCCTGCTAATGCTATGGCTGTATTATTCAGATGTTAGTTATTCAGGTGAAATGAATGGAGTATAAATCAGAGGTTAATAGTTTCAGTGGGATTGTTTTTTGTCAAGCAGAGTAATAACCAAAAGTCCCTAAAACTTAAATGTAAAAGAGTAATATGTGAGGCTTTCACAATTCCAATTATGGTGGATTTTCTGTTCGACACAATGCATGCTGTGCCTGCTTTGCATATAGGGGTGTTTGTTGTGAAACATGTTTCAAAATGTTTTTGACCAGCTTTATTTTGGAAAATTTTGGTTGACTCACTGAAAAACTGTAGATATGGTAGTTCAATTAAATAAATAAATAATTTGAGCATTATTCCATATTCTTCCAAGATTTGACAGAATTCTAGACCTATTTGTATGAAATCACAGTAAATTCTTGTCTGTTGGACCAACTGCTGGATATGGACTTTGTAAAAATTCTGTGTTACAAAATCAACTCCGCACCAATTTGAATCTTTAAGTTGTATGTTTTCTCAGCCTTTAATTTCCTTGCACTTGCCATATTAAGTAAGCTAATTAGTTAGACAGACCAATACAACGTATATAAACCGTTCAGAGAACCACAACCAGGAATATGAAAATTGACACCGTAAGGGGTTGCAGGTGGAGGTTATTTGATGAGGAAGCCATCTGCTGAGCCTTGGTACTGCTGGGATCTTGGATTGATGGTGGTGAAAGTGAACCATTTGATCCCTTAAACCTGTCAACAAAGAGAGATGAGGTTGTTACGGTCTGGAATTGAATGCAGTTGCAGAATCCATCGGAATAGGATACATACCCGCGGCTGCTAGTGTTAGGGCAGAATATAATAGCATAATCATATGCCTTGCATGTGAAAGTGCTTGTGCCATCGTCAAAGGCATAGCTATAAGCCCTTGGACAAGCTCGCTTAAAAATCGATGAATAGAAGGAAGGGCGGCATGCGGTTGGATTAGCAAACTCCCCGCTACAGCAGTATTGATCTAATCCAAATGCTTCACATGCACTCTTACATGCAATCACTTCCCCTTCCCTTGTACCTTCTCCACCCACCACCTGAAGTTCTTTTGGGCAACCTGATTACGAGTGATTTTAATTCGGTCATTTTTCAATATTGCTGACTGAAAAATGTTGGATCAAGTTGATGGAAATCGCTATCTTACCTATGTTGATATCTGAAGTGCAGCCTGTGGCGTTACAAGCACCATAAACTCCATGTGGTTCGGCAACCAGAGGCAGGTTGTAGCCGTCAACAATGCTGACATCATAAAAATCTGTGTCATTGCCATTGCCGAGGGTTATTTCGAAGAGTGATGCAGGTGGGGTAGCGCCAGTGCCATCACACTGGAGTCTTCCTCCACAGTCCCCAGTTTGACAAGATCCAACTCCAGACGCATCAAAACTGCATCCTGTTCTTGCCCAAATCCGACCAGACCATCCTGGAACAGATGGAATTCTTATGCTTTGCGCAGATTCCAACTGGAAACCGGTTGTTAGAAGCTGAGGGGTCCCTGAACCAGCAAGTGTACCAGGCCATATGGTATATGGGCAGTTATTTGTTATGGAGAATGTACAACTGTGAGAGGATGAGAAGTAGAGAGAACCGAAAAGAAAAAAGGCAGCAGGGAATGCCCATGATGTTATTGTCAGCATTGGATTGGCAGCAAGTTTTCAGAAGCAAATTTTTAAGTCACAGTTAGGGATGGAGATGCATTGATCCCGAGCTACATTTACATGAGATTGTAGGTTTAGGATTCTGCCTGTGCTAAAGGGCTACGTTGCCGCAAGATGACCTTTTTGGGTTTAGTACATTTCTTTTCATCTTGGATGGCCTCTTTGAGAAGCAATTCCTTTCTTTAGCCACAGTCACTGCATAAAGGCATATCTAATATCTATTACTGATCATGTTATGAGTTGATCATCCTCTTAAGGAATCAACTTGATGTAATATCAACAGAAATATGACCCAAGATGGATACCCGCTAGCGAAAGAAACATTACAGTTTCTTGATTGACTAGAGAGGGGAGCATTTGTGAATTAACTTTTCATTCCTTGCCAAAAAGAAAAAAAGCAATAGTTGTTTTTCTTTAAAATTTTAAAGATTTAAGAAAAACATACAAGTGAACATAATCTTTCTGCAGACAAAAATTAAGCATCTCCTTTTCATAAATCTCATCATTCACCATATTTAGATTTGGAGGAAAAATCTTACTGATAACACATCATTTTTTGCTGTCTGTGGCTATTCTAAGAAATGGGACACAAACTGGTTAACGAAACTTGAAGAAGAATCGTAGATGCAGTGAAGTGCCTGTTAGGAATTTAATTAGATCCATGCTTTCAAATTAGACTTTCGGTATACTCTTTCTAAGGTCGATTTGTTGTGGCGGGAATTTGAGGTGCGAACGTGTCGAAATCTGAGTGGATGTGTTTTAGTTTGGGCCGGCTGTTCTTGCTTCAAAAGTTCCTCACTGACAAGATTAAACCCGAGTAATCTTTTACAATGGATGGATTACTAATAAGAAAATGGATTGAGATATTTGTATTTTAAAAATTATTTTCAATACAAATTTTTATAAAATTATTTATTATAACAATGGCCAAGCAATAAGTTGTTACTGAGGACTATCTATTCTTAGTAAATGTAACATTATTACTCCAAACACCACACACTTGTTTAAAATTCAGAATTTAAAAAAAAAAAAAAAAAAAAAGCAATCTCTTACATTTTCCAAAGAAAGAATCCAATAAAAATGGATTTGGATGCAACTGAGTCGTCACAACAAGATTAATTTGTTTAGTTTTGTCTAAAATCCAACATCACTCAACTCAATTCTAATTCATTATTTAACTCTCTACTTTTCTCTTTGTAGGCACGCATCGACATGAGTATCATCGCCAAATCTTTGAGAGTCAGCCGTTGTCCGACAAATAGGACAATTAGGATTCTTCAAAAGCCATGAATCAACTATTGAGAATGAAAGTTGTGGTTACGTATAGGTTGCAATATTAATACGTACTCGTCATCTGGGTTGAAGTTGTCCAAGCTAACTGCACATTGATACTTCATTTGCTCTTTGCTAAATAATAATAGCAGGGCCCTCTAGTAAATTTCAATAATAAAAAAAAAAGGTGTTACTAATTATTCTTTTAAATTTGTAGAATATTTTTACGTGTGTGCATAATAGATAAAGATAATTAATTTAAAAGGTTTAAGTGATGACTCTTTTAGGAGTTTTAAAGATTGTACATAATAAAAGATAATTTTTAAAATTAGTGGATGAATGTATAAAGTAATAGAGTGTTCGGAATATTTTACTGAATGTAAATAGTGTCACTCTTAAAAGATCTTATATGTTTCCATTATATGAAAGGTTTAGTAAGTAATTTGTTTGTTTCAAACAGTCTCCCCTTCTATATAATTATCTTATAAGTTATTTTCATAATTAAGTTCTTTAATAATAAAATTTATTCTTTCATGTTCTACTTTATTGATGAATGATAAATAATTTTATTTTGAAAAGTAATTAGTGGTCACTTTTCCATGGCTGACGACACTGAAACAAAGATGTAAATGAAATGATGAAGAGTGTAGTGTAATGAAAATGATGCTTGGCATTCGAAAGGCAAAGACCATCCTATCTGGGGATGACAATGGGTTAGGTCAAGCTCGGACTTTATTATAAAAGTAAAGGGTCTGAACCTTAAAAAAACTCGAATCTTTGAATTTCAAGTTAAGGTAATCCGATTTAGTTTAGGTTAGGTTTAAACTCTAGTGTTATATTTTTTAATATTTTTTTAATTTTGCTAATTAAATAATTTAAATTTTAAAAAAAATGAACATAATCTCCCCTAATGAATTAAAATTTGAAAGCTAGAATAGCAAATGAAAAATAACAGCAAGAACAGCAATCAAAACAACATTCGAAACTACAATTGAAACAGCAATCAAAACAAGAAGGGACCTCAGACATCAAGAACAATAAGAACATCAAATAAAAATAAGAAGGGACCTCAGACATTGTGGGCTGTGGCCCAGCGGTGGCGCGGCTAATTTTGGTGGCTGGCTTGTTTATTATGTTGGCTGGTTGGCTGCCGGTAGCGCAGTTGTCGTGGCACGAGTTCGTGGCTGGTTGGTTGGCTGGCAGTACAAGGTCTAGCTAGTTAGCTGGCGGTGATGGGTGACAGCATGATTTCGTGTCACCAGTGGCTGCGATCAGTGAGGATTGGAGTTGGCGGATTGGTCGTGGCGGCTTGGAGGCGTGTGAGTGAGATACTGAGAATATGTCAGCCTTTTTTTTTTTAAGAGTGTGTGCATGATGCATGTGTGAGTGTGCGATGCGCGTCAGCGTGTGTGCGATTTTTTTTTTTTTTTGTTTTCTAAATGTTAGGGTGGAGTTGGGTTGAGGCAGGTGAGGCGCGAACCATGCATAACCCACTCAAACCGGACCCTTAACTCTTTAATTTAGGTTAAAGTCCGAAAATTTTAGACTAAGTCAATCAGGCCATAAATTAAATTTGACTTTTTTATCACCCCTAATCCTAACACCATATTTATTTATGCCTTAGAGGTCACATAGTATAAGAGTAAATGAACTTGAGACTTTGTAAATGACTAAATAAGCTAAGACAATAGAGTAATTATAGGCCTCTGTGAAATATAATGTATTCTCATTATTTTTTATTAATTTAAAATGATAGGAGGGTGAACAAAGCCATAACTAATTTTTCAATTTCCTACATTTTTTTTAAAAAAAAAACTGCTTGAAAATCAGATAATTAAAACAACAATTAAGCCACATAGTATTTACTTCTTTCTTCCTTGAATGGGGGTTACTGAGCCGAGGTGGTGGTGATTTATGTCAATGTTATGGTGGCTGTAATTACCTCTTCCGTAGACAGTAGTGTAAATCCAAAATTTATATTCAATGCTAAAGTAACAAATCATTATTATTTGATCATTGCTATAAATTAAAGCTTTTAGATTATTGATAAGCCTTTTTTAATTTGATGCTTTTGTGCATATAGTTGTTGGGGGGAGGAATGCCACTAAATGTTAGATGCGGGGCATGGTAAAAGTTTACCAAGTTAACAATACTCCCCTTTGAACTTCAGTATTTAGTTACATACAATAAAAATTATTGGATGCGCTTAATACTGCATTGTTGTAACTTTACTTGTAAAATCTAGTAAGATAAAACCTGATCTAAGGAAAAAAAAAAAAAAAAGTCCAATGCACATATAGCTATAAAAACTCTTCTTTTAAATATATATATTTCCATACTTCCCTCAAAGACATTTATCAATTTTATAATTTATTGAGTTGGTGCATGCCAATACTATGGACAAACTTCTCAATTGTTGATGTAGGCAATGACATCAAATTTCTTGCCTTGTTGGAGCTCATGAATGTAGAAGAACTTTGGTAAAATGTGTCTGGTTTTGTCTCTAATGATATATTCCTCTTTAATTTGAGCAATACAAGTGGGATTATCTTCATTTATAATTTGTTGGAACATCTTTTACAGAAGTCAAATTGCATGTGCTCTGAATATCAATAGATAAGAGAATGCAACAATGCAAGGATCTCTAAGTGATTGAAGAAGGTGGCAACAAAAAATCTGCATTATAGATTGCTATGGAACTATCATACCATTATATGTGAAACCTATCCAGTTTGTGAATGGGCTTTGGTAGGGATCAGAGAGTTAGCCTGTATCTACATAACCAATGAGATTGAGATTTTGTATTGGCTCACTTGAATAAAATAATCCCAAGTTTGCCATTTAACGAAGATATTAAAAAATATGTTTGATGTTGTTCCATTATCATCGTGTTGGTGCTAAGCGAAATCTTACAAACAAGTTCATTAAGAATGCAATGTTTCTTCTAATGCATTGAGCTTAAAGCGACGATTATATTTAGATATGATATTTTTGGACCAAGTATCTCTTTATTATCATTTTTAAGACGGAATGAAATCCTTTTTAGGATCAATAGACTAAACAACCATAGAAATAATTAATGGATGAGTATGATCTATACTGAAATGTTTTAAGATTGTTTCAACATAGGCAAACTTAAAAGCACTTCATTTGTTTTATGCTTAGTTTATAGTCTAAGACAATATTTTGTTTTTCCCAAATATTTCATTTTAATTTCTCTCGTTAAATATTCAACAATTTCTAAAAGCTTTTTGGCAGCTTCAATTAAATTCATATCATTGACATAGACTGCTATAATTGCAAATTTAAATTTACTTTTTCTAATGAATATATAAGAGAAAATAGGATCATTGTTATATTATTCTTTTATTAAACACTTGCTTAAACAATTATACCACATATGCTTAGATTGCTTTTATACCACAAAGATTGTTGTAATTTAATTGAATAAAAATTATAATACCCTTTAGGCATTTTCATATAAAATATTCGTGCCAAGTGATCTTTACAGATATATACTAACTATGTTCATGAGGTACAAGCCAAGTCTTTCTAAGACTACTAAATTGATTAAAAATCAAAACGTAATGGTATATGTCACTAGAGAATATGTATCGTGATAATCAATACTAATCTCTGTGAGAAAACTACTGCAACTAGTTGTGCTTTGTATAAAATATTGTTGTAATTTAATTGAATAAAAATTATAATACCCTTTAGGCATTTTCATATAAAATATTCGTGCCAAGTGATCTTTACAGATATATACTAACTATGTTCATGAGGTACAAGCCAAGTCTTTCTAAGACTACTAAATTGATTAAAAATCAAAACGTAATGGTATATGTCACTAGAGAATATGTATCGTGATAATCAATACTAATCTCTGTGAGAAAACTACTGCAACTAGTTGTGCTTTGTATCTAACGATTATTACATTTTCACAAATATTCATTTTGTATCCAACATTGATGCCTTTAGGTGTCTAAAGTATATAGCTCTAAATACTTTTATGTTTGGCTATAGAATGAAGATGCATTGTTGATGACTACTGCATTACAATCTCATATTTCTCTCATATAAATATAATTTGTAGACTTTTTATCACTTTTAAATTTTTATGTCTCTTCAAGATCTATTATCACTTTAATGAATTTTGTCTCTTTTAGGACTTATGTCTCTTCAAAGACTATTTGTTCATTTTGAACAGATCATTTAGAAATGTGAGAGCATTTAAAACTTGAACATTATTTTCAATTAGATTTTGATCTTTTATTGTCCTCTTACATAGAATATTATTTGTTGAACCAAGTGATCTACCACTTTTTTGATGTGCAACAAATAACTCATTGGCACCTTTACACTTGATTATTTAATAGGACCAATCATCCAATTAATAAATTAGAAGCTCGTATATATATGTCTTAGTTATTTTCGTTGCATTTGCAAATACAATTGATTTGCTATTTGGTACAATCGTTTATCCCTTATATTTCATTTTCACATTAACCAATATGAGGATTTAAATGAGATAAAGTGAAAACTTTTCAAGAAAATTCATTTCTTAATTTAGGAGGTTTTCTTCCCTAATGAGGGAGAAGTTGTCTCATCAAAATAATAATCTGTAAATCATGCAGTGAAAAGGATTCCTATCAAGAGTTCAAGATATTTGATAATTAGAGATGACCTAAAATCAATATAAATTCTCAAGATGTTAAAATCCTATCTCTGTAGGGGTTGATATACGGACAAGCACAAAACAACAAAATATAAGTAGATGGGATATGACAGTTAATGACTAAATCATAATGGAGAATATTAATGATAAGCTTGGGTTTAAGATGAATTACTTTTGCAACATGTAAAATAGCATGATCCCATGCTGATATTGGTTATTTTGTATAAAGCTCTCACAATTATCCATTATCTACGATCTCTTAATCAATGATTTTATTAATGGATTTAAGTACAAATGGAACTGAATATTCAACATCGATCCCAACTAATGTACATTAATTATCAAATGTCTTCAAAGTAAACTCACTAACATTATTTGCACGTATGATTTTTTAAGTGCATAATCTTGAAATTATACTCTTAATCTTATAATTTAAGCAATCAATTTTGCAAATATAACATTGCGTGTGGACAACAAATAAAAAATACGTCCTTAAAAATTTGCAATGATTACATTATAGATCTTGAGTGATTAAAGCAATCATGCCATAACATAAACATTTTTTAGTTTATGAATTTATAGTTTATTATTGTGTGCTAGAATTTATAAACATTTTTACAATTTCCATAAAAAATACGTCCTTAAAAATTTGCAATGATTACATTATAGATCTTGATTTAAAGCAATTCCATAAAAAACATTTTTTAAAAAATTTATAGTTTATTATTCTATATTTATTTTTTACATTTAAGATCTCAAAATATTTATTTCCTTCCTGAAACATTTTTTAAAAAATGCAGAGATATTCTATATTATTTTTATTTAAGATCTCAAAATATCAATTTCTACATATATCATTAAAACTAAATAAATTTCTTATATATCTTATTGAATATAAAACCTTCTAAATTACTAGTTTTGTTCTACTTACTAATAAGGTTATATAGCTCTTCCGAGTCTTTTATCAGGTCTACAAGATAAAAAATAGTATTTATTTTCCCTTCAAGCAAAAATAGTACTTACGGTTACAAGAAGCATAAATCCTCAACTTTCATGTGGTTACAAGAAGCATAAATTATCAACTTTCATTTCCAAATAGATAACTAATTTATTTCTAAAGTCCATTACCTTACATTAAACAGAAATTCATGTTTGACATCAAATTAGATACGAACATGAAATAAATCCGATATGACTACAAAAACTGCAAAAGTCATTTCCACAACACTCTCTAATGTAATAATTAGTACCTTTCATAATAGGTTAACAAACATAATTGGAGCGCTAAATTGATAAATAAGTAATTGAAGTGGACCTTAGACTAAGCAAAACAGATCATACCCTACGAATACTATGTTGGAAGATAAGCCATGCATACATATAAATTGAAGTGGAAAACAAACATCATATCATAGGCAAACGAAATACAGATAAAAAGCTCATTAGTAAGAGGTTACTGCAAAGGTAAACATGAATCAACTGATAACTCTAACGTCAATGAAGTTCGGAGCTGGTCGCCTACCTATAAACAAAATCAGTTCAGTCAGCTCACCAGCAAAATATTTGAGGTAGTCCACCTAAGAAATTCTGTAACATTAATGGATAATCCTGAAAAAATTCTGATCAGAGAAAAAGGTGCAGCATTGAGAGAACTACACTAAGATCTCAGCCAAAATCCAACTCAGAGGCTTGTAATGTCAGAATTTTCTTCCAGTAACATCAGGAAACACCCCAGCCATCCATCCAGGGAGTTGCTCAATGATTTTTTTTTCTGTAAAATGAAGGAGGTTGTCATGGCAAATTCAGCAGCAGCAACAATTCTTCCATGTTGCTAAATGTCTAGAAACTGAAAGGAGTTGCCACAGCTTGTCCATGTACATATGTACAATTGTCACACAACTGGATCCCTATCTCTCAAGACAATAGATCAGGCATCCCAAGGCAACCCTACTCCATTCCAATCCATCTAATCTTCTAATCCAGAGTAAAATCCTTCCAAACAGCCCAAATTGTGAAATAAGTCAGCTGAAAATATGATGTCTTACTTCGTCATCGGTACGGGCTGTTCCAGCTTTGTTCTCAGATCATTGCAAAGATGATAATACCTACAGAGAAATAGCAACAAACATCAGAAAGCTGCAATATTTGTTTGAAAAAGAATTGAGGAATGAATTCAATTCATTCACATTGCAAAATAATCAGATAACAGTTAAAAGTCTCCTGAATTGCATCATTCAATCCCTGCAAAATTAAATCTTATTTCAGGAACCCAAAAGAACAAATCAACCACCCAAACGATAACAAGAAACAAAACAATAGATTGAAAACATAATAAGAATCACCAATTAAGTGTCATTCCTCTTCAACCTGAAACAAATTAACCAAATGTTAAATCAGAGCACAGTGAAGTTTTAAATTAGATAACTAAAAAAGGCTTCATTTCAATAACTTGAAAGCCTGTACTGCATTGGCCAACCGTACGACTATCAAGTTAGATGAAATCATACCAAATCGAAGGAGATTGAGAAATACTGAGTACTGAGAAATCAAGAAAACCACAGAAAGAGATACAGTTAAAACAAGTACACTGCTAGAAAATGATACTGTCAATACCAAAATGTCTAAGACAGTAATAAAACAACCATAACATTGTTCATCTGAAAATAGAATATCCAAAGAAAGAGATAAATAGAGGTACAGAAAATTAAATAGCACACAGAGAAATAAAATCATTATTCAAGCCTTAATAAAGACCTGAAAGAATCCTGTAATCATTGGAGTTTTTGATGTGGCCAGTACGGTTAGGGAGAAACTGAATTGATCAAGTTTCAAATGCAATACGAGCCTGTTCATCATCCTCTACGTAGTTAAGGAACTACATTGCATTAATCATGACTGGAAATATAAAGTGTTCCTACACAGAGGCAGATCCAATGACAACAAATCTGTTTTCCATAACAGTTCCGTGAAAGGAAAAAAGGGAAGAATCTCAGAGGAACATGTATTGATAAAAGCATCTTTTCAGTCACACAACATAAACTATCTAGCTCATATCCATGCCATCTCCAACTTGGCTGCAGATAGGACTGACAGTAGAGAAAGATCTCTCAAAAGGAGAAGGATGACATTGTGCATCCCGTCTGCGCTTAAAAGCACAGGCATCAGAGGGGGAATTATCAGCATCGAGCTTTCTCCGAACTCCTCTAACAGCCTGTTCCTCAGCTTGCGTAAGGGGAAAAATCTGGCCGCTGACCCGGCAAAGTGAATTATGGTTATCATACAAAATTCTCTGGTTACAATTCTTGTCACAAATGTGAGTAAATCCTGTTAGTTTGCAGATGTACATGTTTCCACAAACATGTTCATTATCACATTTCCTATCACATTTGTGAACAGGAATTGGACCATCACGGCCCAGAATAGTAGACAAATAAACAACATTTGTAGGACCAGCAACCGTGGATTTGCCATATACCTCCATTGCTTCTTCCACTAACTATATAAATACACACAAATTGCGCGCTCTAAATAAAACCTTGCCCCCCTCAAAAGTCTGCAAAGCCCAAAACAATACAAGATATAATCAAAATTTTATAAAAATTCGACTTATCAGATTTAACAACGCATGGGTCTCATGCAGAATAAATTGTTTTCAACAAAATTAAATCTAAAAAAAAATAACAATTACACGTGACATGTCAAATGACCTAGATCAATTGTACTATTAACGTATAAAAGAGGGAGCTAAATCTGAGAAACTTACTTGACGTTGGTCGACTTAAAGAAAAAGTGGAAGTTAAATTTGAGAAACTTACTTGACGTTGCTCGAATAAACTGAGAGAACCCGAAGCCGAAAACAGAAAAGAAAGAGGAACTAAATGAAAACAAGTTAAAAAGCCCAAAGCCAGAATGAAAGTGAAGGGGTGGGGGGTGGGTGGGTATTTATAGAGAAATAATCCGAAGCGGAAAGAGAGTTGACATGTAAGGGTAAGGCCAAATTTCAAATGGATATGCTGTGTTAAATGCAGATTCAAATGCAAATGCAAATACAGATGAAAAATTTTCATCGAATTTGTCTCTATTTGTTGCTATTAAAGTGCGCAGATTACGTTTCGATGCGTTTGACTTAGTGTATACATTTTCTTAATGTCACGTGTCCAAAACCTAATCAAACCAAAACCAACGGTTCCCTCTCTAACGGCTCTCCTTCTCGTCCTGTCACGATGCGACGTAATGCGCAGGCACACGTTTTACACATTGTCACCGTCTCTATAACAATTTGAAACGTACAAGCGTGGCAATCTCTTACACGTAGAGGTGACCGTTCGGTTCAATGAATCCGAACCGAACCGAATTTAAATTTTCAATCGTTTTCGATTCGGTTCAGATTAATTTTTTTTTAATATTGTTCAGATTAATTCTAAAACGCATTGAATTCTCAAGACCGATTGTTTTGCGGGAAATTGACAAAAATAGTCAAAAAAATTATGTATTTATCAAAGTTAACCACTCAAACTTTTTTCTATTATAATTAGTCAAAAACCTAAGTGTTTGACGAAATTACCCTCGTTATTTCATCAAATTTTCAAATCGTGTCATTCTCACAACTCAAAACGGTAAGTTAAGTTAAATACATTCAAATACAATTAACACCCAAAAAAATCTCAACACTCAATAGATCTCAGCACTCCCAACAAAAGAGAAGCATAAAATCATCAATTAGAAAAGATATTCAAGGTTAGTTTATGTGCTTACACAAAATAGATTTTTAATGTTTTAAGACTAGTATTTAAGTTGAAAATTGATGCAGATTTTGTTGTAAATATTTTTATTTTTTTGTATAAAGTAATGTAATTTGTTAAAAGTACAGTTATTTGAGTTGAGAAATAAAAAAAAAAAGTTGAAAACAGTTAAAACTCGACTGAGAATCGAAACTCAGATTTTGGGCGACAAGCTGGGCGACAGGCGCCTGTCGCACATAAATATGAACCTGTCGAACATGCTGTATTTTTGTGCGATAGGCGCCTATTACCCAACCTGTCGCACAAAAATACAGCATGTGCGACAGGTTCATATTTTGGGCGACAGGCACTTGTCGCCCAAAATTGAGCATGTCGCACAAAAATACAGCATGTGTGACATGTTCATATTTTTAGGCGATAGGCACCTGTCGCCCATAATTGAGCCTGTCGCATAAAAATAAAGCATGTGCGATCGGTATATTTTTTGACATGATAATTTTGGCTACATGTGTTCATTTTTTTCGTATAATATACCGTTTTAAAGCTTGTGACGAGACGAATAAAACTCAACTTTTTCGCCGATGTCGTCCATAGTTAAATAGAAAATTTATCTCGATTTAAGTGTGACACACACTTGTTATCCATGTAAAATGTATGGTATATTAACTTTAACATGTTTTGTAGTGTGTAACCATATTTGATTTTTTTAAATATTTTTCAGGTTTAATGGATTTAGTTGTGCTTCAATTGTGTTACAACGGTTGCTGGGAGACGTTGGCGGATGGGCATATGGAGTACATGAATGGCAATAATACAGCTTTTCTAGTTCAGAAAGATTGTTCATTTGATCAATTTGTGGCAAGGGTTCATGATGTTTTGCAAATAGATCGTAATGAATGGAATATCACGATGAAGACAACTTTGAGGTCTAGTAATACAATGTATCGTACATGTTCACTACCTATGGACATATTTAATGACGAAATGATCAAGGTTGTGTTACATATGGCTTTTGATGTGGTCAATTACGGATGCATCCCTATATTTGTTACCACATCTTCTCGAGTTCAGAATGAAGATGGTGAGCCACTTGTACATACTGAAACTTCTTCTAGAGCAAACATCTCTAGTCCGGATATTGAAGAAGAGGTATTACCACAGACAGTGTCCTTCCAGCAACGTTACTCTCCACTCCACGACTACAATAACACCATTAATGACAATGGTATAACAGTAGGAGATGTTGAAGAAGAGGAGTTACCACTAACAATGCCGTCAGAGCAACGTTACTCTCCATTCTACAACAATGATTTCCGCAACAATGATGATTATATTAATAACATCGGAAATACAGAAACAAATAATGTTTGTAGGGAACTATATAATAATACCACATATAATCATTTTAATTGTTCAGATCATGATGGGGATATCGGTCCTTCCAGTATTCCTACTAATGATGAAGATGAGGATCAAAACGATATTCCCACTAATAACAGAGACAGCCCACCCATTCCTTCAATGGCCCGTTCGAGAAGAAGGACAACAGGTGACCACCTCGCAACTCTTGCTTCAGTTTTGGCTTCGAACTTGGTTGCTCCAGATATGGTTAGAAATTATAATCATGATGATATTAGTGTGGGAATGTTGTTTGTTGAGAAAAATGAGTTAATACTAGAACTGCGCAAAGTTGCCTTGAAGGGTAAGTTTGATTTTAGGATCACATGGTCCACAAAGAAAACGCTTCGAGGCCCAGTGTTTTTCGGAATCATGTAAATGGCATCTCTGAGCAACAAGAGCTTCGAGTGAGCAAAATGTTCCATGGTTAGTCAGCAGAGTTGACAATGTACACACTTGTTGTAATGAGGTGATGGCGGATGGTGTTCGTCAAGTGAGGAGTCGAGTTGTTGGTCATATCATCGCAGACAAGTTTGTTCAGGAAAAACGGATATACACTCTGAATGACATCAAAGCTGATATACAACAGGAATACGATGTCTAGTTATCATATCAGCAGGCGTATAGGGCAAAGGAAGTTGGTTTTCAAATAGTACGAGGGAATCTTGCAAAGTCATACAACTTACTTCTTAAATACTCATACGTTTTGACTAAAGCAAATGAATGTACCATTACTCACCTCGAACGAGATGGAAATGACAATTTTCTATACTACTTTGTTTCTCTTGGATCTTCCATCAAGGGTTTCATGCAGTGCATCAGGTCAGTGATTGCTGTAGATGGCACTCATATGAAGGGGCAATATCGCGGAAGTATGTTTGTGGCAATATGCCTAGATGGAAACAATCAACTGTATCCGTTGGCCATTGGGATCATGGATTCCGAAAATAATGATGCTTGGGAATGGTTTATGATGAAATTACATGGAATGATTGACGATAAACCAGATTTAGTGTTTATATCTGATCGATGCACTGCCATCAAAAGAGTTGTTTTGACAGTATTTCGCACTGCTGGCCATGGAGTTTGCTTTTATCATGTGAAAGGTAATACAAAGGCAAAATTCAAAGATGTCCAAAGTTGTATGGGATCAATTTGAGCCTGCTTTCATAAACGCAGCAAAAACATATAGACATGAAGAATTTAAAAACCAACTTGAAGGGTTGTGGCAGCTCCATGCGGGTGCGGCAAACTATTTAGAGAATAATGTTGGCACATGTAATTGGGCAAGGTCTGAGTTTGACGGTCGGAGGTACAATATTCTTACCACCAATATTGCGGAGAGTGTGAACTCTTTCATGAGGGAACGGCGGAATTTTTCGATTACTTATCTTATCGATCACTTTAGAAAAACACTGCAGCAATGATTTTATGATAGAACAAATGTGGCTGAATTGATGAGTACCCGTCTAACAACATGAGCAGACGAAATAGTCTCTGACAGGAGAACTGTGGCCGAAAGACTAACTGTTCGTCCTGTGTCCCAGTTTCGATTTCATGTTCTGGGTGGTGGTATTAAGGAGGGGATTGTTGACATACGTGAGAAGACTTGCTCCTGTAGAGTATTCCAACTTGATCAGCTTGTCTGTGCACATGCAATTGCTGCTTGCCTAACCGTACGAGTGAATTACATAAGTCTTTGTTCTGCTTTTTACACTAAGGATTCATTAGTGATGGCTTACGCACAACCAGTCAAGCCAGTTGGCGACATGACAGATTGGGAGATTCCGGAGGAAATCGAAGGAATTAGAGTTAACCCGCCAATTGAAGCACCACAATTTAGTCGTCGTCCTGAGCGCAGAATACCCTCCATTGGTGAGGATGGAAATAAGAAAATTGTAAAATGTTGGCGATGCATTGAAATGGGGCATAATCGCAAGAAATGTAAGAATCCCATTGCGTCGAATCAAAACTAATTGTATCATGATAAATACTTTTGTGTTTTCAGTATTTATTATTTATTTATTGCAACATTATATCTAGTGAGACATCTAGTCTCAATTATATTATATGAATTATCTGTACAGAAGAAAAATTCCACGTTCATAAATATTCAAATGAGAACAATGGCCTAAAGTGTAATATCACCACTAAATATGTCAACAACAATATTTTTCCTAAAGTATTGTCCATGGCTACTACTAAAATCAAGTTTGAGCCCGAACATTAAATACATTGTAAACACCAACAAAAAAACTCCGCAATCCCCAGTTCCAAGCTCTTATTGTGGCACATTTTTTACTACTTTCACCTTCCATTGGTTGGCACTTCGTAACTCCTGTCGGATGTCGTAGAATTCAACATCTTCTAACCATCGAGGAAAAACAACTTCAAATGGCTTGAAGTTGTGCGCATACGTTTTATCATCCCGAGACTCTACCAACGAATCATAAATCCAGACATTCTTTTTTCGAAAGTCCACTCAGGTTACTATCCCGTGGTCGCTAGCCAAATTGACAGGAACAAATACCTGAGTAAACACATCAACATAAAAAAAAATCTTAGATAATTACTAACAAAATTAGATAACTTTAATATTATATAATAATTCTTACCATATCAACATCGGTGAACCGTTTGAACATGATGTCCCACCGCCCATCAATATAGCTATTGAAGTTGTAGCTATATTGTAATGAATTCAAATCACAATCACTGTCGTTCCATAATTGCTTCAAGAATACCTAGTACATATATATTACGTGGAATGAAAGTTCAAATTAAGAATTGAAGGCATTAAGAGATATAACATTGTAATCAATTATTATAAACTTTTTGAACTCATTACCCAAAAAAAGGAATCCGTGTGCGTGACACATTGAGGTAAGGCATTTGGGTATTGTCTTTGCTTTGCACTAATTAATCGGAAGTACTCATGGATATGCTGTAGGAAAAAAAAGGACAATTGTTAATAATAAAAGATAGTACAAAGAAGTTGAAAAAGTAACACCAACATCACTTACCTCATCCCCTAGCCATCCAAGTGACGCATGACCCAACAGAATTTAAAAAAATTCTTGTGACTGTTGGATTGTGAGATCCACTGTGATTTCACCGGCAAACCACTGATCGAACTCATGAAAATGTGTTGGATCCTCTAGTCCTCTAAGTGGATTTATATCCACACTTATTTTTTCGTCAATGTCATGGTCAATTATTTCGATTCTGGACTGCGGATTCACGCTCCTTCCTCTCTTGAAAGGAGGATTCATGTACAGACTATTAACTATATATGACAGCCGATAAGGACGTCCGAACTGACTTATGCTCGGTGGTGCCTTTGTCAAAATTTGTATGCTATCACCACTTAGGTCACCGCAAAAGCTGTATAATGTCAAAGGACTGTGAGAAGGATGATTAACATCAGTATGAACTCCAACGTCATCTGGGGCCTGTTAAATGGTCAATATAAACATATTCAACTCATGTCAAATTAAAAGATAAAGAATCACAAGATACAACGCGATAAAGTTGCTCACTGTGTACGAGCGTCCAATCGGGGAATCGTCGTGCGACCAATTGGATGTACTCTCGCTGTTTCAACCAAAAAGTCCCATGGCAAGTTTTCTAAACTCCCTTTGTTCTTTGTGCTCTGCCTCAAATGCGGACTTAAGCTCTAAGAGGTTACGATCAATACTGTTCATCCGCGTAATGAAATACTCGTCACAGAACTTTGTCCTTGACTGTTATCAACAAACATAGATGCAACGAGACTGTGTTAAAGACATATATCAATTTGCATACAAGAAATGAAAATGATCGTTGATGAGGATGTTACAGCACCTATGTTTCTACTTTTTTTAGCCGTCGCACAAATTTACGTGCGACGGGAGCAACGCACTCTTTGAAATTTTGTGCGACGACCATCTGTCGCTATGCATTTCAGAGAGCGCCTTTCTCCCATTGCACTTTATTGTGTGCGATGGCCAAAAAAGGTAGAAACATAGCTGCTGTAATATTGTGCGACGGGCATCCGTCACCCAAAATTACAGCACCTAGGTTTCTACTTTTTTTGGCCGTCGTACAAAAATTTGTGCGACGGGAGCAACGAGCTCTCCGAAATTTTGTGCGATGACCATCTGTCGCTATGCATTTCAGAGAGTGCCTCTCTCCTATTGTACGTTATTGTGTGCGACGGCCAAAAAAGGTAGAAACATAGATGCTGTAATTTTGTGCGACGGGTATCCGTCGCCTAAAATTTTGGGTGACGAATAGCCCGTCGCACAAAATTACAGCACCTAGGTTTCTACCTTGTTTGAGCCGTCGCACAAAGTAATGTGCGATGGGAGAGAGACGCTCTCTGAAATATTGTGCAACGGGCCGTCAGTCGCACAAAAATACAGCAGCTATGCATAAATATTTTCAGCCGTCGCACAAAATATTTATGCATAGCTGCTGTGTTTTTGTGCGACGGAGACCCGTTGCCCAAAATTTTGTGCGACGGACGGCCTGTCGCACAAAAACACAGCAAGACACCCGAGGTCATACGCTCACAGCCTCGCGCAAGGCTTGTGCGAGCAGGCGACAGCCCGACCTGTCGCCCAGCCTCCCTACGGCGGCGATGGCCTGGCCTCACACCACGCTCTCTCTCGGGTCGTGCAATGACCCTAGCCTCCCTCCCACCCACCCAAATTCCTTCTCCTCTCCTTCAACCCTTCACCAAAACAACAACAACCACCACCACCAAAACAACATCAAACAACAACAACACACAACCACAAAATAAGGAAACGTAACACAACAACAACAACACACAACCACAAAACAAGGAAACGCAACACAACAACAACATAAATCATTTATTTCTAATTTCTTACCTTGGGTTTTTGAAGTTGAATCTTTGATTTTTAGATCTCTTCACTTCTATTGGACTTTATTTTGGTGCGATTGATGTTGTTTGACGTGAGCTCTAGTGATTGCCGCTGATGCTTGACGCCTTCGTTCTTCTCTGGTGCCGTCGATCGGTGAGAAAGTTGTTGAGAGAAATGCTTCCGTTTGGAAAAATTTGGGTGAGAATGAGAGGGTTAGAATGGTCTAAAATTATGTGATTTATCTAATATTAAAAGAAAAAAAGTTGTGTGATTATTTGTGTATTTTATAAAAATTATTTGGCTAGTGTTGTAAATTTCCCTTGTTTTGCAATTCCCTTCGGGTCAGTAATAAACATCACGCTTGCATTGAAAAATAAAAAAAGAGAAAGCCCGACCGCAATTGACAAACAACGATTTCCCAGAGCCACAAAACAAACCCGAACAGACAGCATCTCCTCGACTCCTCCCTCCTCTCAAATCTGGCTGCCGGCTGCCTCCACGACGGCACGACAGGCAGAACAGCCTCACGAGTCACGACGGGTCCATGACAGCACAGCCTCGTCTCTCCTCTCTCAAATCAGCCTCGTCTCTCCTCTCTCAAATCAGCCCACGACGGCCGCCGACGGCCTAAGTCGAGCACAGCCGGCTACGACAGTAGCTCACGCCTCACGATAGCCTAAGCCTCAGCTCACTACAGAAACCTCAGCGAATCAGACCGAGCCAGCACAACAGCAGCCTCGCAGTCGCAACTCCCATCGGCCACCGTAACGGCTCCCGGTTGTTACAGCTGGCCGTCAACTCTTCACGGTAATTTAAGTGATAAAAAAAACTTGATATGATATGAGTGTTGATTAATTATGATGTCGTGAGTTCTAATTTACGATTTATTAATTATGCTCATCTGTCATCTGTATGAGTTTTGTTCATAATTATTCATAACTATATAAAACTTTATACAATTTGGAGTGAATTCGTTGTCTAGGAAGTAATGTCTTAACTGCTTGAGGGGTCAAGTTGAATCTTTCTCCCCATTCAGTTATGCCTCTGCCAGTACTAACATGGTGAGACAACGGGTTCATCATTTAGGGTATTAAAAACAGGAGAAAAGTGAAGTAACCCTTACCATTTGAAGTCTATTCTTAACACCAAGTCCTTGACAGATTTTTCTCACACACCGTACCTTCCTTTCTAGGCAATTTCTGCTAGCCGAGAGACCTTTGAAAATGACAGTAAATATTTTTAATTTGAAACCATGTTTGTTTAGATTTCTAGCCATAGACTCAAGCCAATGTGTTCAGAATTGGCAATTTATTGTGTTCAGTTTCATGAGGCAACAGAAAGCAAGAAATGTAATTTTAAGGAACTTGCAAGCAGCAGAATGATTCCAGTAGCTCTTCTTATCTTGTTATCTTGTTTTTGTTAAGATTCATTGGTACTACCACTTTCTCTGTAAATTCCGGTCTGTTTTATCATTGCAGTATCATTACTGTATCTTTCTCAAGTTGTAATGTTGTGCGAATGTTAATGAAGGCATTATTTGGAACTTTAGAGAGGCATACGAAACTTTTTGCAAAATGGACTGATTTGTTTGTTGATGGAGAAGTGGAGATGGTTTTATTTTATCCAAAAATTTATTTGTTTTTATTTTTTTGGAATAACTTCATGACTTTGAAGTTGTTTTCTTTGCTGTTGTACTTTGTTGCTGAATATTTTGAATTTTTTGTCTTAGTATCTGAATGTTTTTCATCATTTGGTGTTTTACCTTGTTTCTTAATAGTGGTTGCTGTAATCTGAATTAGTAACCCGACCTGAACTAATAACCGAAGCCATTTTTTGTAACCCGAACCGTATTTGAACCCGAATTTAACAACCCGAACCTGAAATGAATTGTGAACCCAAACCTAACCGAACTGAATCAAAAACCGAACCGAACCAATCCAAAATAATTTTTCAGCCTGTTTGGGTTGAATTCTTGAACTGAACAGGTTGCAAACTGAACCAAAAACCGAAATGCCCAGCCGTAATAGGTAGGTTCATGGTATCACCATACTCATTCCCGAAAAAATAACCGACCTGAACTAATAACCGAAGCCATTTTTTGTAACCCGAACCGTATTTGAACCCGAATTTAACAACCCGAACCTGAAATGAATTATGAACCCAAACCTAACCGAACTGAATCAAAAACAGAACCGAACCAATCCAAAATAATTTTTCAGCCTGTTTGGGTTGAATTCTTGAACTGAACAGGTTGCAAACTGAACCGAAAACCGAAATGCCCAGCCCTAATAGGTAGGTTCATGGTATCACCCTACTCATTCCCGAAAAAATCTACATATGTAAACAAGAAATGAAAAACCCTAATGCCAGCCTCAGCCGCCACTCCCTTGCGTCAACTCCACCGCTGGTCTTCTATCACTGTACCTTTGTCACCATATCCTTCGCCATCCTCATATCGCCAGAAGCCAAAAAAAATTTACACATTTTATTTTCATAATTTTCTTATGATTTATTGGAAACAGAAAAATAATTAGTTTAAATTAGTTTGTAAATAATCAAAGTTTGACCCAAAAAAAAAAGTTTGCAAATACCTCATTAGTGTATAAGAAAATTATTTTTTTAGAAAAATATTATTTTTTTAGAAAAATATTATTTTTTTAGAAAAATATTATTTTTTGGGATAATTGAAGCCTTAAGATTGGTTTGCGATTAGTTATTGTTAGTACTGAAATTAATTGTTGTGGTTCTTTCATGATATATTTAACTGTGACCTTAAGATTGGCTTGTAAAGAATTGATTGTTTGATTTGTTTTCATTTAAGTTAATTTCTGTGTTGCTTATTGAGTGAATCTTTGTCGTTGTCTTTATATTGGTTTGTGAAAAGTTAGTTGTTAATTTTTTTATATGTGCTTTTTTCATTTGTTTGCATATGTAGCAAACCGAAAATTTATGTTTGTTCATCTTGCAAAACCAACTGATTTTATCCATTAAAAAGAAAATTGAAAATATATTTGGATTCACTAAATTAGAAGCCCTGAATCTAAGAGACAAACGAAAAAATTAAAATCAAAACCTAACTTTTCTCTTAAACTCACTCGCCTTTCACTCAAAGATTCGCATAAAATTGCAAACGGCAGTCGTCACCGTCGGCCCGTCCTGCACACATTGCCAACTTGCCATTTGCTGCTTCCTTCCATCCTATCCTTGTCATTGACTTGCCATTCGTTACTGCCTTTCTGACAAGCATAAGCAGGTGATTAGCTTTTTTTTTTTTTGGTTTATTTGTTGATTTTACATGTATGACTGAACCAACTTAAAGAAAATGACTTTGTTTGAAATGACTAAGAGCTTGCTGCTGCTGTAAGCTTACTTGGCTCTGGTCATGGGGTTGGGATAAGTTGGGCTGGTTGGAATGCAAGGGGAGTGAGTTGTGGTTAAGCATGTTTGGTGGGTTTGAGGGGAGTGAGTTGTGGTTAAGCATGTTTGGTGGGTTCAAGGGGAGTGAGTTATCGGCTGAGTCGGGATAGGATTGGAGGCTTTTGTGGCCATTTTGGTTTTGCGCACATGGGGTTTGAGTTTGGGGTTTTGGGAGGTTAAATGGTGAATCGAGGATTTGTTCACTAAGTGTTCATTTGAGTGGTTGTGTTCACTAACTGTTGCACCTTTTGTTCGATAGTTGCTGTTCTTGTTCTTTTTTTTTCAATTTCTTTAGCTTTTTAATGTCTCATCTACCACATAATCTAGATTGATGGTGGTTGTGAGATTCCAAGATCTCAATTTTCTGCTTGTGCTTTTTGCTTTTATCTGTTTCTTCATTGCCAGTGGGACTTGTTTTCATCTCTTTACCAAAAATGAAATTCATTTGATTGGGATGTACTGATGTTAATTTGGTTTGGTTTGGTTGTTTGGTTTGAAATCTTTCAAACGGATTGATTTTGGATTGGTTTGGTTAAACCAAACCGAACCCCAAGTGCCTAGTCCTATAGCAAACTCTTTATTTGGAAAAAATTTAGTATAGAAAGTCTTTTCTAACACTTATGATCAGAAAATGAAGGAATCAAACGTCTGTTATTTTAGATATCATTTGCTTAATCCATAAAGTAAAATGAGAGAGTACTACTGTGTTTACCGATGTAGTATTACCCCATAAAGAGTACATAGTTGTACTTTCTTTTAAATACAAGAAAGCACAGAGTTTTCTTTGTCTTCATTCATTCAAGGTGAGGTTCTTTAATATGTATTTTTTGGTGATATGTTCTGTTTATAAATATGTGATGAAAGGAAAATAAGTTCACTGTTTCTTGAAGATGTTGCATAGAGACGTTTAAAGTAATCGTCGATTGTCTTCTTTAGTAAATAATTGTAATTGTGTGACGATAGCAGTAATTGCAGTACCTCTAAAAAGTTGTGATTACATACCTGGAAAAAAGTTCTATATAAAACTTTGTATTAGTATCTTGGAGAATCTTGGAGATTCTCTGGGCTCCGATTCAAACTTACTATTTCCGATTAACTATCTGCATAAGAATTTGTTTTTTATTTTTCTATTTTTGTTATTTGTTAGGCAATCTATGAGACTTTAAATGTCATTAGAACAGACCAAATTCAATGCTTCCTAATGGATTGCTGTTTTGTGCCCATTGCCACATGGATTTTCACTTTCATCCGAAATTACATAGATCTGGAAACATTACTCTTTAATTCCAGATTTTTAATGTAGTAGTCTATTATTGAGCAGATTGTCCATCTTGATGAGGTATTGCTTTAACTGACAACATTGGGTTTCTGTACAGATAAAGGATCATGGTAGGATTTAAAAATAGGTATATGGTGGTGGAGGTATTTTTGGACCCAAATAAAGAGCTTCCCATGGATGATCCTGTTATACTTACCCAATTTAATGTGTCGAAAGCAATTAGAGACAGCATTCTTGTAAACTTCGGCGAGTGTGGTCTAGCTTCTTCGCTTGGATCATTCCAAGGTATGTGAGATGTCACCAGTCCTTGTGTGTTCGGCACAAATTTCCCCTTAAAACTTTTGAGACATTTTCCTGCTTTCTTATCTTTGAGCATGTATTTTGTGTGTATAGTCAAGTATGTGAATCCTATCACCAAGCTATGTATCATCAGAGCCTCAAGGGAGGATTGTCAGAAGGTTTGGTCTGCAATTACCATGGTTAGAAGCATAGGAAATTGCCTGGTTCTATTTAACCTACTGGACCTAAGTGGTGAGTTCATACAATTCTGAATAGGTTACTTTTGTGGTTAATTTGAGGGAAAAAGAGAGAGAGAACAAAGTTTTGAATTGTTCATTGTGAGTTTGTTTTATAGAAGTATTTTAATAAGTTTAAAGCAACAGCATTTTTATCTAACTGAGAAGATATTTGTAAATTTTATTTTGTATGACCATGCTTCTTGAAGTTCATTTTCTTTTGTGCTACATTTTACTGCAAAGCATATGCAGGATTGTCTGTGGTAAGTTTTCCAACATTTTGCATGCAAATTTGCAGTTGTGCTGTTCAATTCTATGGGGGGTTTGTTTATATCAGTAAATTATGTATTTCAATGGCATTCTTGAATGCTTTACATAAATTAGTTTGAAACAAATATACTAATGAGCTCCGTGTGTACTCATTTTTTAAGTTTTTTTCTTGACTGGGCAAGCAGTTATGTGGGTTGAGTAATTTTCATATTACATGGTGGATTGTCTCATCAAAAACTCATTAAACTCATTATGGCAGCTATTACCTCATTTATTGATTTTTGGAACAGTGAATTCCGAGCTTCATCTATCTCTATGCTGTTGTGAGAATGAAGTGACATTTTCTTTTTGTATAATAGGGAGCATCAGGGCCTGTAAGAATGCTGCATTGAAGTGTGAGGAGGTGAAATTTGAACATTATAAGCTTGCCATTGGAGCACGTCTCTCAGCCGATGTTACTCAACACATGGAAAACTGTCTTGGGAAAATCAAAATTTTGGAACACTGAAAATATCTTATTCTTGTAAGTGGCTAAGTTGTATATTTTCATGTTCTCTTTTAACTACAATATCTTGCTTCATTAATCACAAACTTTCTCTTTACCATTTTTTGTTTTTTTTTCCCACTTTTGTTTTTTGACTTTGTTTCTATTTTCCTAGAAATATCATAATCTCACCTTTAGTTGCTGATTGTATTGATTTTGGCTTGATGAGGATGCAACTCTTTTTATAAGCAACCATCAAAGCCCAAGAAACTTTGTTTATTTGGCTCAAATAGATGATTTAGAGTATTTATATTGTTTCCTCTCTTGTTGGAGATTTTTAGGCTTTAAAATCTATAATATCCAGAAATCAAGTGAGTAATTATTAATATTATTTTGGTAGCATTGCTGTGACTAGGGGTTATTTTCTTAATTTGTCTTTGATTTTTAGTCACGTTACTTTTATTGTTGCTGTTATTTGTTACAGGCAATAATATTATTGACTTAGTGTGGGTATTGGTATCCTATTAGTGCTTGGACTTACTTGATTTGGGATTGTTATTGGGCCAAGTTCTAATTGTTTTAAGTCAAGCCGATTTAAGGCCAGCCAAGTCCACTAGCAAAAATCCTTGCCATGAAAAGAAAAAGAAAATAGACCTAGCTCCTCCTTCCTTTGTATGCTCGGCAAGGACAGATTAAAGAGAAAAGGTATCCAAAGTTTTTCAAGCCTTTATCATTGAAGTGCAACATTTATTGGGTAATCATGGAGGTGCTTAATGTATACATTTCTATGACGTTCGGGTACTCTATTTCTTGTATTGACTTAGAATTAACATCTATGCTTGAGACTTGGGGGCCTTGATTTTCATGGGCATTATGTATTGAGTGTTGTAAATTTTGTAAACTCTCACCATTTGATTGTTTAGGTGTGAATAAAAATTGGCTTCTTATAAGCCTAATAACAACGTATTTAAAGTATTTTTTAAGTCTAAATAATTTTACTTATCTATTTAATTTATAGCACGATATTAGCATGATAGTTGTTTCAACGTGGGTAGTTTAATTCTTACTGCTTGTGTTTATTTATGCTTTATTATTATGTTTTTATATTGTTAGTTAGTGTTGTTAATTTAATTGTTTACTATTTATAACAATTTTTAAATTATATGACTGGTTCTATACTACTGCTTATGTTATTATTATATTATTAATATGTTATTATTCTGTCAATATGGCTGATTTAATTTATTTGTTTATATGGATGGTTTAATCTGTCATTAAGTTATTTTAATTTTAATAAATTAAGATTTGTTAGTGCATATATTTGTCTTTGAATGTTATTGTTATAGTGTGAAGCTTACAACACAAATCTAATGTTCTAACCTCGTTAAAAATCAAAACTTGCAATTCTAAGTTATGATTTTAAAAGTTAGAACTAGAAGTTCTAAGTACATGCATAAGATTTTTGCATATTTCATAATTTTTTTGTTTTTGTTTATATTTACATATTTCATATTTATATTATGATACTTATTTCTTTTTCTTATCATTAACAAGGCTTTGAAAAATGACAAATCTCACAAATCTACGAAGTTTCCTCTTGAAGAATTACTTGATTGGGTGTTGGGCGTTAAAATGCTCCTACAAGCTATGAGCCTAGAAGGCACTAAGCAGAAGGAAATGAAGAATTCTTGCAGGAAAAATCAAAAGCTAGGGTGGGGGGGATTTCATTTTTGATGTGAGACTGTTGTAAATGGTGAGAATTCACCAAGTTTACAACATTTTTCTTTGAACTTCATCATTTAGGGATTTTAATCTCTATATACTTAAGGAGTTTAAGTACTAAACTAATAAAGATTTAATGTGGGACTTTACAAAAGCAAAACAGTGAAGTCATCATAGCTCTCACACTCTTTAAATTCACCACTTTAATTACATATAATTCTCATAATGCGAAGTGGAGCTAGATGTACTTTAATACTATCTTGTTAAAACATTGTCAGTAAAACTCAATAGGATAAAACTTGGTCAAAGAAAAATGAGTACAGTGTACATTTATTTAAGCTGTAGAAGTTCTCGTTAATAATAAGCTCCCTTTAATGAGATACCTTCTCCAAATTCATGTGTCAATTTGATAATTTATTGAGACGATGCATACCAATATTGTGGACTGATTTTTCAAATGTCAACGTGGGCAAAGCGTTAGTAAAATGGTTAGCATTAAGTAAAATGGTTAGCAATTATTAGCAGAGTGTATTTGTTTGACATTAGTTTTCGTGTTATGCTAAAGCACATGAGTATAAAAAAAAATGCATGAGTATAAAAAAAGTCAATTTTTATAGGAAGTTAATTTTCATTGACACAAAAACAATCAAATGCATCACATATGTAAAGAGCTCAAAAGTTGACGTGAGGGGATTACATTTTCGTATGTGAGATTGCTGCAAATGGTTAGAGTTCCCCAAGTTTACAAAACTTCTAAAACTGCACATTTAGTCTTAATATACTTAAGAGTTTAAGTCACTAAATTAATAAAGATTTGATATGGGACTTTATATCAGCAATATAGTAAAGTTATAGCATGACATGTTATAAATAAAGTAGATAAATAAAGTTTTTTAGTCTAAATAAAGTACTTTAAATACCTTGTTATGAGGATATAAGAAACCAATTTTTATTCATACCAAAACAATCAAATGCATTATATGTATATAAAGTTCAAAAGTTAAGGTGAGAGCATTACTTTTTTAATGTGAGATTGTTGCAAATAGTGAGAGTTCACCAAGTTTACAACACTATTTCTTGAACTTCACCATTTAGGGACTTTAATGTTTATAAACTTAAGAGTTCAAGTCACTAAACTAATAAGGATTTGACATGGGACTTTATAGTAGCAAAATGGTGAAGTCACCATAGCTTATGACACTCTTTGAGTCACCACTTTAACTACATACAATTCTCATAATAAGAAGTGGAACTGGTTGTGCTTCGACACTGTTTTGTTAAAATCTTGTCAATAAAACTTAATGAGATAAAATCTGATCAAAGGAAAAAGATTATAATGCACAGTTGTTCAATATAGTTGCAGATGTTCTTTTCTTTAACAATATGCTCCTTTTAATGAGATATTTTCTCAAAATTCATATGTCAATTGATAATTTATTAAGATGACACATGCCAACACTATGGACTAATTTTCCAAATGTTGATTTGGGCGAAGTTTTAGTAAAATGATCAGCAAAATTATTAGTGGAGCGTATTTGTTTGACATTAATTTTCTTGTCTGGCTGGAGCTCATGAGTATAAAAAAAAATTTACTGAGATATGCGTAGTTCTATCTTCGTTGATGTATCCTCCTCTAATTTGAGCATTACGTTGGAATATTCATTGCGGAAGTTAAATTTCATGTGCTTTGATTATGATGGACAATATAGCACAATCAGATATACTCTATGCTTACTTCATGTAATGTAGGGATCTCTGAGTGATTGGAGGAGGCGACAATAAAAGTTTGCTTAGTAGATCGCCACGAAATTGCCATGTCATTGTAAGTGAAAATATATTGTGTATGTAAATAAGCTTTATGGGGATCTAAGAGGTAGCTAGCATTTGCATAACTGATAAAAACAAGATTCTTCATTGGTTTACTTGAATAAAATAACCATAAGTCCACTATTTTGTGAATATATTAAAAGACATTTTGATGCCATTCCAATGTTGTCGTGTTAGTGCTAAGATAAATCTCACTAATGAGTTCATAGAGAATTCAATGTTTGGTCTGATGAATTGAGTTAGATACAATAAAACACCGATTGTATTTATCTCTTTGTCATCCTTTTTAAAGTGGAATGAATCCTTTTTTTGATTCAAGAGATCGAACAACCATAAGAGTGCTTAGCGGATAAGTATTATGCATGTTGAAATATTTTAAGATTTATTCAACATAAGTTGATGGATGGGTAAGCACTTTGTCTTGTGCTTGATCTGTAACTAGAGATAATATTTTGTTCTCCCCAAATTTTTTATTTCACATTCTCTCTTTAAATATTAAGTAGTTTTTAAAAGTTGTTTAGGAGTTCCAATTAGGATTTTGTCATTGACATAAATTGTTACAATTATAAATCTAAATTTGGATTTTTTAAATCAATACACATAGGCAAATAGTATCATTTTTGTATCATTCTTTAATCAAATATTCATTCAAATGATTGTACCACATGAGTTTAAATTGTTTCAATCCATACAAGGACCGTTGTAGCTTGACTAAACACAGATTACAATCCCTTGATTTATATGCTTCAGGTATTTTGATTGCCTTTGGGATTTTAATGCAAATATTAGGTTAAATGATCCATACAAATATGCAATTACTATGTTAATAAGCATGTCAAGTCTTTTTGAGATTGTTAAACTGACTAAAAATTGAGATATTATATTATCTAGCACTGCAAAATATATGGATTAGTATAACTTGATTGAGCACATATTACAATCTTTTGATTTATATGCTTTAGGCATTTTGACTCCTTTAAGGATTTTAATGTAAATATTAATGTCAAGTGATCCATACAAATATGCTATCACTGTGTTCATAAGCATGTCAATTCTAACTAAGACTGTTAAATTAATGAAAAATTAAGAGATTATATTATCTAGCATACTAAGTCTCTATAGGAAATCTTGCACAACTAGTTGCATTTTCCATCTAGTGATTTTATTATGTTTATTATGTTTCCAAACAATATCCATTTACATTCAATGGGTTTGACATTTTCAAGTGTCTGAACTATAGGTCTAAAAACTTCACGTTTAGTTAAAGAAGTTAATTTCTACTTGAATTGTTTCTTTCCATTGAGGTCAACCATGCCTTTGCCCACATTTATTGACAGTTTGAGGCTTAAAATTATTTGTAATTTCAATAGCTATTGTGAATGAAAATACATTGTTGATGTTTATTTTATTATAATTCCATAATTTCTTTGTATAAGTATAATTTGTAGAATTTTCTTCATTTTTATGATTTTGTGCCTTTTTAGAAGTTACTGTCTCTTTAGGACTTGTCTGTTTAGGGACTATGGGTTCATATGGAACTATTGATTTAGATAATGCAGATACATTTATACCTTAAGCATTATTTTCAACAGGATGATGATCTTTCATTCACCTCTTCTTAAGAGCACTGTCTTTGGAGCTAAGTGACTTACCATATTTTTAATGTATAATAAAGAATACATTAGTTGCTCTAGGAAGAATCACTCATGTTGGTGTATCGGTAGTATGAGTATGTAATTTGGTTACTTTTGTTGTATCTAAAAATGTATCTAGTAAGAGATTTGTAATTTGCTTTAAATGTACTATTCTTTGAACTTTATTTTCGCATTTATAGGTATTAGGATCTAAATGAAAAAGTGAGATGTTCAAGAAAATTCATGGTTTACTTTGAGAGGTTTTCTATACTTAAATCATAGAAAAATTGTCTCATTAAAGCGACAATCTACAAAACATGCGATGAAAAGACGACGTGTTAGTGTTTTAAGATATCTAAAAGTGAGTAAAAAATGACATAAATTTTTAAATGATTTTGAGATTCCATCTATGTGCACTAACAAGTGATGTAGGAAAACACATAGGACATCAAATGTCTTAAATGTGAATTCAACATCATTATCTAGACGTATGATTAATTTTGATTGGATAATCTAAAAATGGTGTCTTTAATTTTATAATTTGGGCAAGTAATCTTGCAAATGCAACATTGCGTGTGGATAATAAATAAACATGTGACTACTATACAGATGTATCAAAGAATGAAATGGTTCATTATGTGAATGGATTCATCTACATATATCTTATTGAACTCTTTGTGAAACGATCAATATTCATGATTAACTTTAGAAGGGGATGGTCTAACCATAATTTTTTTTTTGTCAACAAGCAATATAAATAATCTCATTAAACAATAAAATGTTCTAGTTCTTTAATGGATATTCATGAAAATTTTCCATGATTCTATATATGACTATAGATCCTTTTGCATCCAAGGTGATCATGCCACAACATAATTACTTTTGGACTTGTGAACTTCTAGTTTATTACAACATAGCTCTCAATTGCATATATGATCTTGTGATACAATCTTGAAGAGAATGCTGGAATCTTTTCTAATCAGCATTCTTTTTCTGGGACATTTTAATAATGTAGAGTTATTCTATATTATTTTCATTTAAAGCTCAATTTCAATATGATGTCTATTTCAGTGGATATTTTTAAAGCTTAGTAAATTTATTTTGAATCTTGATGAATATAAAGTATTTTGCATTATTAGTTTTGTTATACTTACTAGCAAGAGTACAATTCTTCTAGAGCCTTCTATTAAGTCTGCAAGATCATATATAATATTTACTATCCCTTCAAGTGATTTTATTTCTAAGAAATATTTTTATTTTGAAGAATAGAGCGTATGGTTGCACTATTAGTCACGCGTACATCCCCAACTTTTTTCTAAAATAGATAATTTATTTCCAAAATCCAAAACCTTGTATTAAACAAATGTTAGTGTTATACGTTGTGTAAATTTTATTGAACTCGCAAGCGCACGGTTCTATTGTAGAATAGATTAACGGTGATGAGTGTCGATCCCAAGAGGAGATGAATTTTAATTGTATGTAGAATTAATTTTCTGAGTTGGTGGTTAGATTTATAATGAAAGTGATGTATGCTATCTTATGATTTAAATTACAGTGATGGGAATAAACTATTAAAATGAAGTGCTTGGATCTCCGGATCTGTACTCAACATGCACTATCGGCTTAACATTCATTATTAATACCAATTAAATCATAAAGGGGGATTTTTCACTCCTCATGAACCTCACTCTAATAGGTATGGTGCTAAGTGCTTCACGTGCCAAATAGTAATAACTTTGCCCAGGGAGAAGGTAATACTAGCTGATATCCAGACAAGTTATTACTATCTGTTTATGAAAAGTCAAAATATCCACATAAATTAGAGGGGAAGAAAAAGTAAATTTACCAAATTAAGCCCATGGAGCATGTTGAGACTTTACCTTCAACCCAAGCTTGAAAGAAAATTAGCTACTCATAATTGAACTAGGGGTAAAATGAAAATTTTATTAAAATACGTAGAAAATACAAGATGAAAATGGAATTATAGAAAATGGAGCTCAAAAATGGATCCAGAGGTGTCAAATTAGGGGGGGAGCCTCATTTTTATAAATAAAATGAGTAAATCATAGCCATCAGATTAAAATAATTTGGACGCTCATGATTGCGCCACATGGCAAATTCTTATTGGATGGAACACATCATCAGGGCTGTCATTCCTTGTATATGCATGTACATAAATTAGAAGGAAAAAAAAAGTAAATTTACCAAATTAAGCACATGGAGCATGTTGAGAGTTCACCTTTAACCCAAGCTTGAAAGAAAAGTAGCTACTCATAATAGAACTAGGGGTAAAATGAAAATTTTATTAAAATACGGAGAAAATATAAGATGGAGATGGAATTACAGAAAATGGAGCTAAAAAATGAATTCATGGGTGTCAAATCAGGGGAGGAGCCCTCTTTTTATAGATACAATGAATAAATCATGGCCATTAGATGAAAATAATTTGGACGCTCAGGATTGCGACACGTGGCAAGTTTTTATTGGATGGAACACATCATCAGGGCTGTCATTCTGTGTATATGCATGTAACGTACACATTTTTTCGGTCCACTAACATACTGCCACGTCGCCAGTCAACACCACATCAGCATTTTAGTTCAATAGGATCGTGACACGCCATCAGTCGACACCACATCATCAGTCAATGACACATAAGCGGTCAATGCCACATCATTCGTCCAATCAAATGCCGCCATGTCATCGTATAGTGCCACATCATCATACAGTGTCACGTCATCATACAGTACATGTGAATAGTGTCATGAACAGTAGGGAATATATGAACAGTACCGTATGTGTGAACAGTACCATATGTGTGAACAATATCATTTATCTTTTTAAGCTCCTCCTAAGGTTTTTGAATTGGGCTATTGAATTCATCAAGAATCAGTCTTTAAAAAATCAAGTTTTTTCATTTTATAAATTCTATCTTTAGAAATCTTTGGAAGTTCCCAATTATCAATTGCTTTATTAAAATCTTCAATTATGAATTCTTCTGAATTCATAACGTTCTTTGAATCATTAGTCTTCCCAGAAGAAGAACTAGAGAAAGATGATGCTCTATAGAGTAGAGACTCCATGCATACAAAATTATAAAAAACTCAAATTTTACAAAGAGTTGCCATCCTTGATGAATTCAATAGACCAATTCAGGATGCAGTTGCTACCCTGATTCTCACAATTTCCCTCCATTTCATAGGTGATCCTTCTCACCTTAGAGATAAAAATGCTGAGTTACTACATAATCTGAGATGTAGAAAACTTAGTGAATTTCAAAGTTATAAAACCACTTTCTTTACTAGACTTTTTCTAAGAGATGATGCAAACCACATCACTTGGAAAGAAAAATTCATTGCTAGTTTACCAACACTCTTAGGAGAAAAAGTTAAGAATTTCATTAAAGCTCTTTATGACAATCGCATTCCTTATGATGAATTCACCTATGGTGAATTAGTCAGCTTTGTCAATAAAGAAGGTTTAAAGATTTGTCAAGATTTGAAATTACAAAAACGCCTAAAATGGGAGCTTAGAAAGTCTAAGTAAGAATTAGGTAGTTTTTGTAAACAATTCAACTTTGATCCCTTCAAAGCTTCATCTTTTAAAGATTGTAATGGTAAGTGCTCTTCGAGACCTTACAAAAAACATTACAAATCGAAAGGTTATAAGAAACCTTTACCAGATTCTAGAGAACATTCTTATAAGAAACCTTCAAGGCCTTATAAGAAGCACAATTTCTCTAGGAAAAGACATTCCAAGACCACTTCAAAATCTCCTTTTAACTACAAAGAAGCCACATGCTATAAATGTGGTAAGAAAGGCCATACTGCAAAATTTTACAGAATGAACAAGAAGCTCCATGAGCTTGGTCTTGAAGAAGAAATTTTTTCTAAAATCACCTCTCTGCTCATCGAGTCTTCTGACTCTGATTCTGATTCTTCCATGACGGGAGACAGTGATCCTTTACAAATTGATAAGTTAATTGGCTCAGAAACTTCAAAAGGTAGTGATAGTAATTTTGATTCAGAATCATATCTAAAGAAAATCAATGTGTTGACTAAAGAACAAGAAACTTTTCTTGAACTTGTTAAACACATTTCTAATCCTACCCTTCAAAGAGAATACCTTGACAAACTTTTAAAGACCCTGGAAACAAAAGACAAATCAGAAACCTCTAAAGCCCCAATCATTAAAAAGAACACTTATGACCTCACTGAAATCTTGGATAAAAAGAAAACAAAGAAAACAAATCCTAATATCCAAGACCTTCAAAAAGAGATTAAAGAAATAAAAAAATTAAAAGAAAAACAAAAGAATGACTCAGATACTATCTAACTTTTGCTACAAAAACAATTGGAAGATAATTCTGATAAAGAATCAAACTCTGATGGTGATAATGAACAACAACTTGAAAACATTGAATCAATCCCCAATGATTTCCTATTTGTTTTAAAACAAATCATCACAAGAAAATATTTGATTAAAGTCCCTTTAATCTTTTCTAAAGAATTTGAAATTGACACCATTGCTCTCTTTGACACTGGTGTTGATTTAAATTGTATTAAAGAAAATATTGTTCCAAAGAAATTTCATGAAAAGACTAATGAAAGGCTTTCTGCCAATAATTCAAAACTAAAAAATCTAAAGTAGATGCCTTAGTGCATAACAATGGTTTTGAATTCAGGACTTCCTTTCTTTTAACAAATGATATTCATCATGCTGTTATTTTGGGAACTCCTTTTATAAATCGTATCACTCCTTATACTGTTAATTATGACAATATATCTTTTAAGGCAAAACATAAAAAATTGATTTTTCCTTTTATTGAAAAGCCTAAAACAAGAAATTTAAATATTGTTAACGCTTGTTTTGTATACCAGAACCAGATTAATGTCTTACTCAAATAAAAACAAACTGATTTAGCCTGTTTACAAAAAGATTTGAGTTTACAAAGAATTGAAAACCAACTGCAAAATGGTCTTATAAAAAAGAAAATTTTTGATTTTAAAGCCTTAATTGAAAAGGAAGTATGTGCTGATTTACCAAGTGCCTTTTGGAACCGAAAACAACATTTGGTTGATTTGCCATATGAAAATTCTTTTGATGAGAAACAAATACCCACTAAAGCTCGTCCTATTCAAATGAATATGGATTTAGAAAAATATTATAAAAAAGAAATCAAAGATTTGGAGTCAAAAGGACTCATTGTCAAATCTAGGTCTCTATGGTCTTGCGCCGCTTTCTATGTCAACAAGAATTTTGAGATAGAAAGAGGAACACCTACATTGGTCATTAATTACAAACCTTTATTTATTTTTATATATATATAGGTTTAATAGGCCAAAATCTAGTGTGTTAAGGTGCAACAGTTGACCAAATGCTGATTGGATATTAAAATGAGCTTACGATTGAAATGCGTACACCAAATCTATGATCCAACTTTAACTAAATAATAACCGTTCACAATTTAATGCCCATGATCGTGCTATGTGGCAGAAGTTAGTTCATTATCGACTTGGATTCGCTTTTTTAGTAAATGAGTCGTCAAATTAATTAGAAAATTAATGATAATTAATATAATTCATCCTTTCAGCAAATAAAAAGAAATAATAAAAAGAATTTATTAAATAATATTTATTACTAAAAGTGGATCCATCACTCTAATTAATTTGTTTATACAATTTCAGTTAAATTAAATAATGTGTATTTAAATTATATTTTTAGTTTTTAGATAATTTGAAAGAAATTAACAAATTAAATCTTTTCTCATTAGATTGACCCAGAACTCATCGAATTATATTATAACAAAATATTTTTATATTTGGGAGTTATAAATCACTTTTAAATTGTGTCAAGTTTTTTACGTCATTATTAGAAAAGGTATACATATTATTATTTTTATTTTTCATTTTTACTTTTTATTTTTGGCATTGTCATCCCCTTTTTAAGGTCTAATAATGTTATTTTATTTTATTTTGTAAAGTTTTGGTTAGACCCTTCATTCTCTTGAAATTTCAATAATATCCATAGAACTTATGAGATATTTTATTTTGACCCAAAAACTCTTGCAAATTAGTCCTTGAATTGAATTGAACTTTTGGACTTTTGTTTGTTTGGACTTTCAGATTATAATTTATTGTTTGGACTTTGTAGACATATGAACATAAGCTTGAACTTTTATAATTACCATTAAGACTTGAAATTTAAATTAATTGCCTAATTGGTTGGTAATTCTTAAAAGTTTTTTTTTTAAAATTCCACATCTTGAGGTACATATTCTGTTTCTTTCTCTCTTCTTTAAATTCATGCAATTTAATTTTTTCATTTTTTATTTTATTTTCCTTTTCATTATTTTGGCATTTTTTTATTTTGTTAATTTATATGGTCAATTCAACCACCTAAATTATTATTTAATTATTTTAATATATTGTTTTTCTATTATTACGTTTAGTTTAATTAATTTTTTATATGACTGGTTTTAACTATCTATTTAGTTATTTTAATTTCAATTAATTAATTTTTAATTTATTTGTTTCGCATTTTTTTATTCTTATACATTTATATTATTTACATATTTCATTTTTAGTTTTTTCTTTATTTTTAATTTATGTAATTTTTATTTAGTTTTTCATATATTATCCAGTTGCCTGTGTATCATCTAATTTCACATAAAAATACATTATCAATATTGCACGATATGTTGGTCTCGAACTTTAAGTGATAGATTAATTTATAGATTTCAATCACTGCCACCAATCATGTAAGAAATTCAAGAAGAAAACCTTTAGGACTAACTTAATCCTTAAATTAATGAAGGAGACAATCATTCTCAACATAATGCACATGATCAGAATCAATCAAGAACTTTGAGAGATTACATGAATCCAACTAGAACTGAAGCACCCTTCTGTATAGTGTTTCCTCTTGAAGCATCTTCATTCGATTTCAAACGAGGTATTATCTAATTTTTACCAACATTTTATACTTTGTAATACACACACATACCAAAATTGTAGCATTAACATAATTAGATCAAAGCTTTCACTTTTTATTAAAAGCTAAAACTTGGTTACAAAATCTCAAATCTGGATCAATAAAAACTTAGAAGACCATGCAAGAATAATTTTTGAAAAACTTTTTCAACCTCACAAAACAAATTTTTTTAAAAGACAAAGCACCACTTTCACACAAAAACTAGGAGAGACTCTTTACTAGTGTTGGGATTACTTAACATTTACTCACACCATGGTTTTGAAGCATAAAGGTTAGTGTCATCTTTCCATGAGGGACTAACATACCAAAGTAGACAAGTTGTTGAAATGATATATATAATAGTAAGTTTGGAAAAAAAGTCCTGAAGATGCATTAAATTTTCTTAGCTATATAGCAGAGAATGTACAACAGTGACACACAGTTGGTTCTTATGAGTTATTAAGTAAACTCTAGTCATATCCATCTAGAGGAGGCATTCATTAAGTAAACTCTAGTCATATCCATCTAGAGGAGGCATTCATTAAGTAAACTCTAGTCATATCCATCTAGAGGAGGCATATACAACCTTAGAGAAGATTATGACCTTTAAGCCAAATTTGTAGTTTTAGTTAGAAAAATTAAAGAATTAGAGTCGAAAAAGAGTGATTATGTTAAATTTGTTCAAGATATTTCATGTCATGTCTACAGTTCCATTGGCTATTTTATGTAGGGTTGTTTGATCTAGCCAACTTTGAAAGAAAGTATGTACAAATGTCATAGACAAATTTAAAAGGTTGAATCCTAATCTAACTTTGATTAGAGAAACCACCCAAATTTTAGTTGAAAGAAGGACAATCATGCATAAACTTCAGAACTACCCCCTTTACTTCAGAATTTTTAAAATTTCTAGGGTTACCTACCTTATGTTCTGCCACCTAGAAAAACTCTTGAAGATACATTACATATATTCATTGAAAAACAAGAGTCAATCAATAACCAAACCTTGCAAACCTTGACCAACTTGATAGATACGTCTCCAAACTTACATCAGCCCTCGCCATTCAGGAAAATATAAGTTTCCTTCTCAATTAAAACTAAATCCCAAGAGTTAATAATATCTTCAAATGGGTAGTACAGGAAACCAAAAAATATGAGCCAAGTCAAATTAGTTATAACCCTTTATAAAGTTGTTGAAAAACACATTCTTAATCCTAAAAAAATTAGCAAAGAGTCAATTTCTGAGAGTAAGGAAGAGTTTGATATGTCTTTCACCTATAAAGAAATAGTTAACTCTCCTCTTGTACCACTGATCAAGCCAAAGAAATCAAACCATAGTCTAGAGATTTATGAAACCTTCAAATAGATGAAGGTCAATATTCCTTTTCTAGATGTCATTAAACAAGTATCATTGATTAACACTAAAAAGTGTACATTAAATAAGTCCAAAATTATTAATTTTTCACTTACAATGTTGATTAATGTGCTTATTATTTCTAAATTATTTTAATGCTCCCATAATAAATTTTTATATTAAAATTAATTTGCAGTATGTTAATTTTTTATATTGCAAATATTTCAGGAATAAAGAGGGAATTGGAACTGAAAACGAGAACAAAGAAGATTGCTGAAGCCATTAGAATGCATTATTGAAGAGATGCAATTAATAAAAATAAATATTTTAAAAAATTAAAAAATAAAAAAGAATGATAATGGTGTGATGGTCAGGTGGCCATTTCGTATACTGACCATCACACATTTCTATGTATTATATATTACATAAAATAAAATAAAATAAAATAAAATAAAATAAAAAGATGTATTCCTCGCCTGTAAATGCAAGCAGGAGAGGAGACAATTTAGTAGAGAGGGAGGGCTGAAGTGAGAGCTGAGAATGAGAGGAGTTAAAGAATCTTTCTTTCTTTTTCTTGTTTTTTTTATGTAATCAATTCTTTTGTAATATATTTCAAAAGTTTGTTAAATAAAATGAGTATTTTTTTTCAATATGAGCAACTAATTTTTTGAGTTAAGGTGAATGGTAAAGCTCAAGGATTCAAATCACTAATTAAATTATTCTTTCAAAATAGTCTTAAAGTTTATTTTATTTGTTGTTTTATTTTTTTCCTCACTAGTTTCTTTTATGTCATGTTAATTTAGAGATTTAGATCTTTTTTTATTTATATGATATTTTGACATAATGTCAACACTTCAATATAGTTGTGGGATATTAGGTACTTGGTCCCTTATTTATCACATTAATAGTTAGTCAAAAATTAAATGACATAATAATTAGTTGGCAAGAAGATGTAAAACACAAATATGAGAGAGTTGTTATAATCATAATTTGAAATTCGAGAGTGGTTCTTGTAACCTTAGCATATTTTGAGATTAATTCTTGTTCATTTTTTTTTTCCTACAGTTAATTTTCTTTGTTACACTTAAGTTTGTTATGTTCATGCTATAATTTTGATCAGTACAAGTATTACAAACTTCCTCAAATTCTCTCAAATGCAAATATGAATTTTCATACTCAAAACTATAAAAAGTAGGCAAAAGTTGAATGATATTAGGTTTGAAATTAAAACGAGATGCATTGAGAGGAAAAACTATGCATGATGTTTTAGTAGGATGCAAGAAATCTCTAATTGTCCTAGGCTATTCATAAAGATTTTGCAAGGCTTGGTTATCTTCGTACTCGGAAAAATTATCAACTCCAATGTCGGCCATGTTTAAAAGTGGTGAAGATGATTTTCTAATTAATATACTATTATCTGTACGAGACCAATGTTGCATGCAATGCTGATGATGTGTATTAAATTAAAAAGATGATGCACAAGGAAGTTGATAATGCATACAACACCAAATGAAAATTAGACAATTAGAACAAAATGAAAATTAAATAAAAAATAACATAAACGAACAGAAATTAAAAATAAATAAATGCAAAATAAAAATAAATAAACTGAAAATTAATTAACTGAAAATAATAGGCAGTTAAATCAATCATATAAACAAAGAAATTATAGGAAACAATTTAAGTGGTATTTTAGAACTAGCCATATAATAAAAATAACACAAATTAATAGACAAAAATAAATAAATTGAAATTGAAATGATAAGTGGTTAAATTGACCATAAAAAAATAAATAAAATTTAAATAACAATTCAAGTGGTTGATCTGACCATTAAAAATAAATGTGAAAAGTAAATTGTAGAAATTTAAAGAAAGAAAAAAATAAGGTTTTTTTTTTCAAATTTTAAAAATTACTAGCCAATTACTAGGCCTTAATGGTTATTTTAAAAGTCTAAGTCCATATTTGTTATGCCAACAGAGTCCAAAGGTCTAAGTTCAATTAGTTTTTAACTCTAAAAGTCCAAAAAATAAGGTAAAGTCCAAAGATTCACATCCAATTCAATTTAGAAATTGATCTGCAAAGTTTTTTGGGTCATTATAAATCTAACCACCAACTCAGAAAATTAATTCTACATACAATTAAAATTCACCTACTCGTGGGATCGACATTCGTCAAAGAGATAGTTGAAGGTCTTTCCTGACAAATAGCATCATTAACAATTGCTAAATTGACAGAGTCACATGACCAGGACTCATATTCAGATCAAGCCAATGCCATAGGTGTAATGAGAAAGCCATTAAACTACAACCATTGCTCTAACACATACAATCCTGGATGGAAAGATCATCCTAATTTTTCATGGTCCAAGGATTCCAACAGAATGGACCACCAGCTCCAGCTCCACCTCCACCAATGCAATCAATTCCTCAAAAGCCTCAAGTTTCTCAGCCACCATTTAGACCATACAATCAGAACCTAAACTATTCTCAACCTAGACCATAGGAAGATGCATTCCAGAATTTCAAAAATCTTATTCACTCCACAATCGAGCAACAAAACCGCACCATTAATGAACTGCGAAATGAGATGAGAACAGGTTTTAACTCACAAACACAATCAGTTTCAAACCTAAAAAAAATGGTGGGATAGCTTGCTTTTTCAGTTCAAACCTTGGCAATGACGGTTGAGAAAAATAAATTCCCAAGTCAACCAGTGCCTAATTCTAAAAGAGTGCATAAAGCAAGTACCAGTCCATCTTAGCAGCATGGGGAGGCCAAAGCCGTCATGACCTTGCGAAAAGAAAAAAAAGTTGACAACAAAGTAGAGATGCCGATGACAAAAAAAACTCAAATTGTACCTGTAAATGCAGATGACTCATCATCAGAGGAGAAGAAGAAACCAACCCATGAGAATACGTTCCCAAAGCTCCATTTCCCCAAAGGTTAGCTAAAGCAAAGAAAGGAAAGTCCACAAGTGAGATTTTTGAAATCTTTAAACAAGTAAGTGTTAATATCCCTTTGCTTGACGCTATAAAACAAATGCCATCATATGCCAAGTTTCTTAAAGACCTTTGTATTAAAAAGAGAAACATTCATGTTTAAAAGAAGGCATTTTTAATAGAAAACGTGAGCTTTATACTCCAACACAAAATTCCTCTAAAATACAAATACCCAGGCTCCCACACTATCTTATATAGTATAGGGAACCACGCAATTGAGAATGCTTTGTTGGACTTAGAAGCTAGTGTAAAACTGTTGCTTTACTCAGTATTTGTGAAACTTGGACTGAGAGAATTACACTCAGCTCTAGTGGTGTTACAGTTTGCAGATCGGTCCATGAAAAAATCTTGTGGTATTGTGGAGGACGCGCTTATACAGGTAGATAAGTTTTATTTTCGTGTTGATTTCATTGTAATTGACACTCAACCAGTCCATGATTCAAGGAAGCACATTCCCATTATCCAAGGACGACCTTTTTTTGCAACTACCGATGCTCACATTCAATGCAGGACTGGAAATATACAGTTGTCCTTTGGCAATATGATGATGGAACTAAATATCTTCAACATTGCCAAACAACCTCACAATACAGATGATGGAATTGTTGATGTAGATTTAATAGAACAATTAGTTTATAATACTTTTTTTTTAAACCTTAGTGATGACCCTTTACAAACATGTTTAACTCACTTTGGTTTGGATTTTGATATTGACAGATCAGTAGATGAGGTTAACGCCTTACTTGATTCAGCATCAGCCATGGACACTAACAAATAGAAGTCAAGAGTGGAACAACTGGCATCATTAGAGAAGAAACTAAGTCTATGATCAGAATCATCACCAAAACTCGAACTTAAACCATTACCTGACACTTTGGAATATGCATTTTTGGGAGAAGAAGGCACTTTGCCAGTAGTCATTTCATCAACTCTAGATGACGAACAAAAAGGTAAGTTGTTGGAAGTTTTAAAAGTGCACAAAAGAGCATTAGGATGGACCATAGTCGACATAAAAGGCATAAACCCAGTGGATTGCATGCATTACATTCATCTTGATGAAAATGTTAAACCTACTAGGAAAATGCAACGTCTGTTGAACCCTAATATGAAAGAAGTTGTTAGAACTGAAGTCCTTAAACTATTACATGCAGGTATCATTTACCCCATTTTTGATAGTTCACGGATCAGTCCTATGCAAGTTGTCTCTAAAAAGTCAGGAGTCACAGTAGTTACCAATGTTGAAAATAAATTAATACCTACTAGTGACTACAGAATGACGTGTATGCATTGATTATAGAAAGTTGAATTCTGTCACACGTAAAGACCCATTTTCCTTTACCATTTATCGATCAAATGCTTGATAAATTAGCAGGTTATAAATTTTATTGCTTTTTAGATGGCTACTCAGGATAATCATATTCCCATAGCACCAAAAGATAAAGAGAAAACCACTTTCACTTGTCCTTCTGGCACTTTTGCATATAGGAAGATGCCATTTTGATTATGTAATGCACCTACTACATTTCAACGACGCATGTTAAGCATTTTTTCTGATATGGTTGAACGATTCCTTGAAGTCTTTATGGATGATTTTTTTTTATTTTTGGTATACATTTGATCAATGTTTACATCATTTAACACTAGTTTTGCAAAGATGCATAGAGAAGAATTTGGTTTTAAATTGGGAAAAGCATCATTTCATGGTAAAACAAGGTATTGTTCTTGATCATATCATCTCGGTCAAGACCCTAATTGGGATGTTACCCTATAGGCTAGTATATGGTAAAGCTTGCCACCTACCTATGGAACTCGAGCATCGGCATATTGGGCCATTAAGAAATTTAACTTTGACATACAGCAAGCCAGCTCAAAAAGAAGATTATAGCTGGTAGAAATCGAAGAAATTCGTAATGATGCATACGAAAATGCCAAGAATTACAAGCAGCGAATGAAAGTCTTTCATGACAAGTAAATTATGAGAAAAGATTTCACCCCAGGTCAGAAAGTGTTTTTATTTAATTCTCGCTTGCACCTATTCTTAGGTAAGTTACGCTCTTGATGGACTAGTCCCTTTATAGTCCACACTGTTTTTCCACATGGAGTAATTGAAATTAAAGATCTAAAGAACAGTGTAACTTTTAAAGTTAATGGTCAAAGATTAAAGCCATATCTAGAGTACCAACCACATGAAAAGGACACTGAAATCGATTTGAGTGACCCACCAAACTTGAATTCAGATTTTTTTTCTTATTTCTTTCTTCTTTTTAGTGATTTAAATTTTTGTGAAAGTGTGTTTATTTAATGATTTAGTTTTCTTTTATTACTTTTAATCATATGTGCCTTAACTAGACAGATCCTCTTGAACCTTCTCAGACAACTTCAACGTGTACAATCTCATCTGAGAAGCCAGATACGATTTTGTAAAACATATCGTATTTGGAAGCTACAACCTCCAGAGTTGGTATCCCACGTTGAAGATCTAGAAAGACAACTCAGAGAAATTGAGGGAGGTATCAATGACACCCAAATAGAACTTCCGAGGTAAATTCAATAAGAGGACGATTGTGAAATTATTATTATTTTTTTTTTTACTTTTCTTCTTTGTGTTCTTTAGTTTGTTACCCCGGTTAAGTAGCGGATAACGGTACTCTGTGACAATGAAAGTCGGTTACTTCATTTTCCCATAATAACTGATATTCTAAGAAGAAGGTATGGACAGAAATGCGATTCTAGCAAAGTTTCACAAGCAATTTCTTTCACTTCCTCAGAATGCCATCCTTACAATCTATAAAGCTCGGTTCGAACTCATGCGATTGTTTATGAGAAATAATGTCCCTGCTGACATTTGTTGGTTAATCAAGGCCAAAGCATGTTTGGCAGGTAAGTTACCTCCTAAATTTATTGCATAGATGCCTGGTTGTGGTAAAGGAAATTACTCAAGAAAAAGAAGACCTCAAATACTTCATGTTGATTGTCATAAGTGTGCTAGGATGAAATGCGATAAAAATTCTTGTTCTTTCGGAATGATGTCTGATAATAGGGATGATAAGATTCAATTCATTAGGGATGGCTTGAATAAAGAGTCATTGGATAATGTCCTTTTGTCTCTTGAAACACATCCCAGTGGATACGTACAAAGAACAATTCTCCAATTATGACTATTATTTCAGAAAGAGCATGTACAATATAGTCTTGGGATTCTGATTATAAACGACCTTGTTTGCCAGTTTATAAGAAAACTACAGGTGAGTTACCTCTCAAATTTATTGCATACATGCCTAGTTGTGGTAAAGGAAATTACTCAAGAAAAAAAGGAGCTCCAAAACTTCATGTTGATTGTCATAAGTGTGCCAGGATGAAATGCGATAAAAATCCTTGTTCTTTCGGAATGATGTCTGATAACAGGGAAGATAAGATTCAATTCATTAGGGATGGCTTGAATAAAGAGTCATTTGGTGATGTCCTTTTGTCTCTTGAAACACATCCCAACAGATACGTACAAAGAGTAATTCTCCAGTTATAGTCATTATTTCAGAAAGAGCATGTACGATATAGTCTTGGGAATCTGACTATAAACGACCCTGTTTGCCAGTTTATAAGAAAACTATATGGGAAGCCTATCCTCGACCCATAAAGGGCGTTCAAGCCGTTTCTGGACGTAAAATTAGAGGAAGATGTGAGCTACAATCACAACTACCTGTAAATATCCTTGTACTGTTATTTTACTGTTGTTTTATTTCACTGTTGTTTCATCAATTGCATTCTTGTCTTTAATAATTGTTTGCTTTTTCTTTTTACTATTTCCTTTTTTACTCTCGAGCCATGTGCTTTACGCGTTAATTGATACAGACATGCTACCTCATATATAGCTGTGAACCATTGTCACCAAAATCCTTAAATATGATTTTTTTTAGCACTCAAATTATTTTTAAAAAGCATTCCAATGAGAGCTACTCCCAATAAACAATTCAAGAACATTTGTGTGCTTTCTGGGTTTAACTATGGCAAACATAAATAGTTTGTTAAGGCAGCCATAGATCTTGGTCAATGCATAGCAGAAAGAAATTTACATTTGGTATATGGAGGAGGTGACTGAGGGTTATCAAAACTCGTCTCGGAAGCTACTTATTTTAGAAGGAGCCAAGTGATAAGCATCATCCCAAGAAGCCTAAAACCATTGGACTGTATGTCTGATTTACCAACTGGAGAAGAGTTAGTTGTCTCAAATATGCAAGAGAAAATAACTGAAATGTTAAATCATGCTGATGCTTTTATTTTTTGACCAGGAGATCTTGCAACTCTAGAGGCACTAATCACATTAGCATCTTAGGCCCATCTAAACATTCATCAGAAACCCATCGGTTTGTTAAATGTCAATAACTTTTATGATGCCTTTATGTCATTTCTTAACCATGCAATAAAAAACCATTTCATCCCTTTCACAGCGAAAAAAATCTTTATTTGTGCTCATACTACTAATGTGTTACTTGATATGTTACAAGTTTATAGACCAGAGCCAGATCCTAAGACCCTTTCTTGGAATGACCAACTAATGATGGTAACAGTAGCCGTAGTAAGAAGTGCAAATTAGATTTAACTCTCCGCTTGTCAATATTTTCTTCTGTGATGCAGCATTCAGGTGATGTCTTTTAAACCCTATTTTCTTTCAAACATTGAGGACAATGTTTCATTCTGGTTGGGAGGAGGGAATAGTTGATAATTGTGGAATATCTCAATCTTGTGTAGTTTTTATTGATTTTTGTTGTAGAAACTAACTGTGACTAAATTTTTGAGTCGAAGATGGTTGAATATGGAGTTTAGTGACTCTAGAAACGCATTTTCTTATAAAAAAAAAAATTTCCAAACATTTCTTTTAAGCTTCGACAATCATTTTAATTAAGTATGATTTTTCTAACTTCTTTTATCAATTAGTTTTTCTATTTTCACCGTTTTGCATATATAATTTTCATGACTAGAATAGGTTTGGGGGTAGAATTTATAAAAAAAAAAAATTTGATCTTTTTACATTAGATAACTTCAAATTTTAGTACATGTATTGTCTTTGGTCTTAAGTTATGTTACACCATGTTTGTTACTCTACATGTTGATGTTGGAGACAAATATAAGTTGCTTGAAATAATGCACATGTCATAATAAAAAACTTTTTTCTTTGGCAACCTATTATCTTATCCCACTCCAATGTGGATCACTTTGTATTTTGTATTTCCCACCACCCATTTATGTTTAAAAATAGAGATAATTTTACATTCACGAAAAAGGTGCTATAAAAAAAAAACAAAACAAAACAAATATATATATATATATATATATATATATTGTTGTAATATATATATAACTTTAAACCATATACCACTACTCTCCCTTGGTATCAGAGCCAAGAGAGAGTAGTGGTATATGGTTTAAAGTTATTTGTGTCTGATAAATTTCTTTGAAGTATTAAAATTTGATTAATTCAGTAATGGGTTTACCTTCGGGTGCTTAGGTAGCATATGGTCGTAAGTCCCGTCCAAGTGTTTAAGGGCAACAAAACCATTTCTTAGCCTAGGATTGATTTACTGTTTTAAAAGAATTTTAAGACCTTTAAAGTATTTCTCATACATGGATTCTTTACTCCATAGAACATCATCTTTCTCTAGCTCTTCCTCCGGGAGGACTAGCATTTCAAAGAATGTTGTGAATTCTGAGGAATTCATAATAGCAGATTTTGATAAAGCTTTTGATTGTTGGGAACTTCCAAAGATTTCTAAAGACAAGATTTATAAAATGAAGAAACTTGATTTTTTAAAGACAGATTATGTTATAAAAACTGAAGAAAGAGACATAACACTTTCAAAGCCCTTTGAAACAATTCATTTGTTTACCGATAAATCCTTAAAGCAACTAAAAGAAAAAGGTTTTAATTATATTCATATTGGTTTAATCCAAGTTGGGATAAAACCTTTGACTAAAGAAGGACTTGATACGTCCATATTAGCAGTCCTCAGGGATGAGAGGTTTATCTCCTTTGATGATTCCTTACTCAGTAGTATTGAATCTAGTCTCTGTAAAGGACCCATTTCATTTGATTGTTATCCAAACATAACAGTCTCTCTTAAAGACAAAAATATTTTGAAAAACATGATTCTTCAAATCAAAACCCACAACTATCACATGATTGAAGGATCAATTCCAGTAGCCCTAATCTACAAAATTTCTTATAAGGCAATGCATTCTGCGTTTAATACGCAACATAAATTCCAGTCAAAAAAAGATGAGACTCTTCTCTTACAGACTGACTTATCCAAAGCAAATACTGTCATTCCAAAACCTATTCAATGGAAAGACATCCACCTACCAGAAGAATGGATTCTGGATGGAGCCACTGAACCAGTGATTCCAAAACAACTTGAGCCAAATACAGAGTTGCAAAATGTGACTCAGTATTCTGATGGCAGAGTTAAACTATCCTTCAGAAGATCTACTTCTTCCAGATATTCTGATAAAGACTCTGTCTCTAGTCTTAATTCAATGGAAAGAAGATTTTCTAAAATACCATCTGTTGTTAATCTTCCTTTCCAAACCACTAAAGACCAACCTAGGTTTTCTACTTCAGATATACCTAGCTCCTCTATTCGTTCTGTAGACTATTCTACTAGTGTACCTCACCCTATATACACTAGCCGTCCACAAGAACAAAGTCAGGAAGAGAAAGAACCTTCTCCTCCAACATCTCCCACATTTTCAGCAGTTACTGAAAATGTCATAGGAGTCATTGAAAAGGATTTTGAACTTGATAAAACCCTTTTGCATAATGATTTCTATTCTGATAAAAATAAAGAAAAAAGACTTTGGTTTTTTAAACATTTTTCGAACCAAAGAAAACAAATTCAAGAGTCTTATTATGAATTTGTCAATTTACATAAAGTCCATATTTTATTTTTTGATTGGTTTGAAATGTATGCTTCAGACAACAATATTTCCTACCCCTTCAAAGCGTCAAACCCTATTACGATTAGAAAGAAAATTCCAGAATGGAACCTTTCTGATAGTGATAGAACCATTGAATCTGAACATCCCCCTCTAAGGAGTTTAACCATAGATCATGGTGAACCTCCAACACAGATAAAAGCATCTCCTTACAAAATCACTAAAGCAAATGTAGAGTCAAATTTAGATAGTATTATTCAACAGAATAATTTCTGTAATACTAATCTGAATACAATAGGAAAACAACTGACTAGGATTGAGAACCAAATCCAACAGTCAACTATTTCTGTTTCTCCTATTCAAAGACCAATTCCAACAAAACCTGATTCCTTGAAAAAGCTTAAAGAACCTATTTTCAAACTCTTCCAGGTTTCGAAACATAGTCAAAAGCTTGTTCAAGATTCCAAATCAGATTTTGCTAAAGCTATTAAAGAACAATTAGATAGAATAGAAGCATCCTCTTCTTCTGCTTCTACTTCTAAAAACCAAATTGCTCCTGACACACAATCCAAGTCTATTGGAGTATTGGATCAGGACCAATCTTCTATTGCCTCCTCTGATATAGAAGCCTTCAAAGAAGAACCAATGCCTAAAGCCAATAAAATTCATTGGGAATTAGCGCTCCCTGCTAGTTCTCGTTCTCCTCCTGATCTCGCAATTGATAATAGGCCCAGTCCAATAAACCAATCACGGTTTAATGCATCTTCTGTCTATGAATGGAACATAGATGGAATGTCTGAGTATAATATACTTGGCCTATTACAACAAATGACAATGGCAGCCAATGCCTACAAAACCCAATCAGGGACTTTTGACAAAGCTATTGCAGAAATCCTTATTGCAGGTTTTACAGGTCAACTTAAAAGTTGGTGGGATCATTTCCTCACCAAACAGCAACAATCAGATATTTTGAATGCAATTCAAGTAAATGAGGATGGAACACCCAACCTCGACGAATTTACTAACCCCATTCAAGATGCTGTTGCAACTTTAATTTTGACCATTTCCCTCCATTTTATCGGAGACCCTTCTCACTTGAGAGATAAAAACGCTGAGTTACTACATAATTTGAGATGTAGGAAACTTAGTGATTTCCAAGCTTACAAAACCACTTTCTTCACCCGAGTCTTTCTAAGAGATGATGCAAATCATTCCACTTGGAAAGAAAAGTTTCTTGCTGGTTTACCTACCCTTTTAGGTGAAAAGGTGAGAAACACTATCAAAGCTTTATATGACAATTGTATTCCTTATGATGAACTCACCTATGGTGAACTTGTCAGTTTCATTAATAAGGAAGGTTTAAAGATTTGTCAAGATTTGAAATTACAAAAACGTCTAAAATAGGAGCTTAAAAAGTTTAAGCAAGAATTAGGCAGCTTTTGTAAACAATTCAATTATGACCCTTTTAAAGCTTCTACCTCGAAAGATTGTAATGGTAAGTGTTCTTCAAAATCTTACCAAAAATATTACAAGTCAAAAAGCCATAGAAAGTTCCTTCCAGAACCTAAAGAACCCTACTATAAGAAGCCCTCTAAGCCTTATAGAAAGCCCAATCTTTCTAAAAGAAAACATCCTAAGCCCATTTCAAAGCCTAAAACCCCTTTCAACTACAAGGAAGCTACTTGCTATAAGTGTGGAAAGAAAGGTCGTACTGCAAAATATTGCAGAATGAGCAGAAAACTTCATGAGCTTGGTCTCGATGAAGAAATCCTTTCTAAAATAGCATCTCTTCTTGTAGAATCTTCTGATTCTGAGTCCTCCGTGACTGGAGATAATGAACCTTTTCAAGTTGATGAGTTAATTGACTCTGATACTTCTGATTACTCAGATAGTGATTCTGAGTCAGAATCCTATCTAAAGAAAATTAATGTCTTGACTAAAGAGCAGGAAACATTTCTTGAATTAGTCAAACATATTTCTGACCCCACTTTACAAAAAGAGTATTTAGACAAACTTCTAAAAACTCTTGAACTTAGTGATAAACCTGAGTCTTCTAAAGTTCCTGTTGTCAAAAAGCATGCATATGATCTTACCACGATTTTAGACAAAAGGAAAACCAAGAATTTGAGTCCTTCTATTCAAGACCTTCAAAAAGAAATCAAAGACATTAAAACTGAGATTAAAGAACTTAAAGAAAAACAAAAAACTGATTCTGATACAATCCAACTCCTTTTACAAAAATAGTTGGAAGAACATTCTGATAAAGAATCAGAGTCTGAAAATAGTGATAATCCAAATCTTGAAAACATTGAGTCTTTACCCAATGATTTTCTTTTCGTTTTAAAGCAGATCACCACAAGAAAATATTTGATTAAAGTCACTTTGGTATTTTCTAAAGAATTTGAATTTGACACCTCATTCTTTTTGACAACGTGCATTTAAACTGCATTAGGGAAGACATTGTCCCCAGAAAGTTTCATGAAAAAACAAAAGAAAGACTTTCTGCCGCCAATAATTCAAAATTAAAAGTCAATTTTAAAGTTGATGCCTCTGTGCATAACGATAATTTTGAATTCAGGACTACCTTTATTTTAACTAATGATATTCATCATGCAGTTATTTTGGGAACTCCTTTCATAAATCTCATTACCCCTTATACTGTCAATTATGATAGTATATCCTTTAAAACAAGAGATAAAAAACTTATTTTCCCTTTCATTGAAAAACCTAAAACAAGAAATTTAAATATTGTTAAAGCTTGTTCTGTCTATAAAAACCAAATCAATGTTTCGCTTAAAACAAAACAGAATGATTTAACTTGTTTAAAGAAAGACTTAAACTTACAAAGAATCGAAAATCAACTTAACAATGATTTTCTAAAAAGAAAAATTTCTGGTTTTAAAGCCTTAATTGAAAAAGAAATATGCGCTGATTTACCTTCAGCTTTTTGGGAAAGAAAACAGCACATGGTTGATTTACCTTATGAAAATTCTTTTGATGAAAAGCAAATTCCTACAAAAGCCCGACCTATTCAAATGAATATGGAATTAGAACAACATTGTAGTAATGAGATTAAAGACTTAGAGTCTAAAGGACTAATTGTGAAATCAAGGTCTCCCTGGTCTTGTACTGCTTTCTATGTCAATAAAAATTCTGAAATAGAAAGAGGGACACCAAGATTAGTGATCAATTATAAACCTTTGAATAAAGCCTTAAAATGGATTAGGTATCCAATACCTAATAAAAAGGATTTACTTCAAAAACTTCATTCAGCATTCATATTTTCAAAATTTGATATAAAGTCTGGATTTTGGCAAATTCAAATACAACCTAAAGACCGTTATAAAACTGCTTTTACTGTTCTATTTGGACAATATGAGTGGACAGTTATGCCTTTTGGTTTAAAGAATGCCCCCTCAGAATTTCAAAGAGTTATGAATGATATTTATAACCCTTATTCTGAATTTTGTATTGTTTATATTGATGACGTATTGATTTTTTCTCAGTCAATCGATCAGCATTTCAAGCACTTAAAGACTTTCTATTTTGCCACTAGAAAAGCTGGTCTAGCTGTTTCTAGTTCAAAGATTTCTTTATTTCAAACAAAAATCAGGTTCCTAGGACACTACATTTCTAAAGGAACCATCACACCTATTGAAAGGTCACTTGCATTTACTGACAAGTTTCCTGATAAAATTTTGGATAAAACCCAACTACAAAGATTTCTTGGTAGTTTAAATTATGTTCTTGATTTTTGTCCTAACATAAATAGGATTGCAAAGCCTTTGCATGACCGATTAAAGAAAAAGCCAGTTGCATGGACAGAAGAACATACAAAAATCATAAAACAAATAAAAAGCATTGTTAAAGAAATTCCATGTTTATTTTTGGCTAATCCTGCATTACCTAAGGTTGTTGAAGCTGATGCATCCGACTTAGGTTATGGAGGTATTTTAAAACAAGTTGATAATGGTAAAGAACAAATTGTTCAGTATGCTTCTGCACATTGGAATGAATGTCAGAAAAATTATTCTACTATAAAGAAAGAGATTTTATCTATTGTTTTATGCATCTCTAAATTCCAAAGTGATCTATTAAATAAAAAATTTTTACTTAGAATTGATTGTAAAGCTGCAAAGCATGTTTTAGAAAAAGATGTTCAAAACATTGCATCTAAACAAATTTTTGCACGTTGGCAAGCAATTTTAAGCATTTTTTATTTTGACATTGAGTTTATAAAGGGAGACAGAAATTCTGTTCCAGATTTTCTAACGAGAGAATTTTTGCAAAACAGATAAATGCCGCCCAAAAAGAAACCTGACAAAGGGAAAGGGATCATGAAAGACCCTGTGTCCCAAACTTCTAAAGCCTCCACTCCTCCTAAAGAGAAATTGCTATCTTCAGCAATCTCATCTACAAAGCCTATAAAGTCTTGGATCGATATGGTTGAAAGCCAAGAGGCCCAATCTAAAGCAATAGCATCTCCAGATCAGGTAAATGAATGGATGAAATCCATTACTAAATCCCCTGAACTTATGTTTGCCCTACAAAATTTTTCCCAAACTCTTTCTCCTATTCCCGAGAAAGAAGAAAAACAAATTTCTAAAGCCCCTATTTCTAAAGAAATAATTTCAAGTGGAAGTTCATCTTCCCAAATTGTGGTTTCACAACCACAAGTCTCTCCAAGGTCGGATTGGTTTTATAAACCCCATCACCAAAACATTTTCACTATAGAAGATGGGTTTTATAATGCTGACCCATTTCAAGCAATTTCAAAGATTTTCCCCAAGGACTGGTTTTTTAAACCATGGGATTTGACAAAACCACAGTCCTATTACCATGATATTCTGGAATTCACAGAGTCAGTAAAGTTTAAACATTTTTTCCTTAAAGAAGCACATAAAGAGCCGGCCTATTCCACAGCCACCATTCTTAAAGTCATTAGCCCAAATCAATGGGGTAATCAACTCCATAAGTCTAAAACCTTTCCTTTAAACTTCCGTAATAATCCCAACCATTGTCTGTCTTTCTCATACTGGGATTACCAACAGGCATGGTATAATACATTTTTCATACAAAACCCAAAAAAGACCCATTCTTGGTTATTTTTCTTCGATTCAAGAATAACCATACAAAGCCTCCCAAATTGGTTCAAATATTGGTGGACTTTCTTTGGGCCTTGCCCATAAATCCTAACCCCAAATGCTACTAAGTGTTTGGACTATTTTAGAGCCCATTATATCCCTTCTGCTTCAGAAGCGAGGTTCTCCCCCTTTCTTTGCTTCTGTACAAATTTCTTTGTGCCTTGGGTCTGGATGTGGCATCTTAACTACCACACACAGGACTCTCAATTAATCTTACAAAGACAATTTAAAGTTAAGTGGTGGAGCAAATTCAATGAGAATGCCAAACTAACTGAGCACCTCATTCAAGGATGGCTTGCTGCCAAAGGCCATTTAAAGCCCAGCATTGAGTCCGTTAAAGCCCAGTCTACATTCCTCTCTCAAAAGTCAAGAGCCCAATCCATGCTGGCCAGTGCAAAATCCGAAGAGGAATATTTCAAGCTTATGGAACAACTCCTTGCCTCAAGATCAGAACCATCTGTTGCAGACTCATCTGATCCAGAAGAAGAGGAGCCGTTCATCTCCCTCGGTGATGAAAATGAAGACGACTGCTTCGGCATTTTCTCACCAATCAAACATTAAAGCATTGTAAATACTGTATGTAAAAAAAAAAAAAAAAGAGTCATTTATTTTCAGATAATTATCCCCCTTCACTCACTATTCTCTTCACGAGAAAAAAGCTGAGGGGATAAGAATCTACTTTTCTAAAGACTTCCTGTTCGTCTCACGTGACTCCCGGCTGATTAACCAGTACACGAGATGACCAACTGTTGCCTTTCCACTTGTTACTGTAGCGAAGCTGTAGCAGATCTACTGTAGCGAGACTGTTTATATTTACTATTTGGATTTTGGGTATATAGTTCCCATTCACCTCCAGTTGAGGGATCCATCTAGCATTCTCTCCAATCTATTCTCTCTCTAAAAGAACTTCTCTCTTCTCTCTCTCTTTGAAGATTGGGAATCTGGGATCTGAGGGTAATACACCCGTCTGAAGATCAATTTCCCTTCTTCTCTTTTATTTTCTTTTCTTTCATTAAAGCATCTGCTGGATTAAACCCAGATCTACATGTAAGCTTTTAATTTCTAATTTAAAGTTTATATGTAATTCATTTAAAGCAAGTTTGTAATTAATTTTATACTTTCTGTAATTTAAATTCTTTCAATTTAAATTTTTAAAGCTTTTTATGATGAATCGCAGACCGACCAGATCGGATCCGCCATAAAATCACATTCGTTCCTCTGAGGCATAGAGACCTGATCTCTCCCTCAGTTGTATTTCTCTTCTTCCCCTTCACTCAGAGCACCATTTCTGGGATCCAGATTTGGTACTGTGTATGACTAGCAACCAACCGTAATGTATGTTTAATTTTGCAAAGCCCTGTGGTTAGGTTTGCTAATAATATTGACTAAAACTTAAAGACGGTAACCTTCTGGTATATCGGCTGGACACCCGAACGTGCGGACTATTGATCTGTTCTAAGTCAGATCTGGGTCCAAAGGCAGACTCTGTTCTGCGCCGATCTGGTTTAACAACGCCACGTACCTAAAAACAACTTACTAAAATTTACAACAATAAAGTTAAAATTTATATTTCATCAACCGTAATCATTTCCTTCAAACCGATAACTTTTTAAAGTCTGTATTTACTAATCCTTCAAAGCAAATTCCTACAAAAGCCCGACCTATTCAAATGAATATGGAATTAGAACAACATTGTAGGAATGAGATTAAAGACTTAGAGTCTAAAGGACTAATTGTGAAATCAAGGTCTCCCTGGTCTTGTGCTGCTTTCTATGTCAATAAAAATTCTGAAATAGAAAGAGGGACACCAAGATTAGTGATCAATTATAAACCTTTGAATAAAGCCTTAAAGTGGATTAGGTATCCAATACCTAATAAAAAGGATTTACTTCATGTATGTATGTATGTATGTATGTATGCATATAAATAAATAAAAAAAGAAAAGAAAAGACAATTCAAGTGAAAAACACCTAACGATCTCTAAAGTCCTCTATTTTTCAAACATATGTTTTGTTTTTCCTATTATCCATTCTTTGTTAGCTACGTCCCTAGGACGTTACGTCCTAATAAAAGTATTTCTTGATTTTAGAGAACTATAGTATGAAATAAAAACTAGTTTTATGGGCTGAAAATATGTGGTAATGTATATTAAAAAAAAAAAAAGAATGATGAATACATTGGTTTGATTAGCATTTTGTTTGAATTAAAATTATACTATTTCTAAGCTGAGGGCATATTTCTGTTACCTTGGTGAGAGTGTGTGATATTATTTCTCTATTATTTTCAGTCAATTTACCATTCACTGGAGTGATTATTTTTGGGTTTAATTCTTTGTAAGAGTATCACTATTACCGGTGAGATTTTGGGATTTGACATGTCATTCTTGAAAGTGATTCGATTACTGTAGTTGTGACAAAGTTTTCTAGACTGATTCATGTGGAAAGTTGATGTGGGGATGATATTTCTTTAGACAGGAGATAATGCTTATACTTTTATTCGATTGTCATCATTAGTCTGATTAAATAAATATGACTGTTTAAAAAAAAATCATCATTATTTTTGTTTGAATTTTGTTTTCATTTAATTTGGTAGGGACTAGCAACAAGTTGGTTGGGAGGGTGTGTTGAGTGCTAGAAAGTGTGTATTTATATTGGAGAAAATTATCATTTTACACTCCAAGTCTCACTAACATCCCTACTTTTATGTCTTTAAGTCCCTTGTGATTTAATTATGTATATTTTATTTTAATTAAGTATTTTATGTATTTTAGGGGATATCATGGTCATTTCACAATGAACGAGAGATCAGATGGAAAAACAGACAACACTTTTGAACTCAGGATAGTTGAAAACCTTATGAGGAGCCTAGAAAGATAAATGATACTGTTAACATATAGTACTGTATACCGCATTGTTCACATGTACTGTACGATGATGTGGCACTATACGATGATGTGGCAGCATTTGATTGGACGAATGATATGGCATTGACTGCTTATGTGGCATTGACTGATGACGGTTATGATTCTATCAGATTAAATACTGATGTGGCGTTGACCGGCGATGTGGTAGTATGTTAGTGGATCGAAAAAACGTGCATATGGTACATGCATATACACGGAATGACAACCTTGATGATGTGTTCCATCCAATAAGAACTTCCCACGTGGCGCAATCCTGAGCGTCCAAATTGTTTTAATCCGATAGCCATGATTTACTCATTGTATCTATAAAAAGGGGGCTGCCCTGCTAATTTGACACCTCTGAATCCATTTTTGAGCTCCATTTTCTGTAATTCCATCTCCATCTTGTATTTTTTATGTATTTTAATAAAATTTTTATTTTACCCCTAGTTCAATTATGAGTAGCTAATTTTCTTTTAAGCTTGAGTTGAAGGTGAACTCTCAACATGATTCATGGGCTTAATTTGGTAAATTTATTTTTCTTCCCCTTTAATTTATGTGGATGTTTTGACTTTTCGTAGACAGATAGTAATAATCTTGTCTAGATATCGGCTGGTATTACTATCTCTCTAGGCAAAGTTATTACTATTTGGCATAGGAAGCATTTAGCACCATATCTATTAGAGTGAGGTTTATGAGGAGTGGAAAATCCTCCTTCATGATTTAATTGGTATTAATAATGAATGTTAAGCCGATAGTGCATGTTGAGTACAGATCCGGAGATCCAAACACTTTATTTTAATAGTTTATTCCCGTCGCTTTAATTTAAATTAATAGATAGCCTACGTTATTTTCATTATAAATCCAACCACCAACTCAGAAAATTAATTCTACATACAATAAAAATTCACCTCCTCGTGGGATCGACACTCGTCACCGTTAATCTATTCTACAATAGATTCGTGCGCTTGCAAGTTCAATAAAATTTGCACAACAATAGAAATGGTTGGAAAGGCTTAAACAGACTGAAGATGACCTTTCTATCATCGTTTAAGGATATAAATAATCTTTCTATCTACTAGTTCAATGGACTTTCAGATGCAGATGCAGATGCAGCTGCACAATTTCTTTTAAGAAAAATATAGAGATCTTGTATAATAAATTGTGAAACTATATAGGCAAACATAGTTACTCTCCAAAGATAGTAGGCTAAAAAACTCAGTTGGACTTGCGATAACATGTTCATTCCTTCAAATAGCTTAATCAATTTCATTCATCAAATTTTTCAATTTACATTCAAAATGCAAAGTGAAAAACATAGTGTAACATAACTCAAGGCCAAAGATAACATAAATACCAAAATTTAGAAGTCATCATGTTATCCAATGTTAAAAGATCTCAAATCTTTTTTTAAATTTAAAGAAAACATAATCAATATTTTTTTTAAATGAAAGAAAACAAAATAAAAGAAGAAGTTGGAACCGATTGCAAAAACTTGAAGGAGACGAATAAAAGAAAAAGAAAAAAAATATTAGAAAGCTAATTTTTTTTTTAAGAAACAAAACTTTAAAACTAAGAAGATACGTTTCTAAAGTTATTACACTCCATATTCAGCCATCTTCGACTTAAATTTTTATTCAAAGTTAGTATTTACAACAAAAATTAGTAAAAACATCAATAGGACTGAGGCATTCTACAACTGTCAACTATTCTCTCCCCCCAACCTGAAGGAGACCTTGTCCTTAATGTCTTAAAAAAATGGAGTAGAGTTTAGAAGACATCACCTAGCCACTACGAGAAAATATTTACAAATAGAGCGTTTAATCTAATTTACACTTTTTACGAAGGTTACTGCCATCACCATCAGTTGACCAATCTAACGCCAAGGTCATGGGATCTGGCTCTGTTTGGTAAGCTTGCAAAAGATCAATTAACTCGTTAACAGTAGAAGCACAAATAAAGTGTTTATTTTTTTGCTGAGGATGAAATGAAATAATTCTTTATTGCATGATTAAGAAATTATATTAAGCCATCATAAAAGTTATTAACATTTAACAACATAATGGGTTTTTTTATGGATATTCAAATGAGCCTAAGAAGCAAATGTAATTAGTGCCTCAAAAGTTGTAAGATCTCCTAGCAAGAAAATGAAGGCATCAACATGATTTAACATCTAAGATATTCTTTCTTGCATACTTGAGACAACTAACTCTTCTCCAGTTGGTGGATTGGACAAACATCCCAAGTTTAAGGCTTTTAGAATGATGCCTAGCACTTGGTGTTGAGTACTAGAAAGTGTGTATTTATAATAGAGAAAATCATCATTTACACTCTAAGTCTCACTAACATCATTACTTTTATGATTTTAAGTCTCTTGTAATTTAATTATGTATGTTTTATTTTAATTAAGTATTTTATGTATTTTAGGGGATATCATGGTCATTTCACAATGAACAAGAGATCATATGGAAAAACGGACAGCAATTTTGAACTCAGGACAGTTGAAAACCTTAGGAGGAGTATAAAAGGATAAACCGTACTGTTCACATATACAGTACTGTATACGATATTGTTCACGGCACTGTTAACCTGTACTGTATGCTAACGTGACACTGTACGATGATGTGGCACTATACAATAACGTGTCGGTATTTGATTGGATGAATGATGTGGCATTGACTGCTTATGTGGCATTGATTGATGATGTGGCGTTGACTGATGACGTGTCACGATCCTATTGGACCAAAATGCTGACCGGAGATATGGCAGAATGTTAGTGGACCAAAAACATGTGTGCACGGTACATGCATATACACAGAATAACAGCCCTGATGATGTGTTCCATCCAATAGGAACTTGCCACGTGGCGCAATCCTAAGCGTCCAAATTGTTTTAATCCGATGGCCATAATTTACTCAGTGTATCTATAAAAAGGGGGCTCTCTCCCCTAATTTGACACCCCTGAATTCAATTTTTAGCTCCATTTTCTATAATTCCATCTCTATCTTGTATTTTCTACGTATTTTAATAAAATTTTCATTTTACCCCTAGTTTAATTATGAGTAGCTAATTTCCTTTCAAGCTTTGGTTGAAGGTGAAGTCTTAACATGCTCCATGGGTTTAATTTGGTAAATTTACTTTTCCTTTCCATTTAATTTATGTGGATGTTTTGACTTTTCGTAGACAGATAGTAATAATCTTGTCTGGATATCGGCTGGAATAACCGCCTCCTTAGGCAAGATTATTACTATTTGGCACGGGAAGCCTTTATCACCATATCTATTAGAGTGTGGTTCATGAGGAGTGAAAAATTCCCCTTTATGATTTAATTGGTACTAATAATGAATATTAAGCCGATGGTGCATGTTGAGTACAGATCCGGAGATACAAGCACTTCATTTTAATAGTTTATTCCCACAGCTTTAATTTAAATTAATAAATAGTCTTTTTCATTATAAATCCAATCACCCATTTAGAAAATTAATTCTACAAGCAATTAAAATCCACCTCCTCGTGGGATCGACACTCGTGCGCTTGCGAGTTCAACAAAATTTGCACAACAAGTTTTTGGCGGCGTTGCCGGGGAGGTAAGTTATTTTAATTCGTAGAATTTTTTTTAATTTCTTTATTTTTTTTTAGTTGTTTCCTTGTAATATTTTTTTTATTATTAAAAAAAAGAAAAAAAAGTAAATTTACGTTTTGAGGTAGGTATTTTTATTTCTTCTTTAAATTTTTGTAATTTAATTTTCATGTTATTTTTTTTAATTTGGTAAGTTCTATCGCCTATTAATTTATATTAATTTTTTTCACACGTTTATTATTATTTTTTTTATAGCACTTGAGTTATTTTCATAGCAAAATTGTAACAGCGTGATAAGGTTAGTATCGTAATTTCTCATTCTTCTTTATTTTTATTAATTTTGTTACCATTTTTTTTCTTTTTTGCATGCATGGTTGTAGGTCACAATTATATAATCTTGAGCTTATAGACTTTGAATTAGAAAAAACACTTCCCACACAAAAACACGTTGCAATTAAAAATAAAATTAAAATGGATTTGCAACCAGCACCACAAGAGAGGCCATTTAAGGACTACTTCAGTTCCTTTGCTAACTTGAGCACATCATGCATACGATACCCAAATGTAGCTGCTAGGAGTTTTAAATTAAAACCTAGTGTGCTAAATTGTCTCCCAACATTTTATGGCCTAGAAAATGAAGATCCATATAATCACCTGAATGATTTCCATGCTATTTCCATTTTCTTTAAAGGATAAAGCTCGTTCATGGTTCAATGCATTGCCTGCTAATAGCATTACATCATGGGAACAAATGGTAACAAAATTTTTGAATAAATATTTCCCAGTACATAAAACCAATGCTATTCGCAGGAAAATTTCAGAGTTTACCCAAAGAGAAGACGAGCAGTTTTTCGAAGCATGGGAGCGATTCAATGAGCTACTCCTAAAGTGTCCACATCATGGGTACGAGAAATGGCACCAATACCAATACTTTTTGGAGGGATTATTGCCGAATGTGCAAGAATGGCTAATGGCAACAAGTGGAGGAGAGATAATATCAAAAAGTGCATCAGAGATTTGGGATTTCTTCCAGCGACAAGTGGATAATTCCCAACAACAGAGTCGTTCACTCAGGAATACTAGAAGAGTTAAGGGAGTGAATGAGGTTCACATTGACGAGTCAAGTTCAGAAATTAAAGAAGTCAAAGAGATAGTCGAAGGTCTTTCCCGACAAATAGCATCGTTAACAGCTGCTAAATTGACGGAGCCACATGACCAGGACTCATACTCAGATCAAGCCAATGCCATAGATGTAATGAGAAAGCCATCAAACTACAACCCTTACTCCAACATGTACAATCCAGGATGGAAAGACAACCCCAATTTTTCATGGTCTCAAGGATTCCAACAGAATGGACCAGCAGGTCCAGCCCCACCAATGCAACCAATTCCTCAAAATCCTGAAGCCTCTCAACCACCATTTAGACCATACAATCAGAACCCATACTATTCTCAGCCTAGACCATGGGAAAATGCATTCCAAAATTTCAAGAATCTTATTCACTCCAAAATCGAGCAACAAAACCGCACTATTGATGAACTACGAAACTAAATGAGAGCAGGTTTCAACTCACAAACCCAATCAGTTTCAAACCTTGAAAAAATGGTGGGACAACTTGCTTCTTCAGTTGAAACTTTGGCAATGACTGTTGAGAAAGGAAAATTCCCAAGTCAACCAGTGCCTAATCTTAAAGGAGTGCATGAAGTAAGCACCAGTTAACCTTAGCAGCATGGAGAGGTCAAAGTCGTTATGACCTTGCGAAAAGGAAAAGAAGTTGACAACAAAGTGGAGATGCCGGTGACAAAAACAACTCAAATTGTACCGGTAAATGTAGAAGACTCATCATCAGAGGAGAAAGAAGAAACCAACCCATGAGAATACGTTCTCAAAGCTCCATTTCCCCAAAGGTTAGCTAAAGCGAGAAAGGGAAAATGCACAAGTGAGTTTTTTGAAATCTTTAAACAGGTAAGTGTTAACATCCCTTTGTTTGACGCTATAAAACAAGTGCCATCTTATGCCAAGTTTCTTAAAGACCTTTGTACTAAAAAAAGAAACATTCATGTTCAAAAGAAGGCCTTTTTAATAGAAAACGTAAGCTCTATACTTCAACATAAAATTCCTCTAAAATACAAAGACCCAGGCTCCCCTACTATCTCATGTAGTATAGGGAATCACATAATTGAGAATGCTTTGTTGGACTTAAGAGCTAGTGTAAATCTGTTGCCTTACTCAGTGTTTGTGAAACTTGGACTAGGAGAATTACATCCAACTCCAGTGGTGTTACAGCTTGCAGATCGGTCCATGAAAAAACCTCGTGGTATTGTGGAGGACGTGCTTATACAGGTAGATAAGTTTTCTTTTCCTATTGATTTCATTGTAGTTGACACTCAACTAGTTCAGGATTCAAGGAAGCATATCCCTATTATCTTAGGACGACCTTTCTTGGCAACTGTCGATGCTCACATTCAATGCAGGACTGGAAATATGCAATTGTCCTTTGGCAATATGATGATGGAGCTAAATATCGTCAACATTGACAAACAACCTCACAATGCAGATGATGAAATTGTTGATATGGATTTAATAGAAGAATTAATTGATAATGTTTTTCTTTCAAACCTTAGTGATGATCCTTTGCAAACATGTTTAACTCACTTTGGTTTCAATTTTGAGATTGGCAGATCAATAGATGAGGTTAACGCTCTACTTGACTCAGCACCATCCATGGACATTAACAAATGGAAGTCAAGAGTGGAACAACTAGCACCATCAGAGAAGAAACTGAGTCCATCATCAGAATCACAACCAGAACTCGAGCATCGTGCATACTCGGGTATCAAGAAATTCAACTTTGACATGCAACAAGCTAGCTCAGAAAGAAAATTACAGCTGGCAGAACTTAAAGAAATTCGTAAGAATGCATACGAAAATGCCTAGATTTACAAACAGCGAATGAAAATCTTTCATGACAAGTAAATTATGAGAAAATCTTTCACACCAGGTCAGAAAGTACTTTTATTCAATTCTAGCTTGCGCCTATTCCCATGTAAGTTACGCTCTCGATGGATTGGTCCCTTTATAGTCTACACGGTTTTTCCACATTGAGCAATTAAAATTAAGGATCCAAAGAATGGTGTAACTTTTAAAGTTAATGGTCAAAGATTGAAACCATATCTAGAATACCAACTACATGAAAAAAGACATCGAAATCAATTTGAGTGACCCACCAAATTTGAATTGAGAATTTTTCTTATTTCTTTCTTCTTTTCAGTGATTTATACTTTTGTGAAAGTGTGTTTATTTAATCATTCAGTTTTTTTTATCACTTCTAACCATGTGTGTCTCAATTAGAAAAATCCTCTTGAACAATCTCAGATAACTTTAACGTATACGATCTCATTTGAGAAGCCAGGTACGATTTTGTAAAACACATCATATTTGGAAGCTACAACCTCTAGAGTTGGTATCCCACGTTGAAGATCTAGAAAGACAACTCAGAGAAATTGAAGGAGGTATCAACCATGTTGAGTACTTGAAAGTGTGTATTTATAATGGAGAAAATCATCATTTTACACTCCAAGTCTCACTAACATCCCTATTTTTATGTCTTTAAGTCCCTTGTAATTTAATTATGTATGTTTTATTTTAATTAAGTATTTTATGTATTTTAGGGGATATCATAGTCATTTCAAAATGAATGAGAGATCAGATGAAAAAACGGACAGCACTTTTGAACTCAGGACAGCCGAAAACCTTAGGAGGAGCATAAAAAGATAAATGCTACTGTTCACATATACGAATGTTAGTGGACCGAAACAATGTGTGTACGTTACATGCATATACACAGAATAACAGCCCTGATGATGTGTTCCATCCAATAGGAACTTGCCACGTGGCGCAATCCTAAGCGTCCAAATTGTTTTAATCCGATTGCCATGATTTACTCAGTGTATCTATAAAAAGAGGGCTCCCCCTCTAATTTGACACCCCTGAATCCATTTTTGAGCTCAAATTTCTGTAATTCCATCTCCATCTTGTATTTTCTACATATTTTAATAAAATTCCCATTTTACCCCTAGTTCAAATATGAGTGGTTAATTTTCTTTCAAGCTTGGGTTGAAGGTGAAGTCTCAACATGCTCCATGGGCTTAATTTGGTAAATTCACTTTTCCTTCCCCTTTAATTTATGTGGTTGTTTTGACTTTTGTAGACAGATAGTAATAATCTTGTCTGGATATCGGCTGGAATAACCGCCTCCCTAGGCAAGGTTATTACTATTTGGCACGGGAAGCCCTTAGCACCATATCTATTAGAGTGTGGTTCATGAGGAGTGAAAAATCCCCCTTCATGATTTAATTGGTACTAATAATGAATGTTAAGCCGATGGTGCATGTTGAGTACAGATCCGGAGATCCAAGCATTTTATTTGAATAGGTTATTCCTGCAGCTTTAAATTAAAATATTGCCTACATCATTTTCATTATAAATCCAATCACCCACTAAGAAAATTAATTCTACAAGCAATTAAAATCAACCTCCTCGTGGGATTGACACTCGTCACCATTGATCTATTCTACAATAAATTCGAGCACTTGCGAGTTCAATAAAATTTGCACAACAAGTTTTTGGCGCCGTTGCTGGGGAGGTAAGTATTTTAATTCGTTGAATTTTTTTTTATTTCTTTTTTCTTTTGATTAGTTGTTTCCTTGTAATATTTTATTTTTTTTATTATTAAAAAAAAGAAAAAAAAAAGTGAATTTACATTCTGAAGTAGATATTATTTTCTTTTCTTTTCTTCTCTTCTTTAAATTTCTGTAATTTAATTTTCATGATCTTATTTTTTTTTATTTTATTAAATCGGCAGGTTCAACCGCCTATTAATTTATTTTAATTTGTTTTACGTATTTTCTTTTCTATATCTAGCGCTTTAGTTGTTTTCATAGCAAAATTGTAACAGCGTGATAAGGTTATTATCATAATTTCTCCTTCTTCTTTATTTTTATTAATTTTGTTACCATTTTTTTTTTCTTTGCATGCATGGTTGTAGGTCACAATTACCGAATCTTGAGCCTATAGACTTTGAATTAGAAAAAACACTTCGCACACACAAGCACATTACAATTAAAAATAAATTTGAAATGGATTTACAACCAGCACCACAAGAGAGGCCATTTAAGGACTACTTCAGTCCCTTAGCTAACTTGAGCACATCATGCATAAGATACCCAAATGTAGCTGATAAGAGTTTTGAATTAAAACCTAGAGTGCTAAATTGTCTCCCAACATTCTATGGCATAGAAAATGAAAATCCATATAATCATCTAAATGATTTTCATGCTATTTGTCAAACTTTTAAATATGAGAATTTTTCAGATGATGATGTTAAGCTTATATTATTCCCATTTTATTTAAAGGATAAAGCTCGTTCATGGTTCAATGCATTGCCTGCTAATAGCATTACATCATGGGAACAGATGGTAACAAAATTTTTGAATAAATATTTCCCAGTACATAAAACCAATGCTATTCGCAGGGAAATTTTAGAGTTTACCCAAAGAGAAGACGAGCAATTTTTTGAAGCATGGGAGCGATACAATGGGCTACTTGTAAAGTGTCCACATCATGGATACGAAAAATGGCATCAATGCCAATACTTTCTGGATGGATTATTGCCGAATGTGCAAGAATGGCTAATGGCAACAAGTGGAGGAGAGCTAATGTCAAAAAGTGCATCAGAGATTTGGGATTTTTTCCAGCGACAAGCGGATAATTCCCAACAACAGAGTCGTTCGCTCAAGAGTACTAGAAGAGTTAAGGGAGTAAATGAGGTTTACATTGGCGGGTCAAGTTCAGAAATTAAAGAAGTCAAAGACATAGTTGAAGGTCTTTCCCGTCAAATAGCATCGTTAACAGCTGCTAAATTCATGGAACCACATGACCAGGACTCATACTCAGATCAAGCCAATGCCATAGGTGTAATGAGAAAGCCATCAAACTACAACCCTTACTCCAACAAATATAATCCCGGATGGAAAGACCACCCCAATTTTTTATGGTCTCAAGGATTCCAACAGAATGGACCAGCAGCTCCAGCTCCAGCTCTACCAATGCAACCAATTCCTCAAAATCCTCAAGCCTCTCAACCATCATTTAGATCATATAATCAGAACCCAAACCATTCTCAGCCTAGACCATGGGAGGATGCAATTCAGAATTTCAAGAATCTTATTCACTCCAAAATTGAGCAACAAAACCACACCTTTGATGAACTACGAAATGAGATGAGAGCAGGTTTCAACTCACAAACCCAATCAATTTCAAACCTTGAAAAAATGGTGGGACAACTTGCTTCATCAGTTCAGACCTTGGCAATGACTGTTGAGAAAGGTAAATTCCCAAGTCAATCAGTGTCTAATCCTAAAGGAGTGTATGACACAAGTACCAGTTCACCTCAGCAGCATGGAGAGGTCAAAGCCGTCATGACCTTACGAAAAGAAAAAGAAGTCGACAATAAAGTGGAGATGCCGGTAACAAAAACAACTCAAATTGTACCGGTAAATGAAGAATACTCATCATCAGAGGAGAAAGAAGAAACCAACCCACGAGAATATGTTCCAAAAGCTCCATTTTCCCAGAGGTTAGCTAAAGCAAAGAAGGGAAAATCTACAAGTGAGATTTTTGAAATCTTTAAATAGGTAAGTGTTAACATCCCTTTGCTTGATGCTATAAAACAAGTGCCATCTTATGCCAAGTTTCTTAAAGACCTTTGTACTAAAAAGAGAAACATTCATGTTTAAAAGAAGGCCTTTTTAACAGAAAACGTGAGCTCTATACTCCAACACAAACTTCCTCTAAAATACAAAGACCCAGGCTCCCCCACTATTTCATGTAGTATAGGAAACCACACAATTGAGAATGCTTTGTTGGACTTAGGAGCTAGTGTAAATCTGTTGTCTTACTCAGTATTTGTGAAACTTGGACTGGGAGAATTACACCCAACTCTAGTGGTGTTATAACTTACAGATCGGTCCATGAAAAAACCTCGCAGTATTGTGAAGGACGTGCTTATACTGGTAGATAAGTTTTATTTTCCTGTTGATTTCATTGTAATTGACACTCAACCAGTCCAGGATTCAAGGAAGCAAATCCCCATTATCTTAGGACGACCTTTCTTGGAAACTGCCGATGCTCACATTCAATGCAGAACTAGAAATATGTAGTTGTCCTTTGGCAATATGACGATGGAGTTAAATATCTTCAACATCACCAAACAACCTCCCAATGCAGATGATGAAATTGTTGATGTGGATTTAATTAAAGAATTAGTTGATAATACTTTTCTTCCAAATCTTAGTGATGACCCTTTACAAACATGTTTAACTCATTTTGGTTTGGATTTTGATATTGACAGATCAATAGATGAGGTTAACGCCCTACTTGATTCAGCACCATCCATGGACATTAACAAATAGAAGTCAATAGTGGAACAACTAGCACCATCAGAGAAGAAACTGAGTCCATCATCAGAATCACCACTAGAACTTAAGCATCGTGCATACTGGGCCATTAAGAAATTCAACTTTGACATGCAGCAAGCTAGCTCAGAAAGAAGATTACAGCTGGTAGAACTTGAAGAAATTCGTAATGATGCATACGAAAATGCCAAAAGTTACAAACAGCGAATGAAAGTCTTTCATGACAACCACATTATGAGAAAATCTTTCACCCCAGGTCAGAAAGTAATTTTATTCAATTCTCAATTACGCCTATTCTCAGGTAAGTTACGCTCTCGATGGATTGGTCCCTTTATAGTTCACACTATTTTTCCATATGGAGCAATTAAAATTAAGGATCCAAAGAACGGTGTAATTTTTAAAGTTAATGGTCAAAGATTGAAGCCATATCTAGAGTACCAACCACGTGAAAAAAGGCACCGAAATAAATTTGAGTGACCAACAAAATTTTGATTAATTCTTTGTTTTTGATTTTTTTTAAAAAAAAATTTAACTTTTTGCTTTCACTTTATTGATTGAATTGTTTGACTTTTATTTACGCGTTATTATGCTTAAGTTTTGAATTATTGTATTTTCTTTTCATTGTACACCATGACAACCTCGATGAGAAAATATCTTTTAAAACGTCTTGGAGAATTTTTACGAGTGAAATTTCACTTGAGACGTATGATACAAAGTTGTAAATCACATCCGATTTGGGATTAAAGACCACCAACATTTGTGTCTTATGTTGAGGATTTGGAAAATCAACTCAGAGGAATAGAAGATGGGATATATAACTTCCAATTAGAGCTTCAGATTAACTCCATAAGAGGACGAATGTAAGTTCATTTTTCTTTTTATTGTGTGTTTTCTTATTTTTTTCACTTACATGTTTGATTCGATTTTACAGATTTGATTTTCTTTATTTTGTGTTTTTTGATTTATTTTCCCGTATAAGTGGCGGATAATGGTACTCCATGATAATCAAAGTTGGTTACTTCAGTTTTCCATAATAACTGATATTCTGAGAAGAAGGTATGGAAAGAAACGCGATTCTAGCAAAGCTTTACAAGCGATTTCCTTCACTTCCTCAGAATGCCCTCCTTACGATCTATAAAGCTCGGTTCGAACGCATGCGATTGCTTATGAGAAATAACATCCATGCTGACATCCGTTGGTTAATCGAGGCCAAAGTACGTTTGACAGGTGAGTTGCCTCCTAAATTTATTGCATACATGCCTGGTTGTGGTAAAGGAAATTACTTCAGAAAACGAAGAGCTAAAAAACTTCATGTTGATTGTCATAAGTGTGCCAGGATGAAATGCGATAAAAATCCTTGTTCTTTAGGAATGATGTCTGAAAAAAGGGAAGATAAGATTCAATTCATTAGGGATGACTTGAATAAAGAGTCATTGGATGATATCCTTTTGTCTCTTGAAACGCATCCCAGTGGATACGTACAAAGAGCAATTCTCCAGTTATTTCAAAAAGAGCATGTACGATATAGTCTTGGGAATCTGACTATAAACGACCTTGTTTGCCAGTTTATTAGAAAACTGGATGGGAAGCCTATCCTCGACCCATAAAGGGCGTTCAAGCCGTTTCTGGACGTAAAACCAGAGGAAGATGTGAGCCACAATCACAACTACCTGTAAATATCCTTTTACTGTTGTTTTATTTTACTGTTGTTCTATTTCACTGTTGTTTCATCAATTGCATTATTGTCTTTAATAATTGATTGCTTTTTCTTTTACTATTTCCTTTTTGACTCTCGAGCCATGTGCTTTACGCGTTAATTGACATAGACATGCTACCTCCTATACAGCTGTAAACAATTGTCACCAAGATCCTTGATATATGATTTTTTTTTTTTAGACTCACAAATTATTTTTGAAAAGCATCCCAATGGCAGCTACTTCCAATAAACAATTCAAGAACATTTGTGTGCTCTTTTGATTTAACTATGGCAAACATAAAGAGTTCGTTGAGGCAGCCATCGATCTTGGTCAACGCATAGCAGAAAGAAATTTGCATCTGGTTTATAGAGGAGGTGACCAAGGCTTATCAAAACTAGTCTCAGAAGCTGTTTATCTCAGAGGGAGCCAAGTGTTAGGCATCATCCCAAGAAGCCTAAAACAGTTGGGATGTATATCTGACTCACCAACTGAAGAAGAGTTAGTTGTCTCAGGTATGCAAGAAAGAATAATTGAAATGCTAAATCATGTTGATGCTTTTATTTTCCTACCAGGAGATCTTGCAACTCTAGAGGCACTAATCACATTAGCATCTTAGGCCCATCTGAACATTCATCAGAAACCCATTGGTTTGTTAAATGTCAATAACTTTTATGATGGCTTCATCGCATTTCTTAATCATGCAATAAAAAATCATTTCATCCCTTTCACAGCAAAAAAAATCTTTATTTGTGCTCATACTGCTAACGAGTTACTTGATCTGTTAAAAGCTTATAGACCAAAGCCAGATCCCAAGACCCTTGTGTTGGAATGGCCAACTAATGATGGTCACAGTAGCCGTAGTAAGAAGTGCAAATTAGATTTAACTCTCCGCTTGTAAATATTTTCTTCTGTGATCCAGCACTCAGGTGATGTCTTCTAAACCCTATTCTCTTTCAAATATTGAGGACAATGTTTCGTTCAGGTTAGGAGGAGGGAATAGTTGACAATTGTAGAATATCTCAATCTTGGTGTAGTTTTTTTTTTTTTTGTAGAAACTAACTGTGGATAATTTTTTGAGTCGAAGATGGCTAAATATGGAGTGTAGTAACTCTAGAAACACATCTTCTTATTATTAAAAAAAAAATTCAGACATTTCTTGCTTTGACAGTCATTTTAAGTGTGATTTTTCTAACTTCTTTTACCAACTAGTTTTTCTATGTCATTTTCACCATTTTGCATGCATAATTTTCATGACTAAGAATAGGTTTGGGGGTAGAATTTAAAAAAAAAAAAATATTTTGTGTGATCTTTTCATAATTAGATGACATGATAACTTTCAAATTTTAGTATTTGTATTATCTTTGGTCTTTAGTTATGTTACACCATGTTTGTTACTCTACATGTTGATGTTGGAGACAAATATAAGTTGCACAATTGTCAACTTTGACATGCAACAAGCTAGCTCAGAAAGAAAATTACAGCTGGCAGAACTTAAAGAAATTCGTAAGAATGCATACGAAAATGCCTAGATTTACAAACAGCGAATGAAAATCTTTCATGACAAGTAAATTATGAGAAAATCTTTCACACCAGTTTAGAAAGTACTTTTATTCAATTCTAGCTTGCGCCTATTCCCATGTAAGTTACGCTCTCGATGGATTGGTCCCTTTATAGTCTACACGGTTTTTCCACATTGAGCAATTAAAATTAAGGATCCAAAGAACGGTGTAACTTTTAAAGTTAATGGTCAAATATTGAAACCATATCTAGAATACCAACTACATGAAAAAAGACATCGAAATCAATTTGAGTGACCCACCAAATTTGAATTGAGAATTTTTCTTATTTCTTTCTTCTTTTCAGTGATTTATACTTTTGTGAAAGTGTGTTTATTTAATCATTCAGTTTTTTTTATCACTTCTAACCATGTGTGTCTCAATTAGAAAGATCCTCTTGAACAATCTCAGATAACTTTAACGTATACGATCTCATTTGAGAAGCCAGGTACGATTTTGTAAAACACATAATATTTGGAAGCTACAACCTCTAGAGTTGGTATCCCACGTTGAAGATCTAGAAAGACAACTCAGAGAAATTGAAGGAGGTATCAACCATGTTGAGTACTTGAAAGTGTGTATTTATAATGGAGAAAATCATCATTTTACACTCCAAGTCTCACTAACATCACTATTTTTATGTCTTTAAATCCCTTGTAATTTAATTATGTATGTTTTATTTTAATTAAGTATTTTATGTATTTTAGGGGATATCATGGTCATTTCATAATGAACGAGAGATCAGATGGAAAAACGGACAGCACTTTTGAACTCAGGACAGTCGAAAACCTTAGGAGGAGCATAAAAAAATAAATGATACTGTTCACATATACGAATGTTAGCGGACCGAAAAAACGTGTGTACGGTACATGCATATACACAGAATAACAGCCCTGATGATGTGTTCCATCCAATAGGAACTTGCCACGTGGCGCAATCCTAAGCGTCCAAATTGTTTTAATCCGATGGTCATGATTTACTTACTGTATCTATAAAAAGGGGCTCCCCCCTACTTTGACACCCCTGAATCCATTTTTGAGCTCAAATTTCTGTAATTCCATCTCCATCTTGTATTTTCTACATATTTTAATAAAATTCCCATTTTACCCCTAGTTCAAATATGAGTGGCTAATTTTCTTTCAAGCTTGGGTTGAAGGTGAAGTCTCAACATGCTCCATGGGCTTAATTTGGTAAATTTACTTTTCCTTCCCCTTTAATTTATGTGGTTGTTTTGACTTTTCGTAGACAAATAGTAATAATCTTGTCTAAATATCGGCTGGAATAACCACCTCCCTAGGCAAGGTTATTACTATTTGGCACGGGAAGCCCTTAGCACCATATCTATTAGAGTGTGGTTTATGAGGAGTGGAAAATCTCCCTTCATTATTTAATTGGTACTAATAATGAATGTTAAGCCGATGGTGCATGTTGAGTACGGATTCGGAGATCCAAGCATTTTATTTGAATAGTTTATTCCTGCAGTTTTAAATTAAAATATTGCCTACATCATTTTCATTATAAATCCAATCACCCACTAAGAAAATTAATTTTATAAGCAATTAAAATCAACCTCCTTGTGGGATCGACACTTGTCATCATTGATCTATTCTACAATAGATTTGTGCACTTGCGAGTTCAATAAAATTTGCACAACAAACCACACCCAAATCGAACTTGAGGTAAACTCAATAAGAGGACGATTGTGAGATTATTATTTTTGTTTTCTTTTCTTTTCTTTTCTTCTTTGTGTTCTTTAGTTTGTTACCCCGGTTAAGTGGCAGATAACGGTACTCCGTGATAATCAAAGTCGGTTACTTCAGTTTCCCATAATAACTGATATTCTGAGAAGAAGGCACAGACAGAAACGTGATTCTAGCAAAGCTTCACAAGCGATTTCCTTCACTTCCTCAGAATGCCTTCCTTACAATCTATAAAGCTCGGTCCGAACACATATGATTGTTTATGAGAAATAACATCTCTACTGACATCCGTTGGTTAATCGAGGCCAAAGTACGCTTGGTAGGCGAGTTGCCTCCTAAATTTATTACATATATGCCTGGTTCTGGTAAAGGAAATTATTCAAGAAAAAGAAGAGCTCAAAAACTTCATGTTGATTGTCATAAGTGTGCCAGGATGAAATGCGATAAAAATCCTTGTTCTTTCGAAATGATGTCTGATAACAGGGAAGATAAGATTCAATTCATTAGGGATGGCTTGAATAAAGAGTCATTGGATGATGTCTTTTTGTCTCTTGAAACGCATCCCAATGGATACGTACAAAGAGCAATTCTCCAGTTATGACCATTATTTTAGAAAAAGCAGGTACAATATAGTCTTAAGAATCTGACTATAAACGACCCTGTTTGCCAGTTTATAAGAAAACTGGATGGGAAGCCTATCCTTGACCCATAGAGGGCGTTCAAGCTGTTTCTAGACGTAAAATCAGAGGAAGATGTGAGCCACAATCACAACTACATATAAATATCCTTTTACTGTTATTTTACTGTTGTTTTATTTCGCTGTTGTTTTATCAATTGCATTTTTGTCTTTACTAATTGATTGCTTTTTCTTTTTACTATTTTTTTTTACTCTCGAGCCATGTGCTTTACGCGTTAATTGACACAGACATGCTACCTCATATACAGCTATGAATCATTGTCACCAAGATCCTTGATAAATGATCTTTTCTTTTTAGACTCAAAAATTATTTTTGAGAAGCATCCCAATGGCAGCTACTCCTAATAAACAATTCTAGACATTTGTGTGCTCTTTGGATTTAACTATGGCAAACATAAAGAGTTTATTGAGGTAGCCATAGATCTTGGCCAACGCATAGCAGAAAGAAATTTACATTTGATATATGGAAGAGGTGACCGAGGGTTATCAAAAATAGTCTCAGAAGCTGCTTATCTCAGAGGATCCAAGTGTTGGGCATCATCCCAAAAAGCCTCAAACCGTTGGGCTATGTGTCTGACTCGCCAACTGGAGAAGAGTTAGTCGTCTTAGGTATGCAAGAAAGAATAACTGAAATGTTGAATCATGCTGATGCTTTTATTTTCCTACCAGGAGATCTTGCAACTTTAGAGGCACTAATCACATTGGCATCTTGGGCTTATCTGAACATTCATCAGAAACCCATCATTTTGTTAAATGTCAATAACTTTTATGATGGCTTCATCGCATTTCTTAACCATGCAATAAAAAACCATTTCATCCCTTTTACAGCGAAAAAAATTTTTATTTCTGCTCATACTACTAACGAGTTACTTGATCTGTTACAAGCTTATAGACCAGTGCTAGATCCCAAGACCCTCGTGTTGGAATGACCAACTAATGATGGTAACGAGTGTCGATCCCACGAGGAGGTGGATTTTAATTGTGTAGAATAATTTTCTAAGTGGGTGCTTGGATTTATAATGACAATGATGTAGGCAATGTATTAATTTAAATTAAAGTTGTGGGAATAAACTATTAAAATGAAGTGCTTTCATATCCGGATCTGTACTCAACATGCACCATCGGCTTAACATTCATTATTAGTACCAATTAAATCATAAAGAGAGATTTTCCACTCCTCATGAACCACACTCTAATAGATATGATGCTAAGGGCTTCCCGTGCCAAATAGTAATAACCTTGCCTAGGGAGGCGGTTATTCCAGCCAATATCCAGACAAGATTATTACTATCTGTTTACGAAAAGTCAAATCATCCATATAAATTAAAGGGGAAGGAAAAGTAAATTTACCAAATTAAGCATATGGAGCATGTTGAGACTGCACCTTCAACCCAAGTTTGAAAGGAAATTAGCTACTTATAATTGAACTAGGGGTAAAATGCGAATTTTATTAAAATACGTAGAAAATACAAGATGGAGATGGAATTATAGAAAATAGAGCTAAAAAATGGATTCAGGGGTGTCAAATTAGGGGGGAGCCCCCTTTTTATAGATAGACTGAGTAAATTATGGCTATCGGATTAAAACAATTTGGACGCTTAGGATTGCGCCACGTGGCAAGTTCCTATTGGATGGAACACATCATCAGGGCTGTCATTCTGTGTATATGCATGTACCGTGCACATATTTTTTTGGTCCACTAACATTCTGCCATGTCGCCAGTCAACATTTTGGTCCAATAGGATCGTGACACGTCATCAGTCAACGCCACATCATCAGTCAATGCCACAAAAGCAGTTAATGCCACATCATTCGTCCAATCAAATGTCGTCACGTTATCGTATAATGCCACATCATCGTACAGTATAAGTGAATAGTATCGTGAACAGTATCATATACAATACCGTATATATAAACAGTACCGTTTATCCTTTTATACTCCTCCTAAGGTTTTCGACTGTCCTGAGTTCAAAATTGTTGTCCGTTTTTCCATCTGATCTGTCATTCATTGTGAAATGACCATGATATCCCTTAAAATACTTAATTAAAATAAAACATACATAATTAAATTATAAGAGACTTAAAGACATAAAAGTAGGGATGTTAGTGAGACTTGGAGTGTAAAATGATGATTTTCTCCATTATAAATACACACTTTCTAATACTCAACACACCCCCCAACCAGCTTGTTGCTAGTCCCTAGCAAATTAAGCGAAAACAAAACTCAATTTTTTTTTTAAAATAGTTTTATTTATTCAACCAGACTAATGATAACAATCAAACAAAAGTATAAGCATTATCTACAGTTTAAAGAAATATCATCCCTACATCAACTCTCCACATGAATCAGTTTAGAAAACTTTGTCACAACTTTAGTAATCAAGTCACTTTCAAGAATGACATATCAAACCCTAAAATCTCACCGGTAGTAGTGATACTCTCACAAAGAAATTAAAACTAAAAATAATCACTCCAGTGAATGGTAAATTGAGTGAAAATAATAAAGAAGTAATATCACACACACTCACCAAGGTGATAGAAATATGCCCTCAGCTTAGAAATAGTACGATTTTAATTCAAAAATGTTAATCAAACCAACATATTCATCATTCCTTTTTTTTTTTTAATATGCACTATCACATCTTTTTAACCCATATAACTAGTTTCTATTTCAGATTATAATTCTCTAAAATCAAGAATGACTTTTATTAGGACGTAACATAGGCTAGGAAGTGGCTAACAAAGAAAAGATAATAGGAAAAACAAAATATATGTTTGAAAAATAGAGAACTTTGGAGATTGTTAGGTGCTTTTCACTTGAATTTTTTTCTTTTTTTCTTTATTTTATTTATTTATTTATTTATATACATATTTTTTTTCTTTTTTTTTCTATATTTTTTTATAGCACCTTTTTTTGTGAATGCAAAATTATCTCTATTTTCAAACATAAATGGGTGGTGAAAAATAAAAAAATATAAGGTGATACTCCACATTGGAGTGGAACAAGATAATAGGTTACCAAAGAAAAAGTCTTTATTTTTATTTTATTATTTTTTTTAAGACTCAAAGGGGTTAACTATGGATACATATTAATAGGGTTGGCTAGAAAGGCTCAAACGGACCAAAGATAGTCTTTCTGTCATCTTTTATGGTTCTAAATAATCTTTCATATCTACTAGTTAGATGGACCTTCAGATGTGGCAACACACACTTTAGTTTTTTTTTTTATTTAAATTAAGAAAATCTAGAGATAATGTATAAAGCAATAAACTGCTATGTTGAATGAAGAATGGGCAAAAAGGGTTACTCTCCAAGAAAAATGGCAGGCTAAAAAACTCACTTGGAATTTATTATGACATGTGCATTCTTTCAAGCAACTTATATTTGTCTCCAACATCAACATGTAGAGTAACAAACATGGTATAATATAATTCAAAACCAAAGATAATACAAATACTAAAATTTGAAAGTTATCATGTTATCTAATTATAAAAAAAAATCACACAAAATGCTTTTTTTTTTTTAATAATAAGAAGATGCGTTTCTAGAGTTACTACACTCCATATTCAGCCATCTTTGACTCAAAAATTTAGCTACAGCTAGTTTCTACAACAAAAATTAGTAAAAACTACACCAAGATTGAGATATTCCACAATTGTCAACTATTCCCTCTCCCCAACCTGAACGGAACATTGTCCTCAATGTTTGAAAGAAAATAGGGTTTAGAAGACATCACCTGGGTGCCACATCACAGAAGAAAATATTTACAAGCGGAGAGTTAAATCTAATTTGCACTTCTTACTACGGCTACCGTTATCATCATTAGTTGGTCATTCCAATACAAGGGTCTTAGGATCTAGCGCTGGTCTATAAGCTTGTAACAGATCAAGTAACTCATTAGTAGTATGAGCACAAATAAAACAAAATTTCACTGTGAAAAGGATGAAATGGTTTTTTATTGCATGGTTAAGAAATGTGATAAAAGCCATCATAAAAGTTATTGACATTTAACAAACCGATGGTTTTCTGATAAATGTAAGATGGCCCAAGATGCTAATGTGGTTAGTGCCTCTAGAGTTGCAAGATCTCCTGGTAGGAAAATAAAAGCATTAGCATGATTTAGCATTTTAGTTATTCTCTCTTACATACTTGAGACGACCAGCTCTTCTCCAGTTGGTGAGTCAGACAAATAGCCCAACGGTTTTAGGCTTTTTGGGATAATGCCTAACACTCGGCTCCCTCTGATATAAGCAGCTTCTAAGACCGGTTTTAATAAACCTTAGTCACCTCCTCCATATACCAAATGTAAATTTCTTTCTACTATGCTTCGACCAAGATCTATGGCTGCCTCAACGAGCTCTTTATGCTTGCCATAGTTAAACTAAGAGAGCACACAAATGCTCTTGAATTGTTTATTGGGAGTAGTTGCCATTTGGATGCTTTTAAAAAATAATTTGTGAGTCCAAAAACAAGGATCATATATCAAGGATCTTGGTGATAATGGTTCACAGTTGTATATAAGGTAGCATGTCTGTGTCAATTAACGCGTAAAGCACATGGGTCGAGAGTAAAAAAAATAGTAAAAAGAAAAAGCAAACAATTATTAAAGACAAGAATGCAATTGATAAAACAACAGTGAAATAAAACAACAGTAAAAAGATATTTACATGTAGTTGTGATTATATATCACATCTTCCTCTGATTTTACGTCTAGAAACGGCTTGAACTCTGTCTATGGGTCAAGGATAGGCTTCCCATCCAGTTTTCTTATAAACTGGCAAACAAGGTCGTTTATAGTCAGATTCTTGAGACTATATCGTACACGCTTTTTCTGAAATAATGGTCATAACTGAAAAATTGCTCTTTGTACGTATCCATTAGGATGCATTTCAAGAGACAAAAGGACATCATCCAATGACTCTTTATTCAAGCCATCCTTAATGAATTGAATCTTATCTTCCTTGTTATCAGACCTCATTCGTAAAGAACAAGGATTTTTATCGCATTTCATCTTGGCACACTTATAACAATCAACATGAAGTTTTTAAGCTCTTTGTTTTCTTGAGTAATTTCCTTTAACACAACCAGGCATGTATGTAATAAATTTGAGAGGCAACTCACCTGCCAAACGTATTTTGGCCTTGATTAACCAACAAAGGTCAGCAGGGACGTTATATCTCATAAGCAGTCACATGCGTTCGGACCGAGATTTATAGATTGTAAAGAGGACATTCTGAGAAAGTAAAGGAAATCGATTGTAAAGCTTTGCAAAAATCGCGTTTCTGTCCATACCTTTTTCTCAAAATATCAATTATTATAGGAAACTAATGTAACCGACTTTGATTATCACAGAGTACCGTTATCCACTACTTAACCGAAGTAACAAACTAAAGAACACAAAGAACAAAAAGAAAAGAAAAGAAAAAAATAATAATAATTTCACAATCGTCCTCTTATTGAAATTACCTCAAGTTTCATTTGGATGTCGTTGATTCCTCCCTCAATTTCTCTGAGTTGTCTTTCTAAATCCTCAACGTGAGATACCAACTCTGGAGATTATAGATCCCAAATACGATGTGTTTTATAAACTTGTATCTAGCTTCTCATACACGTTGAAGTTGTCCAAGATTGTTCAGGATGATCTGTCTAGTTTAGGCACACATGATTAAAAGTGATAAAAGAAAACTAAATGGTTAAATAAACACACTTTTACAAAAATTTAATTCACCAAAAAGAAGAAAGAAAAAAGAAAAATAAATCTCAGTTCAAATTTAGCGGGTCAGTCAAATCTATTTCAGTGTCATCTCCATGTGGTTGACCATAACTTTAAAAGTGACATCATTCTTTGGATCCTTAATTTTAATTGCTCCATATTGAAAAATCGTGTGAACTACAAAGGGATCAGTCCATCGAGAGTGTAACTTACCTAGGAATAGGTGCAACTTAGAATTGAATAAAAACACTTTTTGACCTTGGGTGAAAGATTTTCTCATAATTTGCTTGTCATGAAAGACTTTCATTCGCTGCTTGTAAAATCTTGGTATCTTTGTATGCATCATTGCGAATTTCATCAAGTTCTGCCAGCTATAATCTTCTTTCTGAGCTAGCTTGCTGCATGTCAAAGTTGAATTTCTTTATGGCCCAGTATACACGATGCTTGAGTTCCACAAATAGGTGACAAGCTTTTCCATATACTATTATCCTATAGGGTGACATCCCAATCGAGGTCTTGAAAGTTGTTCTATATGCCCATAATGCATCATCCAGTCTTAATGACCAATC